>JASJET010000054.1:14995000-16195000 GCA_034092305.1 Diaprepes abbreviatus
CCCACGTAGGGTTGTAGCGCTACTAGATAGAATTTAAATTTACCGAATTTTAGATAATTTTTTCCAAGGAGTCTCTTTCAACTACCTTTCGCGATTTTTACCATTTTTCAATTCTAACGAGACGTCACTGCATCTCGCCATAATTCGGTATTTTTTTTAACCCATCTCCGAGAATATGGACCTATTTACCGGATTTATTAGATTAATTTTATCCTTCAAGAAACGTGGAAGTTCGTCTCCGTCGGGATTAATTTATTTTAAGAATTTTTTTTGTCAATTATTTGTGTAAAACCGAAGTTTTAACACAAATCAGGGGTTGTTGGTGAAGTCCCGCCAAACCTCCCGACTAGAATAAAAACTCTAGCCGCCTCACCTTTCTTCTCGCTCACCGGGATAGAAGGGAAACAAGTGAAGCTCAAGAATTAATGAAAATTAATTAAATTTTATTTTTTCAAGGGAACACTTCTAAGGAATGAGCCAATTAGAAAGAGGTTATCAGGTGACACTCATTCTTTACTCTTAGTTAACTTTTTATTCACTGTTTTTTTTTCCAGTACTATTTTCCGCAAGTCAAGTTCGGGATTATTTTCTCTCCACTGTCACGTTCGGGTTTTGTCAAGATCGGTATTCATAACTTTATAGCCAACACAAAGCTGACTATTAGTCGCAGTGTCAATATCAGGTTATCTCCACTTTGTCACGTTGTGGTAATTATGTTTAAAAGTCAGGACGCGTCGGTTCAGTAACTCGTACGCGCCACTGACCTCGTCTTTTTTTCGACGGTGTCAATTTCAGGAATAAGATACGTGCACAATCTTTATTGTCTATAGAATTTTATGTTGTCAAAGACAACCTACTTTAAGAACCACGAGCTGCCGAAAAAATAGAACAGTCAACGTGGCCCCCGAGAGCTAAGCTCGATCGGAAAAAGGACAAGTTGACTCCAAAAGAGCAACTCGAAATGTCCTTAATTACGCCGCTGTCTTCTCGCTTTTATAGCATTGGTGACGTCGCATTCGGAATTAGGGAAAGCACCAAATCAAACCGCCGCCGTGCCGTTTATTCTCTGGGTTTCCCCGTCTCGCCAGAATTGTAGTTTTAGCACTGTCTGCCGTATTATGTTGTAAAATAAGCGTGTATTCACAACAATATATATATATATATATATATATATATATATATATATATATATATATATATATATATATATATATATATATATATATATATTGGCAACGACTGGAGAGAGTGAAGAACCCATCGGAAGCCCGTCGTCCTGAGCGTAGAACTTGTCCTTTACTTGAAAGTAAGAACTACGCAGGCAACACTCCAAAAGGTCCATCACCCCGTCCAGTGGTAACGTGGTTCGATCTGATAAAGTAGTATCATTTGAAAGTCTAGTTTTGATTATGTCTAGTGATTCCCCTAATGGTACATTAGTATACAGACTTTCCACATCAAAGCTTATTAGTCTGTCGTCTGGCTCTAGATTGATGCCACTAATAATGTTCACGAAATGTGTAGAACTTTTAACATATGTGTTTGTCTTACCTCCTAGAAGTTGTATTATTTTTAAGAGAAACTTCGCCAGTGCATTTGTTGGGGATCCTCTGGAGCTGGTTATTAGCCTCAATGGTATGTTTGTTTTATGAATTTTTGGAAGTCCGTAAAGATGTGGTGGCTTACTGTAGTGTGGTGTGAGTGTCGATCCTAGGTTGTCAGGTATATTGTTTTGGTATTTCCTGAGTGTTCTGTAGATTTTTGACTCTATGGATTTTGTGGGGTCACGGGCTAATTATCTATATTTTCCTTTTTCCAGGATATCTCCGATTTTTTGGTCGTACGTTACGGTGTCCATTATTACTGTTGCATTTCCCTTGTCCGCTGGTAAAATCTTTATGGATTCATCCTTACGAAGTTCTTTTAAGGTTGATGCTTCTAGTTTGGAGAGATTTTGAACTGGATTTTTTTTGTCTTCCAAAGTTGATTTTATTTTCCACCTAAACTCGTCTACTTGTATAGATTCTACAGAGCTTATGGTATCTAAAACGGGCATGCTTTTTGGTGGTACTGCGAAATTAAGCCCCTTGCTTAGTAGTTGTTCTTCTGCTGTTGAAAGTATTCTTGAAGATAAGTTTATGATGGTTTTTCTTGAAGTTGTTTCAGGTAGAGTCGGTTGTTGATGTGATTTTAGTTTCTCTAGTTTATTTCGGTGTTTTCTCGCCATATTTTCCTTCAATTTGTTGCATATATTATCTATTTTATTGAAAATTCGCTCATGATCATCTGACAAAGTTTCAGCTTTGATTTCTTCATAGCGTTGTGTAGCTTCATCCAGAAGAATGGCTTT
Source organism: Diaprepes abbreviatus (assembly GCA_034092305.1). Classification (NCBI taxonomy): domain Eukaryota; kingdom Metazoa; phylum Arthropoda; class Insecta; order Coleoptera; family Curculionidae; genus Diaprepes; species Diaprepes abbreviatus. Next base: position 14,997,351 of record JASJET010000054.1, read on the forward strand.
TCGCCATCGGTGATAATTGAAAATCTCTAACTTGAATTGCCATTGCAGGCGCACCATTTAAAATTCGGTCTATAGTTACAAGAATACTTAAATATCTCAAAAACGCCTTGTCTCAGCTATACGAAACACAATATTTTGTCGTTGTTTAGCCCGCGCTATTAATATAAGAACTAATATACAAAGCGTTTCATTTAAATTTAGACAAATTTGACGTGAAATTTTTTTTAATTCACTCGGTATACTTCACAATAATTTCAAAACTTGGTTCCTTACTGAAAATGTTTTTAAAATGTTTTGTCGTTCTCTGAACAGAGTAATTCTCCGGGAAATTTATCGAATGATTGTGGGAAAACTGTAATTAGGAAGCATCTGAAAATTTGACAGTATACTAACGTGCATGGGAACAGCCAGCTAAAATATTTTCAAGACGGCGGCACTTCCGGTTATACGGGAAGTAGATGTCAATTTACTTATTTTAAATGGAACACCCTATATATTATTGCATTTTTGATTTATACGTAATATTCTAAACATATTTCGTATATAATATTCTATACTTAAGTCTCACCATTTCGGACCTATTTTAATTTTTATGTCAAAAATGACGTTAGCGGACCAACACTTAATTATAAATTTTTCCTATAAGAAAGTCTTTATTATTTAATTTGGGTTAGTTTTCTTATAGACGAAGATCAACTTTATTAGTCTTTTTATGATATTTTGAAAATTGTGAGTACAGAGTGGTCAAAAACCGAGGATAAAAATTATATTTAAAAAATCGTCAAAAGTTAATTTTTTTCAAATAGAAAGCACCTATATTTATAATTTTATCATATTAAGCATTAAAAATAAGGGTATCTTTGTAAAAGGTGTTTTTTTTAGAGGTATAGAACTTTAAGTTGGCAACACTTTTTTAACTGGCGACCATTTTGTCAGCTGTCAAGTGATTTATGTTTAGTTTGGTTTGGCATTTCAACATGAATATACTGACGCCTGAACAACGCTTCCAAATTGTGCAAATTTATTTTGAAAATCATGGTTCTGTTCGAAATACGTATCGCGCACTACGTCCCTTTTACGGTCAACATAATCGTCCATCAGAGCAATTAATTCGATTAACTATGGAACGTTTTCGCACCACGTTTACTCTAAATGATAATACGCATCCACAGAGACGTCGTACAGTGCGTACAGAAGAAGTCATTGCTGCTGTAGAGCGTAGCGTAGAGGAAGACCCGAATCAGTCTATCCGCCATCGTGCACAGGAATTGGATATGTGTCCATTCACTTTATGGAAAATTTTGCGGAAAGATCTTGGTTTGCGTGCATGTCAATTAAAAAAATTCATCTTTGTTTTATTCCATTTAAAAGTTCTATACCTCTATAAAAAAAACACCCTTTATAAGGTTGTCTATTCCAAAAATTTGTAGTTTTCAACATATTGGCAATTCAACATTTTTCTATTATAAAAATGCTATACGGCTTTTAAGTTTTGTTATTAGTTGGCCATGACGACGAGGTGTGGCGAAAATAAAACAATCGAACCCTACAGAATTGTCACTATTTCTTGTTATTTGACATTCATTAATAATAATCGTGCCGGGGCGATTAAATTACACGCACGAAGATTATTTAAACTGATTTATTATTTATGGAGAATGTGATAGAGTTATTTCAATAACATGCGATACATTCGCAATCCGATATCCGAAGAAGCAGAAACCAACACTACCAACTGACAAAAAGATTATACAAAACTTCAAAAACTTTGTATCTATAAAAGCTAAAAGAAATAGAAATAAACCAGTTAAATAAAGTTACAAAAATTATTTGAGTAAATGTTCAAACTGACGCCCTTGAACTTCCAAACATTTTTCGCATCTAAGCAGGAACTCTTCATGGGTAGCTCTTATTATTGACTGAAAATTAAGTTCTTCAATTGCTATTCTAACGCGCTGCATACAATCTTCCATAGTGGTTAATACTTTATTTTTGATTGTCCCCCAAATAAAAAAATCACTTACTGTTAGGTTGGGGGAGCGAGGTGGCCAAAGATGTGGTCCATTCTTGGTTATCCATTGATCATAAAACAAATTTTATAGATGATTGTTAACTCAATGACTATTATGTGGAGGCGCCCCATCATGTTGACAAAATAAATTTCTATGATCAGACAGCGGCAAGTTATCTAAATAGTTCACTTCAAGATTCCGCAAGATGTCCAAGTAGCGCTCACCTATAAGTTAAAAAATGTATTTTGTATCTAGAAGTCTTCAAAAATGACTAACTTACCATTCAGATTATCTTGGTACAATTCTAGGGCGACGACGCCGTCATTTCTTATAGCACAATACACCTTAAACTACCAAGACTCTGGAAAATTTAATTCTCTAAATGGATGTACGTTTGAGTCGCTCCAGTAGTGGGAATTGCGTCGATTCAACAATCCATATCCAAAAAAACAGCATTTTCTTATGACCGAAATAAAATTAACTGGCAGAACTCTACTCTTCGTGAAAAATCAGTAAGTTTTAAATGTTATACTATGGGATATACATAGGGATGAAAATTGTGTTTCCATAAAATCCTTAAAACTGATGTTTGAGATAATCCAGACTCTACTGCTACTTGCCTTGTAGATATTGTCGGATATACAGCAAAATATCTTAAAATTGTAGTTTCAATATTTTCATTATTAACAACTGGTTTATGTCTATTTCTTGTTGCTTTTAAGCAAAGTTCTTGAAGTTTTCTAGAATCCTTTTAACAGTTAGTGGTCTTGGTTTTTGTTTCTGCGAATATCGGATCGCGAATGTATCGCATGTTCTTAAAATAACTTCATCACATTCTCCATAAATAATAAATAAATTTAAATAATCTTGGTGCGTGTAATTTAATCGCCCCGGCATGATTATCATTAATGAATGTCAAATGGTAAGAAATAGTGACAATTTTGTAGGGTTCGATTGTTTTATTTTCGCCACGGCTCGCGGTCATAGCCAATTAATTACAAAACTTAAAAACCGTAAAGTATTGTGACTCTTGACAAATATAATTTTATTCTTCTTTTTCGACCACTCTGTACAGGGTGAGTCAACGATTGGATGTAGTAGGTTTGTGCCTTTTCGATGAAATTACCAAAGAAACTATATTTATTGTTTGATACAGTTTATTTTTACGCAGATTTTAAAAATATTTAGGATTCTACAGGGTGAGCCAAAAAACTAGGACAGCATAAAGTTGTATTTTTTTAAATAGAACACCCTATATACGAATCGTATTTTCGATTTAGCTTATAATTTTAAATATTTTTTATTAAGGGTTTACTATAACAAAACTTTATAGTTTGTGAGATAATTAAGTTTAAAGAAAAAAAGTCACATTTTCAAGCATCAATTCAATCCTAAATAACGTTTTCAATTTTGTGACAAACATATTAAAATTTGGAATTTAGCAAGGCCAAGGACAAATTAACATAATTTTTATCTAATATTTGCAATAAAAGCTACAGGGTGTTGAACACATCGGCTCAAATTTGAACAAGTTTAAATGAATAAATATCTTTTTTTTTAATGGTACACCCTGTATATTTTCATGTTATTTAATAGAGTAATAAAAACCCTAAAAGTTTTGTTCAATATATCCTATACCTATTTATAATAGTTTTTGAGATATTTCAGTTTTTCTTATTTTCCATACTTTTTTACAGAAATAGTCTTCATTATCATAGTAGCCATGTAAAATAATAAAAAGAAACTACAGAAACAAACAGAATGTGGTTAAATATGATGAAATACATTATTCGTTATATTACAACGGCAATAGTTTAATTAAACATAATGTGAAAAAATTAACACAACAATAACGACAAGGCTAATACATATTTACTTTTATACTAAATTGAAACAAAAAAATTACCTATTAAATACTGAGATTAATTATTTCTTTTTAATAAGTGTTCGAATAAACGACCCTCTTGTGCAATGCACAAATTTAGTCTTTTTTGCAGATTTTCTCGGACCCTGGACAAAATTAGTGGCGTTATTGTTCTACAGGTATCCCTAATCTTGTTTCGCATATCTTCCACTGTTGTTGGTGGATTAACATACACCTTATTTTTAATATAACTCCATAGGAAGAAATCTAATGGGGTGATGTCGCAAGACCTTGGTGGCCACTCAATGAAACCCCCACGTCCAATCCATTTTTGCGGATATCGTTGGTCCAAAAACGCACGAACTTCACGATGGTAATGCGGAGGCGCACCATCGTGCTGGAACCACATACTGTTGAGCTCATCTCTATCGAGACCTTGAAGCAGTTGGGGTAGTTCTTCTTGTAGAAAGTTCAGGTAACTATGGCCATTTAGTGGTTCATTAAAAAAGTGGGGTCCAATAATTCGATTATGATGAATACCACATCAAACATTTAATGACCAGTGGTTTTGATGTTGCACCTCTCTAATCCAAAATGGGTTTTCTGTGGCATAATAATGCATGTTGCGTCTATTTACGGCACCATTACTTCTAAAAGTAGCTTCATCACTAAACATTACCTTGCATAATAAATTTGGATTTAATTGAATCTCCGCATTTATTGTACGACAAAAGTTTACACGACTTTCAAAATCCTGTCCATGCAATTCTTGGTGTAATTCCATGTGATATGGTTGATACCTATATTTCTTGGTAGTACGATTAGCGGTGGATTGTGATGTTTCACATAATGCTGCTAACTGACGGCTACCAATATAAGGATTTTCCTGAACATTTAACAATACTTGTAGTTCTGTTTCTTCATTAGTTAGTGGTTTGTTGACCACTTTACGTTTTGGATAATCAACAGTACCAGAAGAATCAAATCTTTACATTAAGTTTTGAAAAGTATGGGTATTAGGCTGGCGTCGATCAGGATACTTCATTTTGTAAATTCTTTGAGCAAGAAGGCAATTTTTTTGAGCCTTTCCTATTGTATAAATCATATCTATTAACTCATTCTTTGGAAAATTCATTTTACAATATAAGATGAATGCAAAAAACCAAACTACACTACATAAAAACCAAAAGAAGCGATTGCGGTTATAAATTTGACACACAGAAAAATGTTCTTTTACATTGTTTTTGCCATAGCTACTATGATAATGAAGACTATTTCTGTAAAAAAGTATGGAAAATAAGAAAAACTGAAATATCTCAAAAACTATTATAAATAGGTATAGGATATATTGAACAAAACTTTTAGGGTTTTTATTACTCTATTAAATAACATGAAAATATACAGGGTGTACCATTAAAAAAAAAGATATTTATTCATTTAAACTTTTTCAAATTTGAGCCGATGTGTTCAACACCCTGTAGCTTTTATTGCAAATATTAGGTAAAAATTATGTTAACTTGTCCTTGGCCTTGCTAAATTCCAAATTTGAATATATTTGTCACAAAATTGAAAACGTTATTTAGGATTGAATTGATGCTTGAAAATGTGACTTTTTTTCTTTAAACTTAATTATCTCAGAAACTATAAAGTTTTGTTATAGTAAACCCTTAATAAAAAAGATTTAAAATTATAAGCTAAATCGAAAATACGATTCGTATATAGGGTGTTTTATTTAAAAAAATACAACTTTATGCTGTCCTAGTTTTTTGACTCACCCTGTAGAGTCCTAAATATTTTTAAAATCTGCGTAAAAATAAACTGTATCAAACAATAAATATAGTTTCTTTGTAAATTTCACCGAAAAGGCACAAACTTACTTCATCCAATCGTTGACTCACCCGGTACTATTAGTTTTCAAAATATTATAAAAATTCTACTAAAGTCGATCTTCGTCTACAAGAAAACTAAACCAAATTAAATAATAAAGACTTTCTTGTAGGAAAAATTTTTAGTTAAGTTTTAGTTCACAACAGTCATTTTTGACATAAAAATTTAAATATTTTTTAAAAGTGAGACTTAAATATAGAATATTATGCATGAAGTATATCTAGAATTTTACGTATAAAACAAAAATGTAATAATATATAGGGTGTTCCGTTTAAAATAAGCAAGGTGACATCTACTTCCGGCATAACCGGAAGTGCCGCCATCTTGAAAATATTTTAGCCGGCTGTCCTCCATGCACGTTAGTACTCTGAAAAATTTTCAGATTCTTCCTAATTATAGTTTTTCGACAATCGATCAGTAAATTTCCCGGAGAATCAGCCAGTATAAACCAACGGAAATGGGATGCGCCATATACGCTTCCCATCGTAAAGTTTATATATATATATATATATATATATATATATATATATATATATATATATATATATATATATATATATGTTGTTAATAAATTTTTTTCCAATAATAAATAAACAATTTAGTTAATTTTTTTTACGGGCACTTTGCGCAGTCGCGAAAGCGACATATTATCGCAATATATACCATTCATTTCACAACCACAAAGCCACGTATGTTTATTATAAAGACCCGGTTTAAACTTCCTAGTAAAAGTCCTTTTTTTGCTAGACACGGATTCTTCTATTTTTAAAATCGGAGCAGACCTTCCAAATCTTTATATTTCAGTCTTATCACTTAATAGCCAACCACAGAATGGCTCTACAATTGAACTCTGAACGGAATTCATTTTTGTTTTTACCAATATATATATATATATATATATATATATATATATATATATATATATATATATATATATATATATATATATAATTTCCTGACTATTTTTCTGTAATCCACCCTCAATATCCGTAATAAAGAGGTAAAAATACACATAAAAGACTTTGATGAGCTAAGAAAACCTACTAGGCTCTCCGACTATATTGCCCTTATTAGGTCCGAAATTATTCATCTCATCCTCGTGTTCTTTCGGATTTAAATTATTTTTGTTTACTTCAACTCCGTAAATGTCAGAAAAGGAACACATTAGCAGTATACTTTACTATCAAAACGTCGAAAAAGTTACGTTTATACATAAAAGCAAAGTTACGTATAAATGCGTGGCTCGCATTAAAAATTAACATGGATTTTAACGCTTTTTAGCTTCAGGTTTTAAAGTTTCAACATATTACGAAGTTTTTTTTTTACTATACAGACGCTTAAAATGTAAAACATTTCAAATTTTGTTTCGTACGAACTTACATTAAATTTTTTATTTTATTTTTTTTTTGTAAAAAAAAGTTTTCGAGAAAGCAAAGGGTTTTGATAAATTAATTAAAAATTTTAAATAATATTCTTTTAATTTATTTCTTTTCTTTATATTCTTCGTTTCAACCATCATCTATTTACTGCTGGATATAAGCCTCTTCCAAATTTCCCCCTGGCTCTCTCTATTCTGTGAGAGTTGATACCATCTTTCCAATCATATATTTAACATCATCTACACACTTTTTGCGGTCTACAACTTTTTTTTTGTAATTTTCAGCATTCATTTTAAGGGTCCATTTACTGGGATCTTGTCTAGCCACATGAGCTGTTCACCTCCATTTCATTTAGACTGTCTTTCAGATTATATCTAGCATCTACCATTCCATTTCCCTTTTGGCATTTCTTAATGCAAAAAATAAACAACTTTGAGGAAATTGGGTCTCCTTTTCGGGCCTCTTTTCCAACATGTATTACATTTGTTGTAATTTCGTTAAATTTTACCTGTAGAGTTGGATTGTGGCATATATGCATCAACAGGTTAATATATCTAGAGTCAATTCACACATTTCCTAAGCTTTCCAAAACTGACCAAGCTTCGTCTGAGTCAAAGGCGTTATAGTAATCAACAAAACCTCGCTGTACCACAGACACAACTACAAGACTCAGAAGAAGGTGCTATCTAACTGATCATATCTAGCCTCTTGTTTAGGAGCTCACACATCAGTGCGCCCGCGAGGTTACTAGCGTCAAGGCTTTTATTAATTTAAGCAAAACAAGTTTCATAAAACACTTAAATTTATTAACACAAATAAATTAAAATTAACTTCTTCTTCTTCCTTCTTATATATAAGCAATTTGCTTATTATTCTTCGTCTCTTTGGCCGGTTTCAGTCTATTGCGGGGTTATCACTTCATCGTTTACGGGGTCTTCCGGTGCTCCTACGTCCTATTGGTGATTTGTCCTTCGTGATCTTTACTATTCTGTTGTCGGTCATGCGGTTGATGTGTTCGTTCCATTCCCTTTTTCTTTGTAATACCCACTCATTGATGTTATCGACTTTACACACTCTTCTTATATCCTCGCTCCTATTCCGATCCATAAGTATCCTGCCAGCTATCCTGTGCACCATTCTCATCTCTGTTGTCTCCAGTATTTGTTTTGTTTTCGAGGTTTCTGGTCTGGTTTCTGCAGTGAATGTATGGGTCTTATTGCTGTTTTATAAATTCTGGATTTAACTTCGATTCCTATATGTGTGGTACTGTTAAGACATGCGGCTGTTCTTGCTGCTTTCATGGCTTGTCCCCCTCACCTCCGTTTCAACATCCCCGTATCCGGATATTTCTATTCCGAGATATTTGAACTTCATTTCCTGCTGTATAATTTGTTGTCTATTTCTAGTTTGCATCTGAGTGGTGTTCTAGATGTAGTCATGGCTTTAGTTTTTGACGCTGATATATTCATGTTAAACTTTTTCGCTGTTTTGTTAAATTGGTGCAGTAGTCTTTGCAAATCGTCTTCGCTTTCAGCTATTAACACTTCATCGTTGGCGTAGCACAGTATTATGATTTCCCTGTCTCCCATTTTATACCCTTTCAATCTACGCACCTGCTTTATCAGCTCGTCCATGATGATGTTAAATACTAGGGGGCTAAAAGAGTCACCTTGTCGGATGCCATTATTTACTTCTATTTTTTCGGTCAATTCACCGTTTATCCTAGCTTGAATCGTATTTGCCTGATATATTTTCTCAATCGTTTTGATAATGTTTTGAGGTATTTGTCTGTCGTAAAGTAGCTGTGTTACATCCTCCAGCTGTATACGATCGAACGCCTTCTTTAGATAGATGAAACACATAAAGGCTGGACGATTATATTCAGTTGACTTTTCAGTTATTTGTGTTATAACAAATATGTCATCCGTGCATGACCTTCCCGACCGGAATCCCTGCTGTTCGTCTGCTAAGGAAGTGTGTTCATTAAGTTTGCGTGTAAGAATTTTTGTGGTTAGTTTTAACGAGGTGGAGAGAAAATTGATTCCTCTGTAATTAGCCGGCACTTTTTTATCGCCTTTTTTGAATAGGAGTATTGTTGTGCTAGTCCTCCATTTATCGGGGATTCTGAGATGGTATATGATTTTATTGATGAGAATTTTCAGTTGTTCTGTCAGGCTCTCTCCTCCATATTTCAGTAGTTCATTGGTAATTCCGTCAGGTCCCGCACTTTTCCTGTTTTTTGGTTTTTTTAAGGTTAGTTCTATGTCTTCCTTCTGTACAAGTATATCGTCGTTAATTATAATTTCGGGTGTGTTAGGTTTGATTTCTGTCTGTTGTTTCTTGTATAATTCCTTCAAGTAGTTCACCCAAAATTAACTGTAAAAACAATTCCGAAGAAATTAAAATAAATGCTCTTGTCGGCCATTATTTTAATACCAAGGCAAGAAACGCACTTTTGAATATAATAAATTTAAATAGTTTTCTAGACGATTAATCAAGAAATATGAAAAAAAAAGCTATTCGAATTGTTTACACAAAACGGTAATAAGGTCGCCTTTTTCCCAGGTAGAATAAAATAAAATTTTTCCATAAATTTCCGGGAGATAAATAAAAAATTTAAAATGAAAACCTTCCTGACATGAATTATTCGCATAAAACGTATTTTTTTCTAACAGACTCCAAAACGTACCACCTCTAACGAGTTTCAAATCGTAACTTTTGTCAATCACTTTTTGAAGACAACCCCTAATTTTACTGCCATCGGAACCTTCCCCTGTTCAATCACATTAGTACAACCTCGCGATCTCGCCACCAATAGAACGTTATTTCTTAACATATCGATGCTTCCACAGTGTTCCGCTCCCGTATAAGGCGTTAACGGGTTTAAATTCATTACTCGATTTGACCTGAAAATCTTAAGGTGCGTATAAATATGGCGAGTCGAGCTCGAGTCGAGCTTCCAACGAACTGATCTTTGTCGGTTCGAACCCTTTTTCGCCGCCCGGCGGCAAAAGAGATTTATTGCATCTGGACCTTGTAAACCAATAAAGGGTAAAGAAAAAAAAATATTTAAGTTTTGATTATTTTCTTTATATTCCGAAATGAAATGTAGTTAATTTTTTCTTATTTTCCAAATATTTAATAATGAATCCCGAAATCAGCTTATGTAGGGTTCAACGTAACTGTGGTGCCGGGACATTAGAAATAAATCTAATTTTTTAAGTGATTTTATTTACATATCATCTCCTATATTTATAAATAAAAAAGATACCTTTTTGTTGTACTTTTACAAGATCTATTAATAAATCTTGGAAATCAGCCTTACCATGAGTTTGTGTTTTCCCGTTCACTGGCCATTATTACAATACCTCATGCTGTCAAATTGGCTGAAATTTTTTTATTATCATATTTTCCTTATATTATTATATTCCGAAATAAATAAGAGGTAGTTTTTCCTATTATCGAAATATTACTTAAGTAATCTCGAAATTAGCTTATACGTAGGTCGTCAGTAATCTGTTCACGGTTCAATATGGCGGTTTCAGGCTGCTAAAAAAGAACCTATTTTTTTCAGGAGTGTTATTTTCTAATTATCTTTAATATTTCAAAGTAAAAAACGAAATTTAACCGGTTTATTTACTAGTTTGTTTGGCGATGATTGTCGCGGCGAGTGTGGCTGCATCGATGCGAACTTCAATTAAGTTTTTCTTTAATAACATAGTTAATGCCGTTTCACCAGTCCTCGCTGATATATTTTTTTAATGTATGTAAGAAATTAACGTATTCCTTATAGTTTACATTTTGGGTTATCCCGAGTTACGAATTAGTTGTGCCCATATAAGTTTAATGGATTTTAATTAATGTGTTCGAAGCACAACATTTCCAAGTTCTTCAGCCCATTCGTCTATCACATGTTTCTTAAATTGTCTTTCTTTCTAATTTGCAATTTTTACAAGTTCCTTCTTTAGTAAACCGTTCATAAAGGAAATATATTTTTTTAATAACCAATTTGTAATATCGCTTTTTCAACTATGTTATTGGCAACTTTTCCACCAGTCTAGAATGATAACTGGCGTTATCCAAATCTACAACTGACCTCTCCTGAATCAATTGCATCATTTGATAAAAATATCTTTGAAAGATATCCGGCGTCATTTATTCACGTTAATCTTTGGTAGATTTCGATTGAAACTGCTACAAAACTACCATAAATTTCCTCCAATATGAGTTGTAATGAGTTGGTGGCCCTGAGCGGTTTTAAATCTGTCGATAACCTTTCTAAGAATGCTTCTCGAAAAATTGCTGTATTCTTATCTTCATACATTTCTTGTACTATGTGTCCTATACTGAGACAAATTACATCCACATGCCTTTCCTGTGGTATTTTCTAATTTCCCGCAAATACCGTTTTCTCTAAAAATATTTCCTCTGTATCACCTCTATTTTCACTTTCCCTACGAGAAATTCATTTTGTTAGCACTTTTTACAGATTGATTTTTCACATTCTACTCTTGTTTCATAACTTTCAAAACTTTATCGAGACTTGCTTTTTATTTTCTAACTAAAAACTTTCTAATTCGTTAACGTGTCTTCTTAGTATGTTTTTGAAGCATTCCTATAATTTTTTCTTCTAGGGTACGGTTCAGGCTAGCACACAGTTCCACTTTTCCTTTCCTTACTTCACCTATAAGTTGTAGATTCGCTAAGTTTTGGAGTAAAAGTAGAAATTTTCAATAGCTAGCATTGAAAGTTGTAAGATAATAACCTAGCAAGGCCTTACATTTATACACATCTGAAGTATCCTTAAAAATGTCATTACTGTTAATTGCCCAATTGAGATGTATACTTCTAAATCTAATTATCTTTTAAGTATACAACTCTTTCCTCAAAAACATACTTCAGACACATACAATATCTACCCCTTGCGTTATCCAGTCATTTCCAAAAGAAAAATATATTATCAGCGGCCCATTTCCATATGGCCGACGCACTCGAAATTTTCTTCTCGCTGGTCTCTGAGAATTTTCTGACGCAATTTCATTTCACACATTAACTTCTTTTCTTCTCTAAAATTTTTGTCCATAACTCACAAATTTTGGAATTATTTTCAGGTCCTCTATTTTCTTCCGATCACTCCATATTCACTTATGAACAACTTTTAATCAATTAATGCCAAGTGATAAATAAATTTCATTTCATTAACAAAAAAATAAGAAAATCTCGTGTCTTCAGTCTCACTGCAAAGTAAATCTTTTCAAAAAAACGTGTCATAAACTCGTCCCACTAGATAAAAAAACCCTTTGAGTTCGCACCAAAAAACCGACAGAAAATGGATCGCTGCGAGTCTCGGTCGAGCTACTCGAAAACAATAGAACTATAAAAAAAATGACTTCTTGTGACCCAACTGCATTTATTACTTCATTTCAAATTTGCCGACGATGGCCCTCGATAACAATAGAAATCGGCAAAATTTCAAAAGAGTCTCGTTCGAAGCTCGAGGCATACTCGACTCGAGCTCGACTCGCCATATTTATACGCACCTTTAAATCTACTAGCTTTATATAAAACTAGCGACCCGCCCCGGCTTCGCACGGGTGCAATGCTGATACTAAATACACTACAGAAAAACTGTGACTATTTATTTTATTTTTACAACAATTATTACATCGGCCTCCGACGCGCTATTTATAGGCACGCTGCCGCCGCCCCGGTCGGCCAGTACCGCCGCAAGCGCTACTTCCCGCAATTTTAAATCTGTAATATCTTCGAAAATATTCATTTAAATCTTGTGCTGTAAAGGACCATATAGATCTATATTAAATCAACAATGTATTTAAGCTATTTAATTGGATAAGGATTAATGCTGTATTGGTTAAAATCGCTTCAAAATTTGCCATTATTTGTCGTAAAAAGTAAATGACAAAAAAATGTTATTGTGGGATATCCATGAGAGATAGACATATACCATCGCGGAGTTTTCTGTAGACCTTTTCAATGTGTACAAATAATTAGTACATTATTTTGATAAATCTCGTAGGGTTCAGCCTGCGTTTGCAATGTAAGCGGAAAAAAATATGATAATTAACGACATCACATTAGAAACCTCAAAAATAACAGTATTTCTCCACTATTTAATGGATGTTATTATACATATAAACCTTCCTCTTGAATCACTCTATCTATTGAAAAAAACCGCATCAAAATCCGGTGCGTAGTTTTAAAGATTTAAGCATACAAAGGGACATAGGGACAGAGAAAGCGACTTTGTTTTATACTATGTAGTGAAGATAGTCCAAATATTCTATCTCTTATTATCAATAAAAGTTTCCGATCTTGGACCATTGAAACCCTACTCGCTCTTTTATCCATTTCTCACATTTTACTTGTTTTTATTTTGTATCGAATGGGTAAAGAAACGGACAAAAGACGCAAACTTTACACATATACGCAAATAATTATATTGCATTGTAGCGATTTTTTTAAATATTATTTTATGTTTTTATTGTGGGAAAATTGTTCAATTTGAAAACAGTTTATAGGTTAAATTCCGACACCACATGTTAAGATTATCCTTGACACCTATTCCTTTGGTTTTAATTGCATAACCAGGATAGTATTTCTTTGGCCAATTTATTTAAAAATATTAAAGGGGGGGAACAAGGTTTTAAGTTTATGTCACCTTAAATTATATGGGTTTAAGTTTGATAGATAATTGATTAATTTCTTTCTGTGTTGGTAACAGTTATAGGGTGGTAATATAAGACTCACTTTCTTAGTTCCTATAATTAAAAACCATTTACAGAGTGATTATTTAATTCATCCTTTTAATAGAATATGCACATGTTTTTGCCATACCTAGATGAAAATCTGAAAACACAAAAAGTTTTATAACTTCAAAAGAAATGGTCGCAGCGTAAAAATTCCAACAGTATCTTAAAATGTAGGTACAAATATTCATAAAACCGTTACATTTATCTTCAAAACCCATAAACATAGTTATTAAACAGTATCATAAAAAAGTAAAAAAAAAATTGAAAAAATTTTTATGTTCTTTCTACTGTTATAATATCAAGTGTAAATATTGCAAAATTAAAAAACGAAGACAGTTTGAAAGAGTATTGCTTTATCTTTAAAATGAGCGGTAGATTGCCCAATTTGGGCCATTTGGACCAAAGTTAGACCAATTTTTGTAAGAAAATGTATTTTTTTAAACACGTATATTTAAAAAACTAAACGAAACAGAAAAAACGTTTAAATAAAAAAAAGACGTATTTTTGTGCAAAGAACATAGATATATAGTTTAAAAAAAATCAAGAAAAAAAATTTTTTCCTATTTTTTATGACATAAAAAATTTCAAAATTGTAAAATTAATGAAAAAACTACACGATATTTTGTTGAAGTTAAAGAAAAACACTATTATTTAACAAAGGAACAATTTTAATTCATATTTACATTTATTAGCTACTAAGCGTTTTAATGAAAACAAAAATAAATATCAGTCATTACTAACTAATTAGCAGTCAGTTCCTAAATATTAATATGCATAGAAATCAAAATTTAAACAAATCAATAGTACAAAAAAATAATTTTAACAAACAATGATAACGGAAAAAGTAAATATCAATTTGTTAGATAGTATAATAGTTACGTCTCAACATTTTTTTCATCAAAGTGGTAGCCTTTGCTTTTAATTACAGCCTGGCAGATTCTTGGCATTCGCAAGATTAATTTGTTAAGTGTATTTGCCTTGATTTTTTTCCACTCGTCTTGTAAAATTTCTCATAAGTAAGAAACCGTCGGACGTTGCTTTTGAACAGCTGTTTCATTCATTCTATAATAATTCTACCAGATTTAAATCTGGACTCTGTAGTGGCCACTCCATGACTTTCAATTTCTTCTTTTTTTCATGACTTTCCAAGTAACTTTTGCAGATATTCACAGGGTGTTTGGGATCGTTATCATGTTGAAAAGTTTTTGTGTAGAAGTTTTTATGGCCTTCCTTTTTCAAGATTCGTTCTGGTTTTTACAAGGTCACCAACACAGGACCGGCTAAGCAATCCCAAGCTATTACTGAGCCACCTCTATGTTTGAGACTAGGAACCAAACAATCTTTCAAAAACTTTTCTTTTGCTTTTCTAAGTACATACACTTTTCTTTTCGATCCAAAAACTGTACAGTTCGATTCGTCGCTAAAAGTACCTTTTTCTACTGAGCAATGCTCCAATTTTTTTGTTCTCTTGCCCATTTAAATCTTTTTTTATATATTTATATTTACGGGTCTTAGCAACGGTTTTTTAGTCGTCCAAAAATTCCATTTTCATGAAGTCTCCGACGTACTTATACTTTCAGATTATAATATATTAATTATAATTTTTAAATTTTTATTAATTTGCACAGTTATATCAGGAACACCTAAACGTCTATTATGGACATATATATATATATATATATATATATATATATATATATATATATATATATATATGTATATATATATATGTATATATATACAGGCGCGGATCCAAGGGGGGGGGGGCGGCGGGGGCGATCGCCCCCCCAAGAGCTTAGAGTTCAGGACAATACACCCGATTGTGCCTCTTACACTAGGAATGTGTATGTTGCTGGCTTCCACCCCCTCGTCGACAACTGGTTTTTTCTTGCGGTCGCCCCCTTCAAATTTACTAAAAATAATTATCATTACTTTTCAGATAGAATTAAATTATTGCAGAGGTTACCTCAGGGCTTCATTTTGGGATCCATATTATTCTTAATATATGTAAACAATCTGGGAGATGGATTGGCCGCGGATAGCGTTTGCCAGTTTGCTGATGACACATCAGTGGACCCTTCTATGGCGGGACTGTCTCAAAAGTGCTCAAACTCTGCATTAAAAATGCAGCAGTGGTGTTCTGATAACAGCCTCACTCTAAACGTAATAAGACCAGCCTCATTCTTTTTTCAAAGCATGCAACAAGGTCTGAGTCACTGTTTGTGTGGCTTGGGGGTGGATCTATACCCACTTTGGAACACGTTAGGTTCTTGGGTGTTCATTTGGACCCCTCTTTAAACTGGGGACATCATATCTCAGCTCTTGGGGCTAGGCTTAGCAGTTTGTGTAGTCCGAAGGTTTCGTGACGTCATCACTGTAAAGACTGTTAGGCTTTTCAACCTTGGGCCAATACAATCTCTTATCTCTTATGGTATTTTCTTTTGGGAATCATCAGGAAAGGCTATTAATACATTTAAAATTCAAAAACGCATAATAAGATGCATCTTCCACCTACATCCAAGAGCTTTATGTCGACCATTTTTTACTCAGTTTAAGTTGCTTACTGTTCCCTCATTGTACTTTAGATCTTTAGTCATGCTTGCCTGAAGGAATACGGAATTATTTCCGCTAAACAGACAGCTTTATGGGGGAAACATGGTAATGACTACCAGAGGGGCAAATGACCTAAGAAAACCTTTACATAAATCCACCTTCTATGAGAGAGGACCACACTATATGGCGATTAAAGCCGTAAGAATGTGACCAAGAGAAATCTGGCTTATCGAGTCGATTAACTATTTTAAGAGGCGCTTAAATGAATAGCTGTCTGATGGATGTTTTTACTCTTTCAATTTTAATGAATAATTTTTATAATGTCAATATTTTTATCTTAATATTTTTTGTTTTGTGGGTTTTTCTCATGCTTTTGTATTTTGTGTAAAAATTTCATTCCTTTTTAAATTGTAATATCTTATTTTACAAGCTGTAAAACTTTCTTCAGTTCAAACTGACTCTTTTATTACTATTTTTTTAAAAATTATTTTGTATCTGTCTTTTTCTCCTTTTGTTTTCCTTTGTGTAAAGTTCCTATCGAAATGTCGATTAGTTTTTATCATAATTGTAGTTAGATCAATATATTTATAATTCTTAACGTTAAACATTTCTTTCTCTGACGTTGCTTTGTTATGTGATCATAATTTTATTGGTAAATAAAAGATATTATTATTAAGAGCTCTGAGTTCAGGAAAATAAACCCGATTTTGGCTCTTAAACTAGGAATGTGTATGCAACTGGCTTCCACCTCCCCGTCGACAACTTGTTTTAACTTGTGATTGCCCCATCCCCCCCAAGAGCTTTGAGTTTAGGAAAATAGATCCGATTCTGGCTTTTAGACTAGGAATATGTATGTTGCTGGCTCCCCCCTCCCGTCGAAAACTTTTTTGCGATCCCCCCCCCCCCCCGTCGACAACTTGTTTTACACTAGAAATGGGAATGTTGCTGACGTCTCTTTCCTCGCTCTCGCTTGCCATACTATACTTTTGTAATATCACCGCCCCCCCAAAGAGAGAGGCTGGATCCGCCCCTATATATATATATATATATATATATATATATATATATATATATATATATATATATATATATATATATATATATATATATGTCTACATTCACAGTTATTTTCTTCAGATATTCTCTATTACGTCGACGAATAATAGAGTCAGTTTCCTTAATACATTTTCTAACGTTGTAATCAACAGTACATAGACTTATATTCAACTTTTCTGCAATTTGTTTTTCTTTAATTTCAATAAAATATAGTGTCATTTTTTTTCATTAATTTTACAATTCTGAAATTTTTTGTGTCATAAAAATAGGAAAATTTTTTTTCTCTGATTTTTTAAACTATACCTATGTTCTTTACACAAAATATGTCTTTTTTCTATTTACACTTTTTGTCTATCTTATTTAGTTTTTTAAATATACGCGTTTCAAAAAAAAAACACATACTTTATTACAAAATTTATTCTAACTTTGGTCCAAATGGACCGAATTTGACGTTTCATCGCTCATTTTAAAGGTGAGGCAATATTCGTTCAATCTGTTTTAGTTTTTTTATTCTGCAATATTGGCATTTAAAATTATAACAATATAAAAATCATCAAAATTTTTTCAATTTTTTTACTTATTTATGATATTGTATTATATAGATATAAATGTAACGGTTTTTTGAAGCTTGTTATCTAAATTTTAAGATGTCGTAGGAATTTTTACGCTGCACCCATTTTTTTAAAATTATAAATCTTTTTGTATTTTCAGATTTTCATCTAGGTATGGCTAAAACAAGTGCAGGGGAGTATACTTTACGTCTAACAATATTTAACCAGATTAATGAAAACCAGGAAGGAACTAAAAATACTGTTCTTCCTTGAACGCTATTCTCTTAATACATCTATATACTTTATGCGTGAGCAATCTTTATTGGTTTGGCTCATCATGGAATACCCAGGGATGCTTCAATTTCACGGTATATCACATGACGATGTTGCATTATCAGTTCACGCACAGTATCAATATTTTCTTGCAATACCACCCATTTTGGATGACCTTAACGCGCCTCGTCCTCGAGCAAACAACGGCCTTAATTGAAATCACTAAATCAGCGAAATAAAATTTCTAAGGTACTGTAAATAACATAAACGTATGTCAAAACATTCTAAACACGTATACCGTCCAAAATGTCAAACTATTTAATCAATATATCAGATGGTAGTATTGCCAGTTCCCAAAATATAAACGGCTACCTTAGTAGTAAGTATTTTTTCTATTTTATGCAACTAATAGATTGACATATTTGAAAGTTTTAAATTAATTTTTCGTGTAGTTTTTAACTTTTACCATATTAGGAACTGAACCGAAATAAAAAAAATAAATTGGTATTTGACTTAATTAGGTAAATCCTAATTGACTTAACTTAGACGAAATGTTCACAGACACATAAGAGATTTCATCAACGAAAAAAATGAAAATCGTTCGATCGTAATTTATTTAGACAAGTCAAACGCCTCCTACCTTTTATAGACATCCGATTTTTTATGTGATCAATCATTGGTTATTATAATTTGGCACACATATTGACATGGACACGGTTGTTAAAGAAAAAAAAACATCTGTTCTTTTCAATTATTTTTTTTTTGGTTTTTAGATTATGTTGTGATTGTATACAAGTTGTTAAAGAAGTATCAGAATTATATTGATGCAGTAATTATAGGCGGAATGAGCACTTTTTGATTTTTTTTTAACAATAAAATGTAACATTTTTTTGCATTAAATTTTTTTTTTGGTTTTTGATAAAGAGTCTAACTTAGAAAACTTAAACACGAAATTAACGAGAACTATACTGACATTTATAAAATTAAAAACCCCAAAAACTAACTGAAGATACATTAGACCTTATAAAAACAATTTTTATAAAATATAAATTACAGAAATAAATAAAAATTAAGAAAGAAACGAGAGAAGATGTAAGAAATTAAAAAACGGCCAAATAAAGAAAACAGTAGAAGAAAATTAGAGCTTAAAAGATTTAAAGAAGATGATTGAAGAACAAGTAACAAAACTTTTAAGTGATGAGAATGGGTCACATAGAAAGATGAACTAACAAAAATGATCGAAAGATGTTACCAACAACCATAACAGCAAAACAGCTCCGACACTAAGAAAAAATGAAACCAACAAGATTCTCCTAAGAAATACGAAGTAAAATCAACAATAAAATTACCAGTAATTATAATTAATAAATATATGGAAATGACCAGGTACAAATTTTTTACAAACTCGTTACAAGGATTATAACACAGCTTTTAAACAACAAGACGTTTCGCCAAAATCTCATTTGACATCTTCTGTGCTTGGTGGTTGAAGACCAACTGAAAGAAAAGTCAACGTGCAGCGTACTTTATACGCGGTCGCAGATTGTAACGGTTGGTTGGCGTTGGCGTTGACTCCGCCTCCCTCTCGAGCGCCACCGTTGGTGTCAGTTTAAGCGTGGTATGAGTGTCTGTATAGTGGTCCCGCTTGAGGAGAGTTTTCCAAGTAGAAGGCAGATTAAGTGCATCGTCTCTCTTGTTCAGAGTACCATTCTTTTCAATTTCGAAAAATTCAAAAAAGAGTTCAAGGGTTATACCAATTATCGTTTGAAAAAAATAATTAGTATGGGGCAAGGGTCAAGTATACTTTTTCGTGGCCAAATGTTTTTTAAGCGCAATGAACCTACTTTACCGAATAAATTTATTTATTCTTCTTGCCAGAAAAAGTAGAGGTAATTGGACAAAAAATCTTCTTAGTTTTTCTTCTTATTCTTCTGACTGAAAGACAAAATTTTATTTTGTTTGTTGAGTTATGGAAACTCAAGTTAGAATAGCTACGCGCAACACCAGTTCGCGTATACAATCCCAAATATCGCCCGTCTTTCGAACTGTAGTGTACCGGGCTCTGGGAAATACAACCTATCTTACCTAGACACTATTTATTTTTATCCGAGGACTGCCGATACACCGTATTTAAACCGATTTTTTTACAATAGGTTTTTTATTTTTTAAGTCTTCAGGCGCCCCAGTCTTTGGCAATTACCCGGGTAAAAGCTACTAGTTCGTCCAGGGGCCTCGAAGGTACTTTATTTTAAATACGATTAAAAACACTATCACTTTCAGCAACGCAGCCCTCTAAAAGATCGTCGATGTTGTAACCTCTTCTTGGCTGTTCAGCCGTCCTAAAAGCGATGAAAGTTAACTACTTCTTAAGGTAACTGAATTCCGTTACTCCCCTTGAATGTTCTCTTTCCTTAGATCGGATCTGCTACTCGTTGAATACTACTTCAGTTCTGCTACTAATGCTGATTTCTGTATAAAATCTGACGGTTATTATACTTTCCAGGAAGTCACGTCCCAAAATCAGGCTATGTACAGGGTGAGTCAACGATTGGATGAAGTAAGTTTGTGCCTTTTCGGTGAAATTAACAAAGAAACTATATTTATTGTTTGATACAGTTTATTTTTACGCAGATTTTAAAAATATTTAGGACTCTACAGGGTGAGCCAAAAAACTAGGACAGCATAAAGTTGTATTTTTTTAAATAGAACACCCTATATACGAATCGTATTTTCGATTTAGCTTATAATTTTAAATCTTTTTTATTAAAGGTTTACTATAACAAAACTTTATAGTTTCTGAGATAATTAAGTTTAAAGAAAAAAAGTCTCATTTTCAAGCATCAATTCAATCCTAAATAACGTTTTCAATTTTGTGACAAATATATTCAAATTTGGAATTTAGCAAGGCCAAGGATAAGTTAACATAATTTTTACCTAATATTTGCAATAAAAGCTACAGGGTGTTGAACACATCGGCTCAAATTTGAACAAGTTTAAATGAATAAATATCTTTTTTTTTAAATGGTACACCCTGTATATTTTCATGTTATTTAATAGAGTAATAAAAACCCTAAAAGTTTTGTTCAATATATCCTATACTTATTTATAATAGTTTTTGAGATATTTCAGTTTTTCTTATTTTCCATACTTTTTTACAGAAATAGTCTTCATTATCATAGTAGCTATGGCAAAAACAATGTAAAAGAACATTTTTCTGTGTGTCAAATTTATAACCGCAATCGCTTCTTTTGGTTTTTATGTAGTGTAGTTTGGTTTTTTTTGCATTCATCTTATATTGTAAAATGAATTTTCCAAAGAATGAGTTAATAGATATGATTTATACAATAGGAGAGGCTCAAAAAAATTGCCTTCTTGCTCAAAGAATTTACAAAATGAAGTATCCTGATCGACGCAAGCCTAATACCCACACTTTTCAAAACTTAATGCAAAGATTTGATTCTTCTGGTACTGTTGATTATCCAAAACGTAAAGTTCTCAACAAACCACTAACTAATGAAGAAAAAGAACTACAAATATTGTTAAATGTTCAGGAAAATCCTTATATTGATAGCCGTCAGTTAGCAGCATTATGTGAAACATCACAATCCACCGCTAATCGCACTACCAAGAAATATAGGTATCATCCATATCACATGGAATTACACCAAGAATTGCATGGACAGGATTTTGAAAGTCGTGTAAACTTTTGTCGTACAATAAATGCGGAGATTCAATTAAATCCAAATTTATTATGCAAGGTAATGTTTAGTGATGAAGCTACTTTTAGAAGTAACGGTGCCGTAAATAGACCCAACATGCATTATTATGCCACAGAAAACCCATTTTGGATTAGAGAGGTGCAACATCAAAATCACTGGTCATTAAATGTTTGGTGTGGTATTCATCATAATCGAATTATTGGACCCCACTTTTTTAATGAACCACTAAATGGCCATAGTTACCTGAATTTTCTACAAGAAGAACTACCCCAATTGCTTCAAGGTCTTGATAGGGATGAGCTCGACAGTATGTGGTTCCAGCACGATGGTGCGCCTCCGCATTACCATCGTGAAGTTCGTGCGTTTTTGGACCAACGATATCCGCAAAAATGGATTGGACGTGGGGGTTTCATTGAGTGGCCACCAAGGTCTTGCGACATCACCCCATTAGATTTCTTCCTATGGGGTTATATTAAAAATAAGGTGTATGTTAATCCACCAACAACAGTGGAAGATATGCGAAACAGGATTAGGGATACCTGTAGAACAATAACGCCACTAATTTTGTCCAGGGTCCGAGAAAATCTGCAAAAAAGACTAAATTTGTGCATTGCACAAGAGGGTCGTTTATTCGAACACTTATTAAAAAGAAATAATTAATCTCAGTATTTAATAGGTAATTTTTTTGTTTCAATTTATTATAAAAGTAAATATGTATTTGCCTTGTCGTTATTGTTGTGTTAATTTTTTCACATTATGTTTAATTAAACTATTGCCGTTGTAATATAACGAATAATGTATTTCATCATATTTGACCACATTCTGTTTGTTTCTGTAGTTTCTTTTTATTATTTTACATGGCTACTATGATAATGAAGACTATTTCTGTAAAAAAGTATGGAAAATAAGAAAAACTGAAATATCTCAAAAACTATTATAAATAGGTATAGGATATATTGAACAAAACTTTTAGGGTTTTTATTACTCTATTAAATAACATGAAAATATACAGGGTGTACCATTTAAAAAAAATATATATTTATTCATTTAAACTTGTTCAAATTTGAGCCGATGTGTTCAACACCCTGTAGCTTTTATTGCAAATATTAGGTAAAAATTATGTTAACTTGTCCTTGTCCTTGCTAAATTCCAAATTTAAATATATTTGTCACAAAATTGAAAACGTTATTTAGGATTGAATTGATGCTTGAAAATGTGACTTTTTTTCTTTAAACTTAATTATCTCAGAAACTATAAAGTTTTGTTATAGTAAACCCTTAATAAAAAAGATTTAAAATTATAAGCTAAATCGAAAATACGATTCGTATATAGGGTGTTCTATTTAAAAAAAATACAACTTTATGCTGTCCTAGTTTTTTGGCTCACCCTGTAGAGTCCTAAATATTTTTAAAATCTGCGTAAAAATAAACTGTATCAAACAATAAATATAGTTTCTTTGTTAATTTCACCGAAAAGGCACAAACCTACTTCATCCAATCGTTAACTCATCCTGTACAAACAAAGTAACGTGATATGCAAGCACAAATTTTAACGTTAAATTTTGTCGCCGAATATGCATAATTCTTTTTAAAATGCTTTTATAACATTTAGGCAGATAAGAAAAACAATTTACAATTGTTTTTTCCGCTGTTCCGTTTTTTTTTAAACGTACATTTTCAACAGTATGTATAGATGTGTCTTGATATAACATATTACCGAGACATCGCTAGGAGGGCAGTTGATTTCTGTATTATCTTTTGATTCTCCTTATTCGATGCCCAAAATGACCTAATTTATTATTTATCGTTAAAAATGTTACATCATCAGTTGAATATTTCATAAGTTGATTTTCCAATTTTGATAGATAAACGTTAAAATGACACGTCATTGTCAAATCTGTTTAGTTATAATGACCACTCAATTCTGCCAACATTTGTTCTGAAATCCGGGACGTGACAACCACATGGGTTTGGGAACTGGTAATTTTCTAAACATATTTCATGCACTAAGTACACAGTATAAGTACTTTATCTCACAACAACAGTTCCGTTTACCAGTACGACGCAATAGTTTGTATGTTGCAATATGTCACATCTTGCAAGATTTATGTTATTATAAATAAACGAGCTAACAAAGACACCCAATAATTTCAAGTGAATTTTGACGTTATTATTGTGTTATGCATATAATAGGAAATTGTAATTAATATTAGGGAGTTACCGTATACATATCGAAGAAATATTACTTTGCGTTTCTTTATAGTCTTCATTCATATCAGAGACTCGACCGGCCGGTAAGCGAACCCAATTACTAAAATCATATCAATTTTTTCTTCTTAAAGATAAACTATCGTTTTAAATAATTCAAAATAGAACTGTCAACTGATGGTTGTCTCTATTGAATTTCGACTTTTGTTTAGCTGGCTCGCTTTCTGATTGGACGAGCGGCTTCCCAGGCCCCTCCCCTCTGCAGAGTGCGATATATTTTATTCTTGTATGCTGTTCTCTTGTGTATTAATTAATTTTTGATGTTTTGTTTAATTTTTTGTTACTGTTTTCCATGTAGTTAGAATATTTATAGCATCGTCTCGTTTATCAGCTGTCCCGATTTTTCGATTTCTAGGGCCTCTCTTATGATGTGTACCTTGTAGTTTTGTACTGGTGCTATTTCTTTTGTTTTTATGAAATTGATGATATGTCCGGTTCTTTGGTGATGTTGAAATAGAGCTGAGGTTATCTGTTTGTTTTTAAGACTATTTTTATGTTCTTGAATTCTTGCTGATATGCGCCTGTTTGTTTGTCCTATGTATGTTTGATGGCAGTCTGCACATGGAATGCTGTAAACGCCATGATTTTCAAGATTGGTCTTATCTTTGGAATTTCCCAGGATGTTGGCTATTGTTTTTTGCGATTTGAATATGGGCTGTAGGTTGTATTTTCTTAAGATTCTTCCGATTTTGTCCGTTATTCCTTTTATATATGGGATTATGGTTTTGTCCCTGGTTTGATCTTGGTCTTTGGTGTGGTCTTCTCTTGTCCTTTTATGACTTTCTTAATATCTCATTGTGAGAAACCATTCCCTTCTAAAGCTGTTGAGATGTGTTTTATTTCGTCTTGTTTTGTGTCGAGTTCTGTTAGGCGAAGATATCTTGATACTAATGTGTTGACTACTGCCTGTTTTTGAGAGGGATGGTGGTGTGATTTTCAATTGAGATATCAGTCAGTATGTGCGGGTTTCCGATATACGCTTAAACCCAAGGTGTTCTTGGGTTTTCTAGTTAATATTAGATCCAAAAAGGAAGTTTCTTATCTTGCTCGGTTTTTAGCGTGAATTAGATTTTGTGATGAATATTGTTTAGATATATGAGCAAATCGTCTAGGTGTTCTTTTCCATGTGGTTATATTATAAAAATATCATCCACATAGCGTTGCCAAAATTTCGGTTTTAAAGGTGTATTTTGTACTGCCTTTTGTTCGAAATATTTCACAAAAAGTTTGACTATATCTGATGAAAATGAGAACCCCACAGATTCGCCATCTGTTTGTATTTTTGATTATTGAACATGAAATATGTGTTTTTTAGGCAGTGTTCTGCAAGTTCAATTATGTAGGCTGGAAAATCGCATCCATTGGTATGCTTGGATGTAGCGATTTTATGCCGAGACTTGCTAAAATATCATTTTCTTCGAGATGAATGTTTCTGATCATTTTCATCAGATGTTCGGAGTTTTTCACGAAGGCATCGGTCAGTTCGACTCCTGGTTGCATTATACTTGCTAAATGTTTTTCAGTTTTTGTGTTGGAGATCCCACAGCGCTCACTATTGGTCCTAGTGGTGCATTTGTTTTGGACATATGCTTGATTTTTTCCTTGATATTATAGATTTTTCCGTCTCTGGGTATAGTTTTGAGGTTCTTATCATGGCTTTCGTAGTTTTTTCAAGGTATGTTGTTGAATCTCTTTTTGTTTGTTTGTTAGAGGTGTCTTTGACATTGGCGTAGCTAGGGGGTTTTCCTAGAAGGGATAACCTGTCAATAAAAAACTTTTTCCCAAGCTAAAAACAATGAAAACAGTATATTTCTTCAAAATTATTGATTTTTCTACGGTGGTCAATGAGTTTTGTAGGGTGAGTGGTGCCCACTCTTGTTCTCCCCTAACTACGCCCATGGTCTTTGAGAATTTCTGACATTTTTTACACATATTCGTTGGTGTTCATTACCACTGTGACATTTCCCTTATCTACTGGTATTATTGTTATTTCCTTATTTTTCCTTAAGGATGAGAGGGTTTAATGTTTAGCTCAAGTTTGAGTTGGGAGGCCGATTTGATTTCAAAATTTGCGTTATGTCTTGTCTGGCTTGTTCAGCATTGATCGATACCCGGAATAACCAAATCATTCATTTCACCATCCGTGGAAACTTACGATATAACATATATATATATATATATATATATATATATATATATATATATATATATATATATATATATATATATATATCACAAACTAATGAATGAAATAAGTAATTAATATGTTCAACAACTCTTTCCTTTCAATTCAACCAAAAATTACCACCATTAGTGATTTTTTTTTAAATTCAAAACTCCTCTAACTGGCAACATAACTATCATATCACGTTACCGTGTTATTATTCTACAAATAACCACGGAAACTTTCTCTTATTACGATATATGTCTAATATTTATCAGTAATTTCAAATAGGTGCCTTGTCAGTTAAATTGGTTTTATACCATGAAATATGAAGGGAAGTCGTTCAGATCATTATATTGTTTCGCAAATTTATGGGTTTATGACTGCCTACCGGTTTATAGGAAAATTTGCGTTTTTCCTGTTTAACAAATGTATGTATAATGGTATTTTTTCATTCGTCCAGTTATCTCATTCATTATTTAAGTGATTTTGGTTCCATCTACTTGTTATTGTTTCTAATTAAAACACCATCAATTTCTTATAGTTCGACCTCTTCTTAGCGTTTGATATCTCAGAAAGGAAGATAGAACTCTTAATATTCCTTAAAAATAATAAAGACATAATATTATTATAAAGGGTGTTTTTTATAGAGGTATAAAACTTTAAGTTGGCAACACTTTTTTAACTGGCGGCCATTTTGTCAGCTGTTAAGTGATTTGTGTTTAGTTTGGTTTGGCATTTCAACATGAATAGACTGACGCCTGAACAACGCTTCCAAATTGTGCAAATTTATTTTGAAAATCATGGTTCTGTTCGAAATACGTATCGCACACTACATCCATTTTACGGTCAGCATAATCGTCCATCAGAGCCATTAATTCGATTAACTATGGAACGTTTTCGCACGATGTTTACTCTAAATGATAATACGCATCCACAGAGACGTCGTACAGTGCGTACAGAAGAAGTCATTGCTGCTGTTGAGCGTAGCGTAGAGGAACACCCGAATCAGTCTATCCGCCATCATGCAAAGGAATTGGATATGTGTCCATTCACTTTATGGAAGATTTTGCGGAAAGATCTTGGTTTGCGTGCTTACAAAATCCAACTCGTGCAAGAATTGAAGCCACACGATTACCTAGCAAGGCGTAGATTCGGTGAATGGGCCCAAGACAAGATTGCCGTTGATCCCGATTTTCATAAGCGAATTTTGTTTAGCGATGAAGCTCACAAAACTGCCGTATTTGGAGTGATGATAATCCTCAAGTGTATGTTGAGACACCGTTACATCCAGAAAAACTGACTGTTTGGTGTGCTTTATGGGCTGGTGGAATCATTGGTCCGTACTTCTTTAAAAACGATTCTGGTCAGAAGGTTACAGTCAATGGTGACCGCTATAAAGCCATGATTACTGACTTTTTCGTTCATGAATTGAACAACTATGATGTGCAGGAGCTGTGGTTTCAACAAGACGGCGCAACATGTCACACAGCTCGTGCCACAATTGATTTATTGAAGGAAACATTTGGTAACCGCATAGTTTCACGTTTCGGACCCGTGAATCGGCCTCCAAGATCGTGCGACTTAACGCCGCTAGACTATTTTCTGTGGGGATATGTGAAGTCGCTAGTCTACGCCGATAAGCCCGAAACGATTGATCACTTGGAGGACAACATTCGCCGCGTTATTACCGATATACGGCCACAAATGTTGGAAAAAGTCATCGAAAATTGGACCTCCAGATTAGACTACGTCCGAGCCAGCCGTGGCGGTCATATGCCAGAAGTCATATTTAAATTATAATGCCAGAAGGTTATCTTTCGAATAAAGTAAATTTCATGTCAATTTAAAAAATTCATCTTTGTTTTATTCCATTTAAAAGTTCTATACCTCTATAAAAAAACACCCTTTACAAGATAATGAATGTTCGTTTATTCTTAAATTTACTGAGGACTTTATCTCTATCTTTCTTGATGACTCGCAGTGTGTCAGTAAACCATGGAGCATAGGGCGTTGTTGTTTTGTGTTTACATAAGAAGCGCATATAACCAACAAAATATTAATATTGTCACACATTTTCTAAACCATATATATTTTTCTATGAAATAGGCATAAGATCCATGTAAAACTGCTGAGTGTTCATGTTTTTGACGTTCCTAAAAGTTTCAAAAACTTACTCTAGGTTTATTAAATTTTTTGTTATTAAAACAAGATATGTAATCACTAAAATGCACAGATTCAACCGCTACAGAATTTACTAAATCCCTACTTGATGTCAAAACATAATAAGTGTTGATATAATTCCTGTAATTCTGGTAGGTTTATCTACAATCTGATAAAGTCCCCAACTATCCAAACATGCACACAACAATCCTGCTTCAGTATTATGGAGTCTAAAAAGATCTATATTAAAAGTACCTACACAGAATATATGATCACATGTAAAATGATATTTTTGTTATTTTATTACAATTATGTTAATAAGCATTTATTTATTTTTAAGTTGCATTATTTATTCGGAATTAACGAATTCCCCCGTAGAATTAGCGCATCGTTAGAACTAAGACCCGTTGTGTGAATGCTGAATAACGTGATATTATTTTTATTTATAAAGGGTGTTTTTCATAGAGGTATAGAACTTTTAAATGGAATAAAACAAAGATGAATTTTTTAAATTGACATAAAATTTACTTTATTCGAAAGATAACCTTCTGGCATTATAATTTAAATATGACTTCTAGCATATGACCGCCACGGCTGGCTCGGACGTAGTCTAATCTGGAGGTCCAATTTTCGATGACTTTTTCCAACATTTCTGGCCGTATATCGGCAATAACGCAGCGAATGTTGTACTCCAAGTGATCAATCGTTTCGGGCTTATCGGCATAGACTAGCGACTTCACATATCCCCACAGAAAATAGTCTAGCGGCGTTAAGTCACACGATCTTGGAGGCCAATTCACGGGTCCGAAACGTGAAACTATGCGGTTACCAAACGTTTCCTTCAATAAATCAATTGTGGCACGAGCTGTGTGACATGTTGTGCCGTCTTGTTGAAACCACAGCTCCTGCACATAATGGTTGTTCAATTGATGAACGAAAAAGTCAGTAGTCATGGCTCTATAGCGGTCACCATTGACTGTAACGTTCTGACCAGCATCGTTTTTAAAGAAGTACAGACCAATGATTCCATCAGCCCATAAAGCACACCAAACAGTCAGTTTTTCTGGATGTAACGGTGTCTCAACTTACACTTGACGATTATCATCACTCCAAATACGGCAGTTTTGTTTATTGACGTATCCATTCAAACAAAAGTGAGCTTCATCGCTAAACAAAATTCGCTTATGAAAACCGGGATCAACGGCAATCTTGTTTTGGGCCCATTCACCGAATCTACGCCTTGCTAGGTGATCGTGTGGCTTCAATTCTTGCACGAGTTGGATTTTGTAAGCACGCAAACCAAGATCTTTCCGCAAAATCTTCCACAAAGTGAATGGACACATATCCAATTCCTGTGCACGATGGCGAATAGACTGATTCGGGTCTTCCTCTACGCTACACTCTACAGCAGCAATGACTTCTTCTGTACGCACTGTACGACGTCTCTGTGGATGCGTATTATCATTTAGAGTAAACGTGGTGCGAAAAAATTCCATAGTTAATTGAATTAATTGCTCTGATGGACGATTATGTTGACCGTAAAATGGACGTAGTGCGCGATACGTATTTCGAACAGAACCATGATTTTCAAAATAAATTTGCACAATTTGGAAGCGTTGTTCAGGCGTCAGTCTATTCATGTTGAAATGCCAAACCAAACTAAACATAAATCGCTTAACAGCTGACAAAATGGCCGCCAGTTAAAAAAGTGTTGCCAACTTAAAGTTTTATACCTCTATAAAAAACACCCTTTATTTGGAAAAGAGTTAATAAATAGTGGAAAATTTTTTATTTCTTAGTATTTACACAGATTCTATGCCCTTCTTTTCTAACTGCATGATTTACACTAGTATAACGTGCCAATCGGTACGTCATTTCAAGAATAAAGTAACGGACAATAAATAAAAGTATCCAGTATAAACATATTATACTTGATAACGATTAGAGATACAACCTAATCGAAACGTCGTAACAATAAAAATAAAGACAATGCAAGTCCGACCACATTTTAGTCAATCTTCAACATTGTCTATAACCTTCAAACAGATTTTTGGTTGGTGTTATTAAAAAGTTTTTAGTTTACTAAAAAAAGAGTTGGCGCCAGTACAATCTTACTAACAGACGCATTAAAATATCTTGTCGAGTTTTATGAGTTTTTTGGTCTCTTTTTTTATCTTGAAGGATAATAGTACGAACGATAAGGTTAATAATAACGTAGTACTAACGTAAATTACCCCTTCCCTGGTCAGTTTTAGACTAAATAAGATAAGCAATATTGCGAATTATTCAGATTATTATTAACTATGTTTATTGTTGTACGAAGGAAGACAGTGCTCGGTTATCCACTTTTTTTTTAGAAAAATATTTTTACTCTTTATACAGTGTGACCGCATCATTTGGGATTTTTTTTTGTTAAAAGCTTTATTCGAAATTTGACTTTGGCAACAATTTCAACTTCGATCGAGATGAAAGTTAACCACAAAAATAGTAGTCTCGTGATTAGCATTATCTGTCACATTTTAATTTTTTTCCAAAAAAAATTTAAAAGTGGGGTTATATATCAAAATATTGAAAAAAGTTATTAGAAAAAGTTTTCTCAATGCAATTTCAGCACAAATACAAAATTTCAGCGTATAAGATAACAGATTTTTTACCCATTTTTTGCTAATTTGCACCACTGTTGTGTTTTTCTACAAAATCAAAAAATTTGCACATGTGATGCAAAACATTAAGAAAATGGTTTAATTGAAAAGACTCGAATTTTCTGATAAAAAAATCATAATATAAAAATTAAACGCATTTAAAATTTGTCTTCCACCTAATGCAGGCTTTACTGATGACTCTGTACTTGTTTGTCTTAATTACAATGTGTATTACTACGTTTCCAAGTTTCCTTATACAGGGCCAAAAACAAATAAACTTTGCAACACATGTGACCAAATTTTAGTAGCCCTATTTGGATTTTGTAGAAAACCACACATTTAATATGACGCTACTTTAAATAAAATATGTCTAGAATGAAGCATGTCAAAACTAAGAAGTTTTATGTAGGTTGCATTGAGTCTAATTTTGTAACAGTGGTTCAATTTACAAAAAATGAGCAAAAAATGTAAAGGGTGAGTCAACGATTGGATGAAGTAGGTTTGTGCCTTTTCGGTGAAATTAACAAAGAAACTATATTTATTGTTTGATACAGTTTATTTTTACGCAGATTTAAAAAATATTTAAGACTCTACAGGGTGAGCCAAAAAACTAGGACAGCATAAAGTTGTATTTTTTAAATAGAACACCCTATATACGAATCGTATTTTCGATTTAGTTTATAATTTTAAATCTTTTTTATTAAGGGTTTACTATAACAAAACTTTATAGTTTCTGAGATAATCAAGTTTAAAGAAAATAAGTCACATTTTCAAGCATCAATTCAATGCTAAATAACGTTTTCAATTTTGTGACAAATATATTCCAATTTGGAATTTAGCAAGGCCAAGGACAAGTTAACATAATTTTTACCTAATATTTACAATAAAAGCTACAGGGTGTTGAACACATCGGCTCAAATGTGAACAAGTTTAAATGAATAAATATATATTTTTTTAAATGGTACACCCTGTATATTTTCATGTTATTTAATAGAGTAATAAAAACCCTAAAAGTTTTGTTCAATATATCCTATACCTATTATTTATAATAGTTTTTGAGATATTTCAGTTTTTCTTATTTTCCATACTTTTTTACAGAAATAGTCTTCATTATCATAGTAGCCATGTAAAATAATAAAAAGAAACTACAGAAACAAACAGAATGTGGTTAAATATGATGAAATACATTATTCGTTATATTACAACGGCAATAGTTTAATTAAACATAATGTGAAAAAATTAACACTACAATAACGACAAGGCAAATACATATTTACTTTTATACTAAATTGAAACAAAAAAATTACCTATTAAATACTGAGATTAATTATTTCTTTTTAATAAGTGTTCGAATAAACGACCCTCTTGTGCAATGCACAAATTTAGTCTTTTTTGCAGATTTTCTCGGACCCTGGACAAAATTAGTGGCGTTATACCAATATAAGAATTTTCCTGAACATTTAACAATACTTGTAGTTCTTTTTCTTCATTAGTTACTGGTTTGTTGACCACTTTACGTTTTGGATAATCAACAGTACCAGAAGAATCAAATCTTTGCATTAAATTTTGAAAAGTATGGGTATTAGGCTGTCGTCGATCAGGATACTTCATTTTGTAAATTATTTGAGCAAGAAGGCAATTTTTTTGAGCCTCTCCTATTGTATAAATCATATCTATTAACTCATTCTTTGGAAAATTCATTTTACAATATAAGATGAATGCAAAAAAAAACCAAACTACACTACATAAAAACCAAAAGAAGCGATTACGGTTATAAATTTGACACACAGAAAAATGTTCTTTTACATTGTTTTTGCCATGGCTACTATGATAATGAAGACTATTTCTGTAAAAAAGTATGGAAAACAAGAAAAACTGAAATATCTCAAAAACTATTATAAATAGGTATAGGATATATTGAACAAAACTTTTAGGGTTTTTATTACTCTATTAAATAACATGAAAATATACAGGGTGTACCATTTAAAAAAAAACATATTTATTCATTTAAACTTGTTCAAATTTGAGCCGATGTGTTCAACACCCTGTAGCTTTTATTGCAAATATTAGGTAAAAATTATGTTAACTTGTCCTTGGCCTTGCTAAATTCCAAATTTGAATATATTTGTCACAAAATTGAAAACGTTATTTAGGATTGAATTGATACTTGAAAATGTGACTTTTTTTCTTTAATCTTAATTATCTCAGAAACTATAAAGTTTTGTTATAGTAAACCCTTAATAAAAAAGATTTAAAATTATAAGCTAAATCGAAAATACGATTCGTATATAGGGTGTTCTATTTAAAAAAATACAACTTTATGCTGTCCTAGTTTTTTGGCTCACCCTGTAGGGTCCTAAATATTTTTAAAATCTGCGTAAAAATAAACTGTATCAAACAATAAATATAGTTTTTTTGTTAATTTCACCGAAAAGGCACAAACCTACTTCATCCAATCGTTGACTCACCCTGTATGTAGGTGTCCGCAGGGCGCATTGCGCATTGCGCTCTGCACAAGCTTATTATTTCCTCGATGAATATTATACTGATAATCTCTGATCTAGTGTATGCGGTTTGTATTTAATTTTCCTCAATTAGTGTTTTGTATGAACTTTGTATGTATCTATTTTGCACTTGTATGAGCCGTGCATTACCAACAAGAATTGTTTTCTTTGACAATAAAGCTTATTTTCAATTTGATATAGTGTTTCTTCGAAATTCTCCATGTTTCTGTTCAATGAAGCAAACCACTTTTAATCGGCATGTTGTATATATTATGTTTCCATTGTATTCTTATAAGTTTGCTCCACACCTGCCTCAAATATTCTTATTTTTATTTTCTTCTCATCTGTGCGAGTTGCATCCAATTTTACTCCATGGTATCTATATTCATCATAGGCGTTTATCCCTCTTCAAGTAGTAATTGTTGGTGTCTGGTCCAATTAGGTACTTTTTTACTGGTACTAATTGTCAAGCCCCCATTCTCTGCAAATTTATTTCAATTTACAGGACTGCAGACGCTGAAAGGGTTATATCATACAACGGTATTTCCATTCCGATACATTTCTGTTTCTATGTCATTTACGCTTGTTTGACGTATATTCTAAACAGAGTTGGAGATACACAGCAGCCTTGTTTGAGTCGCTTTGCCACTTGGAATGGTTTGGAAAGTTTATGTCCAGTTTTAATTCTTAAGGTGAAATTACTATAGGTATTTTAAACTGCCGTGATTAAGATTTGATTGATGCTGATAGGTTATAAGGCTTTCCCTAATTGGCAAAGAGATATAGTAATATATGATTTTGCAAAGTCGATAAATAATATTTATGTATCCAAGTTTACAGCGATTATATGTTTCATCCAAAATACCTTATCCATACCAACACTATCGCCTCCGATCCTACTTTGTTCTTCCTGTTTTGCAATAACAGATGTCAAACTTTAGGGAAATGCCAATAACATATCTCAATATCGCTACCTAGTAGTTGTTTGTAGAAAACTTCAAAAGTTGCTCTTGTAATAACAGTGTCCAACAAAACCTAACAAAGTAAAGTATGTTTCAGGATCTATCGTTTGGGTATTGGCTTTAATAATGAGGGTCGCTACCTGGGCCATTAAACCCTTCTGTGGTACCGAATGCAGTGCTCAACAAACCCTTGACCATCAGAACCCATAAAATATGTGACACTACAAGCAACGTTCTTTCAGAATCCGGGTTGAAAAAAATTATATCATTAGAATTAATGTGTTTGACCTTCATTTAACCTTGATCCAGACATGATGGGGTCATATAAACATAAAGGTCAACTGGTCCGAGACCCATTCGTAGGCCAAAAAATCAGCCGACAGATTCAAGAGAATGATATGACTTTCGGACCTCCAGAGGACACTTTGACTACAAAGTTCAAGCGTATCTGAACATAAAACTTCCTGTTCTTGCAGAATCCGGGGTAAAGAAAATTATATCATTCGAACTAAGGTGTTTGATCTTCATTTGACCTTAACTTACACGTGCTGGGGTCATATCGACACCCGGATCATAATCAGTGACCCCAAAAACATAAAGGCTATATCAGCTCAATGATGTTCCACCTCGATTTCATTTTGTGGTCCTGTGTTATTTATACCTGTGAAATCAAAAAAAAAACAATGCGTTACTTAACGCTCAGTAATTGAAATATATACGAGGGTGGTTCGATAAGTTCTCGACCTGAAACAAAGAGGGCGCTAGTAGGATCAAATAACTATAATATTTTGTAAGCATTAACCTTGAGATGACGCCCTGCAAACTTTTTTATGTTTGGGTGCAGTTGCTTGTTTTTGGCGATCGAGTGAACACATAAGGTTCGATATTTTGTGAAAGATGGATAAAATTGAAGTTCGAGCGGTTGTAAAGTACTGTGTTTTAAAGGGCTTAACTCCTACTGACATTAAAAATGGGGTAGATTTTACTTTAAAGGATTATTCTCTTTCGTTTTGGACAGTAAAAAAATGGGCTGCTGAATTTAATCGTGGTTGTACATCAATTCAAGATGAGTGCA
Source organism: Diaprepes abbreviatus (assembly GCA_034092305.1). Classification (NCBI taxonomy): domain Eukaryota; kingdom Metazoa; phylum Arthropoda; class Insecta; order Coleoptera; family Curculionidae; genus Diaprepes; species Diaprepes abbreviatus. Next base: position 15,033,192 of record JASJET010000054.1, read on the forward strand.
AGTGCTCGGGACGCCCAAAAACCGCTACAGCTGACGAAGTTGTCACAAAAATTCACAGTGTCATACTTTATGACCGCCGACTGAAAGTACGAGAGCTTGCTGGTGTAGCAAACATCTCGATAGATCGTGTCCATTTTACATGATGTTCTTGGCATGAAAAAGCTTTCTGCACGATGGGTGCCGCGTTTGTTAACAGTCGAACAAAACCGCCTTCGAATGAACACTGCGCAAGAATGTTTAGACTTATTTAGACGCAATTCTGCTGAGTTTCTTCGACGTTTTATAACTGTAGATGAAACATAGATTCACCATTACATGCCAGATATAAAGCAGCAGTCTAAATAGTGGGTGGGGGCAGGTGAAAATGTGCCAAAAAAAGCAAAAACTGTTCTGTCTGCAGGAAAAGTCATGGCAACAGTTTTTTTTGGAATTCACATAGCGTGGTGTTTATAGACTATTTAGAACAAGGCAAGACCATGACCGGGAAGTATTACGCTTCACTACTGGACCGTTTACAGCATGTGATTAAGGCTAAACGTCCACATCTTGCCAAAAAAAAGTGCTCTTTCATCAGGATAACGCTCCTGCACACAAATGCATTGTTGTTGCTGCGTAAATATACTATATACGAGCTCCAGGTATAAAACTATTAACAGGCATCAAAAAGGAAAACGATAGAACTTGAAACACACTTTACTAGTACATCAAAATAGTAATGCTGAAATTGCACGTTGCAACGCTAGTCGAGGTTGCAGAAAGTCTAACGACTTGAACGAATTTTTGTGAATATACCCCACTACTACTATTTTAGTAATACGTCGATTTTTCTATACAAAAACAAAATGTAACCTACAGGGGTCATTTTAGCTCGTGTGCTTTGGAACTTTGATCTCTTGGCAGAATTATAAACAACCATATTAATCTAATTTAAATAATAAATCAAATTAGATGTATACTTAAAAACAAAATCTATCACATGCCGATACGAGCAATGCGAACCAAAAAGTAAATAAAGCAATAAAGATCATTTTTCCCATTGGCCAATTCGAAATCTTGACCCACACTGACCCCCTTCAGAAACCCAATAAGATAACTCTCGATAAGTTCCTTCTTCTGAAAAAAAAAACATCATTATCACAACGCTGTCGTAGTTATTTAAATATTCATTATTAATAGTTGTTTATTAATGCTTGAAAATTATTACCAACGATGGAAGGCGGGTTTGTGTGTTTTAACAAATTTTAGTGTATTTTCAGTTCTCGATAGAACAGCACATGTGAAGTGAGGCGCTCTTGTTTTGTTAGTGTTCTAAGAAAGTGTCGTAATTAATAACAATTGACTAATTGTTTAATAATAAAACCGTTTTTAAATGGAAGCGGCTGCAGAAATTATTCGTAAGTGGTTAATTATTTGGTATGCGGGTTCAAGCACGGTTTCAATTGAATGTTTTCGACAGATATGTTTACTATATGTATATATATATATATATATATATATATATATATATATATATATATATATATATATATATATATATTTATTTATTTTCTTGATTCTTGAACCATAGATTATATCATTTTTCTTAATTTTGTACATTTTTAGAAACAGAACAGCAAAATGTCAAGGAAAAAATTTTGAAAATGCCTTGAATAAAGGGCGACACGTCAATCGTTTTGTGTTTTATTAATTATAGAACCTAAACCCAAGAAAATACAAAATTTAGAAAAATTATATATATATATATATATATATATATATATATATATATATATATATATATATATATATATATATATATATATATATATATATATATATATATATAGCCAGAGGCTTCCCTACCTATATAGATATTTTTTTGAGAATTTTTAAAGATGTCGGTTGTCTGTAGGGACCCCTGAAAGGAATCTACATTTTTTTTAAAGCTGCAAATAATTTTTAAGTAGCAATAAAATCATTATAATTTAGGTTAACAAATATTTATAATTTTATTAATCGACGAAGACAAATACAAGAAAAGTAAAGCAATAAAAACTGTATATTTTGTAACAAAAAAAACGTTTGTTTGAAGGTTGTAGACAATGTTGAAGATTGACTAAAATGTGGTTGTCGGACTTGCATTGTCTCTATTTTCATTTATTTTTACGACGTTTCGATTAGGTTGTATCTCTAATCATTATCAAGTATAAACTGAATGTTTTGTCTTAAGACTACGAGCTTATATAGGGACTGTGTCCATTGAGTTTAGGTGGAAAATAAAATCAACTTTGGAAGACAAGAAAAATCCAGTTCAAAATCTCTCCAAGCTAGAAGCACCAGCCTTGAAAAAACTTCGTAAGGATAAATCCATAAAGATTTTACCAGCAGACAAAGAAAATGCAACGGTGATAATGGACCTCGTAATGTACGACCAAAAAATCGGAAATATCCTGGAAAAAGGAAAATATTGACAACTAGCTCGTGATCCCACTAAATCTATAGAATCATAAATCTACAAAACACTAAGGAAATACCAAGACCATATACCTGACAACCTGCGATCGGCGCTCACACCACACTATAGTAAACCAGCACATCTTTACAGACTACCAAAAATTCATAAAACGAACATACCATTGAAGCCAATAACCAGCTCCAGAGGATCTCCAACAAATACACTGGCGAAGGTTCTTTTAGAAATCATACAACCTTTAGAAGGTAAGACAAACACATATGTTAAAAATTCTGCACATTTCTTGAACATTATTAGTAGCATCAATTTAGAACCAGACGACAGACTAATCAGCTTTGATGTGGAAAGTCTGTGTACTAATGTACTATTAGGGGAATCACTAGACATAATCGAAACTAGACTTCAAATGATACTACTTTATCAGATCGAACCACGTTACAACTGGACGGGACGATGGACCTTTTGGAATGTTGGCTGCGTAGAGCTTACTTTCAAGTAAAGGACAAGTTCTACGCTCAAGACGATGGGCTTCCGATGAGTTCTTCACTCTCTCCAGTCGTCGCCAATATATATAAATATATATATATATATATATATATATATATATATATATATATATACAGAATGGTTCGAAACTCATGCTATAGAAACAGCAACAGTAAAACCGAAAGTCTGGTTGAGATATGTCGATGATACCTTCATCGTATGGAAGGGCAATGCTAAAGAACTTAATGATTTCTTGAAACATCTAAATACCATTCGACCTACAATTAAGTTTACCATGGAAAAAGCCATCGAAATTGCGCGGTCCAACAACTTAAACAGAAGAGACGACAGTCGGCGGTTGCCTAATGCTTGGAAAAACCTGCTAATGAAACAGCAACCAATAGTAGGTAGTAAATAAACGAATCATAACTCGGCGACACGACCCCAAACACTGGCAACAAGGCCGATGAAAACTCGCAGCCAGTGGATTTCTTTTTATCGTCTCCCTACTGCAACAATTGCTTACTGCAGAACTAACCGTTTCTGTTTTCTCAAAAAATAACACAATTCTCACAAAATAGTACAAATGAAACGTAGCAAAACAATATAAATAGCTCACAAATGACAAAAAAGTAGATTTAATATGACGGATTCAAAACCATCTTAGTTACTTGATATATTTCCCCTTCCTTCTATTTTAAAATGCGACTCTATTTATTCCCGTTATAAGAGGTTAAAGTTTTCTGAACTATATATGGAATAACAAAAATTTCGAGAATGTAAGCAATAATTCTAGGTACGAACTTCCAAAAATCACTTTAAGAAATTCTTTTAATGCACTTATCGATCTATATTGTTGTTTTTCCCGGTTTTCCTGATTTTGGCAGAGATAATTTTCACTTACGACAGGAATACCTATTTTTGAATAGAATTTCGCTATCTTTGAAATATGAATAGCACAATGTCACATTGGTATGACTTTTAATGTGAACGTCAACAGCTTTTTAAGCCTCCTTTAATGCCAACTTTCGTTGTTTCTACTATGTAACTAGGGAGTTCAAATCAAAGTCATAGGTCAAGCACTCGATTGTTATCAAGATTCATCGGGGTAATTTTGGATTTCAAGCCTGCTTCTTTAAATAAAGAGATTTTGCACATTGGAACTTCAACTCACTTCTAAAGGAAATGAAAACCTGTCTTTTATATGTTTGAACGCGCAATTTTCCTTTCATTCTATTTTTGCAATAAAGGAATTCCCATTTTAAAAAGAGCTCTTACCCTTAAAATACCTTTCGTGGTCAAATTCAGCGACAAACAATTTTTTCTGTACTAGCTCAACACGCGTTAAACAATGAATATAAGATCAACTTATCAGGAATAAAAATGCTATCGAGAGATATTAACCTGCCCACAAGAGTAATAAAGGAAGCCATCTGAATTGCAAAGCGGCCCAACAACTGAAATAGAAGAGATGACAGTCAACGGTTGCCTAATACTTGGAAAAATCTGCTAAGGAAACATCAACCAGTAGGGAGTAAAGAAACGGCTCATAACTCGGCGACACAAACCCAAACACTGGCAACAGGGCCGATGAAAAACTCAAAACCCGAAACCTTCGATTATATATATATATATATATATATATATATATATATATATATATATATATATATATATAAACGAACTCTAGTATACCCACAATTAATATTCAATTCGAGCACATTTGTTAACAATATACTTAAAATTCTTCAAAGTTAACACTTACATTCCAAAATTATCATTTTTACTTTTTCTTTATTTGTAGTTTTTCTTAGTACTAACCAATTAACAATCGTCAGTGAATACAAATAATTATTGCAAATTTAACCGATTATAATAAATTTATTCGAATAATTTAACATAATTTATCACGTTTTTAATTATTTTACTTGCCACGAGGGAAATAATAATTTAAAATTTTTTTATTGGTTATTTTCATGATGTTTTTCCTGGAATAATTAATTTATTAGGTCTCGTACACATACCGCAGTGAATTTCCTCCAACAAATAAAAGAGGAAAGTACTATTAGTAATTTTAATTTAAAAAATAACTTTTGGTAGTTTTGTACCTATACCACAAATAATCCTAATGCAGCAATGAAGAGTGGGAAACCCATACTGCAACCAATCATTACTAAGTTTAATTCCGAATATGCTACACCCGCAGTTAAATATAGTAAAGTCAGCGTTTTTGTGTGTGGTGTTTTCTATAAAAATATAATGCAAAATGCAAGAGTGGTTTCAGGAAAATGACGTTTGGGATTTCTAGTGACCGGCACAATCACCAGACCTAAACTCCGTTGAAAATCTGCGAGACGAAGTATTCATACATAAATATTTCTAAATAAAGAATCGCTGAAGTTTATATATATATATATATATATATATATATATATATATATATATATATATATATATTTATTTATTAATTTCACAGGTTTACAAAAAAAAAGTGATGCAAATTTGGTCAGATCATTTTATTCTTATATATTTCGACGCTCTGAATCCAAATCTGAGGTCAGCTAACCTCTATTACGTTAGGTTCAAGGTCATTTCAAGGTCAAATTGCGTAAAATTCACCAAACAAATCTGAAAAAGAACGTATGTATAAGTTTTAGGGTCGCTGATTTGGAACTCGTGGTTTATTAAATCCCCAATGTCAGCCAGAAGACATTTCAGTGTCATTTAAAGGTCAAATTGAAAAAAAATCTGGAATATGTAAATTATTGGGGTCCCCAAATTCGTGGATTGTTTCACTCCTCGAGGTAATTTTAAGGTCAAACTAAAAAATGCGTATTATATAAGGCAACCAGTGGATACATAGAGCACGTTGCATTATGTCATTCGTTCGCTGTTAGTTCGTTTATTCCAATGGTTCCAATTCTTCTTCTTCTGACTGATTGATTGTTTCTATTCTGATCCTCCTGTTTATAAACACGGGAATACGATGCGTCTGGCCATTGTCTAGTATGCCCCTGTAGGACGCGCCGGTAAGCTTCCTACTCTGCAGATCTCTTTGAAGTCGTGGAAGTGTTAACTATTATGAAAAAGTAAACCAAAACTCATGCAAGAGAGTGATTTAACGACCCCAAAAACCTACACATCTTCTTTTTCGAAATTATCTAATGGATTTTTCTCAATTTAACCTTGAAATGGCGCTGAAGTGACCCTTGGCTAACCTTGGAGGATAAACAAGCCACGAATTCGGGTTTAACAACAGCAAAAACCTACACATCTTCTTTTTCAGAATTATTTAGTGGATTTTTCTCAATTTTACCTTGAAATGACCTCTGGCTGATCTTGGGGGATTGAACAAACCACGAATTCGATTTCATAAACCCCAAAAACTTACAGATCTTTTTCTTCAGATTCATTTAATGATTTTTTTTCAATTTGACCTTGTAATGATCCTAAAATGACCTCTGGCTGACCTTGGATGATCAAAAAAACTACTAATTCACATTCAGCGACTTCAAAAAGCAGAGGATCAAAGTACATATAAAAAACTTTGATGGAGACATCTTTCTTTATCTACAAAACCCCACTGGGTTCGGAGATTAAATAGGCTTTCGCGAGATGGATAAAACTCATCCGTTGTAAAGCTGAACCATCTTAAGGAACGATATTATATTCTAACTTGCTTCGTACAAGAGAATAATTTTATGTGCTTATAACGTCCAGCAACTTAAATTCCGACTATATCTTATTAGAAAGCCCATCGTCCGGTAAGATCTTGATAAGCTATCATTATTATGATAGACAAATATAAGTCTGCAGTCAAATGTAACTCCAAGGTCTCTGATATGGTCAGCTCGTCTTAATAAAGTATTATTGACCCCAGGGGCGGATCCAGCCTGTCTCTTTGTGGAAGGCGGTGATATCACAAAAGTACAGTATGGCAAGCGAAAGCAAACTGTCGGCGGGGGGGGGGGGGGAGAGACATCAGCAACATTCCCATTTCTAGTGTAAAAGGCAGGTCGGGTCTATTTCACTGAATTTGAAGTTTTTGGAGAGGGGGGGGGGGCGATCATAAAAAAAATAAGTTGTCGACATGGGGAGAGGATGCGGGTAACATACAATTCCTAGTATAAGAGGCAGAATCGTGTCTATTTTCCTGAACTCAAAGCTCCTGGGAAGAGGAGGGGCGATCGCAAGCATACACATTCCTATACTCTATTCAAGAACTAGAGAGAATAATAAAAGTGTTACCGAAACCTCCAACTTACCTGCTCTAGTGCCGCAGGTAACTGGGAACTGACGTGAATCTAATTATATTTAATTATATTCAAACATTATAAGGTTTTATAAATTTACTGCAACAATACAGTTTCTGATAGTGCAATTTAATTTCTGTCAGTGAGCAAAATACACGTTACAGTGTGTCCTTGGTGATTTATCTTGTTTGTGCTTGTTTTTATATATTATATGAGATTAGTGAGATACCTAAAAGATATGGCTTCTACATCTATATTTATTCCAAAATAGTTAAACCAGGGCATTTTTTCCTCAACGAAAAACTTATTACGATGAATGTTTATGATGTCTTAACATATCAATATCTAGATAATACTGTTAAAAGTTCTGTTGAGATGTATTCCAACATGACAGGAGTTGGAAAATCTACTATGTACCGAATACTGAAGGAGAAAAAAACAACTGGAATTTTTAGTACTCCCAAGTCACATTCGATCACAGGCAGACGAAAAACCTCGTTGGAAGAAGAGATGTAAACTGCAATAAAAGGAGTTGTACATACATCTTATTATGAGAAGCAGATCCCAATCGTCGACAAAATTCTAACTAAAATCAATAAAGATCGGGATTTACCTGAAATTAAAGGAACTAAGCTCTGGAAATTGCTCAGAGAACTTAATTTTTGCTAGGAAAAACCAGATAGGAAATCTGTTCTTGTAGATCGTCCGAAAAATGTCCGTTGGTGAAGGAAATATCTCTATCAAGTAAAAGGTAGAGTTGCTAGAAATAACACAACTTACAAAATTAATAATTTAACAGAACTTTTGAAAAATTTTTTGGAATAAAGTTACTGCAGAAAATTTGAAAAAATCCATATAATAAAAGAATAAAAGAAAATGTGGAAACTCGATCTCATGATCCGATCCGATAGAGGAACCAATTATAATTAATTTGGGCGAAGATAGCTTCACTGACTTGGATTACGAATTAGATACGTAATGTTTACCTGCGTAAACACAATTTATTATTTTAATATTTTTAACATATAAAAATTAATAACATTTGAATCCCTTTTTAGTGTTTAATTGTAATTCTGCAGATGGTTTAAGAAATAAATAAACTGAAACGTCAAATGTCCTAAAAATATTTTTAATTAATAATAAAATGACCGATAGCCCAAAAAAAATTTCACATTATATAGACGAATTTATTTTTTTATAGATGTTGAACTTCTTGTATTTTTGACAATGGAAATTTTATAAGTATTTAAATTATAACTTTTTCTGGAAGAAAAAGGCTACATTTAATTCTGAATGTGCCTAAAACGGTTTCTATGTCAAAATACGGTTATGATTTGTGTTAAATATGTCAAAATTATCTATATTTTCTAATATATGTGAATTATTAAAAAATCATAAGAAATAAAATAATATTATAAAAACTTTTTATTTTATGATTATTGCCGAAATAATATTCTATGCTATAAATACTTAATAATAAAATAAACCTCTTTCCGATGCCTATGACAAGGATTGAAATCTTTTTTAACACTTCACACATCCAAATATCGATTGTTATCCAACCCAAATAGTCCATTATTATAGATCGGTATTTATGATTATAAAATTTCTAACCCATTTCTATGAAAAATATATATGTCTAACAGATTTTGCCAAAGACCCCAGACTAAAGAACACAGGTATTTTGCGAAGGGTAAAAAATTATTTATTACTCTCTCTAGTTCTTGAATAAACTATAGTACAAGAGGCAAAATCGGGTCTATTTTCCTGAACTCAAAGCTCTTGGGGGGGGGGGGGGGGCGATCGCCCCCCCCCTTGGATCCGTGCCTGATTGACCCCATAATTATCTTTAGAGACAGTTAATTTTCAATAACTTTTTAAGTTTTTTATGGATTTTAATCATTTTTGACCAAGTTGTAGGTGCTTTCATCTTCATCATGATCTTATATTGTATTTGGTGTTATACAGTGTAGTACCAAAAATTGTAAATTTCTGAATATCCACATGGAAGAATTGAATTTCTTTTTCAGATTTTTTTGAATCCATGTTTGACACTAAACTTCTTATCCACTATTAGCGGATTAAATTGACATGTGCGAAAATAAGTCCACCAACCTTGAAAAATGAAACCGGCAATAATAAATAATTTTGTTTATTTTTTGGAGACAACTTTTTCTCTTATCAATTTCAAGGTTTTATATAAAATTCTTTCAACATAAAGACACATGTGTAAAAGATATTTTAGAACTGCAGAGTTCAAAGCAAATTATGCAAACCTATTCAAGCCTTTTAATTTTTAGATAATTATATAATCCGGATTAACAATTCATCCAAAAGTAACGTTAATAATTCACAAATATCACCAAGACAATAATAAATAAAACGGGTTTCATTAAGCTCATTAAAATTCTTACTAGTCTTCTTTAAATAATTTATGCACATTTTAATTTTACAATTTCAGAGAAGGCGCGTGTTCTAATACAGTCACCAGTGCGCCGTCTTTTTCTAATTGCATTGTCTAAATGAAGAAAGCATCTGGTCGAGCTGCTAGTGAATGTTAGAACATGTTAAGTCCATTTAAGTATATTACGTATAGCATTAAAAGTAGCGGTCGTCATATAAATGAACTTTTCCGTAGGCTTTTATGAGATTTCAAGCTGTTCAAGCGGTTTATTATGATGGAATTTTAATTTGCAGAAGTTCTTTCCGTTATGGAAACTTTTAAACTAACAATATGAGATAAATGGTTCGGAAAAAACCACCTAACAAATTTTAGAATCACTTTGCAAGATGTTCATTTTTTTTTTTGTTAAAACACAAGGCCAGATGGAAAATTCTTGTCCATAGCAACATTTCTTTTAATAGCAATTATTATTTTATGGCTTTAGATCATCCAGTCAAGCAGCCAGTCATAGTTATATGTTAAACTTTCGGTAAAATATAGAAGGTGTCAAAGTGCTTCATATAATCTTTTTTCTGAAGTGTCCCGTAAGGAAATATGGAGCCCAAACAGGCGTGGATCCAAGGGGGGGGGGGGGGGGTGGTAGCGATCGCTTCCCCCAAGAGCTTTGAGTTCAGGAAAATCGACCCGATTTTGCCTCATATACTACAGTTTATTCAAGAACTAGACAGAGTAATAAATCATTTTTTACCCTTTTTTTCTTCGAAAACTACCTGTGTTCTTTAGACACATATATTTGTTAATAATTCTAGGGGATTTCAACGCCAAACTAGGAAAAGAACCAGCATACCTACCGCATGTTGGACCCCACAGTCTGCATGCTGAATCTAACGATAATGGCCAACGCCTAGCAGGATTCGCAGCAGCTCACAATCTAAAAGTAGTATCAACAATGTTCGAACACAAGAACATCCACAAGGAAACATGGATTTCGAATGATAACAGAACAAGAAACCAGATAGACCACGTTTTAGTCAACTCACGGTATGCGGGAAATGTAATGGACATAAAAAGCCGAAGAGGAGCCGATGCAGACTCAGATCATTTTCTGGTACTTGCAAAAATCAGGCTAAGAATTAAAAATACAAGAAAAACACAACAAATAACTGATAGCATACGATGGCAAACTAATAAATTAAAAAACGAAGAAACACGGAAAAAGTACCAGGCGGAAATACAAAATAGACTGCTACAAAATAGAACGGATAACGACAGTGTAGAAACAAGATGGGACACTTTAAAATAGATTATTAAGTCAGCCACAGAAAAACAACTGGGAAAAAGAAGAAAAGCAGAGAAAAAGAATTGGTATGACAAAGACTGTGAGGATGCAGTAAACAGAAGGAATGAAAGAAGAATAAAAATGCTAGAGCTTCCCAATAATGAAAACATCGAATCATTCAAAAGAAGCAGAAATGAAGCAAGGAAATTAATTAGACAAAAGAAAAGAGCAGCCCAAAGAGAAACGCTGAAATGGGTGGAAGAAAACGCGTTTGGAAATAGCAGAAGGTTTTTCAGTGAACTAGCCAGTATGAGAAATGGGTACAGACCTACACCCGGTAGCATCATAAGAAAAGAAAATAACAACGAACTAGTAACAGATGCAACTGAAATACTAAAAATATGGCAAGAATACTTCAACAAGCTGCTGAATACAAACAATCAGGGGGAAATAACGCGCATAACCTACCAAACAGCAGAAATCCAAGATAATGAACCCTCTATACAGGAAACTATAGACGCCATTAACCGGCTCAAAAATAATAAAGCACCTGGTTGCGATAATTTGCCGGCAGAACTATTGAAAAATGGGGGAACACATCTCCATAAAGAAATACACAAATTAATAGTAGATATATGGAACACTGGAATAATACCTGAAGAGTGGAAGAAAGGTATAATTGTCCCCATCCACAAGAAAGGGGATCGATTAAATTGTTCAAACTATAGAGGGATAACACTATTAAACTCAGCGTACAAAATATTATCTCATATATTATTGAAGCGAATATCACCCTATGCTGAAGAGAACATCGGTGACTACCAATGCGGCTTTAGGCCTAACAGATCCACGGTGGACCAAATATTCACAATACGCCAACTCCTGGAAAAAAGCTGGGAATTCAACAGAGATGTACACCAATTATTCATCGACTTCAAACAGGCCTATGACACCATAATACGAGAGAGTATTTGGATTGCCATGGAAAGCATGGGGATACCAAAAAAACTTATTAGTCTAACGAAACTATGTGTCAACAATACCGAATTATGTGTAAAAATAGGAAACCAAGTCTCTAGCAATTTCACAGTTCGAAGTGGTCTGAAGCAGGGGGACGGATTATCTCCACTTCTGTTCAAAATCGTACTCGACATGGTAATCAAGAAACCGAACATCAATACCGAAATATTCACAAATCAGGGACCACAAATGTTGCTAGCCTTTGCAGATGATATTGACACAATAGGACAAAATACTGTAAGAGTCAAGGAAAGTTTCCTACAAATCGAAAAGGAGAGTCAGAAAGTGGGCCTGAAAATTAATGAAGATAAGACCAAATATATGCATGTAGCACGCAATCTCCGCAGAGACAGAATCAGACAAAACGTAACAATGGAGGACTATAACTTCGAGAATGTCCAAAAATTCAAATATTTGGGAACTGTCATAACATCGGATAACGACATGACAGAAGAAATAAAAGCCAGAATACAGAGTGGTAATAGATGCTTCTTTTCTCCGCAAACGCTGATAAAATCAAAAATCCTGTCAAGGTCCTCAAAGATAAAAATCTACCAAACAATAATAAAACCAGTGGTATGCTACGGGTGTGAGACATGGACCCTCACAAGGCATAACGAACTTCTGCTTAAATGTTTTGAGCGAAAAATGCTAAGGAGAATATTTGGTCCTGTACAAGACCCAATTACGGGACAATACCGCATAAGAAGTAATGCTGAACTAGAGATGTTGTACCATAGCCCAAATATAATAAAAACAATAAAATCCCAGCGACTGAGATGGGCAGGACACGTCCAAAGATCCCCTGACAACCGACTAATTAACATGGTATGGAATCAAAACCCAACAGGAACTACACCCCTTGGACGACCAAAATTAAGGTGGAGAGATAATATAGCCAAAGACCTACAAACTATGAGTGTCGACAACTGGAGAGAAGCCATGATGGACAGAGACCAGTGGAGGCAAATCGTTTCTGCAGCAAAAACCCACGTAGGGTTGTAGCGCTACTAGATAGATACTAGATAGATAGGAATGGGTTAGAAATTTTATAATCAAAAATACCGGTCTATGATAATGGACTATTTGGGTTGGATAACAATAGATATTTGGATGTGTGAAGTGTTATAAAGGATTTTAATCCTTGTCATATGCGTCGGAAGGAGGTTTATTTTATCACTAAGTATTTATGGCATAGAATATCATTTCGGTAATAAACGTAAAATAAAAAGTTTTTATAATATTATTTTATTTCTTATGATTTCATAATAATTCACATACATTAAAAAATATAGATAATTTTGACATATTTAACACAAATCGCAATTGAATTTTTATTATATTTAATTTTGGCATAGAAACCGTTTTAGGCACATTCAGACTAAAACCAAAGATTATTATAGCTCGAGCGGTAGGTATTATAATCTTTGCTAAAACGTAGCCTTTTTCTCTCAAAACATTCTTATAATTTAAATACTTACAAAATACTCATTGTCAAAAATACAAGAAGTTAAACATATATAAAAAAAATAAATTCGTCCATATAATATTAAAATTTTTTTGGGGCTATCGGTCATTTTATTATTAATTAAAAACATTTTTAGAACATTTGACGTTTCAGTTTATTTATTTATTAAACCATCTGCAGAATTACAATTAAACACTAAAAAGGGATTCAAATGTAATTAATTTTTATATGTTACAGAAAATTTAAATAATAAACTGTGTTTACGCTGGTAAACATTACATATCTAATTCGTAATCAAAGTCAGTAAAGCTGTCTTCGCTCAAATTAATTATAATTGGATCCTCTCTCACCGATCATGAGATCGAGCTTCCACATTTTCTTTTATTATATGGATTTTTCCCAATTTTCTGCAGTCAGTAACTTTATTCAAAAAAATCTTTCAAAAGTTCAGTTAAATTACTAATTTTGTAAGTTGTGTTACTTCTAGCAACTCTGCCTTTTACTTGAGAGACATATTTCCTTCTCCAACTATACTATCGTATCCTTGTCCAGTCAAGATAATCGCTCTCTGTTCGCTTGGTATCAGTCAGTTACTATTTCATAGTTCGTATTAGAATCGTACTTAATAAACACGATATCTATTGGTCTCGATATGGATTCTATTGGAATTGTGTCCAGAATTTTCAAATGTGCAATAAAATTTCCTGGATTGAAACTTTCAGTTTAAAACAGCTTGAGGGCATTTGTTGCTACCGCCCTCATCACTGCTGCAGTGAGGCATGATACCATGACCCCTGTGATTCCTACACAAACTAAACTCTGTATTTTTTCAGCTTTTTCTAAACTCCTACTTATTGTATTCAGTCCGTATTTACCATACAAATATAATAAGAGTGCGTTCTCCTACTTTAACATTAGTCTTTTAAGATTAAAGTAATATATGAAGCATTCTTTGTCAACTGGACACCTTCTTCTCTCCAGAATTGTATTAACATTTTAGAGTCCACAAAAGGCATAAAATGTGCGTTTTTTCATCTAGTTTCTTCTGATTCATATTTTATGACCATTAATATGTTTTTATGAAAATTTTTAGCCTGAAAACAATTTCTGTGATGAAACAAAATCCTACACGAAGCCATTGTATTCAGCAGCCACATTGTATCAGCCATGTTAAGAATTGGAAAACGCCACTCGGTTCCAGAAACTGAATGAAAAAACATCCACTTTAATCTCTTGCTGGACTCTTAAATGTTAATATTATTCTGGAGAGGAGGGGGTGCCCGGTAGTCAAACAATGCCTCATATTTATTCTTAACTGTTTTTATTCAATTGCTTTCTCGATATTAATGATCATTTAACATTTTTTTTAAATTTATAAAAATTTGTAATATGTGGTTTGATATTTCCCACTTTCGAATTATTAAACAGCGAGTTATTTTTATACCAAAATATCGTCATAAAAACGAACGTGGTCAAAATAATTTCTTATCATTACTTAAAATAAATTTGTATTTATTTGTGAATAGTAAGAGATGCAAATATTTATTTTAAAACCGCTTTTATCTTTCGATCTAAACGTCTATAAACTCGCTTAATTACTTACTTAAATATAAATAAAATATTTATTCATTGATTAGAAATTATAAATATAAATTGATAAATTAGAGAGAGCATGTAAAAAACAAAAATATTTGTATTAAACAGGGAAATGCGGGAAATTCTACATCTACCTAACTATGATAAAAACAATTGCAATAACGTCCAATGATGACAATTTTTTCCAGTTTGTGTATCAAATTTATTAGTTAACTATTTTGTCATTTATCAAATGTTTTGCAAAAAAAAAGAGTTTTGAGAATTTGGAACATTGCGGGGGTCATCAATTGTCAACTAAAGGCCTCTTCTCATTTATGGGAGCCCACCCCGGGTTTTATCAGTGACCATAGAAGAAGAAGTATACCAGGTATATGCTGTGACCCAGCAGCTAATTTGAAGGGGTTTTTCACTTGTTAATTTCTAGTAATTTTTTATTTTGTATGACCCGATTTCGCAATTAACCTCGCTTATATCAATATCAAAAGTACAAAACTGGTCACTAATAAAACCCGGGACCCGGGGTGGGCACCCATAAATGAGAAAAGGCGTTAAGGAATATAATTGTCCTTCAATATTGACAACATTATTTAGAAACTTCGTTCTCCGCCTCCAGAAAGGCACAAATATAATTTTAAGCTGGGAAGTTCATGGACATGATAAGTTATATATATATATATATATATATATATATATATATATATATATATATATATATATATATATATATATAGTTACCTTTTAAAATTATTTTCATATTATACAGGGTGTCCCAAAAGCTCTGAAAATTGTGTTTTTTTTAATGGAACTCCCTCTATATTATTGCATTTTTAATTCTCCGATCAAAATAAGTGCCTATTTTAATAAGGTTTATAGTACCTAAACCTTAAGGGTTTTTAAATAATGTGACGAACTTTATAGCGTTTTACATAGTAGTTTGTGTTTGTAGTTTGTAGGGTTTTGGGTTTATTTTCTACTAGTTCATAATTTATTTAATTAATTTTGTCTTTGTTAATTTCCTCAGGAGACGCCTATGATAGAAGGTGTAGAAATCGCCAGATTATTCCTTTTTCTTATTTTTATTACACAATGTAGTATGGAAATCCTTCTAAAAAATTAGGGAATCTTCTGGTATCGAGCAAAAGGGTATATAAAGGGTCCAGATCGGCTCTCGTGGACAGTTTAGTTTGAGAGTTCGTCGATGCAACTTGAAATTTTTTGACAAGTGTCAAAAGTAAAGTTGACAATAAAAATTTTTTGAAATAATAATGTATTCAATAATACAGTGTGTGTTCGAAGATCGGCCGTTCGGAACAATAATTTGAATTTTGACAAAATCTAACCTAATTTTCATGTTTCAAATACGTAAGAAGTATTTCAGTTATGTACTCGAAATTTGCTATATTATACAGGGTGTCCAAAAATTAAAATTAATCAAATAAGAACTTCAAGTGGCTATAATTTAGTTAATTTAAATAGAACGCTATACTTTTTATCTTACCAGAAGATGTAGCTTTTAAATATCTATCGAATGATATAAGAGTGTTCTATCGCTAAGTCTTCGCGTTTTCACAGAATACGTCAAATAATCATTTTCTGCACAATTTTGTGTTTTTTGAATACATGTTCTAATGTATCTAGTTGCCTATGGCATTTAGAAACGTCAGATAATTCATTTAATCTGTCAGTTTAGTCTGCAAAGCCTGTTGCTATAATAGCGGTATTATTTTTTGTAACTGAAGCTTTATTTATTGAATTAAATTATTTGAATATTGTTGTGTTATTGCTTTGTCAAAATGAAGATTTATCCAAAGGAAAAGCATATTGATATGATTTTTATCCTTGGAGAATGTTATCAAAATTGTTTGTTGGCTTCTCAAGTCTATGCTTAAAATTTTCCTAAAAGGAACCATTGTAAAACAGTCGTTTTTGTGAGACTATTAAACCAGTTTCGGGAAAGTGGAAGTATTAGTAATAAAAAACCTGTTATAAGAAAACCTGTCACTGAGGATGAAGAAAATGTTTTTACTGTACTTGGTTCAGTGATCGAAAATCCCAATATTAGTCAGAATCATATATCCGAAAATACTAACATTCGCCAAGCAAGTGTTTCAAGGATTCTTAACAAATACAGATTTGACCCTTATAAAACCCAGCTTCATCAAGAGCTTCACGGAAATGATTTTGACAACCGAACTAAATTCTGCTTGTAGGTGTTAGATAAAGTGGCAGAAAATGAACACTTTTTTGATAATGTGTTGTTGGTGGATGAATGTACTTTTCATAACAATGGTTTCGTGAATAGACACAACTTCCATTCTTAAACAGGTAGATTGGAGAGACGGATGTTAAAATTGGCCCCCGAGATCTCCGGATTTAACCCCACGAGATTTCTTTTTATATGGATACATAAAAGCAATTGCCTACAATGTGCCCCCTACAACACCACAAGATTTGAAAATACGCATAAGAGATGCCTTTCAATCTGTAAGCCCGCAAATGTTGTCCAGAGTTAGCAGTGGTTTCGAAAAAAGAATATGTAAGTGTTTGGAAATGGATGGTCGACATTTCGAACATCTACTATAAATATTTTGCTTCTGTTTTGTGCTATCGTCAATATGTTATTACCCTTATTGCTGTTATAGCCTGTTGGCCGACTATATTATTCCTATAGTGTTAAATTACCTGTCATTTCCAAGTGTCATAGTCAACTAGATACATTAGAAGAACTATTTAAAAAACAGAAAATGGTGCAGAATTTGGCGTCTTCTGTGAAAACGCGAAGACTTAGCTAAAGAACACCCTTTCGATAGGTATTAAAAAGTACCTTTTCTGCTAAGGTAAAAAATATAGCGTTCTATTTAAATTAATCAAGTTATAGCCACTTAAAATTCTTATTGAATTAGTTTAAATTTTTGGACACCCTGTATAATATAACAAGTTTATTAAAATTGAGATATAAAATATGATTTATTGTTACACTTCACTGTAAATTTCGAGTACATAACTGAAATACTTCTCAAGTATTTGAAACATGAAAATTAGGTTAGTTTTTGTCAAAATTCAAATTATTTATAAACCCGTAAGGTTTAGGTACTATAAACCTTACTAAAATAGGCACTTATTTTGATCGAAAAAAATACAACTCTGATACTTTCAGAGCTTTTGGGACACTCTGTATAAAATGAAAATAATTTTAAAAAGTAACTATATTACTCCCCCACATATCCCAAAAGTAAAACTTTTTGAAAGTAACGTATTTTGGCCGCAATATTCCGTGCCGTATAGGGTGAATAACCCTATATATATACAGTGCCTTCATTTCAAAACGAACCATCCTTAATAACTTTGTTAAATAGAAAAATTAAAAAAAAAAGAAAAAACACGTCAATTTAGATATACAGGGGGAAGTTTAATTTTGCATTTGTTAAAAGTCTGTCAATCACCTCCTCACCTCCAGCTAACCTCACTTTGATATGTCAAATGGGAACCCCCACCTTGTGACACATCATTGTAAGCAGCATAAAATTGTCTATCCAACCGTATAAAAAAAATTAAATCGGTTGACGTACAAGCGAACAGTGTGCAAAAATGTCTTGTAATAATGCATAATATATCGGCCTCGAACTTTAGTATGTCAAATGATTACCCTATAGTGTGATACATCATTTTAAAGGGCATACTATCTCCTATTTAGCCAATAAAAAAAAACAAAATCTGTTGATGTACAAGCGAATAGTAAGAAAAGATGTGTGGTAATAATAGACACCTTATCACATTAAACTTTATTATGTCAAATGGCTACTTCATAGAGTAAAATATTATTTTAAATTTAAAATAAATAATTTTTTTAAAATAATAAACAGTTAAAATATTTGCGAGAAAAAAACTAAGCCTGTTTTAAAATTCATCGCAAAATTCATTGCAGTCTAATCAATCTAGTGTATTTATTTCAATGATATTTTTTGCGGTAACTGATAGGTACAAAAAATCACTGCAATAAATAAAATTTTTAAGATCTTTAAACACCAGTTGTTTATTATTGTTAAAATTGTCATTGTGACGCCTAGTTGAAACGTGAATATAAATGGTGTATACGCTAGCCGAAAGAATAGATAATAATAATTTTTCTCTATGGAGCTGAAGATCGGTGCGCTCGTAGAACCGCCAGAGCATTTAACGAGAGGCATCAAGACAAAAACGTGGGCCATAAATATGTACTCGAATTGGTACGAATGTTTGAAAAAACGGGATCCGTTTGTAATAAAAAATATATTGAGAAAAGGGTTGTAGATAAAGCATGCCAAATCGAGGTACTAGGACAGTTTGCAATAGATCCAACTTTATCCATCTCAAAGGTCGCAGATTTAACCAACATTTCTGCTGGCTCTGTGCATAAAGTTTTAAAACAAAATAAGTTTTTTCCCTACAAAATTCAAATTCTTCAAGAACTCGGAGAAGACGATTTTGATAGGAGAATTCAATTTTGCGAATTAATGTGCCAACGAATTGACGAGGACCCCCATTTACCTAAGAATATCTGCTTTAGTGATAAATCAACTTTTTTTCTAAATGGACTGGTTAACAGACATAACTGCATATACTGGGATAATGAAAATCCGCACCTTTTCCGAGAAGGGCATACTCAATATCCCGAAAAAATTAACGTGTGGGCAGGAATTTATGGCAATGAAATCATCGGGCCATTTTTTTTGGAAGATAAAAAACTGGGCAAATTTATTTAAACCTTTTAGAAAACACAATATACCCTGCCATTGTGCAATCTTTAGAAAATCAAGTGGATGAAAATGCTGTTATGGTACTAAATGAAAATAATTTGCATTTCCAGCAAGATGGAGCTCCCCCGCACTACGCTTTGGCAATTCGAGAGTGGCTTGATGAACATTTTCCAGGGACGTGGATTGGCAGACGTGGTGCAATTGAATGGCCAGCACGGTCTCCAGACCTAACCCCTCTAGACTTTTTTCTTTGGGGGTATTTAAAAAGCAAGGTTTATAAAACCCCACCTGAAAATATTGACGATTTAAAAGATCGAATTGTTCGGGAATGTAGAGGAATTAGCAGAGAAACCCTTGCCAATGTTCGTGGGGAATTTCAAAATAGGCTTTTTTATTGTCTCGCTAATAACGGCGCACATTTTGAACATTTAATAAAATAATTTTCTTCAACTGAATAAAACTGAATAAACTGCTTATATTTAACACACATTTTTGCATCCTAATTGCCTATAACGTCTATTCACTTAATTTTTTTTGACATCGTTGGATAGCAGATCGTACGTCCTTTAAAATGATGTATCACACTATAGGGTAATCATTTGACATACCAAAGTTCGAGGCCGATATATTATGCATTATTACAAGACATTTTTGCACACTATTCGCTTGTACGTCAACCGATTTAATTTTTTTTATACGGTTGGATAGACAATTTTATGCTGCTTACAATGATGTGTCACAAGGTGGGGGTTCCCATTTGACATATCAAAGTGAGGTTAGCTGGAGGTGAGGAGGTGATTGACAGACTTTTAACAAATGCAAAATTAAACTTCCCCTGTATATCTAAATTGACGTGTTTTTTCTTTTTTTTAAATTTTTCTATTTAACAAAGTTATTAAGGATGGTTCGTTTTGAAATGAAGGCACTGTATATATATATATATATATATATATATATATATATATATATATATATATATATATATATAAATTGAAAAACTGCCAGTTGTACGAGCTTTTTGATTGATAACTCATCTTCTAGTTATCGAAATAAACTATGCAACCGTTCATTTTAAAAGTAATCAGCTTCAAAAAGAGGTAAATTATTTTGCAATGTTTATAAAAAAAAACTACGGAAGTTTGAAATCAAATTTTTTGTTAAAAAATGGCAAATAGTTTGTTTATAGACATTTTTAACCATGGCCAGTAAATCTTATGCATGAAAACGTGTCATAAGACTATTCTACAGCTCAAGACTAAAATTTGAGCTTTGATAGACATCTTTAAGTCTATTTGTTGCAGAGATATACCGAGCGAGAACGCGCGGCTTCCCTAACGGGGATCCACACGCGTTAAAATTAGAATTTTGTTTCTTATTATCGTAATAACATAGTAATATTAAGTGATATTTAAATTTCATGATGTATTTAATATGCAAATAATTTATTATACTTAATATATGAACGGAAGTACATGAAAAACAAATTGTCAAGTGGTCAAAAGTGTATTGATCATCGTGAAGAACAATTGAATCATTTTAAATGATAAATGTTTGTTTTTTTTTGTTATTCCCGAAATATAAACGGTTTCCTTCGTATGTTGCAACTTTACAAAACCCTTTTTTTCTTTGGAAAATACTTCATAAAACACAACGATATCACTATTGTGAAAAAGACATTCAAATTTAAAATCTAATCAAATTTAAACCATAGAATAAGTTCCATTACTTTAATTATAAAAACAATTTCTACAATTGACATAATACATATGTATATATGCACCGCAACTCCCATTAAGTATTTCAGATGTTAATCTTACGTCAAAACGTTTTTTTAACGCGTGTAGACATCAGAATATTTAAAATTACGTTGTTATCCACATCATCAATAACATTATATCCATATGCAAAACTAAATTGTTATGACAAGCAGTAACGGCTACAGTAATAATAAACAGTAGGCGTCTTAACAGATATAATTATATCTTGTATCACTAAAATGTAGTTTATAAAGACGCCAATAATGCGTAATAAATAACTTAATCAATTCAGTTCCTTCTAGAAAAATAAATTCGTCATTTGAAGAAATAAACGTTTTTATTTTGATAATGAGTGAAATAGTGCAGATGTTGAAAAACAGAAATGCTAATAAAAATATAAAAAACGGCATCTTCTGTCTATTTAGTGAATCATCAAAGCAACAGAAATAAGTTGAATATTACCGTAAAAATATTGGTTAATCTCTGGGGATTTTTGGTGTCCAGTTTTCACCACATTTTTAATCAACTTCGAGGAAATAATATGGTTTTCAACGTAATGTCAATGACGGATTATACAATGAAGACATAAAGTCTGGACTAAATTCTTTATTTAAAAATGTTTTTTTTTAATTATTTAGATACGTCGACTTTGTTTCCAATATACAGTGTGTTGGTTAAAATATTTTCAAGATGGCACTTCCGGATTATACCAGAAGTTGGCGCCTTCTTGCTAAACTTAAATGTAACACAAAATTATACACATATTTCATGTATAATGTGCTATACTTAAGTCTAACTGTTTTTGAGATATTTTAAATTTTATGTCAAAAATAACGTTTGCACGCCTAAACATAACTATCAATTTCTCCCATATGGAAACCTTTATTATTTAATCAGGGTTAGCTTCTTTCTAGGAGGGGATCTACTTTAGTTGGACATTGTTGATATTTTGATAATAAATAAATACAGGGTGATCAAAAACTAACGTTAAATATTAACTTAAAAAAATTGTTAAAAGTCAATTTTTTTAAAACGTAAACCCTCTATTTTTATAATGTTATATAATTGTGATAAAAAATAAGAGACTCTAATAACTATATATATATATATATATATATATATATATATATATATATATATATATATATATAAAGGGTGTTTTTTATAGAGGTATAGAACTTTTAAATGGAATAAAACAAAGATGAATTTTTTAAATTGACATGAAATTTACTTTATTCGAAAGATAACCTTCTGGCATTATAATTTAAATATGACTTCTGGCATATGACCACCACGGCTGGCTCGGACGTAGTCTAATCTGGAGGTCCAATTTTCGATGACTTTTTCCAACATTTGTGGCCGTATATCGGCAATAACGCGGCGAATGTTGTCCTCCAAGTGATCAATCGTTTCGGGCTTATCGGCGTAGACTAGCGACTTCACATATCCCCACAGAAAATAGTCTAGCGGCGTTAAGTCGCACGATCTTGGAGGCCAATTCACGGGTCCAAAACGTGAAACTATGCGGTTACCAAACGTTTCCTTCAATAAATCAATTGTGGCACGAGCTGTGTGACATGTGGCGCCGTCTTGTTGAAACCACAGCTCCTGCACATCATGGTTGTTCAATTGATGAACGAAAAAGTCAGTAATCATGGCTCTATAGCGGTCACCATTGACTGTTACGTTCTTACCAGCATCGTTTTTAAAGAAGTACGGACCAATGATTCCACCAGCCCATAAAGCACACCAAACAGTCAGTTTTTCTGGATGTAACGGTGTCTCAACATACACTTGAGGATTATCATCACTCCAAATATGGCAGTTTTGTTTATTGACGTATCCATTCAAACAAAAGTGAGCTTCATCGCTAAACAAAATTCGCTTATGAAAATCGGGATCAACAGCAATCTTGTTTTGGGCCCATTCACCGACTCTACGCCTTGCTAGGTGATCGTGGTGCTTCAATTCTTACACGAGTTGGATTTTGTAAGCACGCAAACCAAGATCTTTCCGCAAAATCTTCCATAAAGTGAATGGACACATATCCAATTCCTGTGCACGATGGCTGATAGACTGATTCGGGTCTTCCTCTACACTACGCTCTACAGCAGCAATGACTTCTTCTGTACGCACTGTACGACGTCTCTGTGGATGCGTATTATCATTTAGAGCAAACGTGGTGCGAAAACGTTCCATAGTTAATCGAATTAATTGCTCTGATGGACGATTATGTTGACCGTAAAATGGACGTAGTGCGCGATACGTATTTCGAACAGAACCATGATTTTCAAAATAAATTTGCACAATTTGGAAGCATTGTTCAGGCGTCAGTCTATTCATATTGAAATGCCAAACCAAACTAAACATAAATCACTTGACAGCTGACAAAATGGCCGCCAGTTAAAAAAGTGTTGCCAACTTAAAGTTTTATACCTCTATAAAAAACACCCTTTTTATATATATATATATATATATATATATATATATATATATATATATAATATATATATATATATATATATATATATATATATATATATATATATATATATATATATATATATATGTTATGTAGGATATTTCCACGGGTGTCATGTGTAATCGAAGGTTTTCGGACATCCCATCCCGTGTATGTGCTGAGTCCCTCTAAGGACTGTAAGGAAGCTGACGTTTCGGTGAAATCTCATTCACCATTTTCAAAGCTCACTGTATGGCGTCTACGAGCGAACAGTTCGTTCTTTATTTCCTTTTAAAAAAAGAGTTGCTTGAACTTTCAAATGCAAAGCAACGCCAAGTTTTGAAAGACCCTGTATTTTTAGACCCAGTTCGTCATGTCAAATACTTCTAATTCACTTCCAATTGACCTTGACATATCAATTAAGAACACACACTACTTATGTCTATCAGGTGTTTATATTTTACTTTATTTTTAATTACTTAGTGTCAAAATTAACGTATGCATGTTTTTTTTCTTAAAAGCAATTGGACACGGTTGTTGGTAGTCGTCTATTTTCTTAATTAAAAAGCGTTTGGTAAACCTATTAACGTTTTTATCTGGTAATAATTAAAGTTATCAGAATGTTCTGTTGGTGTCTAATAAGTTTTTAAGTTGCTCGCTATATATATAAAAACTATCTAATTAGTTTTTGTATAGTTTCAATTTCGCAGAGAAGCAATATCATATTGAGTTTAAAGTAGTTACTTTTATATTTGTAATGCTCGTCGAGAACCCCCTAGTCCGCCATATTGAATAAATTAACTTTTGATTTATAATCTAGTAACCCGAAATATCCATATTTTACAAAGCTGTTAAATGTATGGTGGTCAAACGAAAACAGCTACCAAAATTGATATAGAATGGTCTAAAACCCATATATATATATATATATATATATATATATATATATATATATATATATATATATATATATATATATATATATATATATATATTTATATATATATATATATATATATATATATATATATATATATATATATCATTTAATTATGGTACAAAACAAAGACGTGGATTAGCAAAAATCGTAAATAAAGGAAATGAAAGAAATTAAAAAAGATAAAAACACTGTTAACGACAGAACGGATATAGGAACTTTGAACCACATTTACACCAGCCTAATTTAAACAAAAACAATAAGTATTCGATCCTGTTAATAAGCATCAGAAATTGAATATCCCCTTAAAAATAAAATCAAATGTATGCATTCTTTCGGGGTTTTTTCATACATTGTAAAATATAAAAAATAAAACATACTAGCATTCCATGTATCCTTAGTACCCAAATAGACGATGTAAAGTTTGCATTTTGCTATTAATAAATAAACAACATGTCAAGGTGTGTACCGGACTGGTAAAATTAAATATGTTTTTAAAAATTTTAAAAATGATTGAAAGTGTTTGTTTTCTAAAATTGTTTATATATTTCTTACAAGTCAATGTGTTCAATTTTCATTTAGCCAATTTACCAATTAATAACTGAATTTTTTACAGCAAACTATCTTTTTTTCAACGTATAAATGTGTTGCATAAAATATTTATTGCAATTAAAGCCAAAAAATAATTATATTCAAATAATTTTTCTACGAAACAAGCTAACAATTTAAAACTTGCCCCTAAATCAGTTTGCAACATATTATCACTATTTAATTACCCAATTAAATAGACATGCATCACTAATTTTAGTTTTCAACAAATTATATATTTCCAACCTACTATCTATAATTTCTGCATACCAGTTATTAAAAATAGAAAAAATTTACGCATATACACTATTTCTCGATAGTTTTTTTATTCATACATGTAAAGTTAAAATATGCCTTAAAACCCCGAGTTTTCATTTATTAGCCGAGAAAATGTATGCGATACATGACCTCATAAATATCTAGTTGCAGTGCATTTTCAATTTAACATTCTAACCAAAAATAGATTCTCAGGATACCTCAAGGTTGAAATTTTCCCAACTTGGCTACATTTTAAGTTATTTTTCAAAAGAAATATAAAAAGTAGAACCAACTGTTGATCTTCAACTAACAAGCATCGAAGATGGCAAATAAGGGTATATAGCCTCTTAAAAGTCAATAGATGGGAATATCTTCTTAGAACATTTCTATGTTATCAGTTATGAAAAACCAAAGACTCCATAAGTAATGATTTAAAAAATGATTTAGTAAAAAAATAATTGTTTTTCCTATATCACAATTGGTACAGTGTATCTTTCAGTATCGAAATAGAAATAGCAAACTCCAGGTGCGTACCTGCATATTTTTGTGAAAATTTGAATACTTTTAAAATTATATAAAGTTCTTAATTGTAAAATAAGTTTTAAAAAAATATTAACTGTCTTTTAACTTTAATGTGTAAAATTTTAAGCATAATTTATGTATTTTAAATTTTAGGTTATTTAATCAAGGAAAATGTGTTATTATTATTAATTTAAAGAAACTAATATAAAAAAAAACTCTATTGAAAATACCTTAAACAAAAGGCGAAACGTCAAAACACGTTGTTTCTTTAACATCAAAACATCCAATTATACAAAAAACATATTGATAGATATATCGAATAGTTCAAGAAATATACCGGGTGTCAACGAATCTATTAAACAAGTCATAATTTCTAGAGTATTATGTGTATCAAAATGAGAATTGGTACAAATAGAACACCCTGTATATTTTAACATCTTTGGATTTATGAGACAATTCTAGATCAGAATGTGACATTTTAAAAACTTTTTACGTCTACTTCATTTTTTTAGAGCCACTTTTAAAATTGCATCTAGATGGCCATGATCGGACGCAAACTAATCTAAGGGCCTTAGGTGATGTCAAAAAAATACAATCGCAAAGTTTTAGTGACTAGTATGAAAGACAAGAATTGGATTAAAAATTTAACAAAATTAACAAAATAAACTAATAACTTAGACGACGCACTTAAAATATTTGAAAGTACAGTAGCTGAATTTGTTAAAAAGTTTAGTGTAGTAAATGTTCAAAGTGCATTCCTTCTTTTTCACGACACATTTCAGCTCGTTCAATTGTTTCTCTCAACACGTTTTGTAGCATTTGGGGCGTACTTCTAAATGCCCGTAAAATTCTTTCTTCTAATATTTCAAGAGTAGCTGGGGCTAATTCGATTATTAAAATGCTCTACTAAATAATTAAGAACTTCTCTAGTATTGTGAGGCGGTGCTCCATCTTGTTGAAAGTAAATTCGCCATAAAACTGCTAAAAGTATATCATTGAGATAATTTTCGATTTCATTTTGAAGAAAACCTAAGTATCTAACCCCTGTTAACTGACCTTGAAACAATATTGGCCCAATTATTCTGTTCCCAACGATACCAGCCCAGACATTGACGCCAAATCTTTCTTGAAAATTGCCCTCTCTCATTTCATGTTGATTTTGTTGGGCCCAGTACCGAGTATTTTGGCTAATGAACATACCAGTATTTGTAAATCGGGATTCGTCAGAAAATAGAATAAAATCGATAAAATTTGGGTTAACTCTATGATTTTGAAGCAGCCAATCACAAAACACTACCCGTCTATCGCCATCCTCAGTATACAAGTGTTGATGTAACTGATATTTAAATGCTCGATATCCATGCTTTTTCAGTATTTTTCTTGCTGATTGATAACTTATCTGCAGTTCTTGACTAATTTTTCTTAACGAAACTGTTTTATCAACCTCAACCATAGCAAGTACGTTAATCTCAGTCTCTTCATTTATGATAAACCTCTGTTCCGCCTCTTGATTTCCTATTTGCCTAAAACGAGTGTCGACATACGGAAAATACTGATGGGCTGGATGTTGCCGATTCGGATATCTATGAGTATACAACTCGGCAGCATTCCTTGAATTTCTATGACACTCCAAATATTAATAACATATCCACTTTTTCACTTTAAGTATACATTATTTTAACGAAAATTTAAACTAAACTTAACGAAAATTAAGAAACTTTTACGTCTGTTCTTAGAGCGCATGTCACTGTCATTATCTACTTAAGTGAGTGCTTTGTTTTCCAAAGAAGACTTGATAAAAACAGTTGCAAATTATTATGCATCATGGCTGTCCATGGCGCACTTGTCATAAGTAAATAAATTATCCAGTATTTTGCTAAATAATATTTAATTTCTGTTCTTATGTCTAATCCAATCGCAAATAAATTAGTATCGTTAGATTCGTCAAAGAATGCTTTTTTCGAAAAGTAGTTGTCAAAAAGGGGTCGCCATTTGAAAATTAATATTTAGAAATGAAAACGTAATTTTGTCAACTTGTCTTATTCCTGTCTTTCATACTAGCAACTAAAACTTTGAGATTGTATTTTTTTGACATCACCTAAGGCCCTTAGATTAGTTTGCGTCCGATCATGGCCACCTAGATGCAATTTTAAAAATGGCTCAAAAAAAATGAAGTAGACGTAAAAAGTTTTTAAAACATCACATTCTGATCTAGAATTGTCTCAGAAATCCAAAAATGTTAAAATATACAGGGTGTTCCATTTAAAAATTCAAAACCGGGGCCATTTCCGGTGAAACCGGAAGTGGCCGGAAAGTGGAAAATATGCGAAAACTCTCCCCTTCACATACCATTTACCTGTACCAATTCTCATTTTGATACACATAATACTCTAGAAATTATGACTTGTCTAATAGATTCGTTGACACTCGGTATATATATATATATATATATATATATATATATATATATATATATATATATATATATATATATATATATATATAGAGATAAGTTTTTGTCCGTCTAATTTAAAATAAAATAGAATAAAATATTTGGCGAAGCGGACGTGAAAATTTGTCAATCTACATGATTCTCGTATTAAAAAGTGCGGAGCACTCCAAAGTATGGAATAACTCCGGGTCCGACAGATGGCGACAGCGCTGTTTCGTCCTAATATGGGACTCGTCAGGCCACCGCAGTCGGTACAAACCATCATCTCGCCTTTGCATCGTATAAGCCATACTTATAATCAAAATACGGCAAAGGCGACATCTCGATGGTCCACTTGATAATACAAGAACCATACAGATTAACAAAGTTTGTAAGAGAACCGTCATATGGTGGCGCGACGGTGAATTAAAACAGAAATATGTAAAATCGAGTACACGAAACGCGCTGCCCAAAAGATAGGGGTCGCATTTTTCGGTACTGGCAAGCAAGCATACCGCTATTTAAGCAGCCAAAGCCACGTGCCGCACCAAACGATCCCACCATGAGAGCATCGTTCAGCGTGTTTCAAAGCCAAACAAGTAAATAAATATGTAGATAAGTTTTTGTCCGTCTAATTTAAAATAAAATAGAATAAAATATTTGGCGAAGCGGACGTGAAAATTTGTCAATCTACATGATTCTCGTATTCCGCACTTTTTAATACGAGAATCATGTAGATTGACAAATTTTCACGTCCGCTTCGCCAAATATTTTATTCTATTTTATTTTAAATTAGACGGACAAAAACTTATCTACATATTTATTTACTTGTTTGGCTTTGAAACACGCTGAACGATGCTCTCATGGTGGGATCGTTTGGTGCGGCACGTGGCTTTGGCTGCTTAAATAGCGGTATGCTTGCTTTCCAGTACCGAAAAATGCGACCCCTATCTTTTGGGCAGCGCGTTTCGTGTACTCGATTTTACATATTTCTGTTTTAATTCACCGTCGCGCCACCATATGACGGTTCTCTTACAAACTTTGTTAATCTGTATGGTTCTTGTATTATCAAGTGGACCATCGAGATGTCGCCTTTGTCGTCTTATTTGCCGTATTTTGATTATAAGTATGGCTTATACGATGCAAAGGCGAGATGATGGGTTGTACCGACTGCGGTGGCCTGACGAGTCCCATATTAGGACGAAACAGCGCTGTCGCCATCTGTCGGACCCGGAGTTATTCCATACTTTGGAGTGCTCCGCACTTTTTAATACGAGAATCATGTAGATTGACAAATTTTCACGTCCGCTTCGCCAAATATTTTATTCTATTTTATTATATATATATATATATATATATATATATATATATATATATATATATATATATATATATATGTATACTTGTATAAAACATAATTTGTATATAACATAGGAACTACGGCGGGCATGGTTTGTACGTATATGGGTGAACGCTTGAGAATATCGCATACTGTATTTAAAATAAAATTTCTAATTGAAGCACTCTATGTAATCCATAAATTTACTCCTTCCACTCCTTATCTCACCCTGTACAAGTAAGTTACTTTATGTAAACCCACTTAAAATCCTGTTTTTTAAGGACAAACAGTATTAAGCCTAATTAATTATTAATACTTCTCAAACACAATTGATCAAACGAGATAACGTCGAGCAGAAGTAAAATTAAACTTGAATACTGAATAGAACTTATTTTCAAAGCTAATGTTACATCGCGTCTGTCAAAGGAAGGGCTGGCTTGACCTGTATATCTCCATAGAATGAAAGGGGAAATCTGTCTGTGATTTCAACACAAAAGAAGAAAGGATTTCAGGACTGGATAAATCCGTACAGCTGGATTTAATTTCGGATATATTTTTCAACAAAATGACTCAAAATATTAATCTCAGATTCGTTAAGGGGTTTTAAAATTTAAGCAGGGTCTAAACTTTCAGTTGATCAATTGTATTCAAATTTATAACGGTGTGTATAAACAGGGTGACCCTATAAGGTGACAAAATTAAATAGCCCCATTACTATAAAAATAAAAAAATATTTTATATAAAGGTTGTAGAAAATTAGTATTTTTATACAGGATGATATGGAAAAGTAGGAGAAAAAAATATATATATATATATTTTAAACGTAACACCCTATATATTCTTACCTATTTGTCGCCCCTACCCCAAAAAAATTTTTCTATACTTCAGTGCTGATACATATATATATATATATATATATATATATATATATATATATATATATATATATATATATATATATATATATATATACTGGTAAAATTAAATACTTTTTTAAAAATTTGAATAGTGTTTTAAAATGTTTGTTTGTTTCTTAAAATTGTAGATATGTTCTTGTATGAATGTTTTTAATTATATAAAAAATATTTTTGGGAAGGTAATTAAAAAAAATGCCTTAAATAAAGGGCGAAACGTCAATATATATATATATATATATATATATATATATATATATATATATATATATATATATATATATATATATATATATATATATATATATTGTTCCGGACGGCCGATCTTCGGACACACACTGTATTATAGAACACACTACTCTTTCAAAATAATTTTTATTGTCAACCTTACTTTTGACACTTGTCAAATTAACATACAAGAACATATCTACAATTTTAAGAAACAATAAACACTTTAAAACACACACCTTGATATTTTGTTTATTGATTAATAATAAAATGCAGCTTTTAAGTCGTCTATTTAGATACTGAGGATACATAGAATGGGAATGTGTTTTATGTGCATCAAAAAAACCGGAAAACCACATACATTTAATTTTATGTTTAAGAGGATATTCAATTTTTGATGTTTATTAACAGGATCGAATACTTAATATTTTTGTTTAAATTAGGTTGGTGTAAATATGGATCAAATTTCCTATATCCATTCTGTCGTTAACAGTGTTTTATCTTTTTTTAATTTCTATCATTTCCTTTATCTGCAATTATTGGTAATTCATATCTTTATTGTATCAAAGGTATGTATTTCGTCCTGTGTATGTTTGTTTAACGTTTTTCGTATATTTATGGCCATTTAATTTGTTCCTTAGTAATTGGCTCGTCATGCCGATATATTTTTTGGGACAATTTGTGCAAGGGATCGAATATACAAGTATGTACAGGGTGAGTCAACGATTGGATGAAGTAGGTTTGTGCCTTTTCAGTGAAATTAACAAAAAAACTATATGTATTGTTTGATACAGTTTATTTTTACGCAGATTTTAAAAATATTTAGGACTCTACAGGGTGAGCCAAAAAACTAGGACAGTATAAAGTTGTATTTTTTTAAATAGAACACCCTATATACGAATCGTATTTTCGATTTAGCTTATAATTTTAAATCTTTTTTATTAAGGGTTTACTATAACAAAACTTTATAGTTTCTGAGATAATTAAGTTTAAAGAAAAAAAGTCACATTTTCAAACATCAATTCAATCCTAAATAACGTTTCCAATTTTGTGACAAATATATTCAAATTTGGAATTTAGCAAGGCCAAGGACAAGTTAACATAATTTTTACCTAATATTTGCAATAAAAGCTACAGGGTGTTGAACACATCGGCTCAAATTTGAACAAGTTTAAATGAATAAATATTTTTTTTAATGGTACACCCTGTATATTTTCATGTTATTTAATAGAGTAATAAAAACCCTAAAAGTTTTGTTCAATATATCCTATACCTATTTATAATAGTTTTTGAAATATTTCAGTTTTTCTTATTTTCCATACTTTTTTACAGAAATAGTCTTCATTATCATAGTAGCCATGGCAAAAACAATGTAAAAGAACATTTTTCTGTGTGTCAAATTTATAACCGCAATCGCTTCTTTTGGTTTTTATGTAGTGCAGTTTGGTTTTTTTTGCATTCATCTTATATTGTAAAATGAATTTTCCAAAGAATGAGTTAATAGATATGATTTATACAATAGGAGAGGCTCAAAAAAATTGCCTTCTTGCTCAAAGAATTTAAAAAATGAAGTATCCTGATCGACGCCAGCCTAATACCCATACTTTTCAAAACTTAATGCAAAGATTTGATTCTTCTGGTACTGTTGATTATCGAAAACGTAAAGTGGTCAACAAACCAGTAGCTAATGAAGAAAAAGAACTACAAGTATTGTTAAATGTTCAGGAAAATCCTTATATTGGTAGCCGTCAGTTAGCAGCATTATGTGAAACATCACAATCCACCGCTAATCGTACTACCAAGAAATATAGGTATCATCCATATCACATGGAATTACACCAAGAATTGCACGGACAGGATTTTGAAAGTCGTGTAAACTTTTGTCGTACAATAAATGCGGAGATTCAATTAAATCCAAATTTATTATGCAAGGTAATGTTTAGCGATGAAGCTACTTTTAGAAGTAACGGTGCCGTAAATAGACGCAACATGCATTATTATGCCACAGAAAACCCATTTTGGATTAGAGAGGTGCAACATCAAAACCACTGGTCATTAAATGTTTGGTGTGGTATTCATCATAATCGAATTATTGGACCCCACATTTTTAATGAACCACTAAATGGCCATAGTTACCTGAACTTTCTACAAGAACTACCCCAACTGCTTCAAGGTCTCGACAGTATGTGGTTCCAGCACGATGGTGCGCCTCCGCATTACCATCGTGAAGTTCGTGCGTTTTTGGGCCAACGATATCCGCAAAAATGGATTGGACGTGGGGGTTTCAT
Source organism: Diaprepes abbreviatus (assembly GCA_034092305.1). NCBI lineage: Eukaryota > Metazoa > Arthropoda > Insecta > Coleoptera > Curculionidae > Diaprepes > Diaprepes abbreviatus. Next base: position 15,066,609 of record JASJET010000054.1, read on the forward strand.
TGAGTGGCCACCAAGGTCTTGCGACATCACCCCATTAGATTTCTTCCTATGGGGTTATATTAAAAATAAGGTGTATGTTAATCCACCAACAACAGTGGAAGATATGCGAAACAGGGTTAGGGATACCTGTAGAACAATAACGCCACTAATTTTGTCCAGGGTCCGAGAAAATCTGCAAAAAAGACTAAATTTGTGCATTGCACAAGAGGGTCATTTATTCGGACACTTATTAAAAAGAAATAATTAATCTCAGAATTTAATAGGTAATTTTTTTGTTTCAATTTAGTATAAAAGTAAATATGTATTTGCCTTGCATTGCACAAGAGGGTCATTTATTCGGACACTTATTAAAAAGAAATCATTAATCTCAGAATTTAATAGGTAATTTTTTTGTTTCAATTTAGTATAAAAGTAAATATGTATTTGCCTTGTCGTTATAACGAATAACGAATAATGTATTTCATCATATTTAACCACATTCTGTTTGTTTCTGTAGTTTCTTTTTATTATTTTACATGGCTACTATGATAATGAAGACTATTTCTGTAAAAAAGTATGGAAAATAAGAAAAACTGAAATATCTCAAAAACTATTACAAATAGGTATAGGATATATTGAACAAAACTTTTAGGGTTTTTATTACTCTATTAAATAACATGAAAATATACAGGGTGTACCATTTAAAAAAAAGATATTTATTCATTTAAACTTGTTCAAATTTGAGCCGATGTGTTCAACACCCTGTAGCTTTTATTGCAAATATTAGGTAAAAATTATGTTAACTTGTCCTTAGTCTTGCTAAATTCCAAATTTGAATATATTTTTCACAAAATTGAAAACGTTATTTAGGATTGAATTGATGTTTGAAAATGTGACTTTTTTTCTTTAAACTTAATTATCCCAGAAACTATAAAGTTTTGTTATAGTAAACCCTTAATAAAAAAGATTTAAAATTATAAGCTAAATCGAAAATACGATTCGTATATAGGGTGTTCTATTTAAAAAAATACAACTTTATGCTGTCCTAGTTTTTTGGCTCACCCTGTAGAGTCTTAAATATTTTTAAAATCTGCGTAAAAATAAACTGTATCAAACAATAAATATGATTTCTTTGTTAATTTCACCGAAAAGGCACAAACCTACTTCATCGAATCGTTGACTCACCCTGTACAATTGCTTTTATCATGAGAGGAGATTTACTTTTTAAATTAGTGAATAGTATGTTCAATTTACTATGAAACTTGTGGCATACGATAATATCATGCTTTTTTAACACGTGTTTTATTTTTTCTGACAACTCACTAATGTAAGATAATGCTATATTTTTGCTGTTTATGTTCTATGCTTCTTGTCAATAGAATCAAATATTGGAGAAGCGGACGTGAAAACTTGTCAATCTACATGATTTTCGTGTTAAAAAGTGCGGAGCACTCCAAAATATGGAAAAACTCCGGGTCCGACAGATGGCAACAGCGCTGTTTCGTCCTAATATGGGACTCGTCAGGCCACCGCATTCGGTACAAACCATCATCTCGCCTTTGCATCCTATAAAGCTGAGTTTAAAATCAAAAAACAGCAAACAAGACGGCAAAGGCGACATCTCGAAGGTCCACTTAATAACACAAGAACCACACAGATTAACAAAGTTTGTAAATAACCGCCACATGGTGGCGCGACTGTGAATTAAGACAGAAATATGTAAAATCGAGTACACGAAACGCGCTGCCCAAAGGATAGGAGTCGCATTTTTCGGTACTGGTAACCAAGCCTACTGCTCATTTCAGCAGCCAAAGCCACGTGTCGCACCAAACGATCCCACCATGAGAGCATCGTTTAGCGTGTTTCAAAGCCAAACAAGTAAATAAATAAATAGATAGGTTTTTGTCTGTGTAATTTAAAATAAAATAGCATCAAATAGGATGCAAAGGCGAGATGATGGTTTGTACCGAATGCGGTGGCCTGACGAGTCCCATATTAGGACGAAACAGCGCTGTCGCCATCTGTCGGACCCGGAGTTTATCCATATTTTGGAGTGCTCCGCACTTTTTAACACGAGAATCATGTACATTGACAAATTTTCACGTCCGCTTCGCCAATATTTGATTCTATTTTATTTTGAATTACACGGACAAAAACTTATCTATATATATATATATATATATATATATATATATATATATATACATATATATATATATATATATATATATATATATATATATATATAGGGTATATGCAATTGTTTTTTAATTGAATTATATAAATAAGATTTAAAAAAACAGAATATACGATGAAAAGTTTTGAATTTATTTCTTTTGTTTCAGCAAATGTATGGCAAGACGGGTGTGCTTGCCGGAAATCCAGAGCTCCGAAAATAGGAGATATACCAAGGTAAAAGAGTTTTAGTCTTAATCTTTAAAAATAGTTAAAATTTGTTTACAAGAAAAAAGCGAAATATTGATTTGTAAATTTCTATAGTATTGGTTTCTTAAGAATTTTGACATGTTCGAAATTTGAAAAATTTTACATCGAAACTCCGATAGTAAATAAAGCCACGTCATATTCTTCTTAATTACAACAATTATTTTTCTCCGAAAGACTCTCAAACATGATTAATTCCTCGATATAATGGTCGCTTAACTTATCGCCCTTATTTGGTAATCACTATTTAGTAAAAATATTTTGAACATCCTCCAAATAAGACTTTCCATGCTGACTTTACGGCCAAACAATAGATAAAAGGGTTGACTCGACGTTTAACCATCACTGCTTGTGGGTAAATCGAAGAAGAGCAGGCTAACGCCTTGACACCGCTCCCCTTCCCCGCAATCGGTATTTGGCACGTAACAGTCAAAACATTAACGAAAAATATTCTGGAACACCCTTTACCTTGGAAGGATTAAAAAAGCATAAGTTTGGTCTATAACTCAAAATCTGATGCCTTTAGAAAAGACTCTACAGTAAAACGTTTTATTTTTTCATTTACTTATGTATTAACTAAGACACGAGGGGGGGGGGCGCTTGTAGATGGAAAATTTTCAGTTTCCTTAAAAACAGACATTGCTCTGAAAATTTTGTTTCTAGCTTCTTTTCTTTAACCAAAAGTAGAAGAAATTTGCAAATATTTATCTTTAATAATAATAGAGTGTCAAAATTACTGGAAACCTGCCTGAATACGAGTTTTTTAAATACTGTGCTTATTGATTCACGATATTCCGTATTTCGTACAGATAGAAATTTTGCTCAATTGGGTGAATCTAGGGGGAAAGCGGTGTGTTTCTGGTAACTAAGAACATATTTAGTATTTCTATTGAAAATATTAATAATATACCGGAAAATATTGATATTATTGCTGCGAAAATATCTTTAAATAATAATATTTTTATTTGTTAGTAACTTATATACCACCCAACACGTCTTTTAGTGATTACAATACTTTATTTGATGAAATTAGCTCGTATGAATACCTATATGACGCAGGATTTTTACTTTTAGGAGATTTCAATCTACCTGATTACTGTCATCTGACGAATAAAATATATCGAACAAAACTTTGTCTTTCGTTGGGTTTATGCAATGTTTAAACCTTAAACAGCACAATTTTATATATAACGATATCAATCGTTTACTAGATTTAATTTTAAGCAATAATGATTATTTTCATATTGAATTAAAAGGGCGAAAGACCTAATCTTACCTGAAGTGTTACACCATCCTGCTTTATTGCTCTCATGCACAGTGGCCCATGAAAAAAAATGTACTAAACAAAAAATTAATAATGTATACTACAATTTTAAAAAAGCAAATTTTATCTATATGAGTGTATATGTGATATTAGGTGCTATTTTTTGTATCAGATTAATAATGCTAATGAGGCTTGTAATTTGTTTTATACTGTTATATACACTGCCCTAAATAAATTCCTACCTAAAACTAAAAAACGCAGAAGAAATTATCCACCTTGGTTTACATCTAAAATAATAAATAATATTAAGAAAAAATTAAATCTTGGAAAAAATACAAACGTCCACAAAAAAATGAAAATCTGTTAAAATTTCAACAGCAGAGAAGACATATTAACTATGACATAAATGATACATATAAAAAATATTGTGAAACTGTGGAAAACTGCATTGCTTTTAACCCATCAAACTTCTGACAATTTATAAATAGTAAATGAAATAATAAAGAATTACCTGAAAATATGATTTGTGGGGAAAATACTTATAGAAACCATGCAGATATTGCAAATGCATTTGCTGACTTTTTTTTAAATCTTAGTATATTTCATCAAACAATGCTTTTAATAAAGATATTCAAAGTTCTGTCACTCAAACTATTCAAATTTGTAAGGTTAGTGAAAATGAAGTACTATCTTGCTTAAAAGAAATGAAACCAAAGGGAGCAGTAAGTCCGAATAAAATTTCATCCTTTTTCCTGCGTGACTGTGCATGCGTATTAGCAAAACCTCTTTCCATTATCTTTAATCTCTGTCTAAATAATTCACAGTTTCCTGATAAATGGAAACTTTCTCCAGTGTTTAAAAAAGGAGACAAACAAAAGATAGAAAACTACAGACCAGTCTGTATAATAAATAATTATTCTAAATGTTTTGTAATTTTTCTGCATAAACATCTATTTTTCAAGACGAAACACCTATTTAGTGATTGCCAACATGGTTTTATAGAGGGTAGGTCCACAGCGTCCAATCTTTTCTGTTTTACTCAGTTTGTGGCTGATGTCTTGGACAAGGAAGGTCAAGTAGACACAATATACAGACTTTTCAAAGGCGTTTGATAGGCTTGATCACGGCATTTTGCTTGATAAACTGAATTGTTTTGGACTTTCGCAAAAATTAAATCTATTTTTTAAATCATATCTCTGTGATAGGCAGCAAATAGTAGAATGCTGTGGTCAGTCCTCGGAACCACTCTGTGTGACTTCGGGAGTTCCTCAAGGGTCAATACTATGTCCCTTATTATTTAATATATTTCTCAATGGAATTGTGGGTGCCTGTACAATGCTACTCTATGCGGATGACGCTAAAATTTTTACTTCTGCAAAAAACGATGCTGATTGTGATTACAAATAGCAATAAATACCGTCACCGATTGGTGTGGCGAAAACAGACTGCCTCTAAACGTTGGTAAATGCAAAGTCATGACTTTCACATTAAAGAAAAACGTGCTGGTGAATGATTATAAAATTAAATGGAACATCAGTTCCACGAGTGGAATGTTTTAGGGATGTGGATTTGATAGCAGACTTTCATCTGTTCCTATATATACATGATCTTATACAGGTGTGTTTTAAATCATTAGGCTGTATTATCGGAAACTCAAAAACATTTTCTAATCAAAGTACGCTTATTTTACTTTATTACGCTTTTGTAAGATCTAAATTGGAATATGCTTTCATAACATGGTCTCCTTATTATCAAAACCATAATAATGACCTTGAGAGAGTTCAGCGGCGTTTTTTGATATACCTAAGCTTTCGGATTGATGGACATTATCCTGAAATTGGGTTTCCGCATGAAATCTTACTCCAGCGGCATTCTTTTTGTTCTCTAGAACATAGATGTATCGTCATAGATCTTATAAAGTTTTACATAACAGAGTGGAATGTAGTGACATACTGGAAAAAATAAGTTTTCTTGTACCTAGGACTTCAGCTCGCCAATCTGCCACATTCTATTGTCCTACACCTCGTACAAATGTGTGTAACTACTCTCCTTTATATAGGATGTGAAGAATCTACGACAAAAATCAAAAAAATTCGACATATTTAGCTGCGGATTGGCACAGATAAAAATGAATTAAGTATGTAATATTTTGTAGTTTTATTTCTGGTAATTTGTGTATGCTTATTTTTTCTTTTTTTTTTTGTTTGTTTTGTCATTGTAAATTTTTAATTTTTTTTTCTGTTGTACCCATTTGTTAATTGGTTTTTTGTAACTGTGCAATAAATAAATAAATAAATAAATATCAGTCATATAGGGTAGACTCGCACCCCTTTCTCTTCAAATAGCGACGTCGATGCCTAATCTAATCCAAATATATGGGTTAAATCCACTCTAATATCAAATGGATTTTTTTTAGTACCGATGATAAAAACATCCGGGAATCGCCGCACCTTTATTTTCCCCGAATGCGTAATTTATTAAACATAATCGATTTTTTTGTGGGCGAAAGAATCATTGTGCTAGGTTTTGTTTGAAGATTTGATAGACACGTCAGTGGCATTCCGATATTGTTTACGGAATTTTTGTTAAGAATTATGTTTACGTGAAACCCCGGCAATTTAACAACATAAAATCACAGTAGAACTAAAAAGACAGTCGGTTCACTTGGGTTCACGCCATAGGACAAACTAGAACACATCAGACCCATAATCCTGCAGGAAAATATAATGCATCTCCCAGACAGGCGTGGATCCAGGGGGGGGGGGGCGATCCCCCGAGAATCTTGAGTTCAGGAAAATAGACCCGATTTTGCCTCTCATATTATAGTTTATTCAAGAACTAGAGAGAGTAATAAATCATTTTTTACCCTTTTTTTTTCTTCACAAACTCCCTGTGTTCTTTAGTCCGATGTCTTTGGCAAAATCTGTTAGACACATATATTTTTTAAAGCAATGGATTAGAAATTGTGTAGTCATAAATACCGGTCTAACAAAAGATTTTTTGGATGTGTGAAGTATTAAAAAGGATTTTAATCCTTGCCATAGGCGTCGGAAGAGATTTTATTTTTTCACTAAGTATTTATGGTATAGAATATTATTTCGGTAATAAACTTAAAATAAAAAGTTTTTATAATATTATCTTATTTCTTATGATTTCTTAATGATTCACATACATCAGAAAATATAGATAATTTTGACATATTTAACACAAATCACAAATGTATTTTTATTATTTTAGGCACATTCAGACTAAAACCTAGCCTTTCTCTCTCTATTTGGTTTTTTCCAGCAAAAATTAAGTTTTCTGAGCAATTTCCGGAGCTTAGTTGTTTTAATTTTAGGTAAATCCCGATCTTCTTTGATTTTAGATAGAATTTTGTCGACGGTTGGGATCTACTTCTCATAATAATATGTATATACAACTCCTTTTATTACAGTTTACATCTTTTCTTCCATCGAGGTTTTTCGTCTGGCTGTGATCGAATGTAGGTTGGGAGTACTAACAATTCCATTCGTTTTTTTCTCCTTCAGTATTCGATACATAGTACATTTTCTAACTGCTGTCATGTTGGAACACATCTTAACAGAGCTTAACATTATTATCTAGATATTGATATCGTAAGGCATCATAAACATTCATGGTAATAAGATTTTCGTTGAGGAAAAAATGCCCTGGTTTAACGATTTTGAAATAAATATAGATGTGAAAGCCATATCTTTTGGGTATCTCACTAATCTCAAATAATAGATAAGAACAAGCACAAACAGGATAAATCACTAAGGACACACTGTAAGGTGTACTTTGCTCACTGACAGAAATTAAATTGAACTATCAGAAATTTTTTTGTTGCAGTAAATTTATAAAAGCTCATAATATTTAGATATAATTAGATTGGGTACTGTACTTTTGTGACATCACCGCCCTCACCCAGGAGGATTCATTGTGGTTTCGGAGCTACAAGGGTCCAATTTTTTATTCTGGAAGTCAAGATATACATTTTGGAGAAAAAAGTTTTAGGCTGTAGTTAGTATTGTTAGCCTGCAATTTTGATAATGAATTTTATGTAAACGACTCCTTCTCCGTTAGCACTTTCATTAATAATTTTCAATTACCTAACAATTATGTAATTGTTAGTTTTGATGTAGCCTCCCTTCTTACCAATTTGCCTTTAGAGGCTATCCTCAACAGCCTTCGTGAGAAATGGGAGGCCTTCTTTCAGCACTGTTGGATCAATTATGGCTTCTTTGAGCAACTCATGGAATTTGTTTTCGATTCCAACGTGTTAGTGTTCAATAATAACTATTATTTTTGGAACACCAATGGGGTCTAAAATTTCTCCCATTTTAGTTAACTCTATGCTGGATGATCTGGTTAAGGATTGTCTCCAATATATGCCTTTCTACATTACATTATATTACATTACATACAAATTCAGTTTTTACACACACTGCATCACATAGAAAATCAGACTGGAAAATTGATGAATATTTTTAAAGATACAGATATCAAAACAGCTAGAAAACTATTATTAACTCTCTCTAAAATTTACTCTAAAACCAAAACACCGTTACAGCTAAATGAGACGTCCTTCATAGTGTATAAAGTTCCTTGTTCCAACTGTCAATTAGACTATATAGGCCAGACTTCCAAAAGCCTCAAAGAGAGACTCACATCCGACCATAGTGATATTAATAGAGGTTTACCCTCTTGTGTTCTGGCTGAACATGTTTTTCATCATGATCACATCATCATCAACTGGGATGGCACTGAGATTCTAGAAAGAGCTCCTGCATATCACAAAAGGTTCTTTCTTGAAATGGTCCATATTAATCAAAATGGAAACACCATGAATAAAAAAGTGACACCAAGAATCTACGTACCATCTACAGCTATATTTTAAAGTTCGAAAAAGAAAGTATTTGAGGCTCCTGGAGAGTCCAACTCCATGTGAATAAGTTCCTCCATTAAATTCTCTTTTATCATGTAAAAAATATCAAACAAGTAATTTTCTATTTCAATTTTTCTATTTGCTAAAACTCATACTTACTACGCCAATGTTTTACAGATTCGTATATTCCTTAACTACTTAGGCAACCCGCGCCGCTTTTCTCTGCTGACACCTGACATTTGCCACTACAAAATGGTGAAATAGTCGAGTAGGATGTTTTACTATTTTATGATTTTTAAAATTTAAACAAATTCTTACAATATTATCATATTATGCCTTTAAATATAATTAAAAGTGTAAATAGTGAGTTTTTTCCCTGTTTGTCACATATTTACTGGTTTCATATTCAAACCACATTGGTGAGTTACTTAATAATTATAGGTTAGGTTTTAATACTCTAACTATTTAATTAATATTGTAGAGATGTCCTGAAGAACAGAAAAATAAATTCTCGAAAACTTGACAGCATCAAAAAGGGTCTTTTCCTTAAGAAGGCTTACAAATTTAATTAGACTGCATCCCCAATAACCCTAGTTCGGAATATTATATATATATATATATATATATATATATATATATATATATATATATATATATATATATATATATTGTCGTAATCTGCTAAGGTCCCTGTACCCAGCGAAAAATACGAATAAACTGTAAAGTAAAAATTTGGGATGTTTCGTCCCGGTGCCAGCCTTAGGACTCTTCAGTGGGTTTCGACTGACACCTTCCCAGACACCCGTTGTCGTACTATATAATTTTTTATTCTCATATTTGAACTTAAACTGTGGCGGGAATTATCGGTGAAATGTAGTTTACACAACAATATATATATATATATATATATATATATATATATATATATATATATATATAAGCATAACTATGAAAATCTTGAAAAACTGATACTGCAGTTGTTAATATTTTTTCAAGCTACGCCAGATTAAAAAAAGAACGTCTAAATCCATTGAATTTTCGTGTAAATACGGCAAATTTTTCTTGCGTCGCCGATTTAACGTTGGATTTTCAGTTTTTGTGCATCGCGCACGTATCCATCGCCCATCTATCATCACCACTACTCCCGCCGCATTGCTCAAAATAAGCTCCACTTTATACGCAATTTGTAATAAATAAATTACCCTGTTTTAAAAAATAAATGATGTCTTCATAAATTATAACTCTCTTTCTGTCTATTACCGTTGGATTCGTTTCTTAATTGTTATAAACAAAACGGCTGCGAATTTAAAAAAGAAGTAGCTTTAATTGTTTATAAAAAATGTACCCTGACTGAATGAATGAATGAAAAAGGGGTGGTGATACTAGTTCATCAATGCCTAGGCCTCCACTGGGCGCTTTACATCCCGCCATAGCTGCAGGTTATTCGCCTGTGCGAATCCAAGCAGCCTCGTTAGTTGAACTTGCTTAATTGTTTCCGGTAACAAAATTGTATCTCCGAAATATCTTTATCTCAGTCCGTTGAGTTCTGAGCACCCTCTGAGGACATGGTCAACAGTTTCATCCTCCTCCAAACACCATCCGCACGTCGGGTCGTCTTCACATCGATTCTATGAAGATGGCCCCTGAAGTAACAATGTCCTGTCAACAATCCCACCACAATTCGCAGCTCTTTCCTTCCCAAAGAGAGAAGCTCCTTAGTACGCCGTGCACTAGGTCCAGTTATATGTTCCTTAGCACATCTCATTCCAGGAGCTCTCCTCCATGATTCAATAAATTTGCTTTCCAGCAACGATTTTAATTCCCTTTTGTCAATAGCAATTGTCGCGAAGTTACGATGCTGGACTTCATTGCCAATATCACAGCCTTACTGTGTGAGCATATATTTATTACTCTGGCATGGAGACATGGGCACACTACAGAATAGCATAAATTTCCTCTGTGAAAATTGTCGCACATAGTCCGAAAGCGTAGTACTCTCTGACTCATGCGCTCCTGCCGAATACTCTGGCTCCAGCTCTTTCATCTTGTCGAAATCCATCAATATACCACCAAGATACATTTTTCGGAAGATTTTGTTCTCCTTTCCATTCCTCTCTACTTGGCAGAAATATCTCCAGGGAGAGGTTAGGTTTAAAAATGTACCCTATTTTTCTAAGCAATAAATAAGGGGTTAATAATTAATTTTTTCATTAATTTCCATTACTGATTAAAAGTATAACTCTTTCGTAAGAGAATCCACTTTTGATTAACTCAAAAAGTTAACAAACAAAAAAGTTATGGCAATGAAGATATAGCGATAAACAAATTAACATATCTCAGTACCAAATCGATCGATTGACTCATTCAATTTATTATTAAAAAAAACTCCTTTTTAAGAGATAAAACAATGTAAAAAATTATCATTGGGATCAATAATTTATTTTTGAAAAACTGCCATTTTGGCCTTTTTGTAATAATTAATTGACGAAAACAAAAGCTCAAATTGTGGGTTTTTAAATTCTCTACAACTTTTATACCGAACTTTTTTCTCCAAAATGTATACCTTGGCTTAAAGGATAAAAAAATTGAAGTTTTGGCAAATTTGGACACTCGTAGCTCCAAATCCTCAATGATATCTAGTGGCAAACATGCTGGGAGATCTTTATTAACCCCGTCCCCCCTATAATGCACACAAGTTCCATCCACTTCTTAATTTTATCCCTGAAATAGCATTTCATTTGTTCACTTTCTTTGGCGATTAGGGGTAATCGTGGACTAACCTGGAACAAGCACATGGAAAAGATAATCAAAATATTGGAAACAGCCCTTGTGATTGTGACACGAATGTGTATGAGCTCTTTCAACTAAAATGGTGCATTGCTGTGTGGTAGGGCCAACGATCACACATGCTGTCTTAGTAATATTATCCAACAAGCCCTAACAAAGAATGCATATTAATTCTCATTAAAATGGATACATCACAACTCTAATCGAGGTTATGGAAAACTTAGCGACAGTGAACTAATTTTTGTGGAGATAGCTGTATTCGTTATTTTGACTATATTCTGATAAAATTATTTTTCCAATAAGAAGAAAATTTAAATACACACAGAAATTAAGCAGAGTGTCTTTTTGTTTTCCCGGCTCTTTACCAAATGTTCTAATTGTCGTAAGCTTACTTGATGTTTTTAAAAAAAAATCAAAATGTACTATGTCATCGAAAGGAAATTTTACATAAAATCCGAATATTCGCGAATCAAATCAAAGAAACAATTTTCTAGCAAATATGAAAATATCTGGATTTGAAAAATTCGTTCTTTTACACAGCTTACTACGATTATTTCTGGTTTAAATAACTTTTACTGTTTAAAATATATTACCAAATCATCTAGAATGTTTTCTAAATATTTTTAAAGTGAAAATTATTTATAAACATATTTTATCTATCGATAATAAGCTTCATTAAGGTAATTGAAATATTTCATGTCCTGCGGAAAATGAAAAAATTATTTAATTTGACAAGGCCAAAAAAATTTTCCACGCCATTGATCAAAGGTAGTAGCTCTCCGGCAACAGTTTCGTTACAAAGGGCACATACGTGCAGAAACTTTTAATTTCGACGCAAAATATATGAACGGGGACCCATCAAATAATTCAATTTTGAAACAAAGTATCTTGAGTCCCTAAGCAGGACTCCTAACTGATGAAAAAAAATCCGTTGGAGTAATTATATTAAAGTAAGTTTCAAGATCTATCACTTGATTCTTAACTTCAATAATGAGGGTCGCTACCTGGGGCGTTAAAACCCTTTTATGGTACCGAGTGCGGCGCCAAATTTGTAGACAACAGGCCTAGAGCATTTTTTAAAATTAGATTGTTTAAATTAATTAAATTAATTAAATTAATAATCAGATTATTAAAACACTAGTATAATAAGTAAAAAATATTTATATTTAGACAATAAATTAAATATAATAACGAATATTAATTATACAGGGTGTCCGGGAAAATGTGGAAAATCGTCTGGATACGAAAAAACTCGTGAAAGTAATACTACAAGTTCATATAAACTTTTTTCGTATTCATATCACATTTTTTCACAATTCTCCAAGGACTCGCTACTGAACAGAAAATACTTGTGCCATCTGCAATAGGTCGTATATTTAGAGATCTTATATCTTTGTACATAGAGTAAATTTTTCTTTGAATCACGTTCGTCAAATTTTTTGGAAACCCTCTTATCATGACGTTTTTTCTCACATTAAGAGGCTTTAAAACAACGTTCCTTAGTGTAAGAAGAGGCTTTAAAACAATGTTCCTTAGTGTACATACATTATTTTACACTCGATTATGCCCGCCAAATTTCTGAACGCAATAACCTTAAAACATTTTTTTACATGTTATTTAAAAGTCAGTTCTTGATCTAAACTTATTTTTCCGGTTGTCATTCCATCTTAGAGAAAACATCATATATTCAGCCCATTCATGCGTTCAGTCAAATTCTTCAAACCTCAATATGAAGACGGTGTCGTCTGCATAATAAAATTTTTATAAAAAAAATTTAACCAACTTCTAAAAGTGCACTAAAGGGCGAAAAATAACTATAAATTTTTATATGAAATTGAAATTTTTGAAGTTGGCGCCAAACTAATACGTGACAAAATTTGATTCGCATAAACAGATTAAAAATAGTTTATTTGTAATATCATTTAGAAATAATTTGGCGCCGACTTCAAAAATTTCAATTTCATATAAAAATTTCTAGTTATTTTTCACTTTTTAACGCACTTTTAGAAGCCGGTTCAATTTTTTTTTATAAAAATTTTGTTTTTCGATTTTTAGTTTTGAATTCATTATGTTATCCATAAATTATTTGAACTAAGTACTAATCGAGATTAGTGTAATTCTCAATGACTCCAGTTCTCCAAATATCAGTAAAATTGTATCAAGCAAATATTTAGTCTGTCATAGTAAATCCACTATCTTAAATTTCAAATTAATTTTAGATTGGTAATATTGGCCTCGAAACTTTCCAATATCGATATTAAAGAACTTGAGATGTAAATTTCTTAGCCCGATATATTTTATACTGCATATTGAGTTTGTATACGCCCCAAGAACCCCGCAATATCAATGTTAGACAAAATAGAAAAATGCAAAATTTTCACTCCTTCATATTGTATCTTATCAACCTAATAGTTGTAAAAAATTTACTTCAAATTCGTAATGTACGACCCCGAAAACCCCCTAATACCAGATCTGAAAAAATGCTAATAAGGTGAAATTTTCAACCCACCATATTGAATCCGCCATGTTGTATTTCAAAAAACTAATTTTGGATAAAATCCGAAAATTTAAAATTTCCAGACCCTCACATTGCATCTGACATATTAGATTTTCTTAAAACAATTTTATATTCGCTATTTACATCTTCAAAAACGATTCAGTCCCACCTTTGAACAAAATCGAAAAATGTAAAATTTTTAGTCTGCTATATTGGATTCGCCATATCGAATCCTGAAAAATACTTTTAAATTCATAGTTTACGCCCTTAAGAACCCAATATATCAGTTTTGGAGGAAATCGAAAAATATAACATTTTAGACTCCATATTGAATCCGCTAGATTGAGTTTTTCAAAAAATAATTTAAATTCGAAAATAACACTATCAAAAATCCCCAAATACTAATTTTAGACAAAATCGAGAGATGTAGAATTTTTAATCAGCCATCTTGACTCCGCCATATTTAATTTTTTTAAATAATTTCAGATTTGTAATCTGCGATCCCAAAAACTCCCTCATACCGATTTTGAGAAAAAATCGGACAAAATTTTTTTTTCTGCTATTGGATACACCATACTGAATTTTTTAAAAATAATTTTAGATTCGTTATGTGCGACCCCGAATACTCCTCAGTAGTGGATATATGAGAGAAGGAAAGAGGAGGAGTAAGAAGAGTAAATCATCAACACGTTTTATCCTCCTCCTCTTTTCTTCTCTCATTATACTTTTTAAAAAACCTCGTATCATCAACACTTTTTATCCTCCTCCTCTTTTGTTCTCTCATTATACTTTTCAGAAAGCCTCGTATACACCACCTGGAGTTTAATCTTAAAGTTAGCAACATGGCTAACCTTCCATCGAATCCGATCATAGTAGGAGATCTAACCTTATGTTTGACATTGAAGTGGATAACCCTATTTGACCATGAAGTCGATATAAAGTCCTACCATGTATACGAGATAATTCGAATGAGAGAACACAAGAGGAGGAGGATGAAAAGTGTTGATGATACGAGGTTTTTTGAAAAGTATTATGAGAGATTTGAAAAGTATAATGAGAGAAGAAAAGAGGAGGAGGATGAAAAGTGTTGATGATTTACTATTCTTACTCCTCCTCCTCTTTCCTTCTCTCATATATCCACTACTCTCCTCTATACCAATTTTGAAGAAAATTGGACAACATTGTTTTTTTGTCCACCATATTGGATCCGCCACATTGATTTTTTTTTTTAAATATTTTGGATTCGCTATGTGCGACCCCGAAAACTCCCCCGCACCAATTTTGGAAAAAATTTGACAAAATTAAATTTTTTTGTCCGCCGTATTGGATCCGCTATATTGAATTTTTTTAAAATAATTTTAGATTCGTTGTGTACGACCCCGAAAATTCCCACACACCAGTTTTGGAGAAAATCGGACAAAATTAATTTTTTTGCCCGCCATATTGTTAGCGCCATCTTGGATTTTACTGCATCAATTTTGCCTAAAAAAATATGGAACCACCGCAGCAACTTCCTAAATATAACGTCAAAAATTTCATTTAAATCGGTGCCGCCGGGCTGGAGTAATCAGTGTACTTAAAAAAAAATACATAGTCGACGAATTGAGAACCTCCTTCTTTTAGAAGTCGGTTAAAAAGTAATAAAGCTGTCTGACCAAACAGGAGTAACATCAACGACAAACTAAAAATAGAAGAAACCAAGTTGCAAAAAATTACTAATATAATTTCCCTGATTTTCACTTTCCTGCAAAATAAAATGAACTACAAAAAATTGTGCCTAATATTCTAGTAATTGGTTGTATATATTGATTGCAATCTACAGGTCGACGTGTCCAAATAGAAAAGAAAAAAGGGATAAATTAACTGTAGGTGGACTGACATGTGTCAATAATTCAGGGGCATAAAAGAATTTCTCTGGAAAAAAGCTCCCGCATTTTAACAAATAAATTACGTAACAACTAAAACCCCTTTTAGCCCAATATAAAATCCATCCAGACAAAAAAAAACATCGAATGGTTTGTCCTCAATTAAAACCTTTCATGTATGAACGATCACACTATTTTTTATGGATTTTTCCGCGAAAATATAAATAATAACATTAATTTTTTCAAGAAAATAAACAAACAGAATAAAAAATGATGAAAAATAACCACCTAAACCTAATAATTACCTCTAAATATTGATTTCAACTTCCGAGGTCGTCGTTCGCAGAAAAAAAAATGAGAAATAATAAATCAAACGTTGGTGGACACATGGGTCAAGGATTCAGAGGCGTAGAAGAATTTTTTTTGAAAAATAAAAGGCTAATATTACAACAAGTAAATTAAAAGCAACAGCTGGATAGATATTTTGATTCTATTTGAATATCGTCCAGAAAAAAATGTTTTAGAATTATTTATCACCAATAAATATTATTTGTATGTGATTCATGTGATTACTTCTTCTGGATAAACAATAATTGCTTACATATTTGCATAGAACATTATAAACAGTGTTTATTAGCAATGTTTTACAGCATCTTTTCATTCCCTTTGGTGTTGTTGTTATTGTTATCTTTATCGTTGTCAACTGTTCCATTGCTCCTCTTCTAACTCCTTCTATCCAGCTCTTTCTCGACCTTCCTCTTCTGCTTGACGCGGTTGGTGTTCAAACTAATACTTGTTTTGGTAACCTCCTAATCTCCATTCATTAGTTTGTTTCTTCAATAATGACTCCGTAGCACTACAACCCAGGTTGGGTCTTGGCTGCCTCGACTATCTGCGTCCACCTAAAACGGCCTTGCGCCAGCTCCCTCCATTCTCGCTGGTTAACTTCAAGGATAGCTAGATCTTTGTGGGTGTTATCTCTCCATCTAAGCCTAAGTCTTCCCAGTGGTCTTTTTCCTTGTGGTGTTTCCTCCCATACCCGTTTTATTATTCGCTCGTTTTGACTCCTTTGTATATAACCTGCCCATCGTAGTCTTCTGGACTTTATTTCTTGAATGATGTCAGGGCTTTGATATATTTACGCAAGCTCTATGTTGCTTCTCATTCTGTGACGGCCTGTTTCAAGGTCTCGGTACGGGCCATATATTATGCGCAGGATTTTTCTCTCAAACCTTCTTAGCAGCTCCGTATCGTGGACTATCAAGGTCCATGTTTCACTGGCGTAGATTGCTATTGGTAGTATTATTGTTCGATAAATTTCGGTTTTTGCCTTTCTAGTGATAAATTTTGACTTAAGCAAGGTTTGTATCGTAAATGTACATTTATTTGCCTGTATGATGCGCTGTTTAATCTCTTCCTGTATATTATTGTTTGCCGTTATCACTGCGCCCAGGTATTTGAAAACTCGCACATGCTCAAAATTATAGTCATCCATGGTGACGTTCTTCCTGATTCTGTCTCGGGCGGGGTTGCGGGAGACATGCATGTATTTGTCTTTCCTTCATTTATTCGGAGCTCTATTCTCTGAGCTTCTTTTTCTGTCTTTATGAAGTTTTCCTTCACACTGATTGTGCTTTCTCCTATCTCACCCATATCATCCGCGTAGGCCAAAATAAGTTTAGGGCCACTTGGCCCAAAAACCTCCGCGCCAACTGATACTGTTCTTACAGCTTTTTCCAGTGCAAGGTTAAACAGTACTGGCGACAAAGCATCTCCCTATTTTAATCCTCTGTTGATAGAAAATGTTTGGCTACACTCTCCTTCAATTTTGATACAGCTTTTTGCCCCCTCCAGGCACGCTCTACACAGTCTAATCAGCTTGTGCGGGATTCCAAATTCTTCCATAGCTTCCCACAACCTTATCCTAATAATACTGTCATATGCTTGCTCGAAATCTATGAACAAGGTATGTAAGTTTTTGTTAAATTCCCAACATTTCTCTTGCATCTGTCGGATAGTGAACAGCTGGTCAACTGTTGATCTTCCGCTTCGAAAGTCACATTGGTAATCTCCGATAATCTCCTCGGTATACGAAGAGAGACGTTGAAGGAGAATGCTGGAGAATAATTTATAGGCGTGGCTTAGTAAAGCAATACCTCGGTAATTTTTACATTGCATTTGGTCCCCTTTTTTGTGGAGTGGAATTATTACTCCTTCTTTCCATTCATCAGGAATGATTTCTTGATTCCAAATTTGTTTCAAGAGGTTATGTATTTGTGTGATTAGATCGTTCCCTCCATGTTTCAGACTTTCTGCCAAGATATTATCTCAACCTGCCGTTCTGTTATTTTTGAGCTTCTTAATGGCTCTAATGGTCTCTTCCATGGATGGAGGTGGGATATTCTTCAATAATGCTCCCAATTTATATGAATTGCTTGAAACAACAACAATGTTATCTGCCAATCGCTGATGATTGAAGTCGACCTGTTGGTCTATCCTTCGGAGCCAAAATACATAGCTTTATAAGGGTGAAGACCATTTAGCTCGGCGTCAATGTCAGAAATAGATATAGCGAAGTTGGAGACATTTATATTATTTAAAAAAAAACTGTGTGATGTTGTGAAGTGGGTTCGAAACCGTCGTAGTGGAGAGATCCCGTGGAACGAATGGACGATGACAGACTAGCAAAAACCGTGATTAGAGAAAAACCAAACACCAAACGGCCACCTGGACGGCCCCCCAAAAGATGGAGAGATAGCTGAATTTCAACCTCAAACGAGAATCGATGAGGCATTGTGTAGATAACAGAACTTGGTTCTACTTAGAAGAAGAAGAAGAAGAAGAAAAAAAACTGATTTCTAGGAAAAGGAAGCTTTTCTTATACTATTTAAATCGTGAAAGTCACGTGCCTTTTTAATGTGATAGTGTTAAAAATGTCGACATTTAGTTTTATGAAAAATACACATCTTTGAATACTTTTCATCCTATATTATTGACCCAATACAAATAGAAAATAATACAAAAGCTTCCACGCATTAGTCGATTAATTGCTCTTTTAATCTCCCTCGATTTCAAATACCCGATAAGTCGTGGAAAACTATTTAACTTTTCAATTGTTGCTCAGCTTAAATACAATTTGAACGAGTCCGTAAACTCATAAAATATTCAACGATTTACTGAAAAATCATTTTTCATATCGACTATTCGGCTTCGTTATCTTTTCACGACATTTTCCGGTTAAAAATGACAGTAATTTTCTTTGATAAAAAGATATGGACAGTAATATATGTGTTGGTACTGAATGATGTATTGAGTATGAAATTTAACTTGTTCCAGAGGCGTAACTAGGGTGGAAAATAAATTAGCTTTCCAGTTATATATTATGTCAAAAAAGTATCGAGAATTGATCAATAAAACACAAGATATTTATTATTTATTCAAATTTATTTTATCTCCTTTAAAGCAAACCTTCTGCGGGTGCCTCAAGGTGGTAATTTGAGTTTTGGAAAGAGAAAAGGCCAACCGGAGCCATATCACGTGCACACGGTGGTTGTTCAATGATATTTGTTGAGTTTTTGGACAGAAATTCGTTCACAATGATAGCCTTATGAGATGGTGCGTTATGGTGGTACAAAATCCATGAGTTTTCTTTCCACAAACCTGGCCTTTTTCAACGAATTTGCTCCCTCAAGCACCACATAACGCCCAGATAATATTTTTCTGACCTTCTAGCTAGAATTCCGAGTGCACGACACCGCGATAATCAAAGAAAACAATCAACATTACCTTGACTTTTGATTAACTTTGATGCATTTTTTTCGGTTTCAGCTCAGTTGGAATGCGCCATTACGAAGCTTGTTGACTGATTCACATGTCAAATTCGTAAACTCACTTCTCATCACAAGCTATAATGTATCTTATGAATATGTGATCGTAATTGACTCATTCTAGCACGTCTTTAGCGACCTTTACGCGTTTGAGTTTTTGAAGAAAATTCAGGTCTTTCGGAACTAGTCGAATGGCAATGGGTTTCATGCCGAAACAATCATGTACAATAGTACAAATTGATTCGTAAGGAACAGAAAATTCAGCGGCTATCTCTCTGAAACCTGTTCATTGAATTAGGAAATACTTTTGGAATAATAATTTCTTTTTAAATTACTTTATTTTGTACCGGCGCATATATCGCCAGGTTATTAAACGAGCCAAGGGGAAATATTACAGCGAAAGGATGATTAGAGCAGGAAACAGGTCCAAAGAACGGTCTTCTTCTTCTTCTTCTTTCTCAGCCCATTAACGTCCACTCCTGGGCATAAGCCTCTCCGATGGCCCTCCATTGGGATCTGTCTCTCGCCTTCTGGAGCCAGTCTTTTCCAGCAAACTGTCTTATATCATCTACCCATCTGCGTTGTGGCCTGCCAAGATTTCGGTTCGTTTCTCGCGGTCGCCATTGCAGTAATTTACTCGTCCACCTCTCGGGCTGTTGTCAAGCTATGTGCCCCGCCCATTGCCACTTTAGTCGTGATATGCGTTCAATGACGTCAACTATTTTGGTTCTTGATCTCATTACTTGATTTCATATTTTATCCCGTAACGAGAAAAAGAAAAAGTAGTACCCTAGAGGCGAATATTGAATTGGAACCTAATGCCTTCAATGAGTTTTATTATTCAATAGCACCGCAAATATATCCTGCCAAAATGACCCCATGGACTACCTTATGGACGTGTGGTTTCCGCAAGACTTCATATTTACCTTGACTAATTCTGACGATTTGCGGGATATATTAAAACAAATAAAAAAATAAGCATTCTACTGGTTGTGATGATATTTCTCTTAGGGTGTTGGAAAATCTTCCAGAGAAAACACTGGATGTTCTTGCTGGTGCAATAAATGTCTCCTTCCAACAGAGTAATTTCCCTTCATGTCTCAAGATGGCCGTTGTGATTCCTTTGCATAAGGGTGGTGATTTGGATGACCCATCCAACTATCGCCCTATATCGCTGCTTGTCACGTTGTCCAAGGTTATCGAAAAGCTAGTAAAGGTTACACTACTCCATTTCTTAACGACCAACAACTTGATATCAGCATGCCAATTTGGTTTTCAGGCATCTGAAAATGCTAATGATGCCATATTCTCGCTTCTTGAGGACATCTATATTAATATCAATGAAAAAAAGGCTGTTGCAGCAGTATTCTGTGATTTTTCAAAAGCTTTCGATTGTGTGAATCACTGGGTGCTTCTGCAGAAGCTTCAGCATTATGGCGTTCGTGGTGTAGCTCACAGATGGTTTTCATTTCATTTCATGGTTGTGAAGGAGCTTGGCCCGATTTTATTCTTGTTGTATGTTAATGATTTAACAAGTCTGGAGATACGGGGAAGTTTTACGCTCTTCGCTGACGACACCCCCCTTTCGTGGCACTCTAGAGACAGTGAAATACTTAAAGATACTGTAAATATTGATTTGCATAGAGTTCGAGAATGGTGCAACTCAAACTCGCTTTCTTTAAATGTAAATGAAACTAACATGTTAACATTCGGTTTTGCATTCAGTAATCTGTAAAAGCAGCGTCAACCGAAGCACTCTTCACTGGTTATTCAAGGGTGGAAAATACCGTTAAAGTTTCGGTAGACCTACAGACGGTAACCTTATTGAAAATCTATGAAAAATAATAAATTTTAACATATTCTACTAATTATTAAGATAATATCTTCTAACGACTGTAATTTAAAAATGTTATAATATGTAAAATGAAATACTGTTGAATAGAATTTGTCATTGCACTCACTTGTTATAGGGGTTAAGCGTGCACATATTGTTACTTCATAGGTGGAAATAAAACTCCAACTTTAAGGTTATGAAAACGATTTTAAGATTTGAAAATTTTATAAGTGATCCTGTGCTAAAGAAGACAAAGTTTAGTGAAGGAATAACATGACAATTCGGAATGTATTTTTGATGAATCAATAAGGTTATTGTGAAGTTGTAGATATAACATATGTTGGACTATCATTGGCCACATAGCACGAAAGGTTCAACACGTTGCATGAAAGCTTTCCGATACAAGTTTCATGTAAGTTTCCTAAGTAACCCTTCAAGAACTTTCCAGAAAGTTTATAAATAACATTTTTAAAGGATCTTTCTATTATCATGCAGTAACCTTCTTAGAACCTTTACAGGCAATTTGCTGCAAGTTTGAATGGAAAATTCCATTAAAAATTTATGAAATCATCATTTATATGATGATTTATATATTTTCCTTGAAAGCGTAATGTAAACTTTATGAAAACTAAGATATATTTCCATATTTTCGGAAAGTTTCGTGAAATTTTCTTGCGATTTTCTGGAATATAACATTCATTCTTCAAAATTCATGAAAGCAACGTGTAAGTCTGTTATATATTTTCCTTACTGTAAACCTTATGCAAGCTAACATCTATAATGTATTTTCATGTTTTCCGAAAGTTTTGAGAAACCTTCTTGCAAGTTTCTGGAAGATACCATACAATCTTTATAGAAAAAAAATTGCAATTTATCAAGCAAGTTTCCGTCATTCCAAATCCATTTCTTCAAGAAAGAATTTGTTTATAGTGCCTAGTTGCGAAATAACGGTTTGTACCGAACATAATAGCGTGATAAGTCCCATGCTAGGACCAAATAGCGCTTTGGAAGCTTTCATAGAAGCTTCCAGTAATTATTTAATGTCGGTGAAAAATATTATGGGAAAGGTTCCGTCTAAGCTCCCGATATCATTTCAGAAAAGCCGAACGTAAGTTTCTTTCTAAGCTTACAGTTAGTTTTCATTGGTATATATATATATATATATATATATATATATATATATATATAATCATGTCTTGCTTTAAAGTTACCGTACCAAATCTAAACATTTAAAAAAACAACTGCTCCGAATCACGTGATTTTCGACGACGTCATTCTTGAGTTTTAACGTCCTTTGTTCGAAGCCCTTTTTATCCCGAACCCCCCAAAATTATTATCAAGCCATTCAATCGAATTATAAAGTTCCTGCTTTTCCACTACCGCTAAGTTGCAAGGAATTACATCAATGGAAGATATTTATTTTAATCTTCAAACGTTTTAAGTGTTCAGTTCTCTGAAAGTAATTTGTACTTTACGATATAATTTAAGAGTCTTAATCTCGAGTGTATTCGAGTGAACTTCAGTTAAAAGTTTAGAATAACACTTAGTTTTAATAAGGTCTTGTTATTTCATGGATCAGGAGTGTATATTTTTAAGTCGAAAAAGGAAAGAATTAGTTTTAGTCCACCTTGGAACTTCCTTTGAGTCTACAGAAGACAACGGACTGAGTCGTTTGATTGAATCTGTTTTAGCCGAGTCAGCATCGGATGCCATTTGGCATGGATTTTTGTTTAGTTTACGTAATTTTATATTTCTTTATAGAGGTCACAATTTATCAGAAATTTAAACACTAATTTGGCATTTTCTTCTTCAAATTTCGTGATGTCTGCTAGTTCGTTAGGGAGATCATTTTTTGTTCTAATGAGATTGTATCTATGGCATTTGTTTAGAATATGTTTAATTGTTAGTCGAGAGTTGTAAGAAGGGCACAAAGGAAGAGTTTCATCCTTTAATTGATATGAATGGGTGAGCCTTGTGTGGCCGAGTGCTAAGCATTTCCAAATTACTTTTTCATTGTGGTTTATTTGATTGAAGTGAAATGATCAATGAAAAATTGGTTTGACTTCACAAAACTTATGGTATAACAATTTTGGGAATGGGGAGCCCTTTTAGATGGCTCATTTGGCCTGCGTATCTGCCAGCTCGTTTTCCTTTAGATTTTTGTGGCTCAGGACAAAAAAAAATGATATATGAATATTACACATTGAAGCCATGTCCAGAAGATCTATTAATTGGGATATTATGGGGTGGTGTGATTTAAGAGGCTGTACTGATTGGAGAACGCTTAACGAATCTGATGTGAATTGATTTTTCCTGGGGATTTGGCTGATGTTATTGTTTTGATGCCTTCTCTTGTTGCAAATAGTTCAGTTGAGTATATGGAGGAGAGATCCTTTAGTTTGAATTTATGGTATTTGTTTTCTCTTCTGATTGTTGCACCAACTCCTTGAAAGGGTTTGGGCTCCATCTCCAAAGATAAATTTGTAGAATTTATGTTTAGACTCTATTAGATTTCGGAAGAATTCGCGAGTGTATTGTTTGTCATACT
Organism: Diaprepes abbreviatus; assembly: GCA_034092305.1. Taxonomy (NCBI): domain Eukaryota; kingdom Metazoa; phylum Arthropoda; class Insecta; order Coleoptera; family Curculionidae; genus Diaprepes; species Diaprepes abbreviatus. Next base: position 15,090,540 of record JASJET010000054.1, read on the forward strand.
TTTGGAATTTAAGGTTAATGGTTGTTGCCAAGGGGGAAAAATATTAAGGTTCATTTACGAAATTTAAGAAAATAGTTTAATTGAAAAAACTCAAATTTTTAATAAAACAAATCATATTTTAAAAAAAATTAAATAAAAATTTATTTTCCACTAAATGCAGAATTTACTGATGATAATGTGTACTTGTTTGTCTTAAATATAATGTGAGTTACTTTTAGACACAAACTACGTTTTCAAAAACAGTTAAGTTTCCTTATACAGAGTCAAAAAAAAACTTAGCATCACATGTGACCAAATTTTAATAGCCCTATTTGGATTTTATAGAAAAATACACATTTAATATGGCGTTACTTTAAACAAAATCTGTCTTGGATGAAGCATTGTCAAAACTAAGAAGTTTTATGTAGGTTGCGTTGAGTCTTATTTGGCAACAGTGGTGCAATTTACAAAAAATGGGCAAAAAATCTAATTTCTCTTATATAGTTGAAAAATTGCATCCAGAAAAACTTTTTCTAATAAATTTTTTCGATATTTTCAGATATAATCCAACATTTGAATTTTTTTTGGAAAAAAATTTAAATTTAACATCTAATGCTAATTACGTGTCTACTATTTTTTCATTAATTTTCATCTCAATCAAACCAGAATTTGTTGTCAAAATCAAATTTCGCATAAAGCTGTTAATGAAAAAAATCCCATATGATGCGGACTTTATTATTATTATATTTCTACTGTTTTTCTTGAACTATTCAATATATCAATCAATCAATATGTTTTTTGTATTCTTGTATGTTTTGATGTTACAGAAATAACGTATTTTGACGTTTCGCCTTTTGTTTAAGGTATTTTCAAAAAAGTTTTTTTTTATATTATTTTCTTTAATTTAATAATAATAACACATTTTCCTTGGTCAAATAACCTAAAATTTAAAATACACAAATTATGCTTAAAATCTTACACATTAAAGTTAAAAGACAGTTAATATTTTTTTAAAATTTATTTTACAATTAAGAACTTTATATAATTTTAAAAGTATTCAAATTTTCACAAAAATATGCAGGTACGCACCTGGAGTTTGCTATTTCTATTTCGATACTGAAAAATACACTGTATCAATTTTGGTATAGGAAAAACAATTATTTTTTTATTAAATCATTTTTTAAATTATTACTTATGGAGTCTTAGGTTTTTATAACTGATAACATAGAAATGTTCTAAGAAGATATTCCCATCTATTGACTTTTAAGAGGGTATATACCCTTATTTGCCATCTTCGATGCTTGTTACTTCAAGATCAACAGCTGGTCGTACTTTTTGTATTTCTTTTGAAAAATAACTTAAAATGTAGCCAAGTTGGGAATATTTCAACCTTGACGTATCCTGAGAATCTGTTTTAGTTCGAATGCTAAATTGAAAATGCACTAAAACTAAATATTTATGAGGTCATGTACCGCATTATTTTCTCGGCTAATAAATGAAAACTCCGGATTTTAAGGCATATTTCAACTTTAAATGTATGAATAAAAAAAAACTGTAGAGAAATAGTGTATATGCGTAAATGTTTTGTATTTTTAATAACTGGTATGCAGAAATTATAGATAGTAGGTTGGGAAAGTGTTTAAAACCATGCATAAGTATCTAATGCACCCCAAAATATTTAAAGACTTTTTTTAATACAATTAATACTTTAAAAATCATAAATTTTAAATTCCGTTTCCCTCCAAAACGCCAATACTTCTCAATTTATCTCTGTGACGTCACTAATATACAAACTGACAAGAAGATATAGTTTTTTTTTGTAACTTTTGTACTAAAAGATGAGTTCTAAGTTATTTTAAGTGTTATGCGGTGCCTCAGTACTACAATTAAAACACCTGAAAAGTTATTTATTCATGTTCCAATAGATTGACCACCTTAAAACAATCAATTCTCGGCTAATTGAAATTATTTGCCTTAATAAATCTACTTTCCATTATGTGAAAATTTCCTAAAATCGTTTTTAAAGGGAAAAGTAAGTAAATTTCAAAGAAATTGCACGAAAATGACTATAAAATATTAACTAGGCAACGTAGCCCTTGACAGCGATCACGAACGTGACAAAGCCAAAATATTTATATGTCAAGTTCGTGGCAGCGATGACATTGGCTGTATTCTTTAGAGTAATTATCAAATGATCAAAGTGAAAAAAAAGTTAAACTGATAACTTCATGTTCTTTTGAATATGCATTTACTTGTCATTAAGTCGAAGTGATCATGATTACTTCAAGTGATAGAACTGAAAGTAATAATGACTCAAAAGAATAACCGTATCAGGACGGAGTGCCAGCGGTGACATTAGTAGGAGTATGTAGTGATATCGTTCACGTTGATTGGTATTCGTTATCACGTGACTCGAAGGCGATTTATTTACATTTTGATTATTAAATACAAATAAAATTCCTTGAAAATAAACAACAGTATTATGTTTTTTAGGATTTATATTGTGAAAACTACCATTTCGCGATAAAAATACATACAATTATATAAGAGAAACTTAGCTCTCAAGCAACTGAAAAAACCTTATACTATAAGGACAAACGTACTCTGTTCTAACACAGTTAGAGACAAAACACTATCTCAGATTGCAAGAATACCAGGAAAGGGTGGAAGCCTTTCCTATGGTAGTGCACTGCCATCTGTAAACCGGTTTCGAACTTGTTAGTTTTCGTCAGTACAGAATAGGCCAGCGCACTTCAGCATCGGAAAAGTAAATCCTTTAAGCAACTTATAATAGCTTTGTTCGCGGTAAGGATTTAGAACCGATTCTGAACTAATACGCATGCGCAGTTGAAATAGCAGCGTTCGCGGATACAAAGTTCAGAATTTTTAGTTACAGTCCCATGTTCGCGGAGAAAATAATTCGGTTCGAAATCGATTCTGAACCAGTCCTACCGGTTCTACGGATTGAAAAGGAATTGTAAGTTCGGAATTTTATGCAGCGCCAGCGTTCATCCTGCGGCCGCAATGTGCAACTATTTGACAATTGTTTTTATTTTATTTTAGGTTTTTCTCTTGTTTATGTCATTCGTTGCATTTGATGTTCCAGTATATATTTTATTATATTATATTGGTTTTACTTTAATTAGTGTTAATCGACCTAGAATCTTAAATAATAAGTTAAAAAAGTGTTAGTTTGAACCTAAAAAAAAAAATATATTTTTAGTGAATACTCCCATTATTTCAAATCCAGCGATGAGTACTTAAAAGAAATTTTAAAGTTACTCAAAATTCCTTAAAGTGGTAATTATTTTGAGGAAATTTTGCCCCCCATTTTCAGTTAAGCTGAGAAATGGACAAGAACTGGCGTGTATTATGGTTTGCGATAAATGAAGTTGCATCGTATAGGGATGTATCAGACCGGTTTTTAGTTTTATTAAAAATGTTTTTTAAATCAGAAAGAAATGGACCTAAAACTATTGCGTTTTATTTTTTGTTCAGAAAAACCCCCATCTTTTTATTAGGCGTATGTTTGGAATTAGATTTACTTTGAGGCTCCCGAAATATGAACTTAACACAAAATAAAGAGTAAACAATAGATATCTGTTAAAATATATATATTTGTTTATCAAAAATTCTATTCAGCAAAAAACAAGACGTTTTATTCCAAAAGGAACTGACAGTTAGACTTCATATTATATAAGAATAACAATTATAATTCAATATTTCTTTAAAATAATACAAATAATAAAACCTAATAAAAAACAGTTTTAAGTTATTTAAAACAAAAAAAAAACAACTAGTTGAATCAGCATTTAACACCGTATGCATACCAGAGTGGACGATTCAAAGTTCCAAAATCGTTCGCGGTAAAAACAAATCCTGAACCGGTTAATAACTGAGCATGCGCTGTACGGCAATCCTGAACTAATTCCGTACCAGTTCTGCATCGGTTCGGAAAGTGACCCGCGAACAAAGCTATTAGATAAGATTGCTTAAGAGCTAAGTTTCTTTTATATAATTGTATTTTATACACTGAACTGCAAGTATATCATTCACTTTTGGTTTAAAATACATACTTTTATTTGAATACAGTCAAATTGCTAACAAAAAAGCTAAATTACGTTTTTAACCCGGAATATTTCGTATTAGATGAACCTCCCTAACAGTATTTTTCATTTTCGCACGATCTATTAACTCCATTAGGGCTCTTAAAGACTGTTTCCTATGTTACGATATTTGATTTCAAAATACATCTCGGTCTAATGATTTCATTACTTTTAAATCTGTTTGTTTATTTGAAACGGAATTTCATTTAATTAGGTTTCGAGATATAGGTCAAAACTAAGAAGCTTTGACTAACGCAGTATTAATTTTAATCAATAAATATTTAGAAGAGATTTTAGAAAATTATTGTAATGTCATCCGGGTAATTTAAAAAAATACGAACGGAATAAATGTTATCTAAAAACAGAAACGGAACCCGAACACAAAGAATGTTTTGTTTTATTTTTTTACTGTTTACATTGACCTTTCCAAGCATTTTCTTATCTTACATTTCGATAACAGTTTTGAAGCCAAAAAAATCAGCAAGAAAAATATTTTCTCTCAGGGGAATATTATTTCATACCCTTTTAACCCTGACCTCTGTATCTGACAAGTTCTACTATTTTGGCGAATTAGGAAATTTCCATAACCCTTATCTTTGATCTTAATTATGTATGCAAAGGATATATGGAAGATATGTAATACATATTTTAAACCTCAAGCTTTGAAATTATAATTATTTCTTATCAAATAGCAAGAGAGAAGAAATTGTCTTATAATGGATACAGTGTATCGCATATTTATATATATATATATATATATATATATATATATATATATATATATATATATATATATATATATATATATATATTATTTTTTGGTTTTTCCTGGGGTTATGGTCCGTTAAAAAATGGAATTAAAATGTAATGGTGGTGTTGTATTTTCTGTATATTACATTTTTTCATACATTAACGTTTCGGTAATTTTTTCTTTTTTTACCTTCGTCAGAATGTGTGTAGCTAAAAAAACAAAGTATTTGATTGATTTTACTATCAAATTATTTACATATTATGTATTTACCTTGAACAATGATTCAGGAACAACACTGCACTTACATGTATACAGTTATTTAAAAATTTTGTTCTATTGAAAATTTAATTTTCGCAAGATTCACAGATGACCACATGTGTCATCTTCAAGTTAAGATGGTACTGAGAGAACAGATGGTATTTTTTTGTAGGTAACGAGGGTTGTTTTGGCTATTGTGGGTTAAAAGGGTTTAGTTCGAAAATGCAATGCGTTTTTGGTTTTAGAATTAGATTTTTTTTTTTTTTTTTATAATGTTATTATATATTTTGCTAAGTTGTTTGGTATCTGCCTTAGCATTTACTGCATGTTTGTTTTTTTGTATTTCTATCATCTCTAGGATTTCTCATTTTTTTGTATGGTTTTCCGTTTTCAAGATTTTTACTTATTCAAAGTGTGGCGATTTTCCGTGTTGTGTGTTGTTAAAGCCGTTTTATTTTTTTTTGTCGTATTTGTGCCCATTTAGTCGATTTTTTAGATGTTGGCTTGTTTGGCCTATATATTCGCCTTAGCAGTCTTTGCATGGGATACTGTAGACGGCATGTGTTTTTTATCTTTTGGTATTTCCGATTTAAGTTTACTGTAGCAACTTTTTAGAAGGTTGTGACCCTTATAGCTGACCGTTACGTCGTATTTCTTGAACGTATTTTGGAGTTTTTCAGATAGTGTCGAAATGTATGGAAGTGATACGTATTTTCCGTGTTTCTGTTTTGATTTAGTATTTGGTGAATTTTCGTTATAAAATTTGTGAATTTGGTGTGTGTGTGTGTGTGTGTGTGTGTGTGTACCACCAAACACAGCAAAAAATTTAAAAATTCAAAATGCCCTCCCACCACGTATATATGGACTCCCAAAGTTACACAAAGAAGGTATTCCTCTAAGACCCATCGTAGCTTGTATTCAATCCCCCTTAGAGAACCTCTCCGAATTTCTCAAAAACATTCTACAAAACATTATTAACAAAAAAAAACTATTATATAAAAGATTTCGTGGACTTCAAGAAAAAAATAAGAATTATACCCATCCCAGATAATCATGAACTTATATTCCTAGACGTCGTTTCCTTATATACAAACATACCAATCAACTTAACAAAAGAAATAGTAACAAAAAAGTGGAACCAAATTAAATCATTCACCGATATACCCTTAAATGAATTCTTAAATGCACTTGAATTAACTTTAAACTCTACACACTTCATACACAACCAAAAATTTTATAAACAAATAGAGAGATGTGCAATGGGAGCTTCCATTTCTAGTATTATAGCACAACTTGTATTAGAGGACCTTGAGGAAACTGTAATAAAAAAGCTTGAATTCAAATTGCCCTTCTTCTATAGATACGTTGACGACTGCATCACAGCAGTACCCCAAAACCTATGTACTTCTATATTAGAAAAATTTAACTCCTACCGCCGTAAACTACAGTTTACAATAGAAACAGAAAAACAAAATAAAATAAATGTCCTCGACCTAACCTTACACCACATTAACAATACCATAAAAACTGAATGGTATACTAAAAAAACATGGTCATCCAGATATTTACATTTTAAATCCCAACACCCTCTCTCTCACAAAAAAACCGTGGTTATAGGCCTCGCAGGTCGCAGCATTAAATTATCAGATCCGGAATACCGAAAACTGGCCATCCAAAAAGCAAAAGAAGTTTTAAAAATAAACAACTATCCCGAAAACCTGGTCAATAATCTTTAAAAAAAAAAGAATTCACAAATTTTATAACGAAAATTCACCAAATACTAAATCAAGACAGAAACACGGAAAATACGTATCACTTCCATACATGTCGACACTATCTGAAAAACTCCAAAATACGTTCAAGAAATACGACGTAACGGTCACCCATATCATGAGCCAGCTATTATAGCAAGAGTAAAGCGAAAACTGATCCTCTGGTTTCCCGTCATTTTGCAAACTATTGAAAGCAGACATTAAACTGCAATAGAGAAGATTTGGGAACACAAACTTCAAACAACAAGATTGTTTATCAAAAGATATTCTTGGTAAAACATGCCAACAGAAATCCACAAATTACTTACTCCATTGACCAAACATCATAGCATTTGCAATATTACCGATAGGTAAACTATCGAAAGATGCACAAAAATCAACGGACAAGTTGATAAGAAACTATCGCCTAGATTTTCCCCGAAAATCTTCTCGAGAAAAAATATGGAGGATGTGTTCCAAAACTTTTCGCGTCGATGGATCCTTACACTGTTTTTGACATAGTATTCTTTTTATTATTTTTATTACAGTCGTATTATTTATTCATTTATGTGAATCAATAAGTATTATATTACTTACAAATTACTTGCATTGGTATTTAATAAGAAGTCTTAAGCATAGAGGAAAAAGTACTTTCGCCTTTTTAACGCTTATCGATATCCATGTATTTATTATTATAGTATTATATTTAAAATGTACCTTGAAGTCAAACGCAATATTTTATTCATGGAAATACAATTATTATTTTTATTTTATTTTTAAAGCGTTGAACCACATTAGACATTTTTCGAATTTATTTTCATGATTTTAAAGTTTCAGTCTGCTGTTGGATCCAATTTTTATTTTTAGTATCAAATCCGTGCTTTCAACCCACTGTGTTTTGATGACCCGAAACTAGCAAAAGTCCTTGCCCGACACCATTTTTGCTGGAAACCAGGCAGCAAGCTACGATACAACGGTATGCTTTATTTCGCTTCTTCAACAGACCTAAACGGATTATCCGTCTCTTTCTGTTACCTTTCCATTATTTAGAGGTTCTGCTTTGGATTTTCCACACCTGTATATAATTTCAAACTTCCTTTCATCATAACCTTTCCGTGTTAGAGGTTGCACAGTTTAAATGAATTGCTACAGAACACAATTCATCCTATTACACCACCATCGAGATGATGGCCTACCTGTACCACCATATCGAGAAGAAAGTCAAAACTTACCCTCCCCGATACAGTGATACGGCAGAGGTACATGTTTAGTCTCTACTAGACTCATCAGGGTACCGACATGCACCTGGATGTGCAAAAGAGAGATCGGAAGAAGGCATGCAAATACTGAACGCGCCTTCGCCGACCTCCCGCCGGATGGCGTATATATGTTCATGCGGCTTTGCAACCTCTAACACGGAAAGGATATGATGGAAGGAAGTTTGCAATTACTCTTCGCATTTTACTTCAACTATTCACGGAGTTGCATATAGTTGTACTTTGCTGAATGTGATTTCAGCACTACAACGGCATAATGTGGATATATCCACTGCTATTGCATTTCACACGGAGGAATCCGTGAAAGCCGCATAAACATATATATATATATATATATATATATATATATATATATATATATATATATACCAACCAATAGTTTATTATTTGCAAATTACAATGATTTGCTCCGTGAAGCATAACGAACTAAGAGCAAAATTTACAGAAAATAACTGTTTATATATAAAATCTTAATTCTGAGACTTGTCCACAGTATGTTATATCTACAGACATTTTTCCATGCCAGACTGTGAAATATCAACATTCAACGTAATATTTAACTGGACTTTTATCACCCTTGCAAAAAAATCTTCGGACGCCTATGGCTACGATATTTTCTCGCCGTCTGGACCCTGCCTAAAGCATCGATCCTTTGAATATATTACATCGCTCACATCGACATTTTATCTCCTATTCGAAGTTTTAATCATTTTGATCTACGTTCATTATTCGGTCATAATTGGATTTCGAAATTTTAACCAAACATTATTTAACAATGCCCGGAGAAATATCAGCGTGCAGGGATATGGAATTACTTGGAGAACATTCAAAGAGGTTGTTTAAAATTTTAAATTAAATATGGAGCGTTAAAGGGAAATACAAAAAGAGTTAAAATAAATATGTACAATTAAAATTAACATAAATTGTTGAAAGAAGTATTGATGTTTGTTTGGAGTTCATTGAAAATTTGCCTGACATTGCATTGCATTTCCTGTCTACAGCTGTAAATCATTCTTTCTTAAATGGTATATTTCCATCATGTCTTAAAATAGCTACAGTAATACCAATATATAAGGGTGGAGATCGGAGTCAACCGACAAACTTTCGCCCAATATCTCTCCTGCCCACTCTTTCTAAAATAATTGAAAAACTGGTTAAAGGAAGAATAACAAATTTTCTTAGCCAACATAACATTCTGTCTGAATGTCAGTTTGGTTTTCAGACTTCCAAGAACACTACGGACGCAGTTTTTTCTTTTCTAGAGAAACTCTACATCAGTTTGAATGAGGGCGATGTCGCGGCTGCGGTTTTTTTGTGACTTCTCAAAGGCGTTCGATTGTGTGAATCACGAAATACTTTTGAGTAAGCTCGAATTGTATGGTATTAGAGGAGTGACATTAAATTGGTTTGCTTCCTATCTTTCGAATAGACAGCAAATGGTTAAGTACGATGGAGAATTTTCCAGTGTCTCTTCTCTGAGTTGTGGCGTCTCACAAGGTTCTGTTCTTGGGCCCCTGCTCTTTCTTTTATATATAAATGACCTGACTAAAATTGATATACGAGGAACATTTACATTATTTGCAGATGACGCAACAATTTTATGGCGTGGAAAGAATGGCTGTGATTTGAAACATATTATCGAGTGTGACTTGATTAGAGTGAATGAATGGTGTGCTGCAAATTGTTTAAGTTTTAATTTTACTAAAACCAACGTGTTTCAAATTTACCTGTGATAGTTTAACTTTGAATAATCATTTTATAGGGAATAAGTTAGTGACTAGATTTTTAGGTATACTTATTGACGATAAGTTGAAATTTACTGACCACATAATGACGTTAAATAAGAAGTTGGCTGCCAGTTGTTATGCGGTACGAACTGTGTCAAGGGAATTAGATTCAAATGTGGCTGGAACAGTGTATTTTTCGTTAATTGAATCTCATTTGAGATACGGAATTGCATTTTGGGGATTCTGTAGTCGGCAGTTATTAAATTCGATTCTTGTCTTACAAAAGCGAGCAGTGCGTTATTTATTTAATGTAAAAATGAAGGAGCATTGTAGGCCTTTATTTATTCAAGGCAAAATATTAACAGTGATAGGCATTTTCATTTTAGAAATAGTGGGACTGATTCACAAAAAATATAAAAATTATTCAACTCCAAACCCACATAATACACGTAATAATGGCCTGCCATTGCCCATTCCCAGGACTACTCTCACTAAACAGTCTCTTATTTTTGAGGGAATTAAAATATATAACAAAATTCCTCTAAAGTATAGAAATATTATGGACGATAAATTGCTTAGGAAAAAACTTAAGGGCTTTCTAGTGACACGACCGTATTATTCACTGGAAGAATATTTTGCTGACCATTTTTAACAAGGTGTCTTTGTGCTTTCAAAATGGGTGTAATGGTGTAATTTTATGGCTATTTTTGTCTTGTTTTACTTTATTTTATTTGACTGTAAACTTTTAAATTAATTTAGTAGACATTTATTTTACTTTATTTTAGGTACCTGTTTTGTTAATTATGGACTTTTATTTATTTACACTGTTTATTTTGATTACTGACTTTAATCACGTGTTTATTGTTATCATTGATCTAATTTTTTTTTATTTTTTTATTGTCACAATTTCTTGTGTTGCATATGTTTTTGTTTATATTTATTTTTAACTTTTTGTTCTGCATAGTGCTTTGTTAACAAGATTGATTTCTTTACAACAATAAAGCTTATTAAGATAAAACCAAAATATTTTAGAAAATGCATAGCACGCGGTATTCCCGTTATGTACGATGTTCCCATATAATATATGAAAAACAAACCGCGTGTTCAATGATTTTCTATGCCAAAAAAGACGGTGAATACATTCAGAAACCATCTTTACATTGGCAAAAATGCTTTTTTCGGATTGGTTCGAACGCATATAAAAGTGTATTGATCAGCATAAAGAATATTTTGAAAGACAATAAAACCATTTTCAACGATAAATATTTGTTTTTGCGTGTTATTTACGAAATATAAACGACTACCCTCGTCTTACATATAAAATTAGATTTTTTATTGGAATAATATAAGTTTCTGTTTATCTCGTTTTTTTTAATTAAAATTTGAAGATCATAAAGCTCCGTTATACAAAATCGTTGAAATATCAGTGATGAAATGCGAGTGAAATTCTAATTTCAAATATTGATTAAAACTTTGGCTGTGAGGGCACGAGTGGATGTTTACGTAGGATCAAAAGAACTACCAGAGAAAAAAAGTAAATAAGCTCCATTGGAATAAATTAATGTTTTGTATGCATTTCATCCATTTCCAGGGAAACTTTATTAAAAGAACACTAGGAAATCATGTTTTATACGAAAGCTTGGCTGAAAAAAATTACTTCAAACCGAAAGAATAAATATCCATAGAAAAAAAATTAGAATTCTGAAATAAATGGATTTTTAAAATTATTATTTATAAAATTTTTATAAAAAAAATTGAACCGACTTCTAAAAGTGCGCTAAAAAGTGAAAAATAACTATAAATTTTTATATGAAATTGAAATTTTTGAAGTCGGCGCCAAACTAATACCTGACAAAGTGTGATTCGCTTAAACAGATTAAAAATACTTTATTTGTAATTGTTTTCTTACCATAATTTGTAAAGATTAATAGTTATTTATTTCATTTAGAAATAATTTGTCGCCGAGTTCAGAAATTTCAATGTCATATAAAAATTTATAGTTTTTTTTTACTTTTTAGCGCACTTTTAGATGTCGGTTCAATTTTTTTTATAAAAATTTTATTTTTTGATTTTTGGTTTTGAATTCATTATGATATCTATAAATTATTTGAACTAAATACTAATCGAAAATAGTGTACCTCGCAATGACTCAAAGGTGGCAATAAAGTACCCATTTTATCCAAAGTTGTAAACCACTAAAAATTCTTTGATTCTTAGATTTCTCTAAATACCAATGAAATTGTGTCAAACAAATATTTAGTTTGTCATAATAAATCCACTATTTTAAATTTCAAATTAATTTTATATTGGTAATATAGGCCCCAAAGTCTTCCAATATCGATACTTAAACAACTTGAGATGTAAATTTCTTATCCTGATATATTTTATACTGCATATTGAGTCTGTATATGCCCCAAGAACTCCGCAATATCAATTTTAGACAAAATCGGAAAATATAAAATTTTCAGTCTCTCATATTGTACCTTATCAAACTAATAGTTGTAAAAAATTAACTTCATATTCGTTATACACGACCCCGAAAACTCATTAATACCAAATCTGAAAAAATGCGAATAAGATAAAATTTTCAACCCACCATATGAGATCCGCCATATTGAATTTCAAAAAAATAATTTTAACGTCTTAATCTAATCTAAATCTAAACCCTTCAAAGCCCCCTAGTACCAATTTTAGATGAAATCCGGAAATTTTAAATTTCTATACCGTCATATTGCATCTGATATATCAGATTTTCTTAAAATAATTTTAAATTCGCTATTTACATCCTCAAAAACGATTTGGTCCCACCTTTAAACAAAATCGAAAAATCTAAAATTGTTTTTTTCGCCTGCCATATTGGATCCGCCATATTAAATTTTTTAAAAATATTTTCATATTCGTTGTATACGGCCCCGGAAATTCCCACATACCAATTTTGGAGAAATTTGGACCAAATTTTTTTTTTTGGCCGCCATATTGTCAGCGCCATCTTGAATTTTATTGTATCAATTTTGTCCAAAATGGGACCACCACAGCAACTTCCTAAACATAACGTAAAAAATTTCATTCAAATCTGCGCCGCCGTTCCGGAGTAATCGGTGTACATACATTAAAAAAATACATAGTGGGCGAATTAAGAACCTCCTTCTTTTAAAAGTCAGTTAGAAAACACTACAAGTTTTGTTCCCAAGTAAATATCCTTAAAGTAAAAAAAATATTTTGAACTTTTAAAAAAATATATTATTGTTTTCGTTTTAGTTATAAAAGTACTTTGAAGTTTAACGAAAATAAGCTGAAACGGAAAAGATAAAAATGTTTACTGTCACTTAATATCCTATAAAAAATTTTGACAGCAACTCATTAAAAGAAATGGAAATTGTTTTAACTAACAAGGTCATCAAAAGTAATACAAAAAAATAATATATATATTGAATTACGAAGTAAAATATAAAGATAGGAAAAATATTTAATAAAATTTTTATAAAAAAATTGAACCGACTTCTAAAAGTGCGCTAAAAAGTGAAAAGTAACTAGAAATTTTTATATGAAATTGAAATTTTTGAAGTCAGCGCCAAATTAATACCTAACAAAATGTGATTCGCATAAACAGATTAAAAATACTTTATTTGTAATTGTTTTCTTACCATAATTTGTATATATTAGTAGTTATTTATTTCATTCAGAAATAATTTGGCGCCGACTTCAAAAATTTCAATTTCACATAAAAATTTCTAGTTATTTTTCATTTTGTAGCGCACTTCTAGAAGTCAGTTCAATTTTTTTATAAAAATTTTATTTTTCGATTTTTAGTTTTGAATTCATGATGATATTCATAAATTATTTGAACTAAGTGCTAATCAAGATTAGTGTACCTCGCAACGACTCCAAGGTGGCAAAAAAGTACCCATTTTATCCATAGTTATAAATTACCCTAAAATGAACCACTAAAAATTCTTTGATTCTTAGAGTTCTCCAAATACCAATGAAATTGTGTCAAACAAATATTTAGTTGTCGTAGTAAATCCACTATCTTAAATTTCAAATTAATTTTAGATTGGTAATATAGGCCCCAAAACCTTCCAATATCGATATTTAAAGAATTTGAGACGTAAATTTCTTAGCCCGATATATCTTATATTGCATATTGAGTTTATATACGCCCCAAGAACCCCGCCATATCAATTTTAGATAAAACCGGAAAATGTAAAATTTTTAGAACCTCATATTGTATCTAATTAACCTAATAGTCGTAAAAAATTAACTTCATATTCGTAATACACCACCCCCAACCCCCTAATACCAAATCTGAAAAAATGCGAATAAGGTAAAATTTTCAACCCACCATATTGGATCCTCCATATTGACTTTCAAAAAAATGTAAAATTTTTAGGACAGCATATTGAATCCGCTAGATTGAGTTTTGTAAAAAATATTTTAATTTCGTAGTTAACACTCACAAAAATCCCGGAATACCGACTTTAGACAAAATCGAGAGATTTGGAATCTTTAATCCTCCATCTTAGATCCGTCATATTCAATTTTTTTTAAATAATTAAATTAATTTTTTGGCCGCCATATTGTAAGCGCCATCTTGGATTTTACTGCACTAATTTCATTAAAAAAATATATATGGGACCACCGCTGCAACTTCCTGAACATAACGTAAAAAATTTTATTCAAATCGGTGCAGCCGTTCCCGAGTAATCGGTGTACATACATAAAAAAAAAATACATAGTCGACGAATTGAGAACCTCCTTCTTTTAGAAGTCGATTAAAAAGGAAAAATCATTTTAATTAGAAGAAATGAGAAATGTCACATTTAGGTAGTTTTTATGCGATATACAGAAAAAAAAATTAATTGAAGAAAATTAAATATTTTAGTGATATACAAAGGAAATATTGATTTATTTAAAGTAAATAATTTTTTTGTGTGTATCGCTTAACATACAACATTATTATCCTAATTTCCATTGATTTCTAAGCCTTTACTCTGAATGGTTTAATATTTAAAAAGCCTGCGCAATCCGAAGCACTGCTAATAAAAAATAAATACCGAATAAAATATCAAATCGACGATAAATCAACGTCACGCAGTTCCCCGCTGGTCGGGGGTCGGGGTCCCTGGTGGCACCGGGTGGAAAAATTAATGGAGACTCAGCGTGAATTAGACAGGTATGGCATTTTCCATTCCCTATTAATCCCTTTTTATCCTGTTTATGGGATTGGAGGGAATGGGGAATGTAATGGGCGAAATTTAATGAAAAAAATGCGGTTTATCGGATTTTTTCGTGTATTCGAGCAAAACTTTTAATAATTAATGAGTGGTCTGCCAGCGGCTGTTCTAGAATCAGGATTCATTTAAAATTGATGTTTTAATGGAAATAAAGTGGTTAGTTTTGTTTTGTAAATTTCTGATTTATTTCAGTGGCGGAAATAGAGAAATTATTGAACCACGAAAAGATGTCTACTCGATAATTTCAAGAGATCACAAAGTGGAAAATACAAACATTAAATAGTTCTTAAGAGCAGCGCAAACGCTCCATATTTCATATCAATTTGCTTATGCAAATTAGTTATAAGATGTCAATAAATCGACAAAATTTGTTACCTCGATAAAACATAAGTTCAACTTGATTCACTTTGCTTCTCTTGTGAAATAAAAAATGTTAAATCAGTTGTTAGATGGTTCTGTAAACGATTTCATTAGTATTTCCTATTTATGGAAAGTAAAATCTAGTTTTAAGTTTTTACTAACTTAAAAATTAGGATGTGTATTAATTAGTTTTTAGATATATCTGTTAATCTGAAATAAAGCTGATATGCCTTTTTATTAATGGGGTAATAGAACGCTTCTGAGACGCAAAAGTCACCTCACCAAAACATAAAAGAAGTGAGCTGGATTTTTTACACACTTTCGAGACATCTAAGCGTAGCGTAATAAGACATATGTCAAATTTCAAACATGGTGATTTCTTAAACTTAAAAAAAGACAATATCCCTGACTTTTCAGTAAATATCCGGACATTTTATCTGAACGTTGTATGTGGTATGTTAAGGCAGTGAATTCTTTAAAATATTTGCCATCGAAGCACCAAATGCGAATATCGAGGGAGTGTTCTCATTAAGGGGAGCTTAGTAGACTAAGGAGAGAAATAAGCTGTTTATATTCTTATAAGCTTTGCTTTTCGCTGCCACCAATGTTATAATTTTGCTGGTTCTACTTTTGGTTTATCACTGGTTTCGATGAATTCAAATAAATCTACTAATATTACTTTTAATATTTTATTAAAATGTTCACTAAATCATGAGAAAACAACAGTTTTCTTCTTACTTACTAATTTAATGTCACTATTGTAGTTTTTTAATTTTAGTTCCCCTCGTCTCTATATTCATGTCCTAGTTATATTCTATTTCTGTATCTAAATTATTATTTTACGGTCATAGGCGTACTAACAAATATAACATAACTATTTATTTATATCATTACTGAAATGAAAAAGTGGGTATTTAGGGAACAATGTCAATATGAACAAAGCTACTGGTATCTGTAAAAAGTAAAGTTTTAAAGTTTCAGAGATTAAGGCATGCTTTTTTTTGATCCTATTAGAATATAAATTTACTTAAGATATAACTTCTTCTTAAGAGAGTATTAAATATTAGACTATAATTATCTATTAGTCCATAAGAGTAATTTAAAAATATTTATATACAGTAATTTAAAAATTATTAATTTGTACTAATCGTTGGTTTACAACACTATCTTCTGTGAGGGTTCTACTCTAAACACATTGGTTATAAAAGACCAGCAATTGCCAAAAGAAACATCAAGCAATAAAAAGTACTTAACTCAATTTATTAATATACTAAATTAACAATTCACTCATTTTATTAACGTTTAATTAATTTATTTTTAATTTCTAGAATGATTATTAAATGTTTTGTTATTACTTATATTTTCCTCTTTTAATTTCAAAGAAATACTGACAATTGTAATTTTTTCCTGTTTCCCTAACAGAGCGCTAAAATATCAGACATGTCGTCTGGTAATCATACCCTTAGCAAACTTTATATAAACCTATTTTAAACAATTCAAAAGTAAAAATTAACATTGATGGAAATTTAATAACAAAAATCCAGTTAATAACCTATGTAACATATTCTTTTAAAAACTACAAACAATTGTAATTATTGAAACGAATGTTAAAATTACACTGTTATATTGAAATTCTTGTCTTTGAACTCCTTGAAAATTCTTTACCAGGTAGAAGTGATAAACTTTGGAAATAAAATTTCTTTTAAAGAGTTCCATATTACCGCACAAGTAACCTGAATAAATTCAAAAACACTGTTTACCGACTCAGAATTCGCACTGTTGCTTTCACATGCTGATTTCATCAGCTAAATATCACAATGTTATTTCCAACCTAGTCATAAGGGTATAGCTGTACACATTTCCATATCGTGTTTCCTAATTATTGTTCCAACAACAGCGAAGAGCTCTTCAAATTCACCAATAGTAACAGGAAAATATTTTTAAAAAATCGGGAGCATTTTCTCGCATTTCTTGAATTAAATTATTAGTATGTTTTCCTCAATATCGTACCGAATAGCGACGACTTTCCTGTTTTTTTTTAAAGAATATCCCCTTAATTTTTTTTTCTAGATTAAAATACTGCCGCAGTTAATGTTTTATTTTGCTACATTTTAATTTTTAGACAAAATATAAACAAAAATCCTGATAAAAGTTAAGTTAGGACAAAAAAAGCAACGCCCATTATGACCGCGGAACGAAATATCCCGTGTGGACGACACATTTTTAACTTAAAAGGGCGTAATCCGCCTACGCTCAAATTTTTCTTATCGTGTGGACTCACCCTCGCTAACTTCGACTGACTAACCTCTCCGCTTCGTAGCTGCTTATATACCCTAATACGGCTTCTATATTTTTAGAGAATATTCTAGAATTTTCTATTCAATTCCATAACATTCGCAATAGTGGTGTTTGTCATTTTTTTTGTATACAGGAGCTGTTCAATATAACGCAGATATAAAAGTCGATTTCTTTCTTCTTCTTCAGGTGCCATCTCCTATCGGAGGTTGAATATCATCATTGCCACTCTCACTCTATTTGCCGCTACTCGAAAAAGTTCTACTGAGCTACAATTGAACCACTCTCCCAAATTTCTCAACCATGAAATTCTTCCGATATTTCTTCTTCCTTCTATTTTACCCTGCATGATCAATCTAAGCAACTCGTATCGCTGGCCTCTCATTATATTTCCAAGATATTGCAGTTTCTTTATTTTTATGTTGTTAATTATTTCATAATGTTTGTCCATCGCTAGCAATACTTCTACGTTTGTTTTTCTCTCCGTCCAAGATATTCTCAACATCCTTCTGTAACACCACATTTCAAACGCTTGCAGTTTATTTATGTGTTCTTGTTTTAGTGTCCAGCCTTCCAACCCATACTGCAGCACTGAAAATACATAACATCTTAAAATTCTCATTCTTAGTTCTAGAATGATGTCTCTGCTGCACAGTATGGTTTTCAGTTTTACAAACGCACCTCTTGCCATTTCTATTCTCGTTCTTTTTTCTGTTTTTTGTTCATTATTTGCTGTTATCCATGTGCCCAAGTATTTGTATTTTTGCACTTTTTCTAAATTCACACCTCGCAACTTTAAGCTTGTTTGCATGTTTTGTTTTTTAGTTATTACCATATATTTAGTCTTTTTGGTGTTCATTTTTAATCCGTGTTGCTCGCAAACGTTATTTGTTTCGTTCACTAGTTCTTGGAGTTCTTCAGCGGAGCTAGCTATGATAGCAGTGTCGTCTGCAAATCTTATGTTGTTTACAGCTCTTCCGTTTATTATTATTCCCTTACTTTTCGTTGACAGTGCTTCTTCGAAAATCGATTCACTGTACACATTGAATAATAGGGGTGACAAAATGCATCCTTGTCTTACTCCTCTTCCTATTTCAATTTCCGGACTTGTTTCGTTTTCTACTATTATTTGTGCGCGTTGATTCCAATATAGGTTAGTTATTATTCTTAAATCTTTGTTGTCTATGTTTTTTCTTCTTAGAATCTCGACTAGTTTTTCATGTCTAATTTTATCAAAAGCCTTCTCGAAGTCAACATAACAAATGTATATCGGTGTTCATATCCATACACTTCTGTGAAAGCACATTAAGTGCAAACAACGCGTCTCCGGTGCCTATATCATTTCTGAATCCAAACTGACTATCATCTATCCCCTTTTCAAGTTCTTTATAAATGCGTCCGTGTATTACTTTTAAAAACACCTTGAGTACATGGTTTATCAAAGATATTGTTCTATATTCGCTGCAGTCTTTTGCATTTTTATTTTTTGGAATAGCGCAAAAGGTGGAGAGTAACCATTCTCTGGGTATATTCCCCGTTTTATATACTGTGTTGAACAGATCTAACAATATATCCATGGTATCATCATTCATGCATTTATGCTGCTTTTATTTCATCTTTCAGGATTGTTAATGCCTCGTTATCTTCTACTTCAATCTCCATCTGCTCTACTCTATTGTCTTTAAACAGGTCTTTGATGTATTCTGTCCATTTTTTAAGTTTCTCTTGTGTGTCTAAGATTAGCTTGCCTTTTGCATTCTTAAGCAGTGTCGGTTCTCTCTTTCTGTTACTGTGAGTTATCTTTTTTTTATCTTTTTGTGCATATTAAAACTATCATGCTTTCTCTGATACTTTTCTATTTCTTCACATTCTTCTTGCAGCCATTTATTTGTCGCTAGTCTAATCCTGTATTGCTTGTTTATTTCTTTATACTTTTGCGTATCTCTGTTTTTGAATTGTCGTCTCTCATCCATTAGGTTCAGTATCTCCATCGATTTATATGAGTTTAAATGGCTGTCTCCCTTGTTTTAAACCCTGAAATGTTGGGACTTCGTATGTGGGGGTCAGTCCTGAGGATCTCCCATGTGGTGTTGCCAAGTTTTACAGAATTTACTTAACTTGGAGAAAACGTATATTTGGCAATGTCGCACCCCTCTATTGTTATAATAATACAGATATACCACGAGAATTCTTGCGGTTACATTGTTGATATATAGGGAGACATGACATTACGTATCTCTAAAAATTTCGGTTTTAGCACACCAAAAATGGTGAAATTTAGTCGATTTTATTTTAGATACGTTTTGGTTGTTGTCCAGTGTTCAACATGGATTCAAGAGATGAGAGATTATGCTCGGGATGATCCCTATAGTGAAAGAACTTGCAGGCACACAAAAACGCAAACAACCCAACACATTATATAACACAAACGGAACAATAATAACAGAACTGGAAGAAAAATTGGAGGTATGGAAGAATTATGTTAATGAACTTTTTACAGATGAAAGACATGAACCTAATCTAAACAGCATACAAGAGGATGAAGGCCCAGATATAACCAAAGAGGAAGTAATGTATGCACTAAGAAGAATGAGGGATGGAAAGGCTACGGGTCCAGACGAACTACCGATGGAAATCCTCAAGCTCATAGAGGAAGAGTCGATTTATGCATTGGTGGAGCTTTTTAATCATATCTACAAAACAGGAATAATACCACAGGAATGGCTTTTATCCACATTTGTAACTATTCCAAAAAAGGGAAAAGCAAAACAATGCACCGACTATCGCACAATAAGCCTGATGAATCACATACTGAAAACATTTCTAAAAGTTATACACACTAGAATACATAAAAAACTGGAAATAGATATTAGCGATACCCAATTTGAATTTCGAAATGGACTCGGAACGAGAGAAGCGTTATTTGCACTGAATGTCATGTCTCAAAGATGCCTTGATATAAATCAGGATGTATATATGTGCTTCATAGACTACAATAAGGCCTTTGACAAAGTGAAACATGATCACCTTATCAGTCTATTGACGGAAAAGAACCTCGATAAAAGAGACATCAGAATTATATCGAATATTTATTACAATCAGAAAGCAGTAGTGCGAGTGGAGCATGAGACGACTGAAGAAGTCGAAATAAAAAGAGGAATGAGGCAAAGGTGTATACTTTCACCGACCTTGTTCAATCTTTACTCTGAGGACATAATGAATAGAGCACTTATTGACCAATTCGTTGGTATTAAAATAAATGGAATTTTAATAAACAACCTCAGATACGCCGATGACACAGTACTTATCGCAGAAACACTCGAGGATCTCCAGACCTTAGTCAACAGAGTAGCAACAGTCAGTGAAAAATATGGACTGTCACTAAACATAAGAAAAACAAAATGCATGTTAATATCCAAATCAACCCAAAATGTCCCAGATATACGCATACAGGGTCAAAATATAGAACACGTCAGAAAATACAACTATTTAGGCATCGTCATCAATGAAAACAACGATAGCTCTGAAGAAATCAAAATCCGGATAGAGAAAGCAAGAGCCGTATTCACGAAAATGAAGAGAGTGTTCTGTGGCAGAGACCTGAGTCTTGAATTAAAGGTTCGTCTGGCAAGATGTTACGTACTGTCAGTTTTGTTTTATGGAATGGAGGCATGGACGCTTAAAAAGATCGATATTAACAAGTTGGAAGCCTTTGAATTGTGGATGTGCCGCAGAATGTTGAGAATATCATGGATGGAGAAAATCACAAACGCTGAAGTACTGAGGAGAATGAATAAAGAAAAGGAGGTCATACTTACAATTAAAAAACGAAAATTACAATACCTGGGACACGTTACGAGAGGAGAAAGATATCAACTACTGAGAACTATTATGCAGGGAAAAATTATGGGAAAGAGATCTGTAGGAAGAAGACGAAACTCTTAGTTAAAAAATCTAAGAGAATGGTATAATTGCAGCAATAACCAGCTGTTTAGGTCAGCAGTCTCGAAAATACGTATAGCTCTGATGATCGCCCACCTTCGGAACGAAGACGGCACCTAAAGAAGAAGAAGAAGATCCCTATATTACGAATACCTGCAAGTATTTGATTCCATAAGTCGACTTGTCGAATACGCTACTATGTTACAGTGATAAGATTGTAAAATAAATATATCGTATTAAATACTGTATTTTATATAGGATAAAATAAATAAATGTAGAGTACACGCATCTCTTAAAAAAAGAAAAGGTGCATGAGGAAGTACCAGACTTTATTGTGTCGCAGAATACGGCATGGTTTTTTCTTCACGTATTTCAAGCAATTTTGGTTGCAAACAGTTTTATAATTTAAAATAGGCTCTTCTATATTGGCATAATTATAAATATGTTCTCGTTTATCGCATGTATATCTTTTGCTACGGATATTGAAAGTATATAAAAAAATATGCCAGATACTGGCAAAAAAAGAATCTCAAAAATAATGTTTAAAAGCCAAAAAAATTCCAGCTTTGATCAATGATATTATAAAGCCCGTCGACCAGTCTATCAAGTCAATCAATTCTAATTTGTTTTCCCACAGTCGCCGCACGTGGTAATTCAATCTGGATAGTGTTTTGTTTTTGACATGTTGAGTCATCTCGAAAAAAACATTTTAATTAATTCCAGTTTCATTGAGTTAATTTTTCGTTATTACGTCTCTTTGAAGTGCAAAAATTAGGAATATTAGGTTCGGTTTCGGTTTTAATTAAATGCTTTTATACGCTACGTAAAATAATATAATTTTACTTTCTGGTTCGCAAATGAACGCAAAAAAGTGCTACAAAATATTACCAGAATTTCTGTTCGTTATTAAGTGATATTCCAACGCAATAATAAATAAATCAAAATCATGAAAATATAATAGACCAGGGCTTATCTGTAAAATATTGGGGTTTCGTGGATGTGAAATGGAATGTGGAAATTTTTACATGAGAGCCTTCAGAATAACTTGAATAACGGTAAATTTGATATGTGATAATTCAAAAAGTTGAGCAACATTGTTTTTATTAATAAAAATGTAAAATTATCAAAAAAAAAAAAAGTTTTTTTATTTTCTGTCATGTAACTTTGAAGATATTCATTTTAGAGGAAAGTTGAAAAGGAAAAAAAGTTTTGTAATTAAATTTTTCATAAGACAGGGTTGGTGAGAAATCTCAAAATATATTTCCCTTATTGCAAAATAGCAATAATTAAAAAAAAAGGTATAAAAAGCAGTTTTTTAATCAATTTTTTTCGACCATTTAAATTTCTCTGAAGACCTTCATATTAGGGCAAAGAAAACTTTTTTCAAGTTTGTCTGAGTCCAAAATATCACGTTAACATATTTAAATTTATTTTCGACATATAGTAGGGAACTTCATAAACAGAAAAAAAATGTTAATGAATACATCAGTACAGCTCACATCAAACATGAAGAATGGACATCATACTTTGAAAGACAATTTTGTAATACAAATACGATTCACACTAGCATAACAGCAAAATCCATAAATCTGAGCACTACAAAAATGCAGGTAACATCGGAAGAAATAGAATATAAAATACGTAATTTAAAGAATAGAAAATCTCCTGGACCAGATCTAATTACCAACGAATTATTGAAATACGGAGGCCAAATGCTTACCGAGGAGTTACAAAAGCTTTTTAATAAAGTTATTAAAGAAGAGCAAGTACCGCAAAAATGGAAAACCAGCTATACAATTCCCGTACACAAAATAGGTGACCACAAAAACCCGGACAACTACAGAGGAATTACACTTCTTAACTCTGTCACCAAACTATTTACAGCAATTATTCGCGACAAACTTGAAGAGAAAATAGAGATCTCGGAGGAACAACAGGGTTTTCGAAAAAACAGGGGAACCACAGATGCCTTATTTATAGTGAGACAAATAATCGAAAAATCAATAGAATTTAACCACCCTGCATACTTATGCTTTGTTGACCTAACAAAAGCATTCGACCGCATCAAGAAACAGCACATAACGGACATCCTAAAACAGAAAAATGTTTCAGCGGAGATCATAAACGTAATTGATGACTTGTACACAAATTCCAGCACAAAAATAATAACATCCGAAGGTCTAACCGAAGACATCAAGATAAACGAAGGGATAAGGCAGGGAGACTCGCTAAGCCCCTTCTTATTCAATTTGATAATGGACAATGGAGAACATCAGACCGAAACGCGGATACCAGATGGGCGGACACAATATCAATATAATATGCTACGCGGATGATGCTGTACCACTCGCAGATAACGAAGACGGCTTCCAGAGATTGACACACCTATTTAACGTATCAACTATGAAGTACAATATGCAGATATCAACGAATAAAACAAAGTGTATGGTAATTTCCAAGGAACCAAGAAGATATAAGCTACAGATAGAAAATGCCATAATTGAACAAGTCATGAACTTTAAATACCTAGGCATTGACACAACAAGCTGTCGTAACCTTACTGGAGAAGTACTGTCACAAAATACAAGAGCCCTACAAGTGGCAGAATGCTTAAGAGATACTATATTTCGAAACAGATACATGAGAATAGAGCGAAAAACAAAAATATATAAGACCATGATACGACCAATTCTAACTTATGCCACGGAAACAAGAGCAGACACTAAGAAGACAAAGCGGAAAATGAGAACCACCGAAATGAAAGTACTGAGATCAATGCTGAACGTGTCAATCAGAGATAGGCTGACAAATACCTTAATCAGAGAAAAATGTAATGTGCAGGACGTGGTCAAATGGACAAAAGAAAGAAAAAGAGGTTGGAAAGAACACGTTGAGAGAATGACTGAAGAGAGACTAGGCAAAGTTTGTATGTATGGACGACCAAGAGGAAGAAGATTACCAGGACGACCACCAAAGAGATGGGCCCAGAGCTGGTTCTCTTCATCAGCAGAATAAGGCGGGTGTAGATGGAATGACAAACAGGGATATCTCTAATCAACGTAGAAGAAGAAGAAGAAGAAGTAGGGAACTCAAGTTTTCCAACGCTTTTTTCAGAATCAAAATCGGATGATTTGGCGCCCTCAGGAATTGTTTAAAGACATTGTGGGTATTTTTGCTTATAAACAAATAGATTATCTCGGCGGGTTTTCATTGCATTTTTTTCTGCAATACGTGGTTTGAAAGTATTTAGAAAGACGCTTCTTTTCGTGAAAAAAAATTTCAGAGCCGTCAATTCCGGTACAAACTGTCAAAGTTGTTAGCCTGTTACGGTGAATCTAATAACAATACAGACCTGACTCTTGAACCACAAACTTTGTCTTGCCGAGTTCTTTTTTGATACGAATATTTAAATGTTTATGTTATCGGAAACTTTAATAAAAAATGAAAAAAAATATCCCAACGCGCGTGAAAAATGAAAAAAAGAGGGGTGGGGAGATCTCATTTTAAAATTGAATTCGAAGATTCAAAATACATATCTGAAAAAAAAATCATTTTCTCGGCTTCTAATGGAGCGATTTTGATCATTTTTTTAAACCGATGTACCGCGAATAATGGAGCTCTAAAATATCTGTATTTTACGAATAAAATATTTTAAAACAAAAATTTTTTTCAATTTGTGTAAACAATTATTGTTTAAACAATTTTGATAATTAAGGTAAATATATATATCGTCATAGTATGCTTAATGATATTAATAAACAAAGATTCGTTTGGAAAGTCCAATACTATAGGGTGCAGTATGCTGTAAGCATGATGCGTAAATAACGTCATTTGTTTATTCGCGGTACATCGGTTTAAAAAAAATGATTAAAATCGCTCCATCAGAAGCCAAGAAAATAATTTTTTTTTTCAGATATGTATTTTGAATCTTCGAATTCAATTTTAAAATGGGAGCTCCCCATCCTTTTCTTTTAATTTTTCACGCGCGTGGGCGCTGTTCTTTTCATTTTTTATTAAAGTTTCCGATAACATAAACATTTAAATATTTGAATCAAGAAAAAACTCGGCAAGATAAAGTTTTTGGTTCAAGAATCAGGTCTGTATTGTTTCTAGATTCACCGTAACAGGCTGTCAACTTTGACAGTTTGTATCTCGGAAACCAATTAACGGATTTAAAATATTTTTTCACTAAAAAAAGCGTCTGTCCAAGTACTTTCAAATCATGTATTGCAGAAAAAAATCCAATGAAAATCCGCCGAGATAATCTATTTGTTTATAAGCAAAAATATCAACAATGTCTTTAAACAATTCCTGAGGGCGTCCAAATCATCCGATTTTGATTCTGAAAAAAAAGGTTGGAAAACTTGAGTTCCCTACTATATGTCGAAAATAAATTTAAATATGTTAACGTGATATTTTGGTCACTTTTTGTAAACGAAATCGGATTGCAAAATTATAGTGCAAAAACTATCTATTCGATCCTAACGAATTTTAGCGTGCTATTTTATCATGGCATAAAGTTTTCTTTGCCCTAATATGAATGTCCTCAGAGAAATTTAAATGGTCAAAAAAATTGATTAAAAAACTGCTTTTTTTATACTTTTTTATTAAATTATTGCTATTTTGCAATAAGGGAAATATATTTTGAGATTTCCGACTAACCCCATCTTATGGCAAATTTAATTACAAAACTTTTTTTCCTTTTCAACTTTCCTCTAAAATGAATACCTTCAAAGTTACATGACAGAAAAGTTAAAAAAACGTTTTTTTTTAGATAATTTTACATTTTTATTAATAAAAACAATGTTGTCCAACTTTTTGAAATGTCGCATATCAAATTTATCGTTATTCAGGTTATTCTGAAGGCTCTCATGCAAAAATCTCCATATTCCTTTTCACATCCACCTAAAAACAGATAAGCCCTGGTCTATAAATATTTTATTCTTAATCTATTTTCAATAAAAGTTAAAACATTACTTTATATTAAAATTATAATTTTTTTTTTGTTTCAGACATTTACCTCTTGACGTAGACCTAAAATCAAAAGAAAATGACGCTCTACACACAACCCCTTACCCAATCGCACAAACAGCCCCATTCCCCTCGCCGAAACCACCGCTTGAACCGCCTCGTCCGACCCAGGCCGAACATCCCCGAACGCCAACGCCGACACAACCCGACGTTAGTCGTTTACTCGCCGAAGTTGCCGCAGCGCCGCGAAGTACAGTGCGCACGTCGTTGGCCGTCGATCACGGAGCTACACGAGCGAGTACCGAAGGCGCAGCGAAGGTAGCCGAAGCTAGACGAACAACATCGGAACGTCTTTCCCGTCCCACTTTGAAAAAAACAAGTTCTGTGATAGAAAATTATGTGCCTTCCCCTAATTGCTTGTCTGAAGATGTATCCAAAATGCAAGTTAAGGGAATTAGCCCCAATAAACTTTTTGTACAATCCAAATCTTTAGGTAAGTTATATGTTTAATAACGTATGGTGGAGGAAAAAAGTTGGTATTTCTGAATCAAGCGTTCTCAACTTCATTGACCCTTTTACTACCTCAAAAGCTGAATATTTGTTGCAATGTTGCCAGTTGTCTCATTTTTTCGTGTATTAAATAAAGAAACTGTATAGTAAATAACATATTTTTTTAATGTATGGAACAAGTGTAAAATTAATCCCAACTAACTAAACTTTTGTTTAGTTCAGGTTAGTTTATATTATACTTAAATTTTGTTTCTATTTGTTGACCGTGTAGTTATTAATTAGTTTTTACTTTTTTGGGTTTCGGTCATATTATTACTTTATAAAAAATTAACACATGTTTTTTTCTGACGTTTAAGTTTATTTTATTGATTAAACCATCTTCAGGGAATTACTGTAAATATGAAAAGGAATATGTAAATTTATGTTATATAAAATGAAAATTTTAATTTCTTACCTAATGTTAACAGGTGGTTCACTTAAATAACTTACATTTAACTATTTTATTACTTTAATACAATATAATTAAAAACTTCTTTTTTAATGTAAATATAAATATAGAAAACTATTATTTTTTTAGTGCATTTTTTACACATCTAGTTTGTTTTGCTTTTGACAGAGTACTACCAAAGGATTTGAAAGTTTCTGGACCATCTGCAGTTTTCAAAGATACGTTGACGACTGTATATTATGCATACCGGAAGACAAAGTTCAGTACACCCTCAATAAATTCATATGTATGCAAATGAGATCGATACTGCGATGCAGTTCATTTATTCTTATCTTGAGCAGAATTCCGATGAGTGTCAGTTTTCTCTGGATGAATTGATAGCCAAAATTGAAGGTGATTACCGTCCACACATAAAAATAGTGAAAGCACAACGCCTCAAAAAATATGGTGATGATATTTTAATTGCCGTCACGGCCAAAAAGGCTCCGGTGGTTTGTTTCCGAAATATAGGGTTTAAGCTATTAACGAACGCCTGGCACAATCAAAAAAGTGATGACTATGCAGAAGAACGTCGACATATTGTAAAAACAGCAGCAGAAATTGTTATAGAGGATATTCGCTCTACGGTCTATGAGACAAAACATTATCCTCCATCAGATAATTTTTTTCAAGATTATGAGTCAGATATACCTGAAACTTTACGCGTTTTCCTAGATGGAGTGATTTTAAGAAACAAACGAGCGTCTTTTGAAAAATGGAAGAAAAAAAGCATTGCCCATTCTATAATTGCAGCAGCAAGGTCGAAATATTTTATATCATCATTACAGATCGGACTAGCTGCACTTTTATTTCATAAGTATGGATCTCGGCGATTAATAGATGTATTATCATCTCTTGGATTTTGCTCTTCATACATCGAAGCAATGTTGTTCGAAGTTTCAGCTATTATGCGCGCACCGTTGAATATCGATGATAACGCATTTTTTCAATTTGTTTTTGACAACGCTGATTTCAATACGCAGACATTAGATGGTAATAACACTTTCCATGCCATGGGCGGTATCCATTGTGTAACACCTACAACTGCGATCGCTCTTGATCAAATTATTCTACGATTAAAGGAAATGCCGTCTGCAACAGTCGTTGGTAGTTTAGGTACCATTGCATTAAAAACATTTGTGAAAAAAAAAACAATACGGGCTTAAAAACGATTAAGATTCGAAACTTTGGTAGCATTCGTGCAGCTTCGGAAGTAGTTATGCCATCCGTTTCAAATTTATTGTGGCTATACCCATCACAGATGATGCGGATGAAATTTCGATCTGCGACGTCTCGATCGGTGCCTAAGACGAACTCGCAACGCCTGGTCCATCAGGAACAGCAAAGCGAAGGAGATTGCGCTAAATTTCGAAAGTGTGCATCACATGTGGATTAGGCCTACAAGAGATACCACGATAAAAAAAAAACGCGCCGCTTACTCTACCTCAAGGTAGTGTGGAAATGAGTTTTTTTCCAAAACGCATATTGAAATGTACTTTGCGGCGCTCGTACGCCAAAAACTATTGATTTTACAAAAAAATGTAAATACATAAATTATACGAAATTTTCTCTAGTTTAATTTTGTATATAAATATTTTTGTCGTAAAATGCGTCGGAAAGGAGATATTGTAAAAAAACTGTTATTAGGCGCCATTTTTCCAATATGGCGGCGCAAGCGGCGAAGATACGAGGTGGCAAAGTCGAAATTCGAAAAGAGCACATCAAAATCTATAAAATTACCAATTTTCAAAACTCCCGGAAAACTTTCCAGGTAAAACTACCAAATGACTGGAGTAAAAGGAATTTTCGAAAAAAAAAACATCATTTTCCTACATTTCACTTTCACTATATCCCGTTATTCCATGCAAACATTGAAGATTTTTTTTTCGAGGAATCGCCCAACAAAATGTATTTATAGAAAAAACAAATTAGTGAAAAAAACTAATGGAATTGTAGTATCAGTCAGACGTTTTCCATCTAATGAAATATTCAGGCCTGAAAATGTCTTAGAAAACATTCATTTACGGAAAAGTCGAAGGTTTACATATAGCCTGTAATTTATTTCAAAATAATAACTGTCCCGATTACTTCGATTCGGACAGCAGCAAACAATCTATCAGTGTGCTTTAGAAAAACAAAAGGAAAAACAACCAGCGGCGTACGTATCAATTTTCAATCATCTAGTCACTGTAGATTATAATAGTGACAGTGGCGGCTGTTGCATTAAAAAAGTACGGTAAAAGATTTTGAGTCTTGAGTCTAGTTGACTACAAGTCTAGCTCTCAGAAGCGCACACAGTGCTTGCTTGCTGACGACTCGACTCTACTTGATATCTCCTTTATGAAGTGTAAGTGTAATATGCTTCTTAACCTAGCTGAAGAGTTCTGCAATAACAGATATTGCAGGACGGCTAAAGAAATACGAAAACGTGACAATGCGCAGTTCCAACGATCAGTAAAGATTTTCTACGGTAAGCTAAACTCTCCATCTATTGTGGCAAATAATAGATATCCCAGTAGAGTACAGGTAGAAAAAAATCTGCCAAGACTACAGCCAGATGCAGTTTGAGCCACTTATCACCGAAGAAATTTCAGGAATAATCAGGGAATCCCATCACTGGAAAGCTCCCGGTCTGGCTCAAGAAGTTATAGTGTGTGCACCATCAATTGGCTAATCTTATTAATGATATTTTTCTTAACCCAGCAAAAATGTCGAAGGTATTACGCATCTCTTGCCAAAGGACCCACACAACACACGTGACCCAGCTAAGTATAGGCCAATCACCTGCCTTCCCACACTGTATAAGGTGATCACCTCCTGCAAAATATTATCTTTGCAACTCAATAGAAAGGATGCACGAGGGGAGTAATGGGATTCAAGGAACATGATTGTTGGCGCTGTCATATGTAACCAAGCCTGTACCAACCGAAAAAATCTCTTTGCTGCCTACGTGGATTATAACAAGGCCTTCGACTCAGTGTCACATGAGTGGCTCACAACTTTATTGAGAATGTATAGGGTCGATAATCATTTTGTTTCTTTTTTGGAACGCATCATGTCTAGCTGGAGAACTAGGATCTAACTGCAAGTCCCATCCAGGGACATCATCGAAACTAACACAATTCTGATACGAAGGGGGATATTTCAGGACGATTCACTTAGTCCGTTGTGGTTCTGCCTTGCAATGAATCCACTATCACGCCGTTTCAACTCCATTAGATACGGCTTTAGTACTAAAAATAACAACGAAGATGTAGTAAGAGTGAATCATCTTTTATACATAGATAATCTTAAACAGATGGCTGCTAGCAGAAACCAGCTGGAACAAATGCTTAAAATTGTAGAGGAGTTCTCCGGAGATATCGGAATGCAATTTGGACTTGACAAGTGCCGTATTTTGAACACCGTTAAAGGGAAGATACAACCAGGGACTTTTGAAATGGAGAACGATGAAACTATAGCTGCAATGGAAGCAAACCAAACATACAAATATCTAGGTATGAAACAGGCTAAAAGAATTGACCATCGCACTATGAAAGCCGAATTGACAACCGCATTTGTCAGGAGGGTAAGGCGGATTTTACGAACTAAATTTGTTTAAGGCGCTCAATACGTATGCTTGCTCTGCGCTGAGCTACTCTTTTGGAATTGTAAAATGGAGCAGGACGAACATCCAAAACCTGCAGAGAAAAATAAGGACACTCCTAACAAAAGCACAAAAACACCTCCCTTGGAGTGCTATTGAACGTACAATGCTTCCAAGACACCAAGGAGGAAGAGGATTGGTGGATATTGGCAAGCAGCTCGACCAACAAATAATAAACTTACCTTCATATTTCCACAGGTTAGCGGAGTCTTCCACACTACATCTAGCAATATGCGAGGCAGACGATTCAACACCGCTACTGCTGAGGGTACAGGATATTGCTTCTCACGACCAAACAGACCAAGAGAAGTTACAAACCTGGCTATAGAAACCACTTCATAGACGGCATCCAAATGAGGTCAATCAGGACAATGGCGACAACTCAGCGTCGAACTACTGGTTGATTTCAGAACAGATGTTTCCGGAAACGGAGGGCTTCTTGTTAACTATCCAAGACCAGGGTATTCCGACGAAGAACTATCGGAAGTTCATCATTAGAGATCCCTCAATAGAAAATGAGCAATGCAGATATGGCTGTCGAACATCGGAGACAATTCAGCACATAACTGGAGGATGCCAAGCATTTGCCGCAACCGAGTATAAGGAAATACACGACTCAGCCGCTAAGAGTTAGCAGAAAAGTTAAACCTATTACAGGTAGGAAAAGTGCCTTATTACAAGTACAATCCGGAGACTATTCTTGAGAACAACCAGTTCAAGTTATATTGGGACCGAACGGTTCTGACGGATCAGACAGTAGCTCATAATAGACCAGACATTATACTAATAGATAAAATTTCTAGGCGAACTACACTAATCGACATTGCTGTACCGAACAACAACAACCTAAGGCCAAAATACAACGAGAAGATCGCCAAATACAGAGATCTGGAGGTTCAAGTCCGAAGACAATGGGCAATGAACAGCGTCCAAACGATTCCCATAATACTGTCAACAACTGGAGTGATACCAAAGAACCTCCTGCAGAACATCAAGGGACTGGGCCTTAGTGAGCATCTGTATAAACCTATGCAGAAAGCAGTTCTCCTTGCAACCGCGAAAACCGTCTGAAAGTTCGTAGGAAATACAGCAGACAACGTCACCTAGGACCCGATAGCATGGAAAGAGTTCTCACAGAGGTTCATACCTTTAGTGTCTTTGTATGCCTGGTATGAGTGGATAATCCCTGGAGGGAGTGCGAACCGTTTGGCTTGTAAATCATAAATAATATCTTATATAAGTTTTTCTTTTTCACAAAATTGCAGCTTGTAGTGGAATCGTCAACTTATTAAGACCTAAAACTAATTGAAGCCAGAAAGACAATCATGTTCAATGATAACTCTTAGTTAAACAAGAATCTGCGCGGAATAAACATATTGCCTGCAAAGTATTCTTATATGTTTATCACACTGAGTAATGAATTATATAATACGATACTTTCATTTGCACAGTTGAATTTTGGCTTTTTTTTAAACAATGTCATTTTAAAAAAAGATCAATTTCATTGCTTTGCGGAGAAATAAATACGTAAAAGACAATAAAAATAAAGCTCATATTACCAGTTTTAAATTTCATAGGCTTAAGATCAAAATAACAGATTAAATAGTCGACAAATAAAACGAAACAATTTATCTATATAGATGATCCGATTAGACTATATAAGTAGTAGTTAGCGTCAAAATTAATAACTGGGTAAACGGTAAATATTTGTTATTATATTGTAGATACGAGAGATACAAAATATCTACTTAGCCATGATAAAAACAACTGACTGTGCGTTGCCGTGCAACATTTTATAGTGAGAATTTGTCTCTTTGTGTGTCATATTTGATATCAATTCGTTCATTATTTTGTGCTGTATCAAGTTCTTGCAACACAAAATGAGCTTTGTGACATTGGAACACCGCAATGTCATGGAATTTTTAACAAAGGAAGATAATTAACCTAAAATATTAACTGACAAATGACTGCCGTATATCGGAACTATCGCATCGTCGGTCGGTCAGTATCTGAATTGCGTACCTGTTCTAAGGGTATGATATTTGAGAATCATTTGTCCTGTAGCACTCGTGAGTTGTTCCACCAGGAGTTGCCGATGCTTCTAGGTTAGCTGGCATTAGGTTAAACCGCCCGACCCGGCGAAAAGCCAAGCCGCCTCACCTTTCTTGATGTTTGTCGAGCGCACCTAAGGAAGATGAGCCATGCTCTTAAATTTGGAAAAAAGAAAAACTTTTAAGCCGAAATTTAAAAAAGGGCTATGGGGTTGTGCGTCTGGGAAGCGAGCGTGGATGCTCAAGACGACTTAAGAATAAAATGAAAATAATTTAAGGTTTTTATAAGAGTTCAGGGTTTATACTAATTATTTTGTGAAGAAATAATTAGTATAGGGGGGCAAGGGTCAAGTATACTTTGTCGTGGCCAAATGTTTTTCCAGCGCAACGAACCTACTTTACCAAATAAATTTATTTACTCTTCTTGCCAATAAATTGTTTAAACTTGAGTCGAACGCTAGGTCGCACCGCAAGTCGCAATTTATTTATTTATTGTTAAAATCCTCAATCAACACCGAAATTTTAACGCAGAAAAAGTATAGGTAATTGGACTTTATCGTAAAATTTTAAAAAGGCGCAAGAAAAGTTTGAGTAACTGAACTTAGACGCAATTTTATAAATTTTCAAAGTCGAAAAAAGTAAGGGTAACAGATCTGATTTTTAAGAAGAAATTAAGATAAAAATTAGATTTTCACGAAAACTAATAAAGGGATTTCCGCAAGTAAATTTGGAAAATTTAACTAGCATAATGTCTCTGGAGAGTAAGGTTTTTCAATCTAATTTTTTTACGATTTTCATCGAAAACTTAGAATGTCTGTAACGTTAAATTTTCGCAAAAAATCTTCTTAATTTTTGTTCTTAATCTTCTGACTGAAAGAGAAAATTTTATTTTGTTTGTCGAGTATTGAAAACTCAAGTTAGAATAGCTACGCGATCTTTATGACGGTGATCCGACATTACAACACCAGTTCGCGTATACAATCCCGAATATCGCCCGTCTTTTGAACTGGTACCGGGCTCTGGGAAATAAAACCTATCTTACCTAGACACTATTTATTTTTATCCAGAGGACTCCCGATACACCGTATTTAAACCGATTTTTTGCAATTGGTTTATGATTTTTAAAGTCTTCAGGCGCCCCAGCCTTCAGCAATTACCCGAGTAAAAGCTACTAGTTCGTCCAGGGGCCTCCGAGGTACTCTATTTTAAATAGATTAAAAAACACTATCACTTTCAGCAACGCAGCCCTCTAAAAGATCGTCGATGTTGTAGCCTCTTGGCTGTTCAGCCGTCCTAAAAGCGATGAAAGTTAACTACTTCTTAAGGCAACTGAATTCCGTTACTCCCCTTGAATATTCTCTTTCCTTAGGTCGGATCTGCTACTCGTTTAATACTACTTCAGTTCTGCTACTACTGCCGATTTCTGTATAAAATCTGACGGTTACTTTACTTTCCGGGAAGTCACGTCCCAAAATCAGGTGATGTGCCGACAAAGTAACGTGATATTCAAGCGCAAATTTTAACGTTTAATTTTGTCGCCGAATATGCATAATTCTTTTAAAAATGCTTTTATTACATTTAGGCAGATAAGAAAAACAATTTACAAATGTCAGACTAATTAGGTAGTTTATTCTAACTTTCTGAGTGCCGCTCTTAATCTTTCATTGCAAGTCGACTCAATTTACCTCGACTTCAGAGAGGCATTTAATTCAGTAAATCATAGCATTATATTAAACAAATTACAGCAATATGGAGTCGGGCCATCGTTAATTTTCTGGATTGCCAGCTATCTAACTGATCGATCGCAAGTGGTCAAGTTCTGCGGTAGATTATCGCGAGAAATAAGGGTGCATTCTGGGGTTCCATAGGGGTCCCATCTGGCCTGTCCTGTTCTTGCTTTTCATCCTACATTTTTGAGGAGTGTTCCTACCTTTTCTTTGCGAATGACTTAAAGATTTTCAGCCGAGTGGCGTCTCTCGGGGATTGCTCTAGAATGAAATCTCTAAATTCTTTTCCTATGCAGAGACAATGAAATATTTCTCAATACAATACAAAAGCAAAATGATTTCCTTTTCTAGGAAAACTTAGCAGCTCTAAGTCGAGCAGCCTTCGAGGAAGCATCACTTGAAAATCCCAACTGAGATGTTGGCGAAACGTCGTGAAGATATTTCTATTGACGAACGGATTGACAACCGGAAAAACATCAGTACATATATATATATATATATATATATATATATATATATATATATATATATATATATATATATATATATATGAAGTAAAATGCGAACAGTAAATGCAAACTTCGTTCCAACCATATCTTTTCGGTTCGGGGAAATCCGTGAAAGCCGCATAAACATATATATTGAATGCCTTACGTATATTAAATACCACATCGGTACTTAACCTACGGTCAGAGATATTCATAATTTAAACACAAGAGGAAAAGATGATATTTACATGAACCTTCGAACATACCCCTGTAGAAGTAGCATAACGTCAGAACTAGGGCCTGGTTGTTTGAACGCTGAATAACGTAATAATATTTTTATTTATATTTGAAAAAGTGTTGATAAACAGTAGATATTTAATTTCTTGGTACAGACATACCGATTTTATGCTATCCTTTTCTAATTGCATCATTTAAACGAGTATCATTGGTACGTCAATTCTGAAAACAAAGTATAAATATATGGTTGCCAAAATTATTATTATTGTCATTTTCAATATGTAAACAATATATAACAATATTTACCGATAAAAATAACTTTTTAAATCCTCTTTTTGTTAATATTAATTGTAAACTTCGCATTTATAGTAATTTCTAACACTTAAAAACACCGAAAAAAGTCACGAAAGCAATTAAACTGAAAGACAAGATAAGTAAATATGTTTATGTCTGTCAAACATCAAAAAGCGTCTCCCCCACCGACCATAATCAGCCTTCAAACAAATGTATTGTTGTTTAAATCTAGGGTATGATCGAAGACTTGAACTTTTATAGAATAAATAAATCTAGATTTGCAAATTATTATTAACCAAAATTTTTTAATAAGCTACCAGTCCATGTGAGGGACCTGCCTACACAGATATCTTTAAAAAAAATAAAAAAACATGTATAAGCGTTTTATTCATTTAATAAATATTGTAGCTCTACCTTTAACAATGAATTAATATAAATGTAGTCAGTCCAGTTTCCCTTTTCTATGATAATAGTATTATTGGTGTTGTTTCTCTTTTTGGTTGGATGTTTTTATATCTATCTTTACTATCTTGTACTTGGAATTGGCACATGAAGTAATGTGAATGTGATCAATGTCGATGGTGATAATATTGCTGTAAATATGCAGTCAATCACATTTATTAATATTATTTTTTAATATTTTAATTGTTCTACAATATTTTGTTTGTGATATATATTTTAATTTCTTTAACACTTATTGTTAGCTTGACTTATATAAACAGTTTCTTTATAGCATCAGTAAATACTTTGACTTTGTCTATATATATTGTAACAGCTGGCATTTTTAAGTGATGCTTCCTCGAGCAGTCGTCGTATATATTTGGGATACCCTGTACATATTCTCGGAATATATTATAATGCAAACATAACCAAGCTGTTGTGACGTTTGAGTTTTGACAAAGCTGTCATATTTTAGGGAAAGTCCCGTCGTGCAATTCCATCCTTCGTTACGAAAGAGCGAGATAGCTTGTTCTTGCTCCACCTAGAGTATACTATATTGTTGTTGATCCATCTCGCTAACTCGCGTCACTACATAGACGGAAAGTGTCTACTTAAACGCCTATCTAATATGAGCGGCAAATTTAAATTTACAATCTGTTAAAATACGTATACTAAAGAATAAAAATTATTTGGCTGGTTCCGCCCCTGGCGCGTGCCCATGGTGTCGTGCCCTAGAAACGGCGCTACCAAAAGGGTTAAACTTTACACCGTTTTCTTTATTTATTTATATGAAAACATGATAATACTGCAATAAGGAATACATATACACAGTATATTACTAACGTAGTAGACAAACAGTAATATTTGTATTAATAAATGTACTAAT
Organism: Diaprepes abbreviatus; assembly: GCA_034092305.1. Classification (NCBI taxonomy): domain Eukaryota; kingdom Metazoa; phylum Arthropoda; class Insecta; order Coleoptera; family Curculionidae; genus Diaprepes; species Diaprepes abbreviatus. The sequence goes on from JASJET010000054.1 coordinate 15,127,958, forward strand.
AATATTGTCATCAATTATCTACTCAATAACAGGTAAGTGCTTATACACGGAAAAATAACGAAAAGATAACATGTTAATTGAAAATTAGGAAAATACAAAATTATGTTTGTATGAAAAACTAATAGGTGCTAAGTTGTGGTAAAAAAGTTGTCATTGGCAAAAAATAAACAACAAATAACTAGACACGTAAGAGTCTGTAACGGCTGAAAGGTTCTTTTTTTTAACACAAAAACTCGTCAATTTTCTTTAAAAGTGCATTAATTAGTGCTAGCTGCAATCCCTTACGTAGGGGATGCATTCCTTCCAAAATTTTAATGGAAGAATTGCACATCAGTAGAAATTACTTTAATTTTCTATACAACCGTGAGTGTACAGTATTAAAAAATTACCTAAATTTTAATCCTTACATCATTTTAGGGGGTCCAGATTCATCAGCAAGTCGACCAATATTCCCTAATTGCCCCTACAGTCCCTACTGCAGCCCCACACATTCCCCTCGCAGCAACCGGAAAAGACAGAATCTAATTAGGGAATCCCGGAGGGTTTCCATAGAGAAATTAGGCCATTATTTGCAGCTTAATCAGTATAAACTTCTAGATTCTATTGGACAGGCAAGTAGATTTATTTCATTTATTAGTTTTTTGTTGTAATTTCCTGCTAACAAAATGGCGGTCCAAATAAGGTCACTTTTTTCGGTTTTTCCAGTTTATCTCGAAAATGAAAGGTTGTATGAAAAAATGTTCAATACAAGAGTTGTAGATAATTGAAGAACCTATCGATTCGTATAATTAATGTTATAGGTGGCGCCACTAGTTATCGAGATATAATATTTTTTCGCAAAAATTACAATTTTTTTATATTTTAAAGATAATTATATTTTTTTACCAATTATCGCCTTGAAATTTAAGAAAAATATTATGCACCCAAAAAATGTGCTAAACCCGTAATCTGTGAATTTAATAGTTTCTGTGAAAATGGATTTCAAATTTGAAAGTTTTACCTCGATTATTTTCTCTATATACAGCGACCAGTCTTACGCCAAATTGTTCAAAATAACTAATGTTTTTCAATATATATATATATATATATATATATATATATATATATATATATATATATATATATATATATATATATACATATATATATATATATATATATATATATATATATATATATATATATATATATATGTATAGACGGTGAGTATCTAAACCACTTAAGATTCGCTGATGACATCGTTCTGATTGCTAAAAATCCTGAAGAACTGCAGGAACAAATTAATGATCTGAACATTGCCAGTAATAGAGTTGGCTTAAAGATGAACCTAGCAAAAACAAAAGTAATGTGCAACGATCTAATAAGAGACATTGAAATAAGGATAAACGAAACCACGCTGGAAGTAGTAGATGAATATGTATACCTGGGTCAACTTATACACAAGTCGGGTTCACTACTTCCAGAAATTAACAGAAGAATCAAACTGGCGTGGTCAGCATTCGGGCGAAACTCCATCATCTTCAAATCCAGAATGCCACTTTACCTTAAGAAAAGAGCGTTTGATCAATGCATATTACCGATCATGACATATGGTTGCGAAACTTGGACATTGAAGAGCGAAATAATTACGAAACTCCAAGTAGCTCAAAGATCCATGGAAAGATGTATGCTAGGGATAACAAAAAGGGATCGCAAACGAATAGATTGGATACGACGAATGACCCAGGTGACAGATGTCGTCCAAAGAATAAAATCCCTTAAATGGCAATGGGCAGGTCATGTAGCAAGAAGAACTGACAACAGATGGACGACAAGAACAACTATGTGGTATCCCAGAAACGCGAAGAGGTCACAGAGACGCCCTAACATTAGATGGGACTATGACATCAGGAAAGTGGCAGGAACAACTTGGTCCCGATTAACCATCGATAGAAAGAGTTGGGCACAAATGAGTAATGATTATAAGAACACGTAATGGTAATAACAACAAAACAAGAAAAATAATAATAATAAATAACTATAAAGGAACATCATAATAACAACTTAATAAAGGGAGGCTGCACCATAATTTAGAAATGGTAGATAATAGCTGAAAATGATGATGATGATATATATATATATATATATATATATATATATATATATATTAATTTGTTTTTAATTTGGAGCTGAGAAATTTTGAATAAAAAAATTTTTGGAACTAAAATATTGAAATAACTTTTTCCTAGTGAACTTGATATTTTCTTAACATGCTCATAAATTTTAGATGCATCATGTTTGATCTCTGCAAAAAAAATGTTCTCTTACAATTAAAAACCCTTTTGTGTTATTTTATTACAAAGTGTTTACAAAAATATATACATATATAATACGAAATTCGAACTTTTCTTTTTGCCAATTATTATATTATCATCGCCATTGCTTATAACATCATCATTCTTATTGCTAATTAAATTATAAAATGCATGGTTAACTTTATTTTCGTCCTCATTGTTCATGTCATTGTCATACTCATCTTTATCATCAGTCTTTAGGTCAATTTCCTCAAGGGTAACATTTCTGAACAATTCTCACATTGAAAATCACAATATTTTGAAAAATTGTTATACATGAAAGCAAAAAATGTTACAAGATCATCTATCAATCATCCCTGCCTATAAGTTAATTTTAAATTAATATTGATAATGCATGCATGCGAGTCTTGTACAGACCTTTTAAAGACAACCTCTATGTTGTTTTTAAAGTAAACTCACTTCTTCTTCTTCTTCTTCTTCTTCTTCTTCTAGGTAGAATAAAGTTCTGTTATCTACACAATGCCTCATCGATCCTCGTTTGAGGTCGAAATCCAGCTGTCTCTCCATCTTTTGGGGGGTCGTCCAGGTGGCCGTTTGGTGTTTGGTTTCTCTCTCATCACGGTTTTTGCTAGTCTGTCATCGTCCATTCATTCCACGTGATCTCTCCATTGCCTACGACGGTTTCGAACCCACTTCACAACATCCCCCACTCCGCTGTCCTCGCGTATTTTTGCGCTTCTTATTCTATCTCTTAAACTTGTTCCCGTGATCATTCTCAGCGTTTTCATTTCTGTGGTTCTCATAATTTGTTTTGTCTTTGTTGTTTCATTTCTTGTTTCCGCGCCGTAGGTCAGTATCGGTCTTACACAGACCTTGTAAATTCTTGCTTGCTCTCAACCGTCATATGTTTATTGTTCCAGATTATGTCTCTTAGTTGGCCTGATATCATGGCCGCTTTGTTGGCTTGTGTGCGTACTTCTTCCGTTACTGCCCTGTTACTTATTATATGTGCTCCCAGGTATTTAAACTTACCAACCTGTTCGATATGTTTGTCATCAACCATTAGTTTGCATCTTACCGGTTCTTTTGCTATTACCATTGCTTTGGTTTTCTCCACAGATATTTTCATATTATACTGTTTGGCTGTTCGATTGAAATGGAAAACCATTCTTTGTAAGTTGTCCTCGCTATCTGCTGGCAAGGCAACATCGCAAGCATATAATCTGAACGGTGTTGTGTCCCATTGGGTACCCAATATTTGTGCTTTTTACCTCATCAATGATTTCGTCCATGATTACATTGAAAAGTGTTGGACTTAGGCTATCACCCTGTCTTATTCCTATGGATAGTGGGATTTCCTCTGTTAGAGTGTTATTTGTTTTAATTACCATGGTGTTTTTGGAATTCAGTTCGTATATTGTGCGTATAATTGCTTCGTCTACTTGTTTTCTTCGCAGTAGTTCTGTTATGTGTTCCACTTTGACTCGGTCGAACGCTTGTGTAAAGTCCACAAAACAAATGAACAGCGGTTTATCGTATTCGATAGATTTTTCAACCAGCTGTCTGATAACAAATATACCGTCGATAGTAGAGCGGTTATTCCGGAAGCCCTGCTGTTCTTCGCACGCCCCTAACTTGTCTACGATCCGTTGTGACAGTATTTTGGTTAATAATTTGGCTGAACCGTTTAGTAGGCTGATTCCCCTGTAGTTTTCGGGTTGTTTCTTTGATCTTTTGTGGATCGGAATTGTGATGTTTTTCCGCTATTCGTTGGCTACTGACGTTGTACGGAGTATTTTTTGAAATAGAACAGTGAGCTCTGTGACAAGGCTGGTGCCTCCGTACTTTAGCATCTCATTCGTAATTTGATCGGTACCAGGTGATTTTCTGTTTTTTAATTTCTTAATTGTCAGGTGCATCTCTGCTTCACTGATGTTAACATCTGTTAGTTCTGCGCTTTCTTGTTGGTTTTCGTCTACATTGCTTTCTGTAGCTGGTGCCTGGAGTAAGTCCTTAAAATGGCTGACCCATTGTTGGCTGTCGATTGGACTTAGTTGAACGTATTCATTGATTGTTTGTTTTTTCTGTTCCTCAGCATGTTCCATATTTTCTTTTGTCCGCCATATAGGTCGTGTTCCATGTCTTTTGAATACTTTTCCCAGTATTCTTTCTTTAGTTGAGCTATTTGACTGTTGATTCTGTTTCTCACCGTTTTGTACTATTCGAAATGGTTTGTTGTTTTGTGCTGTCGGTATTTTGTAAATGCTTGTCGTTTTTCTTTTGCTAGTATTTTCACCTCTTCTGTGAACCATAGTTTTGTATTGCTTCGCTTGTTCGTGCTAACTGTTCGTGTTCCGATAGCCTCCCTGACGCTCTCTTGTATATTTCTTTTCAGTTTTTCCCAGGCTTTCTCCACTCCGTCATTTTCTAGGATTGTATTACCTTTTATTTTTTCCGAGAGTCTCTGCTGATACAATACTTTTGTACTATCGTTAGCGAATGATTGTATTTAATAAAGGTATGTTTCTGTAAAGTCACTTATTTATATTAATATTTTTCGTCAAGGCCTAGCAAAGAACGCATGCGCATGGTGTAATAGCAACCAAGGTCACACAAAGCCTAGCGGTTATCGGTTTATACCACAAACCAGAACATTACATTCTTAAATTCGGATTTTTTCTTTGTAAACTTACCTTTTAAAAACTCCTATCAACTTACATTCAAAACTTTTACAAAGATTTCAAAAAGATACCTACAGAATAAAGATTAGTATTACTGAATTTTGAGTAAACTCGGCAAACTTCCTAAAAGTTGTTTAAAGATGTAACGTCTATTGAAAAGTACTTCCCCTCCCTCTAAAACAAACTTCTACTTTTGTTATCAGGATTTTCTTTTCCTTTGGCACATCAAGTCTTTCATTTTAAGGGTTTTCAATCTAAATAAAAGTTAACATAAAAAGTTTCATGAAATAATGCCGCCGGATTCAGTTTTAAATTTAAACCAGGTGTAATTTGATAATAAGATCAAGATTATTGATGTAAAGTTTAACTGATACATATATATATATATATATATATATATATATATATATATATATATATATATATATATATATATATATAAACTAGTTAATATTGGGGTGTGCAGCAAGTGAAAGAATTCTCTTTAAAGTTAATCCAAGCTTTCGAAAATCTTTTATTATCATTTTCAGGGAGACTACAATAGTTACAAAAAAAGGGAAATTAGCGAGATAACTTTCGCCAATAATTTTAAATAACTTACATTTTTATTTGAGGTTATTCACTAAGATGTTAAATGGTTTTATGACAATGTACATTCATAAAAGAGACTAAAAACTCCAATTTACCAATTTACAACAACTTAATATATAAAATTGACTTTAAAATTTAAAATAAAATATAAAACATTTTGTTCGTTCCTTCCCGAGTCACATGTAAATGTAAAATGAATTTGAATTATGAAGTTAGGAAAATTGGTCAGTAGGGCTGCCAACCTTACCCAATTGTTTTAGTTTTGTTAAGATGAAACTGCATTTAAGGATAAATATGCAGTATTCTAGTCTTCCTGAAGATAAAAATGATAATAAAGATTTTCGAAAGCTTGGATTAACTTTAGAGAGGACTCTTTCATTTCCTGCACACCCCAATATCAACTAGTTTATCCTAACTAGTCAACAACGACTACCCTATATATATATATATATATATATATATATATATATATATATATATATATATATATATATATATATATATAACTTAATTTTTCATTTTTAGGGTTCCTATGGTGTAGTGAAATTAGCATACAACCAAGAAGATGATTTACACTACGTAAGTACAAACTTATTCTTACTATGCCAATCAGGTTATTTATTTTTATCATTATTAACTGACTTCAAAGAAAAGAGAAGGCTTTTAAGGCAACCCGTATATACAGAGTGTTTTTAAGTCGGAGTTTTGCTTTTGACACAACCGAAAACTCAACAAAGTACCTAAGCAAAATTTTCAGGTATGATGATCATTAAAAGTTATGTCGAAATCAAACATTTTAATATGAGTCCGGACCTGTTACAGGACATATCCACGACTCTGTACATACTGTCAGGAGCGAGACAGAATTTTTCTCTATCATATGTACTCTCTTCAGTTTTAAACACCAAACTTTATATATATATATATATATATATATATATATATATATATATATATATATATATATATATATATATATATATATATGTATATATGTATATATGTATATATATATATATATATATATATATATATATATATATATATATATATATATATATATATATGTTGTCGGATATTCTCACGGGTGTGATGTGTAATCGAAGGTTTTCGGGCATCCCGTGTATGTGCTTTGTCCCTCTTAGGACTGTAAGGCAACTGACGTTTCCGTGAAATCTCATTCGCCATTTTCAAAGCTCACTGTATGGCGTCTATGAGCGAACTGACGTTTGCGACTCGGGTGCTGTCGGTCCCGTGTGTTCGTCGGACGCGTTCGTTTTCCGAATGGTTCTGACGAATCAGGTTGCGAGACCTGCTGCGCATCATCGGCCCTCTCTAACTCTGGCAACAGGGCTATGGATAATTAGTTTGATATATACCCCGAACGATGACATCCCAGAAGAACTTATTTTCCTAAACCAGGGAGAAACTTACTTGAGTTCATTAGTTTCGAAAAATTTCCTCCAATAGTTTCCAAAATCAACTGTTCATGGTGTTTTAAAAGTTACTAAATACTCTCCTTATAAACTAACAATTGTACAAGGACTTCAAGAATGTGATTTTGATAGGAGAGACGTTTTTTATAATTATTATGTCGATAAAATGTCTAGAAAACCTCGCTTTTTCCGATAAAGTTTTATAGACAAATGAAACACATTTCAGTAAGGGTAAGGCAAGGAGTTATTAATAAAAAAAAATCGCCATTACTGGGCTCTTGAAAACCCGCAATTAAGCGCATCACGAAGATTGCGAGTACGATTTAGTTTTAATGTGTGGTGCGGAATGATCAGTAAGGAATAGCCTATTTAGTTTTAGATCATCGGCATTTTTCTGAAATGCCAAATTATTTATCTTCAAAATGTATTTATTATTAAATTAATAACCAAACATTGACAAGACAAAGCTATCTTGCAATGTTACAAAACCAAATTATTCCTGCCATTTGAAAAGTTCTGACAAATGATCAGTTTAAAAGTATGTAGTTACGGCATGACGTTTCTCTCGCATATAATTCCAGAGAAGACAAACATTTTTAACGGAGACTTTTGGTGAAAACGTAATCTCCAACAGTAGTTCTGTGCGAGTTCTCAAGTACCTGGGCAAACAATAATATGCAGGAAGAGGTTAAACAGCGCATCACACAAGCAAATAAATGTACATTTGCGATACAAACCTTGCTTAAGTCAAAATTTATCACTAGAAGGGCAAAAACCGAAATTTATCGAACAATAATACGACCAATAGCAATCTACGCCAGTGAAATATGGACCCTGACAGTCCACGATACGGAGCTGCTAAGAAGGTTTGAGAGAAAAATCCTGCGCATAATATATGGCCCATACCGAGACCTTGAAACAGGCCGTCACAGAATGAGAAGCAACATAGAGCTTGCTCAAATATATCAAAGCCCTGACATCATTCAAGAAATAAAGTCCAAAAGACTACGATGAGCAGGTCATATACAAAGGAGTCAAAACGATCGACTAATAAAACGGGTATGAGAGGAAGCACCACAAGGAAAAAGACCACTGGGAAGACTTAGGCTTAGATGGAGAGATAACATCCACAAGGATCTAGCTATCCTTGAAGTTGACCAGCAAGAATGGAGGGAGCTGGGACAAGACCCTTCCAGGTGGAGGCAGAGAGTCGAGGCAGCCAAGACCCACCCTGGGTTGTAGTGCTACGGAGTCAGTCAGTGGTTCTGTGCTCTGGCCTGCCAGGTCTTCAGACCTAACACCTTTAGACTTTTATGAGAATATGTGAAAAATAAGGTATACGAATTTATTCGCCCTAAAAGTAAGGAAGTTCCTGGTAATATCAATCGAAATACCATTCATCGTGTAATCAGAACCGTATCGAAAAAATGTCAACAGTGTCTGAAAAAAATGGTAGCCATTTTGAATCTTAGTATGACTATGTAGTTTGCAATTATTAAATAACATTTTTACCATAGGAAACGCGGTCTTATGGAGAGGTGTTATTAGTTTGAATTTATTCTGAAGTAAAATAATTGTTTAAAATTCAGTGTTGTTAAATATTCAAATTTTTATTACAAAAGTGTTTTAGTTAGTTTTTGCATTAGCATTTCAAATAGTGTTTTAGGAAAATGAAGTACTATTCGATGAATTAAAAATCTAATATGATGGTCTTAAGGAAAGACAAAATTGACGATGGTTGTGCATAAAAAGTGACCATAAAAAAGTGTTTACAGAGTTAAAAAATATTGGGAAATAAATAATTATAGCCGATCTAATAAAATTTAAAATTTTAATACCTGAAAACGCAAAAACCAAAACCGATGCACAAACGCCAATGACGTATTGACATGATTGCCTAAAATTTTCCCGATTTAACCGCCTTTATGTATCTTATAGTTTTTGAGATTGCAATGCTGCCATCACCAATTTCAAACACCCTGTAAAAAATATTATTCAGTGAAGTATTTACGTAGGTATTTATACTCAAAGATAAAATACATTTTATAAATATGAATATACCAACTTGCTCTCTATGAGTTTTTATGTGAAAATCTAAAAAAAAAATCAAAATCAACAACCCTGATAAAACCTATCGCAGTTTAAAATTAATACAAAGTATCCACGCAAACGATAGTACCACAATGTAAATATAATATTTTCCCATTTTCCCCCAGGCTTCGCCTCGTCTCAAGTTCCCCTATTTATGTACCTACACTTTAATTTAATTCAAAACCAATTTCCACGTAAATATCCAAATTAACCTACAAAATTACACCGCCAGCAAAAAAGTAATCAAAACATCGTCAAAGTTAGCCTTAAGGCGACCTACTTATTTTTTAACTACTCGGGTTATTAAAATTTTTTACTGCATTAGTCCAGGTTAGCGCATATGTTTAGCATACTTTAGTTAATTACAAAATTATAGGTAATTTGAAAACAATGCTATATTTGATTAATGAAATTAGAATCAATCATAATATTAGGTTAATATGTTACAATTATAATTTTTTAGTGACTTAATATTAAGTAATACGGCGCTTGAGATAATGTCAGTAACGGCTCTAGGATATTTAGACGACTGTTTTTTTTTGTTTATTCGGTACAGGTTCGGACTGGGACACTTTGTTAAAGCGTGTTATTAGAAGTAGATTATGAAAACACTTTCGACCGTGTTCAACATCAAAAGTTAATATAACTCCTCGAGAGGCTCGACATCGATCAAAAGGACATCCGATGCATCCAAAATTTGTATTGGAGCCAGAATGCACAGGTAAAAATTAAAAATGGTTTGTCCAATACTGTACAAATTGAGAGGGGAGTGAGACAGGGGTGCGTACTATCTCCGCTCCTATTTAATCTATATTCGGAGACAATTTTCCTAGAGGCCTTAGAAGATGTAAAATTGCATTAGAGTGAATAGTGTATGGATCAACAACATTCGTTATGCCGATGACACGGTCCTGATAGCCGAAAATATAGATGATCTACAACAAATAGTAAATATGGTTGGACAACACAGTGCATCTATGGGTCTAAACATCAATACTAGGAAAACAAAGTTTATGATCATCTCCAAAAACTTGGATGCATTTACAAACTCCGGAATAACATTTGATGCAGCGCCCATTGAAAGAGTGGACAAGTTCAAATACCTGGAAACATGGCTTTGTGAGGATTGGACATCGGACAGAGAAATAAAAAGCCGTGTTGAGCAAGCCCGACAGGCTTTCCTGAAGCTTAAAAATGTGCTTACCTGCTCAGAATTCGATATTGACTTGACGGTGAGGTTTATGAAATGCTACGTATGGTCAGTGCTTCTTTATGGCGTGGAGGGTTGGACCCTAAAAACGAGTAATATCAATAAACTGGAAGTCTTCGAGATGTGGCTGTATCGCAGAATTCTTAAAATTTCATGGACGGAGAAGAAGACAAATGAGGAAGTTCTGGGGCATGTAGGAAGAGAGCGTGAACTATTCGAAGTAGTCAAGAAAAGAAAAACAGGGTTCAGGGTTGCATACTTCCTTCCGAGCTGTCCTTTACACATGCAGCTGCATGTCGGTACTCTGATGAGTTTAGTAGAGACGAAACAGGTACCTCTGCCATATCACTGTAGCGGGGAGGGTAAGTTTTCACTTTCTTCTCGATATGGTGGTACAGGCAGGCCATCATCTCGATGGTAGTGGAATAGGATAAATTGTACAACCTCTAACGGGGAAAGGATATGATGGAACGAAGTTTGCATTTACTGTTCGCATTTTACTTCATTTATACACGGAGTTGCATATGGTTGTACGTTTGCTGAATGTGAATTCAGCACTACAACGGCATAATGTGGATATATCCATTGCTATTGCATCTCACACGGAGGAATCCGTGAAAGCCGCATAATATATATATATATATATATATATATATATATATATATATATATATATATATATATATATATATATATATATATATATATATATATATATTTATCTTCTTCTTCTTCTTCTTCCTCTTTTATTTAAGACGACGTCTTGTTTTTCTGCTATATTAAGTGATGTTGATGTCCAACATTCGTGCCATCGTTTTGGAGGTCGACCAGTGGGTCTCCTAGTGTTTGGTATCTCGTTCTTTGCCCATTTTGCCCATCGATCGTCGCCCATTCTGCCCACATGGTCCCTCCAATATCTGCGCCTTGACCTTATGAACCGTACCACATCGGGCACCTTGAGCTCTTCCCTTATTTCGGAACTTCTTATTTGGTCTCTTACGGTTACTCCTTTGATTGTTCTTAACGTTTTCATTTCAGCCGTTCGTAGCATACTTTTTGTTTTAGATGTTTCGGCTCGAGTTTCCGATGCATAAGTTAGTACTGGTCTTATCACAGTTCTGTAGATGCATGCTTTGCTCTCTGTGGACATATACTTATTTTTCCAAATTATGTCCCTCAGGCATCCTGATATCCTTGAGGCCTTGTTAGCCTGTGCTCTGACTTCCTGGTATAGATTTTTATTGCTTGATACATCCACTCCCAAGTATCTGCAAGACATGCTTTGTCCGATAGGATGGTTCTTCACCACCAATTTGCATCTGACCGGATCTTTTGAAATTACCATTGTTTCGGTCTTTTCTGTAGATATTTCCGTTGCAGATCGTCTTCATTTTCTGCTAACAGTAAGGCGTCGTCAGCAAAACATGAGATTTTTAAAGATTTTCGTCCCATTTTGTATCTTCCATTGACTTCTTTTACATTTTGAATTATCTTGTCCATAATTAAATTAAAGAGAAATGGACTCACACTGTCGCCTTGTCGTATTCCCGTCATGGCAGGTATTTCCTCTGTTACTCCTTGTTGGGTCTTTATGCGTGTCTTATTGTTTTTATTTAGCTCTTCATTTACCGTAATATAGTTGTGGTTAACGCCATTTTCCTGAAGTATTTGCAAGACGTCTTTAAGTCGAACTCTATCAAACGCTTATTAAGATCCACTAGGCAAATGAAAAGAGGTTTATTGTATTCTATCGATTTTTCAATAGTCTGTCGGATAATGAAAATCGCATCAACTGTCGATCTTCTTCTTCTTCTTCTGGTGCCATGTGCAAAGCCGCACGTCGGCGATCAAATGTCCATTCCTCTTCTAAAGTTATAAGACGGCCAGGACACCCTCTTCGGCCTGTCTAAATATAGTTGCGGCGTCCGATATTCCACACCAGTCTCTTATATTTCGCAGCCAAGAATGTTGTTTTCTGCCCGGTCCGCGCTTTCCCTCTATTTTTCCTTGCAAAATCAACTTTGGTATGGAGTATCTGGATCCTCTCAACATATGTCCCAAGTAAGACACTTTACGCTGCTTTACCGTGTCCAGCAGTTGTCTTTCTACGCCACTCCTTCTTAAAACTTCTTCATTTGTGAGATGAGCAGTCCAGGGAATACGTAGCAGTCGACGAAGTGTCCATAGTTCGAAGGCTTCGATCCTATTCAGTGTTCTAACTTTAAGTGACCATGTTTCAACGCCATACAATACCATAGGCCATACATAACATTTCAAAACACGTATTCTGGTATTTAGTGGTAAATGCCTGCAAAGAAGAAAATTCTTGATCTTAAAAAATGCTGTTTTTGCTCGGCCTATTCGTCCTTTCACTTCTTCATCACAGTCCCACTTTTCATTCAAGGTAGCTCCGACATATGCAAACTTCGCGACGCGTTCAATTATGTTCCCGTTGATACTGAGGGGAGTATTGCGTTGATGCCTACTAATCACCATCATTTTTGTCTTGGCAATATTAATTCGTAGCCCAAACTGTTCACCGGATTCGTTAATTTTATTCAATATTGCCTGAAGGTCTTCGATGTTATTGGCTAGTATTGTGGTATCGTTTGCGTAACGAATATTATTCATTGGTATGCCGTTAATTTTGATACCTCGTGTCTCTTCTTCCAAAGCTAGTTGAAAGATTTTCTCAACATAAATATTGAATAAAATAGGGGACAAAATACACCCCTGTCGGACTCTCTTCAATATGCCAAAAGTGTCCGTTAACAGATCGGTATTAATGCGGACTTCTGCTGATTGGTTCCAATACAGTTCTTTTATTATTCTTATATCTTTATCGTCAATACCAATTTCCTGCAATCTCTCCAAAAGTGGCCCATGTCTAACATTGTCAAAGGCTTTTTGGTAATCAATAAAACAGATGAAAACATCCTGTCTCTGGTCATAGCACTTTTACACAAGTAATTTTAAAGAAAATAGTGCTTCTCTAGTGCCAAGTCCCTTGATGAATCCGAACTGTGTATTGCCACTCATATCCTCGCATTTTTTGTATATCCTTGAATGAATGACCCTTAGAAATGCTTTAAGCGCGTGACTCATCAAACTGATAAGTCTGATAAGTCTGTAGTCTTCAGTCTGTCGATCTGTTCTGTCTAAACCCGTGTTGTTCTTCACTGTTAGTTTTGAAGTCATGATTTTTATTAATAATTTGCTTGTACTGTTTAGTAATGTTATTCTTGTATAATTGTTGAGGTATATATACTATCAAAAATTGCTTATAAATCTTTTTGAGAATTAAAAAAGAAACAAATAAATTATTTTGTCTTCAAATTATCTGTTAGATATTTCCCCAGTTTTATGGAAGTATAAGGTTTACATCATAAATTTAAAATTCGCTTAGTTAGTGAAACTTTAACAACCACCTCAGGGATATAATTTAGCAAGTAATATTTCAAGGGAACGACTTTACGTAACTTCCCAACGAGGGCTCATATGAAGTATAATTTTGCCTTTATATCTCGTAAAATTTATTTTTGTTGGTTAATATCAGTCTTGGTTTCATTTCTTGGTTTATTTTGGAAGCAGTAACGGGCATAAAATGAGACTCATCTTTGCAGCACTAGTAAAGTAAATTAAGTAAAAATTGCTTATGAATTTTAAATTTTATTAAGGTTAGGAGTTTAGGTTGGTCGCTCGTTTTTACTACAGAATTTATTATACTCGGAAAATACAAGCCGGGATTAATCACAATGCGAAAATTTAATGTTTTTATAACTTTTTAACGTTATAAACAAATAACGTTTCATTAGTTATAACGTATGCACTGCCGTGTATGAAGGGAAGTGGAAGTCTACTTACAAGAGCTCACCTAGTGCACATAATATATTATAGCTGATCCATCTCCCATCAGGAGACATACTGTAAACCAAGGGTTCCCAAAATGTGTGCCGCGGCGCTCTGGGGCGCCGTGAAAAGTAAATAGAGGCGCCGCAAGGCGCAATAAATTGAAACGTCCTCCTGTTCTTTGAAGTCAGTTAAAAAGGTAGTCATCATATTTTGAAGTTCTTTTTTAAACGAATAACTACAAATTTTACCAGCAGGATGAATGCCCACTTTAAATATATATAATTTATTTTTCAGGCTATGAAAATACTATCTAAGAAAAAACTGTTCAAGAAATCGGGCATGTTCGGAAGAATGCCACCCAAAAAAGATGGTAGATCAAACTCGTCGCCTGTAAATCACCCGTTAGAAAAAGTTTATAGAGAAATCGCCATTTTGAAAAAGTTGGACCATCCAAATATAGTTAAGTTAGTTGAGGTTAGTGTCGCTTGAAAAATATATATGTATACTAAGTGGTAAAATAAATATATCAAAAATAATTATTGTAAATACGATAGAGTTGCGTTATGAATCTGCTCATCACGTGTGATTTGTGTCTGGAACCTTCCCACATCGTAAGCGTCTCAAAAAATAAGTGCCGCTTCCTCGTTACAAAATGAAAATGACAATGCGATTTTTTTTGTAAATTAACAATTACATTTTCAAAATCTATTTTAAATTAAATAAAAGTAATGATTCGATAAAATTATTAACACAAATTTATGATATTATTGTAGTATTACTGTACAGTCTCAATTAACCTACCTTTACATTTTTATATCCACATCCCAGCAGCCACATAGTCACAATGTATGTATACACTAATTCCATATTTTCACCGTGCCACAACCAGGGGCGGATCCAGCCTCTCTCCTTAGGGGGGGGGCGGTGATATCACAAAAGAGAAAGCAAGCTGTCGACGGGGGCGCCGGAAATATTCCCCTTTCTAGTATAAAAGGCAGGGTCGGGTAAATTTTTCTGAATTTCAAGCTCTTGGAGAGGGGGGATGCTAGCAGGGGGGGGTTGAGTGCCACCAGCTTACACATTCCAAATATAGAAGGCAGAATCGGTTCTATTTATTTGAACTCTGAGCTCTTGGAAGGGAGAGGGCGATCGCAAGCATACACATTCCTATACTCTATTCATGAACTAGAGAGAGTAACAAAACTGTTACCGAAACCTCCAACATACCTGCTCCAGTGCTGCAGGTAACTGATGACTGCCGTAAATCTAGTTATATTTAAATATTATAAGCTTTTATAAATTTACTGCAACAATAAAATTTCTGATAGTTCAATTTAATTTCTGTCAGTGAACAAAGTACACCTTACAATGTGTCCTTAGTGATTTATCTTGTTTGCACTTTTTTTATATATTATTTGAGACTAGTGAGATATCCAAAATATATGGCTTTCACCTCTATATTTATTCCAAAATCGTTAAACCAAGGCATTTTTTCCTGAATGAAAAACTTATTACAATGAATGTTTATGATGCCTTAAGATATCAGTATCTAGATAATAATGTTAAAAGTTCTGTTGAGATGTGTTCCAACATGACAGGAGTTGGAAAATCTGTGTACCGAATACTGAAGGAGAAAAAAACTATTAGAATTGTTAGTACTTCCATGCCACATTCGATCACAGATAGACAAAAAACCTCGTTGGAAGAAGAGATGAAAACTGCAATAAAAGGAATTGTACATACATTTTATTATGAGAAGCAGATCCCAATTGTCGACAAAATTATAACTAAAATTAATTAAGATCGGGATTTACCTGAAATTAAATGAACTGAGTTTTGGAAATTGCTCAGAAAACTTAATTTTTGCTGGGAAAAATCAAATAGGAAATCTGTTCTTATAGATTGTTTGGAAACTGTCCGTTGGAGAAGGAAATATCTCTCTCGAGTAAAAGGTAAAGTTGCTAGAAATAATACAACTTACAAAATTAGTAATTTAACTAAACTTTTGAAAAATTTTTTTGAATCAAGTTACTGCGAAAAATTGGGAAAAATCCATATAATAAAAGAATGAAACAAAATGTGGACATTCGATCTCATGATCAGTGAGATAGAGGAACCAATTATAATTAATCTGAGGGAAGATAGCTTCACTGACTTTAATGACAAATTAGATACGTAATGTTTACCAGTGTAAACACAATTTATTATTTAAATTTTTCTTTTTGTTGTATTTTATTGTTTAATGTTGTTTGTATATTTTTTATATATTTTTATTTCAGTGTGCCCCACTCTTTAATTTTATATATATTTAATTCCAAATAGTCGTAATTTCTTTATTATTCTATTATTGTATTTGTGTCTTTTTCTAAGTGTGTAGGATTAACACGTTTATTTTATGATTTTGGGGCTATCGGATTTCCATACAATAAAGTAAATTAAATTAAGATGTCAGTGAAATAGAAATAAAAATAAGTAGGTCTAATTTTGACTGTAACATATAAAAATTAATTACATTTGGATCCTTTTTTAGTGTTTAATTGTAATTCTGCAGATGGTTTTAGAAATAAACTGAAACGTCAAATATCCTAAAAATGTAAAAAGGGTAAAAAATGATTTACTACTCTCTCTAGTTTTTGAATAAACTGTAGTATAAGAGGCAAAATCGGGTCTATTTTCCTGAACTCAAAGCTCTTGGGGGGGGTAAGGCGATCGCCCCCCCCCCCGCCCCCCCCCTTGGATTCGCGCCTGGCCACAACCCGATTTTGCACTGATATAAGGAGCGGAGTTATAACGCAAGGACGCAAATGTACTTGGTGGTTTTATAACGTGACTTTTATTAAAGCATATGCGAGGATGTTTCGATAAGTTCTCGACCTGATAAAGAAAATAAAAGATTTTTGAAAATGTTTTTATTTATTTTTCAACATAGTTCCCTTGTACTTCAATACATTTAGTCCAACTCTGCATAACAAGCGGTTGTCGCTGCTCTGACCTAGTTATTTAAAGGGAATTTTAGTCCAGCAAGCCATTTTTTCAAGTTTGGGAAGAGGAAGTAATCGCTGGGAGCCAGATCCGGCGAATATGGCGCATGTGGGAGCACTTCGAAACGTAGGTCATGGAGTTTTGCAGCAACAACCATAGATTTGTGTGCAGGCGCGTTATCCTGATGAAAGAGCATTTTTTTGGCAAGATGTGGACGTTTAGCCTTAATCACATGCTGCAAGCGGTTCACTAGTGAAGCGTAATATTCCCCGGTGATGGTCTTGCCTTGTTCCAAATAGTCTATAAGCACCATGCCATGTGAATCCCAAAAAACTGTTGTCATGATTTTTCCTGCAGACGGAAACGCTTTTTTGGCACACTTTCAGCTGCTCCCATCCACAGTTTAGACTGCTGCTTTGTCTCTAGCGTGTAATGATGAATCCATGTTTCATCTACAGTTATAAAACATCGAAGAAACTCAGCAGGATTGTGTCTGAATAAGTCTAAACACTCTTGCGAAGTGTTCATTCAAAGGCGTTTTTGGTCGACTGTTAACAAACGCGGCACCCATCGCGCAGAAAGCTTTTTCATTCCAAGAACATCATGTAAAATGTAGTGGACACGATCTCTCGAGATCTTTGCCATACCAGCAAGCTCTCGTACTTTCAGTCGACGGTCATAAAGTATTACATTGTGAATTTTTGTGACAATTTCATCAGTTGTAGCGGTTTTTGGGCGTCCCGAGCGCTCATCATCTTGAATTGATATACGACCACGATTAAATTCAGCAACCCATTTTTTACTGTCAAAAACGAAGGAGAAGAATCCTTTAAAGTAGAATCTAACTCATTTTTAATGTCCGTAGGCGTTAAGGCCTTTAAAACAAAGTACTTTTTAATCGCTCGAACTTCAATTTTATCCATGTTTCACAAAATATCGAACCTTATGTGTTCACTCGATCGCCACAAACAAGCAACCACACGCAAACATCTGAAACTTTGCAGGGCGTCATCTCAAGGTTAATGCTTACAAAATATTATAATTATTTGATCCTACTAGCGCCCTCTCTGTTTCAGACCGAGAACTTATCGAACCACCCCCGTATATCTAACAAAATTGAACTGAAATCATAAAATTAAGCTCTAAATGTGATCTGTACTGATGTAAATATTGAAACATATCGATATATTCTAGGTTCTAGATGACCCAGATGAGGACCACTTATATCTTGCCTTTGAACTGCTAGAACGGGGTCAAGTTCTAGAAGTTCCCACTGACCATCCATTAGAAGAGGATAAAGCATGGTCATACTTTAGAGATGTAGTATTGGGAATTGAATATTGTAAGTTATAAGCATTAGTGTATCTAGAATCTCGAAAATCTATAGTCTTTTATAGCGGACATATATATTTACTTCTTTCTCTAACACAGTAAATGTGCGTTTAGACTGTAAACTAAATTTACCTCAGTTTTTAGTAAGTTTTCCTGTTCTAGTACACTTCCAAAGAATTATTCACCGAGATATTAAGCCTGCCAACCTTCTACTAAGTGACCAAGATCGAGTTCAGATAACTGATTTCGGTGTATGCAACGAGTTTCATGGTTCAGATGCATTTTTGTCTAGTACTGCCGGAACTCCTGCTTTTACACCACCTGAAGCTTTGGGAGAGGACAGGTCTTCAGGATTTAGTGGAAAAGTAAGTGATAGTATCTGTAATCTAAAACATATTGTTCTAAAACTAGATTTTTTCTTCTAATTTCGATTAAAAAAGCTTGTGCTGACGGAAGAATTTTGGGGAGCAAGCTCCTCCAAAAGGTATCAGATGGTAGACTCATAAATATCTTCTACTAACAAAACATTGTTTTTTAATATGTATTTTTCTTATATCAGTGTACAGATATCTGGTCGATGGGAATCACATTGTACGCCTTCGTTTATGGACATGTACCTTTCCATGACGATAACATCATCGGTCTCTACTCCAAAATACGTCACCAACCAGTAGAATTTCCACCAAAACCGGCCATTTCCGACGATTTAAAAGACCTGATTACAAAAATGTTGATTAAGGATCCATCAAAAAGAATAACCCTTCCTGAAATCAAAGTAAGTAAAAAGCGTTTTTAATGCATTTCTTTAAAAAAAAAATAAGAACATTTTAAAACACGTACTTTTTATAATAAATATAATAAGTAATAAATAGGTGTTTATTTCCAACAGACCAACGGCCCCCTTACAGGAAATTCAAACATAGATCAAAAAGCTAATAGGATAAAGTAAATAAACTAACTAAAGCTACAGTTAATCTAAACCAAAAAACTCATTTTAAAGAGAAGTGACCTTAAGTTTGAACCCTGGGGTACACCTAACGTTGGAGTAAACCTTGCACAAACTGACTCTCTCTCTCTCTCTCCCTCTAGCATTACAACCCGGGGTGGGTCTTTGCTGACTTCACAATCTGCCTCCACTTGCTGCGATCCATCATCAGTTCCTCCGCGCGTTCGACGTTTAGGGTTTGTAAGTCTGCTGCAACGTTATCTCTCCACCTTATCCTTGATCTTCTTAGCGGCCGCTTTCCTTCTGGGTTCTCTTCCCATACCAACTTAACGATACGTTGATCTTGTCTCATAACATGGCCGGCCCATCTTAATCTTTCTGCTTTTATTATTTTCACTATATCTGGCTGGTTGTATAGTTCCTTCAATTCATTGTTTGTTCTCGTTCTATATTGCTGTGTGTTGTTGTCCCTGACCGGTCCGTATATCCCTCTAAGCATTCTTCTTTCTACGATTTTCAGTCTATTCTCATTTTGTTTTGTCAACGTCCATGTTTCACATGCATATGTCATTACCGGTCTTATAACTACTTGATATATTCTTATTTTCGTGCGGCGGGATATATTTTTCGATTTCATTATCTTTTGCAGCCCATACCAGCAGCGGTTGCCTCCTTGTATTCTGTTGTTAATCTCTTGTGTAATGTTGTTGTCAGAGGTGATCGTAGCTCCCAAATATTTAAACTGATGGACCATTTCAAAATTGTAGTGGTCCATAGTTTAGAACAAGGCGATGCGCTATCTCCACTCCTCTTTAACGTCGCCTTGGAGAGCATCGTGCGAAAAACCAACACAAAAACGCTCCTCTTTAGAAATCAAGGTCCGCGCATCATATTGGCGTTCGCTGATGATATCGATATTATAGGTAATACAACTACCAGTGTCAAGGAAGAGTTCTTCAAACTGGAAAATGCCGCAAAAAAAGTTGGCCTACGAATCAACGAAGAAAAAACAAAATATATGGCTACAACAAGAACGGAACGGCGAGACAGAATAGGACAGAAGCTTTCTGTAAGAGTATGTGATGGTCGATTGGGTCAAAAGCTTTACGGAAATCAATGTAAACAACATTGACTTGACTTCTGCTGTTAAGGACATCGCAAACGTAAGAGGAAAAAGAGCAAAGACTAGTCATACATGATTTTTTAGAAAATAAGCCGAATTTTAGATAATAAATGTTTCTGCAAGATAATCTCGAAGACCTTGGAAAAATTACATAATATTGTAATGCCACGATAGTTTTCAACTAGAGATGGATCATCTTTTTTCAGAATAAGACAGACTTTGGCAATCTTCCAGACTTCTAGAAAAAACCCCGCTCTTCAAAATCAGTTGGAAGATATGATAAAGAAGAGCGCTCCGAACAATGGAACAGTCCCTCACCAGAAAACTGGGAACACAATCTAGGCCAGATGTGGCCTTATTTTTAAGTGACTTGTACGTCCAAGAAACATTCGTGGGAGTGATTATTGGAATGTCAATGGTTTCAAAAGGTTCCCCAGAAATAGAAATATCAGTCTTTGTAGACACTCCTGAAGTACTCCGCAAACGCTGAGGCAATGTTATGAGGCCCATGAAATTTATTTATTTATTTATTTCATTACAAACTCTATAGAAAATATCCAATTATAGAGTAGGAAAAGGACCAGTTACTACTATGACTAAATAATAGTCTAGTATTTATATAAGTTCTAATAACAATTTCTTCAAAGACCTTATTGATTATTTAATTTACACTTATTAATAACAGGTGATTTGCTATAATAATTAGTACGAGCTTTATATGTATAAAATGTTAACGAGTTCCTTGTCCTATATTTAGGCACATACAGTCGTATTAATGCCAATAAATTTGAATCATCAATTTTATTATGTAATAGTTTAAACAAAAAAATTATGCATGCAACTATTCTACGACATTCCAAACTCCCAAGATTATATTTATTCATGATTTCGTCTGTTGGTATGTGTAACTGATATACTCCAGTTTCTTTAAGATAGATATATCTTAGGAATCGGTTCTGTATTCTTTCAATCATGTTTTTGTCATTCGCATAATATGGATTCCATATTATGGAAGCGTATTCCAATATACTTCGAACATAGGAAATATACAATGTTTTCATACAGTCAACGTTTTCAAACAATCTGCAGTTTCTGATAATAAAACCGTACATTTTTGAAGCTTTAGATGTAACATCCATCAGATGAGATCTAAAGGATAATTGAGCATCAAAAGTAACTCCAAGATATGTCTTTTTCTGTTAAAGCTAAGAATAAAACACTTGCCAATATTAAAGTTCAAATCATTTCCAATTGACCATTCAGTTTATTCAGATTTTCTTGCACTAAAAGACAATCACTGTCTTGCTGAACTTTTGAATACAGTTTTAAGTCATCAGCAAACAATAATATATTACAGCCATTAATTTCCTTTTCTAAATTGTTCACATATAAAAGGAATAACATTGGACCAAGGTTGGAACCCTGAGGGATGCCTGAGGAAGGTGAAAAAAAAATTTGACATATAGCCTCAAACTACCACCCTTTGTTGTCTATTTTTTAAATATGACAGGAAAAATTTAACTAAGTTATCATGATCTCCGAACTCAGTGTGCAGTTTTTCCATGAGAATAGTATGCGATACTTTATCAAAAGCTTTAGAAAACTCCGTATATATTACATCAACTTGGGATTTATTATCTAAACTTTCTGATATATATTGCGTGATGTTACATAAATTGGTAATTGTTGACCTTTTATTCATAAAGCCGTATTGTAGTTCAGTAATTTTAGTTGAGACATGTTTATAAACGTACTTATATATAATTGATTCAAAGATTTTTGCTGGACATGATATTAATGCAATTGGCCTATAATTTTTAATATCGCTTTTGTCTCCTTTTTTCAAAACGGGACAAATTTTAACTTCCTTCCACATATTCGGAAAAGTACTTGTTTTTATTGACATATTAAATAGTATTCTCAAGGGTTCAGCAAGAAAACCAATCATGCCTTTAATAAGAAATGAAGGTATGTTATCAGGACCAGTAGCTCTATTAATTTTAAGTCTTTTGACAGCATCGCACACATCCTCATTGCTAACCTGCTGTATGGAAAGAACTTCATAAATTTCGCATTCATTATAATTCCTATTAGTTTTTAAATTATCTTTTTCATAAACTGAATTAAAAAAGGCTGCGAATGCATCATATATAGTCTTGCCATCAGTGTACTCCACACCATTCATATGTAACTTGTTTGGAATGCCAATTGATTCATTTTTATTTTTAATATATTGCCAAAAAGACCTCGAATCTTCGTTGATATCCATTTGAATCTTGTTAAGATATTTTTCATGTGCTATTTTTATATCACGTTTAAGTTCCTTTCGCAGTTTGGCATACTGATTTCTAATTTCTAAGTTACCGGTTCTTTTATAATTTATTCTTAATTTATCTTTATTTTTAATGCCCTTAATGATAGTTTTATCAAACCATACAGGATATTTTTTACTAGGTGTGCATTTTGGTACACAAATTTCAAAGATTGCATTTATTTTATTATAAAAATGTTTAACTGCAAAATTATTATCAGAGAATATTCTCAAGTCTTCCCAGGTTGTATTTTGGAATAACTGATACATGGCCTGATAATCTGCTTTCCTAAAGTTATAATTAAGTGCATTATTATTTTTAGCTAAATATTTTTGTTTTGGCATTTTAAGTTTTATTTCGATAGTAATAGGTGGATGCTGTGGATCAGCGCTGACAAAGCTAAAAGTGCTTGTATACGTTACAAGAAAGTTTTGTTATAACAACATCTAATAAACGGTTGTGTTCATTTAAGACACGATTCAATTGCTGACAATCAAAAAACTCAAGAAAATTCACAAGTATATCTACATAATTATCTCTATAGTTGGTTAAGTAATAGTTGTTTAAGTGAGAAATATTAAAATATCCTATCACTATAAATTTACTCTGATCAAGACACTCTGAACTTTCTACATAAGAGAAGAATTCATCTCTCTTTGAGACTGAACAATTTGGCGCAATGTATACAACTAAAATGTACATAAAACTTGTCTCATTACTGTATATTTTAACTCCTATTAAATCAATGTCTGGTTCCCTCTAATTAAGCGTTAATATGGTACATGTATACATTTTTTTTGACCGCAATAAGCACTCCACCACCGATTCTTGAATATCGTAAAATTTTCAGGAAACAATTCCTTTTCATAAACACTATCAGATAACCAGGTTTCACTTAAAACTATAGCTTCATATTCGTTTTCTGTTAAGCACACTGTATTATAAAATTCAAAAGTTCTACTGTTTAATCCACGAACATTTTGATAGTAAATAAAGAGTCCTCGTTCAACCAGCAATTTTTGGATGGTTCTCGTAGTTCATTATAGCTGGAATGAGTGACTGAGCTTTTTTACCTTGAACGAAAGTCCAAAAATTGGAAGGATCACTGTTTATATTTTGCTGAGCATTTCTTATAAAGGTCTCGTAGGCCCGCTGCGACTCTTACTTTATTAACCTTTAATTTTTTTAGGAACATCGATGGTTAACAAAACATGGTCTTTACCCCTTACCGTCTGAAGAAGAAAACTGTCAACTGGTAGAAGTCACTGAAGAGGACGTCGCCAAGGTTATTACTTCGATACCAAAGTTGGACACGCTCATACTTATAAAACATATGCTCAAAAAACATTCATTTCAGGTAATTTTCTTAAATTTGAATTATTTATGCTGTAGAATGTCTTTCATAAATCACTATATACCCCTGAGATTAGATAACACTATCACTGATGTGTGTTCCTAAAAGAGTATTACCTTTTTACAGAATCCATTTTTGCATCGTCGAGAAACAACCCTGGGGGCCTCAGAAACCAGAAACACGGCAGTAGCAGCTGCAAGCAAAAAACATATTGGTCGTTCTGGACGTTCAAACTCAGCACCAGACTCTTACAGCTGGTCTCAATTCAAACAAAAATCCGTAGAAACGAACCTTGAATCTGTCAGGGAAGTAGTTTTGGATCAGAACGGCGAAGAAATAACTCCCAACGTTTCAAGATCGAGCCGAGTCAGGTCAGGAACTACTAGGCAAAATGGTAACAGAGTTCAAAAGAAAAACAGTGAATTTTGCAGAACTTCTACGGTAACCGACGAACATACGCTAAAATCCAATGAACCTAATTCAGTGTCAAGTGAATCAGTGTTAAGGTCAACAAATTTAATCGCTTCGATATCAAATGAATCGGCAACAAAATCGAATGATCCGGGCACATTATCTCTATCAATAAAAGAATCATTTGCACAATACTCGCCAGCAAAATCTGATATTGCACAAAATTGTGATCAAAAGACGAATAAATCAGAGGTAAAAATGTCTGTAACGAGACAAAAACGGTGATAGAATATACTTTATTTATATTAAATGGTTAATATTGGTTAGTTTTAAATATGTGAATGAGATCAGTGGCTGTTATAACTTGTGTTATTGTTAACAAATGGTTGTTTTGAAAAATGGAATTATCTGGCAGTATTTCTATTACAAAAACTTTTTGGTAATTATTAGGAATATTGGAAATATCGAATTTATCGATGATTTTTTATACCTCTTATTTTTGAGTCGTATGCCACGATTATGAAGTTTTTTTCACTATCATGCGTGGTATAAAAAAAAAATTAACTTTCACTCATATAACTTGCATTGTCCAATCATTGCTTTTAAATTTTTGCCACTTCTGGTAAAATTTACGAACACAAAACGATGTTTTATCATTTTTTTAACAAAATTTACATAAAAAACTGCGGAGAAAAGCGAATTTTCCATAAAAAGTTACAAGACCTTGTCCTTCGAACATACCCCTGTAGAAGTAGCATAACGTCAGAACTAGGGCCCGGTTGTTTGAACGCTGAATAACGTAATAATATTTTTATTTATATTTGAAAAAGTGTTGATAAACAGTAGATATTTAATTTCTTTGTACAGACATACCGATTTTATGCTATCCTTTTCTAATTGCATTATTTAAACGAATATCATCGGTACGTCCTTCGAACATACCCCTGGGTACGTCAATTCTGAAAATATAGTATGAATATATGGTTGCCTAAATTTTTATTGTTATTTTCAATATGTAAACAATCTAACAATATTTACCGATAAAAATAAGTTTTTAAGTCCCTTTTTGTTAATATTAATTGTAAACTTTGCGTTTATAGTAATTTCTAACACTTAAAAACACCGAAAAAAGTCACGACAAGCAATTAAACTGAAAGACAAGATAAGTAAATATGTTTATGTCTGTCAAACATCAAAAAAGCGTCTCCCCCACCGACCATAAACAGCCTTCAGACAAATCTATTGTTGTTTAAATCTAGAGTATGATCGAAGACCTTGTCTTTTGATCTTTTTTTGGGGCATGTTCACGATTTAGATTGAAACATGTGATTCAAAGGTCGGAAATTCGTTATGTAATTTACTGTGCGATATTGCCACTTTGACATGGATTTGAAATTTCATAAGGTTGGAAAACTTGGTAATTCAAATGCAATTAATTGTGTTTATTCCAACATTGTAACATAAAATGTGGGTAAAAGTGCAAAATCGGAATGCCAAACATGAACAGATCGTTCGGCAAGCCACGTTGGCCTAAAAACCAAGATCAAATCTGAACTAACCTGAATTTAAACTAAACTAGATTTCACAAAACAGGTTAGTTCGAGTCAGTTCAAATTTGATCTTGGTTTTAGGCCAACGTAGCTATCCGAAAGATCTGTTTATAATTTACTGCCCTCTATTCATTAACATGAACAGCTCGGAGCTGTACAGGTGCAAGAAACCTTCGGTTTATTCAAGTAGTGCATTATGCGTCGGCGCTTGTCAGATCTGCTTTCCCCTTACCCCTCAAGCACCAAAAAAAATATTTGGTGTATAAAGCCCTAACAGCTATCAGTCATCATTGTTAGATGCTATTTTTGGGCAAAAAAACATTTTATACATGAAATGGAGACACAAAAATAAGATTATTTCACAAGATATCGAACTTACCTTTATAGTTTTTTTAACGAATTGCGAAATATTTATGGCCGAAAATGCCATGACGCCAGACAAAATTCAAAACTAATAAGTAATAATATATTATTTTTACCTTTTTGTCTTCAATATGTTTCGCTATTTATATTAAAAACACAAATTCCGAAAAAAAATAATTTGTAGGTTATTTACTGTTCCAATTAATACTTTTACCGCTTTATTCAGATGTGCTCGGAGCTACTCAGGGTTTGATGCACCCGAGCTTAAAACTCTTGAATCGAGGGCAGTAATTGGCGTTCCGATTCTGCAGATTTACCAACATTTTATGCTACAACACTGGAATGATCACAATTAACTGCATTTGAACTATTAAGTTTTCTATTCTAATCCACGAAACCATGTCAACGTGGCAATATCGCATAGTAATTAGCACAACAAATTCCTGGCTTATGAAATCACATGTTTCAATCAAAATTGTAAACATGCCTCTAAAAAAGGGATCAAAAGACAAGCCAACGTTTTTTTTTTACGGAAAATACGCATTTTCCGCAGTTTTTCATGTAAATTTTGTTTAAAAAAATGATTAAATATTGTGTTGTGTTTGTAAATTTTATCAGAAGTGGCCAGAATTAAAAGAGTAACGAAAAAATACAAATTACACAAGTAAAAGTGAAAATATTTTTTTGGAAAAACCACACAAGATAGCGAAAAAAACTTCGTATTCGTGTTTTACGACCCAAACTTAGGAGGTATGTAAAATATCATCAAAAAATTCGGAAAATTCTGCGTTTCCACTATTACGAATAATTATCAAATTTTTTCTTTCATTTCGTGGTTGAGTTCAAGTTTTTTATTTTCAGTTAATAGAATCACTTTTTTTAGTTAGTAGTGTTGACTTTAACCATAGACATATAGACAGAAACCATAGATCTTATAGAAGGGTGTTGGCTATCGCTTAGTACTTCTATGAGCGGAGCTGAGCCCCGTACGTGCGATACCTCTCACTTCATCCATTAGGAATGGTTGATTGTGGCTCTCAGGCGAGAGAGGTATCACGCATTCAGTGCTCGTAATTGCGCCCATGGTAAGAGAGGTACTACTGCCCTATTTCAATACATCTCTAAGCGAAAACCAACATGCTTCTATAGAACCTTGAGTTGATATCTTTATATATCTACGATTTCATAATCAAATCATTTGAAGTTTGATTGGTAACTTTGTCAATAGACTAAGGAGTTAATTTGATTTGGCATTAACTGAAAATAAATTGATCCTATTCAATTAAAAGTTAGACTGCCAAATAAATGAAGTATATTTTGGACTTTTTATATGTTCTCCCTTTTATATATATATTTATCTACGTAAATGTTTCGCATCTTGTTTTATTTTAGAACACAATATACAATGTATCTGAAAAGATAGGCATCTACAGAAAATATAAATAGATGTTCCATCTTTTCAGACACTTTCTAATCCTTTTTTTTTAATATTACCTGTTTAGTTTTTACTTTCTTACCGTTGTTTTGATTATTTTTTATTAATAAAATGATTTAGTTATTTTTTTATTAACTGATTTTTTATTCACCCTAAAATGAATTTATTTTACCTTATCCTTGTAAGAATTTTGTTAAATTAAAGGTATTTTTACCCCTATTAGCAAATATTATAAAAATAAAGTAACCTAAATATTTGTCTTTTTTTATAATATTTGTTGTATTACCAAAACTGTATATAAATTTGGATTTGGGATTTGATAAAAATGGTTAATTCTAATTTAGTGGTCAAAAATAATCAAAAAATGATGTGATTTTTAAATATGCTGAGAGAGAGAGGGGGTTAGTTCTGAATGAATAGTGTATTAACAGTGCCATCTATTAAACTCTTCCTCCTCTTCTTACAAATGCATTGTTTAAAGATTGTTAGAAGTAAGCAATCAAATATAGCACAATCTGATTAAAATAAAAGATCTTCATGCAAAAAACATGACTCCAAACTTCCGTTCAAGAATTTTAACCATCACCATGGCAGTTTTCTGGTCGGAAGAGTTGTCCAGATTAAATGGAATTTTCTTCTATTCCAAGTTTAGCCTTTTTTCTTTGATTATTTGTTTCACCTGGTTTAGAATAATGACATAAGAATAAACCCCAGTTTGATATGTAATGGAGAAAAAATTAGTTTACTCCATGAATCCAAAGAAAAGACTACAATATGCCGCTTTTCAACTTTCAACACCTTACGTGAAGGCCAGTCTTTCCTTACCTAATGTTCACAGTTATATCTGCTATGTGAAAAATACAAAAAAATGGTTTTTAGTATATTCTGTAGTCCTAACAAAATTTTTTTTAATAGCATTTCAATAATTTATCGCCTGGTACAATTTTCATTTACTTTTAAAGATCGCTGCATACAGAAAATATCAATACATAGAGTCCCATCTTTCTTGCACACATATAAGCCCTGTTAGATCTTCATCTTTGCACTGTGCCATATCCATAAATAGCACAGATTCCTATCCTATGTTGTCTATTATAGAAAATCTTCATGTGTTATTTGATTACCAGACAATCAAATAATTAATATGGACAAGGAAAAAGCCTTCTTTGAAAGTAAACTTAATAAATAAAGTCATGCTACTGTAGCACTACTCTACCAACGGCCACTGCCTTTACACCCAAAAATAAAGATTCTCTTGAAATGACTGAGGTCACGAAGTGGTCCCTTTAAATTCACTATTGTACCAACTTCGTTTACATCCATCTCTACTTCTTCCCATGAAAAATCCAAAATACCATTAAAAGTAGTCGTTTAGCTGAAGTCAGAACCATAACTCATTTTAAACATATTAGATCATTTAAATGCTCACAATATATTTTACAAATAATATTTGGAATCCACAACTTATCCTGATTCATTAACCAAACTAAATAGACTATCACTCATTTCAAAATGCCTTTGTAACAAGTATCAGAACTCTAATTATTTTAAAGTTTTAATCTGCAGGTAAATAAACAAAATATCTGCAAAATTTAGCAATTTTTGACCACTAAATTTGTATTCAAACCAATTTGGGACCATGAAATTTAAATTAGAATTAATATTGGCATGTTATATGTTGCCTAAATGAACCAAATTTAAAAAGATATTTGCAAATTATTGAAGCTTTAATTCACATTGGGTAACAATGCAAAATGGCTATTACACAGGGTATCCTAATATGATTTAAGGGTTGCCTATTTCTCAAACCCATTGTATAAAATTATATAAACTACACAGCAAAAAATGGGTTTTAAAACTTTATGAATACCAAAAACCTGAATAATATAGAGTTATCAAGTTACCCAAAAATTATTAAAATAAAGACTCTATTCAAGACTTAAAACTTCAATTAAATACTTATTCTTATAGAATAGAAATAAAGCTTATTATTGTACAGATTCATATTTCTTCCCTATAGCTTGGTAAAATAAGATTGACCAAATTATATCTTAGAAATGCATAGATTTTGCACTGTTATACTTACTTATGGTATTTTCTTAAACTCTGCACTATTGTCTTACTCTATTCTATTTTAAATCTAGCCTCTTGATATTAAATAGCTTTAAAGATTTAACCTGAGCCCAGCATTGTTTCATTACTTATCATATTTAAACTCGGAAAATAACAAAAAAAAAGAACATTTCTCGTCGACTTTAACTATCTTCGCACATCTCTTTTTTGATACTTAGCTTTAAAAAAATTGCTCAAACACTATTTTATATGAAAATATTGTGTTCAGCAAAAA
The DNA here is from genome assembly GCA_034092305.1 of Diaprepes abbreviatus. Classification (NCBI taxonomy): domain Eukaryota; kingdom Metazoa; phylum Arthropoda; class Insecta; order Coleoptera; family Curculionidae; genus Diaprepes; species Diaprepes abbreviatus. The sequence continues at coordinate 15,158,268 of JASJET010000054.1, forward strand.
TTAAGTTAAAAACAGATTAATTGTTAAGGGTGTTAAAAACTGTATTTATAAAGATGTCACAAAAAAACTACTGAAATAGTACTAAGATCAAAATTAAATAATACAAATTTAAAAAAGTTCATTATGTCTGCAAATATATAGAGAGTGTCTCAAAAGGAGTTATTAAAAACACAATTGTACCTACAACTTCAAGTTTAATCATCTTGTTACTAGCACACCCATAGTTCAAGTATTAACTTAAGAGATCTGTCATATTATTATCATTACAAATCTTATTGAGCACCAGCAGCAGGAAAATATGTTTTATATAATTTAGCTGAACACTGCAAAGCTGTAAAGTCACCCACTTACACACAACCACATCCGCTAGTGCGATAATAAATGTTGAAATTATTTGTTTGTTAAGCAATTGTTAGTGTTTTTCACACAAAATTCTACTTTTAAATACCTTAAATTTCTTCCATATGGCTCGTTTTTTAATAAAAAGTTTATTAAATAAGTCTGTGTTTTATTCAAATTCCTTTACTTACCTGGTAATGAATCAATAATGAAAAGAAAATGTCAAATCCTGAAATTCTTATAGACATAATCAAATATCATACACCATCCATTGATAACATAATTTAATAGATGTACGGATGGTGTACAGAAAACAAAAAAGAAAATTTAAAAGTCCTTCTAGAGATTCGCTTTGCAGGATCCTATCCTGTAAATGAAAATGAACTGCAAAAAGTTCAAAGAGAAGAAGCTATTTACAGAAGGGGCTGTTTAAGTCCAGCTGTTCCTTAGCTTATATACTTCAAGCATAAAGAGAGGTTAGGGTGACGTTCATACCAAAAACGGGAAGATGCCCTTCACATAGACCAAAATCGTATCGCCCAATCAACCCCAAAGGCGGTAAAACCACAATTAATTCCCTACACTGTCTAGTGGGTAATCTAGAAAAAATACTGATGGCAAAAGAGATTTCTTTGAGTGATTTCATTGATACAGAGGGCGCTTTTGACAACGCCTCAATGAATCCATAGTTTAAGCCCTGGAGGCAAAACAAACAAAGCTTCCTCTAACAAGACTGATTTAATCAATGTTAAAAAGCTGAATCATCACTGCATCTTTCTGCAATGAAGAGGCGACAATCACCACAGTTAGAGGATGCCTCCAAGGGGGATTTTTATCACCTCTACTGTGGTCCCTGATCATGAATAGTCTGCTGAACCAACTGGGTCCACAAGACAAGGTTATGCTGATGGCCAAGTGGTCATTATCAGACGCAAGAATGAAGGAGCTATTACAGCTACAAGTTGTTAACCAAAATCATAACCAACCGCATAACAAACAAACTCGATTTTTACCAACCTGTCGAACAAGCTGGATTCAGAAAACACTTTAGCACCACAGATCACCTACACACCATAAGAATACTAATTGAGAAGTGCACCGAATATAACGTACCGCTCCATATGGCTTTTGTAGATTTCCAGAAGGCATTCGACTCCGTCGAAATATGGGCAGTATTACAATTTTGCATGCAACCATTCAAATAAAAATAGACGACAAGACGAAAACGAAGCCCATAAAACCACAAAGGGGAGTGAGACACGGGGGCACTATCTCGCCAAAACTGTTCACCCTAGTCCTAGAGGACATTTTTAAGGAACTTAAATGGGACATCAAAGGTATAAACATCGACGGAATATACTTGAACCATCTCAGATTTGCTGATGACATAATCTTAATAGCAAGTAATCTCCAAGAATTGAACGAAATGCTACAACAGCTAAATGACTTATACATATTTTTAAAAGAAAACTTATATTTACAAAACATATTATTGTTATCTCTACAAAATAATCGATTAATTATTTATTTCTTAATCCCATCCTTCGTTAACTCGTAAATGGGCTAATCTAGATTCTAGAGTAACATTTTCATAATACTCTTTTTTCTTTGTCACTGTTTTAATGTAATTTTGATCATTTTTTCCTAAAGCTCTGGCGTGTCCGGCAGATTGGGCCTATAAAAACCAAAAACGACTTATATTACAATTTTTGTTAATACAAATATTTCTGAACCAAATTAAATTGAGTATATGTTGCTGTATTTCTAAAGATATGTGTTAATGACATGTTGGTATGAAAACATGATACTTACAGGAGTTAAGTATGAATGCCTTAAATAGAACATATTCTTCTCTTCAATCTCCAATCGATTCTTCAAAATTTGAACGTGTGAATGCGTCACTTCTTTATAGAGCCTCGTTTTGCCTCTCCATATATGACCTGGAGGCATATGTTTTCTCCTAAATAAAGCAGGAAAAAGTCTCATATTGTCTTAAAACAAAATATTAGAGGGATCTTTTGTGATTTTAATTCCTTTTTTGGTCTGAATTTTGACGTTAAAAAAGCTAGGTTGGGATAACAAATTAAGATTTTTCTGCTTCTTTTTTGGCGTTAGCTCATTGATGAATGGCTATTTATACCAGAATAAAGTTTTGATGTTTCGTAAATTATTTGGGGAGAACAATTTAACCTCAATTTTAATTTTAAGCTATAATTTTTTCTCTTTTATTTTTTAATAAATTTTTATAAGATGAAATCGTATATTACCTGCAGAACAATATTACAAACAACCCTTAAACCAAGTTTACTAGTCTGTACCATCAAAAATTTCTCAAGTAAGCCGCCAATTTTGAAGCCAAACTTTAAACTATTAAGACCGACTTTGACCGGCAACAAAGTTCTATCACCTAGTGAATTTTTATCGCGGTATTTAGCAAGTAATACCCACGATTCTATTACTTCGATTCAGAAAAAAAGACTCGTTCGTAAAAAGAAAACATTGGAGGAAGAAGGGACACTACCAGGTGTATTTAATGTTATTGCTTTTGCAACCGCCGAGGAGTACAACTTAGCCAATCTTATAAAGGGGTTAAAAGAGCAAGATTTATATGAACCACAGACGGTACCAAATGATGGTGATGTTGTTCATGCTGTAAGTATATGAAGTTTTTCTATAGATTGGTCTATGTAGTCGTAAATTTACAATAATCTAATCTGATATATGTAACATTTTGTTTCTATTACTTTTATTCTTGTTTTAGCTTGCAAAATATAGAGTAGAAAAAGAACCAAGAGAAATATTTTTCTTCCGAGATGGTAGTGTTATTATGTGGAATATAACAGACTTGGAAAGTAGTAATATTTTAAGTTTCTTAAGAAAATATGAGCAAGATAGTTATTCAGAACGTCTGGTTCATAATGAAAGTGAAATTATGAATTATATGTATCACCAAGATGAAGAGTAAGTAAAAGAATAAAAACATAAATCTGAAATTAAATTTCTAATTTTTCGCAGGAGAGTTAGTTGCCTAGACAAGGAGGGAAATTTTGTACTTAATCCAAACTTAAACAAAGAAAACCTAGCTCTCGTGAAATATACATTTTCAAACTCAATGTTGCTCTCTGTTAAACTTGGTATTTGGGAAGCATCCTTAGAAAAGTATATTGAACAAATGGAAGATGTAACCGAAGACTTAAAAAGGTTAGTAGATAATGATTTACCAAAAGCAAATTCAAACTTAATTTTCTGCAAATTTATGATTTATTTTTAGAGGTAAAAAGATTAAAATGAGCGAACAAGACGTACTTAAAAAACATGGTGAGCTCTTTGCTTTAAGGCACTACTTAAATCTGAGCTCAGATGTCTTGGACACTCCCGATTTTTATTGGGAAAATGAACAACTTGAAAATTTGTACCATCAAGTTTGTGCATATTTTTGTATAAATAAAAGAACCAAGGTAAGTTAGAGTAATTCTAGATATAAAAGTATATAGATTGCAGGCCCTATAGAAGCAAGTTGACTCTTGCTTAGAAAGAGACGAAGCAAAAGAAGACCTCTCTTTCTAACGGCGGTCCGACGAGAGGGGTATTCAGTAATGTTTGGGGTATTATGCTGAACTCCGCCCGTAGAAAGAGAGGTGTTACTGCCCTATTTTGCTCTGTCTCTTTCTAAGTGAGAGTCAATGTGCTTTTATAGGATACACAATCTATATATGTCTATGCTTAAAACAATGTAATTTTATTTAAGGTTATGAATGAGAAAATTAACCATTGTGTTGCCCTGATAGAACTACTGTCTCATCATTTAAGTGATAAACACCATATTCGTTTGGAGTGGATGATTATTATTCTCATTATGGTTGAAGTAGCCTTCGAAACATTACATTACATTGACAGATATATGCATTGAAATGGAAATGTTGCTTACTTTGACATAATGCATTTTAAAATAAGACTGACCTTAGAAAACTAATTGATCTTATCTAGCAAAAAGGTTGTCGAATACTTTTAAGTCCTAAAAAATTTTATTGAAATATATACATATGATGTTGATAGGTATTATTATTAAGTTATAAAAATGTTTGATAACAATGAAGGAGCTGTGTTTTTTGTACATAATATTAAGGAAAACTCTTGTTTTATATATGTTCTGATATTATATTTGTTGCAAAATAAACAGTTTTATCTTAAATTATTAGTTTTATAAATTTCTCATAATAATTTTCATAAATATAAAAAAAAACAATTTTAAGCACATAACGACAATAAAAAAAATTTTATACTTAATTATAAAATAAATAATACCTAGCTGTTATTAACAAAGCCCTAAGATTCTATAATTGAATTTAAAAAGGTTGTCCCATTTATCAACTTGGTCGTTGCTATCACAAATTCTACATTTGAATCCTCTTGTTGAGATAAAAATCTTAAGGCAGATATCTAAAATTAAAATATCTTTAAGATTTTTGACTTTATACAGGATATCCAGCTAGGGTTGTGCCAATTATTTTAAAAGTAATTCAATTACGGCCATCAAAAAGTTCTAAAAGTAGCTGTGAACACAGACGAATGTATACCAAGACTTTTATCTCTTATGAATGCCTCTGACGTCCTTTTGTTATTTTTGGTGAATGCGGAATGAGAAAATTCTTAAATATTAAATTGATTTCATTCATAAGAGATAGTTATGTAGAAGTAGCAGAAAATAAATGATTTAATGAAGTGTTGCCATACTGGACAGTAAATCTAAACTATGGGTATAAGTTTTTTTTACCCCTTCATTTATATTCATTTAAATTTACAAAGGGAATATTACAATGAATCAGACGATAATTTCTATTTATATTTATGAATTTTTAAGGATGTGGAACAGTATATTATCAATTTTCTAGTTTTAACAGGTGATAAATTAGAGTTTTTTGAAATATGATTTCAATACTCATTTTTAGCGCCTTTGAAAAAGAAGGATTTTGTAATCTCAATCGCCTATATATATATATATATATATATATATATATATATATATATATATATATATATATATATATAAAACCCGAACTAAATAGTGGCAAACTACTTTTAATGTGCGATTGCAAGAATTGACAGCTGCAGTTTATTTGTCGATGAATAAACATGCAATGTTCTCACATTTTAAAGAACCATTCAGAAATTAAGATTTTATCATATAAATGTATGATTGTGAGCATTATTTTAACAATAAGCCCCATTATTTCAGAGGTTTTCTTTTCTCAATTATATAATATCGATTATACTTAGGTAAACTTATTTTTTACACAAACATGTAGCATCTTATTGATATTTAAGCATTGGCGACGTTTTAGTGATGGGTAATTTCAGTAAAAGGTTGTTAAAATGTGGCAACCTTGCATTTTAAATGGATCATAAGGAGAAACTTATCCTCTTTAGTTGGTAAGAAGGGATGTGCAACACTGCCACGTTTGAAACGTAAATACAAAAACTTAAATTCTTTTGTACTTGTATATGTTATAAAATTATCTGTATAACATTTTATTACAACGTTGTAAATTGCTTCAGATAAAAGAGACCTATGTCCGAATACTGAGTATCGTTTATGGGCGGTAAAATCGTGGCACACGAGGAATAGTCTTGATATAAGTTAGTTTACGAAATCGTAATTGAACTACTAAACATTTTTACGTTCTGGCGAAATACTTGATGTGTCCAAAATGAATTTTGTGGCAAAAAATTATATATCCTGAAAATAATAATTTTTCTTACCTCTGCAAAGGTACACCCACCAATAAAGAATACTAAGACTACTTTGGGAGCATCAGAGTTCTGAATGACATTGGATCCAATAGATGGGGATTCATCTAAGGTAGGCCCTAAAAATTAAACACATTTTTACCTTTTTTTTTACTCTTTGCATCAAGAATTTCCTAAGTGTTTATTCCTATTAACTATATTTCTATTACCAGGCAATAATCCTAATACGTCATGCAACTGCTTCCATCCGCCGTTTTTGGTCACCTGCTCTGCCAGGCGGACGCTTAAGGGCGCGTATATGCTGTGAACGTAACAGATATCTGTTGGATTTATTTCTGACGTATCTTCCATAACCAATCTTAGAGTCTGAAAATACATACATTAACTATAGACATGATACATAGACTAATGACCATTTCCATAGTGTGAGGGAGAAAGAAGATTGAAAGTCATATGCTACTCTCTTTCTAATAAGCAAAGCATATAACCACGTGACCTCTAAGATCTGTTAAATACTTAAACCTCCAGAGAATACATCTTTCAATCTTCGTTCGCACTCACACTGTCAGAACGACTGGCACTCGGAATGCACAGTATATCATATCTATAGCCGCATTCTTTAAAGTCGATTTATCAGTGATTAAGTGATAAACTTACACATTTAGTTGCCCTATCGTTGAAGTGGTCATAATTACTTTAATGTGATAAAAACTAAAAAGAGTCTGGCTTATGACATTAACTATCACCTCAATTAACCTGTCATCACTACAATTGTGGTCTATCTGAGGCAAATTATATTCATGTCATCACTACAATTGTGGTCTATCTGAGGCAAATTATATTTCATCAAAAAATGACTATGGAATTGAAGATTGAATATGAGTAATAAAAGCAAAACTTTAAATGCATTTTTTTTTATTTGTCGGACTGTCTTCCAAATTAGCTTAGCTATTTTAATAAATTAATGCTCATATTTTTTGTACTTGTATCCATCTATAAATCCAATCAAAATAAAACCGATTTTTCCATTATTTTTATTTTTTAGACCTTTAAAGTTATAGAAATGCTTTAAAAATCTATTTAGTAAACATAGACTTTTTGGTGGTTATGAGAATCTTTATTCAAATGATAGAAACAATTTACTTATTTTTTGATTTACTATAGAATTATTCTAACTTAAATTGTTATCTCTGCCGTCAACATTACGCACACAGTTGTTCCATATACTCCTATATTTTAAGCCAAATTTAAACCATAACATGTGTAAGAAACCACCTAATTTTTCATAAATATATATATATATATATATATATATATATATATATATATATATATATATATATTATAATAATGGTTTATTAACGGCAATAAATCATACAAATTCCATTTTATATAATACGTCAAATAAGAATAAAAAATCTAAAACGAAACAATCACAAAATATCACAAGTCACATCAGTAATAAAAGAATAACAATTAACTAAAACAATAATACTGTCACTACAGTCTATTATGTATAAAATTCAATTACTTAAAAATTCTTTAATACAACCTTTAAATGAGTTCAGAGAGAGTATAAATGGGTCAACATTCCTAGGCAGTGAATTCATTTCCCTACTCATTCTGGACATTGGGGTGTTAAATGAATAGTTTGTCCTATGGTATGGTTCATTAAAAAGACTATGGACCCGAAGCACCCTCTGAGGTACAGCGAATCCAACAGCCCCCAACAATTCAGGAGCATCAACCATAGCGTTTATGATCTTATAAAATAATATTAGGTCAAGATAGATGCGTCTATTATATAATGATAACAAGCTCATATAATCCCATATTACACAGAGTGGCACATCTTGCTTAAAAGCAACAAATTTCAAGAAACGGACCTGTACCTTCTCGATTTTATTTTTGTATATTTCATAGTTTGGTGCCCAGACTGGAGATATATACTCCAAGACAGATCGAACCATTGAGCAGTATACAGATTTAAAACACTGCACACTGCTGAAATCAGCTAATGTGCGTTTAATAAAGCCAACAAGCCTCACACCACAGCTCGAAATACTATTAATGTGCAGGTCAAAAGAAAGACCCTCATCAAATATCACTCCAAGATCCTTTATATGATCTGAGCGAGTCAGCATTGTATTGTGCAATGTGTAATTATGAACTATACTATCTTTTTTCTTTTGAGAAAGTAATGGCAGAACATTTTGTTAAATTAAGTTGCATGAAATTGCGGTCACACCACTTAGTAAAACTATCCAGGTCACCCTGCAAGGCCACATAGTCCTCTATCTCGCCAACAACCTTAAATATCTTTAAGTCGTCAGCATATAAAAGACATCTGCTTGAGATTATAGAATCCCCTATATATATATATATATATATATATATATATATATATATATATATATATATATATATATATAATCGAAGGTTTTCGGACATCCCGTGTATGTGCTGAGTCCCTCTCAGGACGGTAAGGCAGCTGACGTTTCGGTGAAATCTCATTCACCATTTTCAAAGTTCATTGTATGGCGTCTACGAGCGAACGTAGACGCCTTAGGGCTTCGTTGCCTCGTTCATATAATGTAATTTCTTCGAAATTTGCTTACTTTTCCCTTTAAAAACCATTCTAAGAAATTTTCTCATAAAGGAAAATGAATTTATTAAGACAAATAGTCCGAATTTGCCTAGAATTGACTGTTTTACGGTGGCCAATTTCTTCGCAACAAATAGTAACTTCTGCTGAGTTTAGAAATATGAAGTCCTCCATGTAAGCAATTTATCAACAATTGTTATTTCCGCAACCGATAATGACTACATAATAGTAATAATTGGTATTTATAAGCTGAAAACTAAAATAAAACGAGTAGTGCCGAGCTAGCTGAAGCCACATTTTCCTATTATTTTCCGAACGTGGAATATGAATAAATAATTTTCAGGTGTTTTAATTGTAGTACTTGTACACTGAGCCACCGCACAACACTTAAAATAACTTAGAACTCATCTTATATCACAAACATTATGAAAAAAAATGTATATATCCTTGTCAGTTTACCAGTGTGACGTCACATCAGTCAAGTGACAAGTATTGGCGTTTTAGCGGGAAATTTTGAACAGAATTTAAATTTTTTTCCCCAAAAATAGTCATCCCAAATGTACTTAGTAAACAAACATCAGTTAATTTCTATAATATATTGAAGTTACCTTTCGCAACACAGTGTACTGCCGCGTACCGGACTGAAGTTTTAACAAATCCACTTTTTCTAATTTAGTTATGGCAAGAAGAGCTTTTAAACCATATACCTAAAAATAAACAGTAATAAATGCTAACTTAGAAAATATTTTATTGCTAAATATAGTCAATTTTTCACATTTACAAGGCTGCTTTATATTGGAGTAAAAATTCTCCCAATTACCTTACCTGTACAAGTTCTCTTTTATAACCTTCCATAACTTTTGGTTTAAGCCCTGAAGAACAAAGACTCTGAAGACACATAAGTCTTAACACTTGTACTAAGGGTCTGCCTTGTGCTATAAGCTCCTCAATATATGGACTTGGTTTATCCACTTCAAAGCAGCTTAAAAATTCTTGTTCAGCCTAAAAGAAGTTCGTGAACAATAAAAGTAGCTAAATTTAGTTCTCGTTTAACTGTTGTCAAAAAAAAACATTATTTGCAGTACCTTTAAAGTATCAAAAAAGTCATACTGGTCAGTATGCTCCTTGATACACTCAGCAATCGCTGTGTGTAACGCTAATTGTTTCTTCTTTGCTAAAATTTGAGGTAATCTTTGCACATACAGTTTCATTTCTTGCACCGATTTGTTCTGTGTATTTTCTAATTGTAAACTTATACTTTGGGCTTGTTTAGATAAATATGGGGGCACCTAAAAGATAATTTACAATTGATATGGAAAAAGAACAACTGAAAACAGAATATAATGCTATTTTGAAGAGTATTCTTAGTATCAGTGTAGGCTTTATCAAGTTTTAACTAAATGTTAAGTAAAGATTGTAACATTCTAACCCCATTGAAACTTTTATCCCTTATATCAGCAAAAAGTTTATCTGCTGAATCTAAAATCACTTGTTTTTTGTCTTCAGAAAGAGATTCCGTACTTCTTTCTTCGCTACTTAAAAAATTATCTATGGGAAAGTTAGCAGTTGAATTATTGATTCCAAATATTTCATCAATCAATCCTGAAAATTAGAGATATATATTGTGGGTTGTTAATTATAGAGGTCCAAATGCTGCATATATTATAGTCGAAAGGTTTGACAACGTGGCATGAGCGCGCACATCAAATCTTTGTTGAAGTTCTATATTTTTCTTCTTTAATGATAAATCCCTTGCAAAATATTTTCAAATTGTATCATTTTATTAGTATTTAATGTATTGAACATTGGAGATTACACTTAATTTAATTAATGTGGTAGCAAATGGACCTCCTAAAGTAGAAAAAACACAGTAAACATAGTAAGAAAATAAATAATTATTTAAGAAGTAAAGTTTTCACTATAAATATGTTATATAGAACAACTACAAATTGAAAAAACTATATGTGTTGCACACTTAATTATGTTTTTCCACAATCAATAAAAAGGCAGATTGTATTCTAAAATACCTTCATAAGTCAATTGTGTAGCTAGTGGTGAAATCAAATCAACTGATCTATCAATAAGTAAAATTTGATCAATGCACGATGGCTGATTAGTTTTGGGTTCATCAGTGTTATTTTTCTCTCTCTGTAGCCTCGTTACCAAATCCCAAACTTGTTTTGCAGCAGTACCTAACAAGAAAAATTAATTTATCCTTTTTTTACAATAGGTTTAAAATCACAAATAAAGATATAAAAGAGTATACAAAAATGTATGTAAATTTTGGCAAGTAAACTGTTAATTTAAGTAATATTATGTACCTTTTCCCCATACTCTTGGGATGGGACCATATAATTTTTGTAAGAAAATGATAGCCTGTGCAGTTTGATAAATATATGTTGGATCATTTTCTATTTTATATTCACTAAAATAAAAGGATCAATATACATGTTTTAAAGTGATAGTAAAAAAGACAAACTAGAATAAATTATAAGTAAATATACCTGAATACTTCTGATATTTCCATGGAAACTACATCAGAATCAAAAGGAAATAGTTGACATTTGAATTCTTCAATGAGGATAACATTACCAAAGACACCTTTATGTTTCAGTGCTTCCTCACACAACAAACTTTTCTTTGGCACAAAAAAGAGGTGATATTGTTTCTTTGAACTATTTTTGTGTTTGCTGTCATCATGAACATTTCTTGCTAAAAAGATTTATTAAATAATATAATAACAAATACTTGTGTAATTGGCAGTAAAAGTAATATTTTTTATATTTATTACTATACCAATATAATCCATAAGATTAAGTTTCGGTCTTGAAATAAATATCACATGATCAACATCAGTTTCAGGCAAAGGAGTAGGACGTAGAGGGTACATTTTCTTGACTGAATGTTCACGTAATAATGTGTATTGTGATATTAAACCAACAGGACCTAAAATGTAGGGCTCAATACTAGTTAAATGCTTAAACTTGTAGAATAAATTTGATTTTTTTGAAAGAATAAAACGTACCTGCTAAGGAATTGTCCCACACTATTGCTTTGCTTCCAGGACATTTTTCCAGCAAATCTATTAAATTGTTTCTAGCGGACGTCTGTATTAAGGATATATCTACTCGCCCCCCTTGTAAATGAGAAGACATTTTTATTACAATTTTTTTTATATCGTGGAAATACGCCCCACAAAACCACAAGCAGAATATTTACGATGTTTTGTTGACATGTCAAAAACAGCTGATTGAGCTATTACAATTTTAGGGAAATTTTGGTTGGTTGTATAACACACTACAACCAGATCGATTCTTTTAACTAGCTCGTGTAGCTAAAGCCTAAAATAAGTCCGACTTTATGAGTCGTATTCTTTAAAACTTATTATCCTTGAAAGAAATAACGTCGTATTCTTTTTAATTCAAATTTAGTTGTCAGTTAGATACAAATTATATGTCATATTCCTTTTAATCATTACCACTTTAAAGTAATCATTCATTTCAATAACGTAGCAAATAAATGTGTGTTCAAAAGTACACGAAATTATCACTTGCATTCCAATCATTTTTATCACTGAAAATAAAGTAAAAAGAAATGTGTGACGTTAGTTTATACAATTTTGAGAGGTCAAGATTTTACAAAAGTAAATGGAAAGAGAATGGTCATAATAAGGATCTTGCATCTTGGTTGAGTTTGTAGAAACGCATAAGTATGTCACCAAGGAGAGGGTATGTTAAAAATATACTGATAGAATTGGCGTGTTTCACTCTTCGAGCCTACACTACTGATACAATACACGGTAAATAGAGAGAGAGAGAGAGAGCGATTTCGGGGTAATGCCATCTCTCTCACTCCGAAACTTTAATTTTGTTCTTCACCCTCATCGAAGCGCGGGTCAACCAATAGCAGTTCGGAGCAACAGAGACAGACTCTCCCGCATTCAACATCTCTCTCTATGCCGTATAACGCACGCGGAACATTACATACTGCCTCCAGTAACGCATGCTAGGAGGTTTTACTCTAACGGTCGGCTGTCAGGACCACAAAATATCCGTCTAGAGGGATATTTTGTGGTCGGGTGCGCGTAGTCCATCTATGTTATGTCTATTGTTCATAGAGTCGCTTTGACAATTTTATTTGAAACAAGAAACTTTAAAGTTGTTTTTAAAACTTCAACTAGTAGAAATTTTTAAGCAATCTATAAGAGTAAAGGAAAAGAAAATTTCATAATAAAGATTTTGAATCTTTGTCGAGTTTTTACTAACGTGTCACTGTCACAAAAGAGATAAAAACAGAGAATATCAAAAAACATGCTAATAGAATTGGAGTTTTCACCTAACAACTTTAAAATTATTTGTTTTAAATTTCCTTCTCTTACGAAGGCGATAAAAATGTTGACTGCCGGCCGTTTCCACAGTGCTAGAGAAAAAAGATTGAAAGCAGTATTCTCCTCTCTTTCTAGTGGGCGGAGCATAGATTTACGGGATACCCGAAGGCGATTAAACACTCAAATCTAAGAAGGTCCAGTTTTCAATCTCCTTTCTCTCTTGCACTGCGGGAATGGCCGGAAGTCAAGACACGCAGTCTATCTAGCTTATGTCGTTGCTACGAACAGCCGCCTTGTCCGTTTTTTGTTATTTTGACGTCACTTCTTTTCTGTCCATATGCACCCAAGTGTCTTTTCAAAATTAAAACACACAAGTATAAAAAAACATTTATTTTATTTTTCACTTAATAAACGGTATAAATATTAAACAAGGGCTTACTAAATTTCAGGTTAACAATCTTGATAATCAAACATCAAATGATTTGTTCACGTATCGAAGAGCTCCGTACTGACTTGCAAAATTAAATCCAAAAAAAACATGAAAAATTTATTTTGCAACCAAAAAAAGAATTTTAAAATTATAACTGAATAACCCTTGCAACTATAAAACTTCGAGAACCTACTTTTAGCAATTACTGTGAATTATTTGTGTTAATTATTTACAATATATTACACAATTAAATAAGTGGAAACATTTCAAAAAATGGTATACTTTGTATAAATAAATAAGAAAACAATAATTCAAGAGTGTAAAGCTCAAATAACACAACAATTTTTTGTTCTATTTTGGCAAATTTTCCTGTAAAAATATAAATAAATAAACAATTCTTCGATACAAATACACAATTTATTTTTTTTAAAAGCGTTATACGTCTGCATTATTTACATCAGTAATTAATAAACGAGTAAAATCGAGCAACTAATTCTTAATTTAACCCTTTTCTTGGTTTTCAGAACCTGTAACGGTTCGAAAAAGCGCTGTTGCTTGACAACATCAAAAAACGACAAAGTCACAACCTCGAAAAATTTCCTGTAGATAATCATTATTAATTAAACCAATCAATTCAGAAAAAGGAAAGTTAAAAATTGATGCTCACTCAACTCCAGTTCAAATTAATTAACCTGTTTAAAACTAATGACTATACAGGGTTAAAGCGTATACCGGTTCAATCTGTCTTTCTATTTGTAACAAAAAAATGTAGTGTGTAGATTAGGAGTACCCCGATAAAAATTTGAAGCAAGAACTAGCTCCAGTTCTTAGGAGTCTCAGGGGCCATGCCATCATGCCCCACCGCAGCAATAATGGCAAGCCCTCAAGCAATTGACAAGGAACAAGATGTGGGTGCCAGTGCTCGAGAGAAACCAGAAAGCTGGCAGTCTCGCAGAAAAGAGACAAAAACTCCTTTTCTCGGTCCGGAATTTTTCTGTGGACTATCAAAAAGCTAGATAAAAGAGAAGCTCCAGAGCTGGGAATACAATTAGATAAAAGAAAGTGGAATAAGACGCCTGATCTCAGACAAGCGAAAAAATTAATAAATCTGTCGCCAAAATACGCAAGAATGCGTCTTAATGTCTCAAAAAGGGATATTCGAGTAATAACAAATATCTTCACAGAACACTGCCCTCTGAAATACAATTTTAAAAAATGGGAAAAGCAGAGAGAGGCGCTGAAACGGTAGAACACCTGCGCACTGATCTGCAAGAGACCTAAATTCCTGGAAGGCGTCACCCTTCGATCATACTCTAGATTTAAACAACAATGAATTTGTCTGAAGGCTATTTATGGTCGGTGGAGGAGACGCTTTTTTGATGTTTGACAGACATAAACATATTTACTTATCTTGTCTTTCAGTTTAATTGCTTGTCGTGAGTTTTTTCGGTGTTTTTAAGTGTTAGAAATTACTATAAATGCGAAGTTTACAATTAATATTAACAAAAAGAGGATTTAAAAATTTATTTTTATCGGTAAATATTGTTAGATTGTTTACATATTGGAAATAACAATAATAAAAATTTAGGCAACCATATATTCATACTTTGTTTTCAGAATTGACGTACCCAGGGGTATGTTCGAAGGACGTACCGATGATACTCGTTTAAATAATGCAATTAGAAAAGGATAGCATAAAATCGGCATGTCTGTACCAAGAAATTAAATATCTACTGTTTATCAACACTTTTTCAAATATAAATAAAAATATTATTAAGTTATTCAGCGTTCAAACAACCGGGCCCTAGTTCTGACGTTATGCTACTTCTACAGGGGTATGTTCGAAGGCGTCACCAAAATCACAAAATGACTTATAAATATGTGGCCATTATTTTCTTTCTTCTATGTTATGTTAAGTGTGTCAGTTTTGATGTTTAATAATCATTGAATACAGGGTGTTTCATTTTAAAAAGCGGCGGGAAACGTAAATGAAAATATCAATATTTAAATAACAATTTTGGACACCCTGTAAAAAAACAACTAAATATTGTTGTATCGCAAGATAAAATATTCTCAGTCAAGATTTCCCACACATTTTTTTTTTTGCAAAAAAGTAAAGCACCGTTGTGTGGTTATTACAATTTAAGTATAATACTGATTTTGGCGAAAATATACATAAAAAACTAAATATTTGGCAACACCACAAGAAAAAAAGGCTTAAAGAAAGGACTTCCATGAGACTCACGTAATTTTTACCTAAAGACTCGAGATAGTTTTTGCTTCAAATTTTTAGCTGATTAAATCGTAATTTTCATTTGTACCGCAATTTTCCCTTCTTACATTATTAAATGCGGTATTTATCAAAGAAATAATAGAAATACATTTTTAATACCATTATATTAAAAAATATATATTATACAGAGTATGCTACAAAATCTGCACCAGATGCAAATTTGTTTGTAGACCATTATCGAAAAAAAAAATTCTTATAAGACGCAAACTTATTTGCGCACGCTGTATGTCTCACAGGATATTTTTTATTGTATAATTTGAAGAGACAGAATGGAGGCACCAACAATAGTGACTTTTATCACTCTCCAGCTACAGCGTTACCCGTCCAATGTCTCCCACTCCTGAATCGTCCAACATTTTCTTATTCTACCAAACATACAGTTGAGTAAAATTGACACCTGTCCATTTTGAAGATTAACAAAACACATGTTTGATCCAAATTTTCAGAATCTACTTTTTTTTTGGAAGGTGTTACAGAGAGACAATCAAATTTAACTGTGAGGCTACCAATCTTATGTGTGTAAACGATGTTAAGGAGAGTCCAGAGGGCGAGATAATAACCAAATAGAATTGTAACATAGCAAGGAATATATGAAATATCAGGCAATGTGATTGGTTTGTTTAAAATAAAGGCAAGAATACTCAAAGTATTGAGAGAGCTCGACGATTTGACAAACAAATGACTTCGATCATGTGATATGGGGAGTTTAATAATGTCCCAAAGTGGTTGAAATTAAAAAGTGTACAAATAATTCTCCCCCGTTTGACAAAAGATGGCCCCACCAGTAAGTTATAGTTGAAATTGTTAGATGTAAAACATCATATCGTAAGGTTAAACATCTGGCAACACCATA
This sequence comes from Diaprepes abbreviatus, assembly GCA_034092305.1. NCBI lineage: Eukaryota > Metazoa > Arthropoda > Insecta > Coleoptera > Curculionidae > Diaprepes > Diaprepes abbreviatus. The sequence goes on from JASJET010000054.1 coordinate 15,174,863, forward strand.
ACCTTAACATATTAGCGATTTTGTAACAGCAACATAATTTTTTCGTGCGAAAAAGTCGAGTTTTGAGCCGAATAAACATCTTTTGCGGGAACTTTTGATTTATTTCTTTAATTTGAATAAATCTACAGCTAAGGCGCATCGATTGCTTGTGGTAAGGCTGCTTTAAGTGAGAAAAGTTGTCGTGAGTGGTTTCATAAGTTTAAGAACACTGAGTTTGACGTCGAAGACAAAAAAACAAAGCAGAAGGCCGAAAGTGTACAAAGACACAAAATTGAAAGGTATTATTAGAGGAAAACTCTTACCAAATGCAAGAAGAACTTGCACTTACATTAGGAATAACTCAACAAGCAATTTCACATCGTTTAAGATCGTTGGGAATGATCCAAAAGCAAGGAAATTGGATTCCATATGGAATGAAGCGGAGAACCAGTCATCGCCTCTTTGGATTATCACTTGTTCCGGTTGATGGCACAGGGCCTGTCTGAATAGCACTTCGCATAATATGAAGATACCAAAAATTGGGTCGATTCGCGGATTGCCTCAAAAGATGAAGCGATCTTCCGACGCGGGATCTATATGGTGCCAGAAAGATGGGAAAAAGGAGTGGCTACCGATGGACAATACTTTGAATAAAACATAAGGTACCGTTCTTTCACAATGAATGCTCAATTTTTGATACAAAACGGCTAAGCTTTGTACACCTTTAATTATTTTATTTTAGTACTTTAAATATACTAATAATTTTGTATGCAAGTAAATAAAATTGGTTTCTCCTATACTTTGATCTCTTTAATTGGAATAATTTTACATAAAATTACGAAAGAAACGTAAAAGTCCGGCCCTGAACTTTATAACAAAGTGTTACCAACCGAATAAAGTTATATAAACTAGAACCACTCAGACCTGCCGCTATTGTCATATGTCATTTCTTTCAGTACTCTGACTATACCAAACATTCATCTATTATTTCGATCCCTGTCTTTTTTTACTTAAATCGATAAATTTTGCATGTTTTATTCCCAAATTCTCCAAGCTATTAAAAAATTAATAAATAAATAAAAACAGATTATCCGGAATACTCTCAATACATTTTTAATTACATCAAAAAATATTAATATAGGAACAAGCTGTCCCGGGAAATGCTCGGGACAAACTTACCATCAACAGTATTTTAAATCTGCCAGCAAAATGAAGCATGACTGCATAATGACGAGTTAACACAAAAAAATTTATCAGTAGTGACTGTTTCATCGAATTAAATTTAAAACCTATAGTCATTGCGTTAATTAAGCAACGTAACTATATTCTTCACTCGAATGGGGCGTTCTCTCAATGTACTGTTTGTCTATGAGCGATTCGATGCATTTCTTTATTAACTGTACGCTAGGCGCAAAGGATACTTTTGACTGTGAATAAACCTAGAAAAAAAGGAAAGCTGATATTAGTGTCCCTATATTTAATTACTTACTTGCTGATAGGTTAAACTGTAGGTTCCCAACGGAGCTGGTAACGCTCCAACAATGGGTATTGAAGCTTTTTAAAGGGGAACCCCTTAAAAACACTGAATTTGACGAAACAATGCTTAAAGTGTAGTTGCTAGATTTAGTAGATGGTAAATAAATAAAAATATATCAAATATGGTATTGATGAAATGGTTTGGGAAAAAAATATAACATTGTTGAGACTGCAGCCGTACCATTGTGAACTTAACCCAATCGAATTACTATGGGTAAAAATAAAGAGTGAACTGGCATGGAAAACAATGATCAATTGCCCTTCCTAGATGTCATGGTGTCAAACGAAACTATTAAAACTTCAATATATAGGAAGCCAACCAATACTGGACAACATCTTAATCATAGTTCTAATCATTCTGTTGTAACAAAACGGGGCATTATACGCAACCTCTATAATCGCGCTATGTCTATATACAATAGCGCCGATTCATTGGAAAAAGAGGTAGCAAATATTAAATCCGATTTACAACAGAATGGTTATTATTTAAAACTAATTGACGATTTTATAAATATCTTTAGAACAACGACCACTGGACAACAAGGAACACATTTCTTCTTCACAATTCTGTACATTAAGGGAACTTCGGAGAAAATAAGACGAATTGTCAGTAGTTATAATATAAAAACAGCCTTTAAATCAGGAAATACACTTAGAGCTCATTTAACAAAAACAAATCCAAAAACTACCGATAAGAAAGAATTTGTTTACAAAGTTCCATGTCGGTGTGGTGAAATGTATATTGGAGACACCAAACGACCACTAAAAATTAGAATTAAGGAACATCAAAATCATACACAAAAAGGGGAAGCATCCAGATCAGGTATTGCAGAACACGCTTGGGATAAACAACACCATATAAAATGGTCTGAAGCTGCGGCAATATATATGGAACCCAACATGGAAAAAAAGAAAACTTATAGAAGCAGCTTATATTAAAAACAATAATGGAATCTTCAGTAAACCGAGTGTTGAGATACCTAATCTTTGGCAACCGCTATTTTGTAACATCAAATCATTGAGGTGTGTACAGTGAAGCGAAACTTTGCGCTTCAGTGGACACAGTCCCTATATAAGCTCCTAGTCTTAAGACAAAACATTCAGTTTATACTTGATAACGATTAGAGATACAACCTAATCGAAACGTTGTAAAAATAAAAATAAAGACAATGCAAGTCCGGCCACATTTTTGTCATTCTTCAACATTGTCTACAACCTTCAAACAAACGTTGAAACTACCATTGTTGCTCTGTTTTTTTAGGTGTTTTCCTTTTCACTATTGTTTACAAAAATATTGTTGTCCGACGGTAAAGGTGAATACAGCCACTTTCTAACATTATCAACAGTGTCTGTAAAACGGAAAGATTACTGCCAACACTCGGACATTCTTCTGCTAATTTCATGAAGACATTCCGGAAATATTTCAAAGATGAATATATTGAGTTGCGTTTTAGCTCATTTCTCAAACGCAGATCCAGTAGAATCACCAAATTTAGAAGAACTGGTAGAACTCACAACTAAAGGAGAACTTAAGTAAAATTCAGAAATGAATACCAAGAGATCTGACGGTGATAACCTCCTCATTCGACTCAAATTTCTGCCCAGCGAGTGACTTTTTCAAGTTTGGGGACAAATAGAAGTCGCACGGGGCCAAATCTGGAGAATATGATGTATGGGGCAGCAGTTCGTAGACCAATTTGGCCGTGGCGACGGCGGAGGTGTTAGGCGGTGCGTTGTCATGGTGGAAGAGCACTTTTTTCTTTGCCAAATGGGGCCGTTTTTTTTTTTGCAATTCGGCGTCGAATTGGCCCAATAATTCGGCATAGTAGAGCTCTGTGATCGTTTTGCCCTTCTCCAGGTAGTCGATGTAGATCACATCGTGTGAATTCCAGAAAAAGATGGCCATCACCTTTCCGGCCGATAGGACAGTCTTCGCCTTCTTCGGAGCATGTTCGCTGGGTGAAGTCCATTGTTTCGACTGTTCCTTGGTCTCTGGTGTGTACCAGTGGATCCATGTTTCGTCGACGGTCCCGAAACGACGCAGAAATTCCTTCGGATTGCGCTTAAACAGCGTCAAACACTGCTCTGAAGTGGTTTCGCGGTTGCGCTTGTTGTCCGGAGTGAGCAAACGCGGCACCCATCGCGCCGACAGCTTTCTCATGCCCAAAATTTCATGGAGAATATGATCCACGCGGTCTTTTGAGATGTCTACTGCCTCAGCTACCTCGCGCACCTTCAATCGGCGGTCTGCCAATACGAGATCGTGGATTTTTATCACGTTATCCTCCGTGGTAGCCGTTTTCGGGGCAACTGGACGTGGCTCATCAAAAACCGACGTGCGACCACGTTGAAACTCGTTAAATCAATTTTTGATGGTCGCCATCGAAGGAGAAGAGTCACCGTACACCGCATCAAAGCGCTCTTTGATTTCGTTGCCCGATTTCCCTTCCAAAATCAAGAATCGAATCACCGACCGACATTGCTCTTTTTCCATTTTTCCAAAGTCCGCGGACACGCCCGCTTCCACACGCGATCAAAACAAAACTGCGAGTCCGATTCGGCTGAAATTTTGACAGTAGCCGTCTGCGAGAATGTACTACACGATAGTAAATTTCTCTTACGATAGTGGCGCCATCGGGCGGTGAGGCGAAGTACTTATCGGACCGCCCTCGTATTACTTGCTGATTTTATATCAATTTTCTATTTCAAAATAAAAAAATTTCTAACACAGTTGATGATATTTTAATTTTTAATATGATATTTTAATATTAGGTGTAACTCCTATGAAGGAGGGAGAAGGCGGTGGCCCAGAAATGTTGAGAACCTCAGTGTTAAACTAAAAACTATTTCTGAATGTTTCGACGCCATACTGGGTGAAACTGATTGTGTTGTTATGAACAAAAAGGATCTCTTTCCTTATATTTGTTATTAAATTCCGGCCCGAATGAATGACAACTAGATTAAACATACCCTTACCTCTTGAATAAGCAAATTGTGCTTCAGCACCTTCCTGGATTTCATAATCCTGACGATGGCGGCTTGCAGGTACATTTTTCTATCTTCTTCCACAGAATTCATTGTCTGTTCTACCTCGTGCGGCGTTTCTTTCTGAATTGCGGCCGTTATCCTGAATTTTGTTCGTTTATTTGAATAGTCTACGTTCAGCCGTAAGTTTGTTTCTGTCTCGTCTATTTCCTAAAAATTCAAACTATGTATTACTTTGTAAAATTGACCTGGTAACGATTTCTTACCTCTGTATCTGCCAACAACAATTTTGAATCTACCAAACTTACGGCATGCCTTTTAAACTGTTCAGAATTCAGTTGTAACGTTTCTCTTACTTCTTTGCATGACAGACTGTCAGCCTTTTCAAAAAGCAGAAGTATGGCCATTTGGAACGTTTGCACCGTTACTACGTACGGTTTCCTTAAATAACCTAAAAAATTGAAATATTTAACTTGCCTGCATTTCGTACGACTTATTGTTCTTTGTTGACAAGTTTTATATATGGTGACATCGCCTTTGTTGTTCAAAGGGATACTGGTCATAATTTAAGATATATTACTGGTACTCGCAACTTGCAGATTATGTTAGTCGGAAATGGTTTACGCATCCCATGCGAAAAAAAATTTTCATTGTTCTGTTGTGCGACAAATGAAATTTCTTCAGGTGCTCTGCAAGCGCTGATCGTGTAAAACAGCAATTTTGCTGCAGAACGAATTAATGGCTTACCTAATTTTAATTCAGCTTGACATAAATGATGAAGCCATGTTAATTTTCGTCCATTAAATCTATTATGATAAAACGTTTCAAACTGAAAAAGACGAAAATATATTATTTTAAGACTAGATTATAAAATCTTATTTCTTCAATATCTATGGGGTGTTTTAAAAAATATTATATTTGCAATTTCTGACATTTATCTCACCATTTGAACACTCTTCTCCAACTGTTGAGGTAGAGCGAACGGCGTGACTACAGCTTGCCCCAAGGGCCACGCCCCTGCTTGTAGGACGTAAATACCGAAATTTATACCTAAATCGATGTCTTCTTGCTTTATGAAAGCCTGGAATTTGTTATTAAGATCCGCCGACACTGACATGTCAGTGAACATTCTGTGCAGTTTACTGGTAAATTCGTAACCACAAGCCTAAAAAGTTATATATTATACAGGGTGTCCCTTTATTACTCTGATATTTGATTGGCCACAGATTGTTGAGATACCCTGTATAAGCTAAGCTATTCTTAAAATATAACCCATTTAATCCCGTTAACATTCTGCCTATCAATGGATATAAGAATTCTGCCGCCACATAGGATAATTAGAACTAATTCTTCCGAAAATTAAACATCTTATATATATATATATATATATATATATATATATATATATATATATATATATATATATATATATATATATATGTATATATTAATTAATTAATTAAAAGTTATGCAGTTGCGGATTTGGAAAAATGATCAACAGTTCCAATGACTTTCATTTGACTTTGAAATCTACGTTCAAACAAAAATTTAAAAAAAAAAAAATATTATGTACGCAGAATCTATGCCAATTCTTCCTTTTATTCAATTTTTGGCTGAGAGTAACTGGCGTTCTCTCTAAGCACCACTTCTGCCCTGAGGAAATTTCAGAAAAACTAAATCTGCTTGATATATCTAAAAGAGCTGGCCCCGACGGTGTTCCTACTATAATGCTAAAAAACTGCTCAACTTCTCTTGCCACACCACTGCAAAGGATATTCCAGCGCTCATTAGACTCCGGCCATTTCCCGAAGGTATGGAAATTTTCCAACCTACCTGTTTTTAAATCGGGTGATAAGTGTGATGTAGCAAACTATCGTGGATTTTCAATCTTATCTACAATTCCTAAACTTCTTGAGTCAATTCTGACCGATGAAATCTTTAATAACTACAAGCGATACATCAATCCTGAACAGCACAGATTTTATTAGGGACGTTCCACTGTAACGAACCTTGCGATTTATCAGAATTTCCTAGTCAAATCCGTTGAACAAGGACATCAGATTGACGCAATTTACACCGATTTGTCCAAAGCCTTTGACAGCACTCCTCATTTACTGCTTACTACTCAAGAAGCTGTCTGAAATCGGTATCTCGGGAAATTATTTAAACTGGATCAAATCTTATCTCAGCGAGAGACGACAGTGCGTGGAGATGTGCGGGTCACTATCCAGCAAAGTAATGTCTACTTCTGGTGTCACTCAGGGATCACACACAGGACCGGTTCTATTTCTTCTATTCACCAACGACGTTACCTCCTGCTTTGTTTCCTCTCAGGTCCTATTATACGCTGATGATCTGAAATTGTACAGCATTGTTAACTCAGATCATATCCAGTTACATTCTGATCTAGATTGTTTTGTCGGCTGGTTTTCTTCAAATCATCTAAAAATTAACGTCTCCAAATGCAAATCTATTAGCTTCTTCAAGTGCAATCACCCAATGTTATGAAATACTGGGTCAACCCGTTGAATTCGTAGAATCTATCAATGACTTGGGAGTAATTTTCACGAAAGATTTGCAATTCAACGTCCATATTGACAGCGTCACGATCAAGGCTCTAAGAATGCTGGGTTTTATTTAGCGAAACTCGAGTCATATTAATGGCACTAGAGCTCTGACTTGCTTATACAACTCGCTTGTTCGCAGCGCTTTAGGATACTATTCCAATTATATGGACTCCCAACTATGTCACCCTCAAAAGCAGACTCGAGAGAGTACAAAATATATTCATGAAATATCTACTATATAAGCACCATTTTCCATCACACGGCTTAGCTTATGAAACGAGACTGGTGTTGTGCGGACTCAAGAGTCTGAAGAGCAGAAGAAGAGAAGCTGTTTTTGTTCCTGTTTAAAATATTTAATAACATAATTGACTGCGACATGTTGTTGAGCGAGATTACTCTTAGGGTCCCATCAAGGCATACTAGGCTGCAACGCATGTTCCAGGAAAGCTATCATCGCACCAACAACGGCCAGTCCGCCTTCATAAACAGATGAATGGTTAACTATAACCGATTTTATATGGACTGTGACATTTTCAAGGGCTCTCAGCGAAGGATTAAAACGATTATAGTGTTTAAATGATATACTTTGTTGTACATTCTTCTTTTTTTATGAGTTTTGTTTAACTGTTCGTTTTTTCTTTTTGTTTTTGTTCTGTGTCATTTGCCATACCACTTAGAATGTATCATTCTGTAGTGTGTGTAATTAGATAAATAAAAATAAATAAATAATCGATAGAGATCATTCAAAGGTCACTCAAGATAACTTTTCAGATAAAAATTTCCTTTGTTTTGGAATCTGAGCGAGTAAAGATGCATGGGCTTAGTTTTTGGTAGCTCAGGTTCAGTCCCTGCTTCAAAGAGAATTCATAGAGATCATTTAAAGGTCATTTGAAGATCATTTCCGGAAGACATAAAATCTACTGCTTTTTACGTGTGAATTTATTTTTTGAGTGCTCAAAACTTACGATTAAATTGCTAAATTTTCAATTTAAAAAGTATTCATAGTGACCAATTTTGACCATCTTAAAACAATTTTTTTCCCAAATCCGCAATTGCGTAACCTTTAATTTAAAAAAAATATATCTCAACGTTATCCCAAGTAGACATACTTGATTTTTGGAAAAATTACTTCCAAATATCCCAAAGTGCGCTATCGAGTATTGGAATAATAAATGGGCACCCTGTATTATCAATATTGATTTTTTATTACTAGAAAATCTATAAAAGAAAACCGTACAATGCCATAAAGCTATCATCGAGTTTGTACTTCATAAAAAGCCATAATTAGTTTGTATCATTGTAAAAGTCGCAATGCATACGAAGAAATCGGTCATTTTGTATTTAATAGCAATTTTTGAGAAAACTGTTGGAGATAAAGGCAAACTTATTGATATCAATTTGAAGATGAATAAATACTCTATCGATAAACTCCACTAGATACAAGGTGTTTTATTTTAAAAAAATTGTGTAAAATGGACTTGAAAATATTAATATTTAAATAACAGTTTTGAATACTCTGCATAAAAAAAAACTAATATTGTACATTTTGATATAAAATGATCCCAGCAAAGACTTCGTACAACGTTTTACAAAAAAGTAAAGAATAATGCTGTGTAGATTAAAATTTAAGTGAAATTTTGATTTCAGCTAAAAATTTGGCAATGTTGCATTTTAAGACAAAAGAATTTTAAGATTGAAAAGACGGTTCTCTAGCATTGATAAAAATATAGGTTGTTAGGTTTAGAACACCCTATATGAGCTAAACTATTATTATAATATTTATATATATATTTATATTATAATATAATTTTAAGACAAAAGAATTTTAAGATTGAAAAGACGGTTCTCTAGCATTGATAAAAATATAGGTTTGAGCTAAACTATTATTATAATGTACCTCTTTTAACCCCAGCAACATTTTTTTTTTCGATTTAACAATATAGCCTCAATCAAATACCAAAGTAATAAATGGACACCCTATATATGCATTATCATATTGTAAAATAAAATATCTATTAGCTTCCATTAAAATCAGTTGAGTAGTTGTTGAGATATTAACTTTACCTGTTTTAACCTGTTGATCATGGCCTCTTCGGCATCCATGCTTTGTGTCTGTTGATGGATTAGCCTCTTAGCCAACGATCTCGAATAGAACTTTTGAAATACATCTTTATCGTCTATATATTTAAATATAATTATACTTTCTGACAGTTTTTCATCGACCTACAATTAAAATTACAAAACATTTCCCAACATAAAACAAAAAATTATTTATTTTTAATTAACCCTGTGTCTTACCTCAGATTCAGTTATTCCTTTACTACTCTTCTTTAGTAATGTATCACAATACTTAGCCAACAACTCCGGACTTCTACAAGGAGACCTACCATCGTTAGGCCTGTGATTTATCACAGAATTACAAGCTTTGTCGAGAGCGCCCATAAAATTTTGATCGGATTTAAAAACTTCCTGAATAAGAAGCTTGTACTTTTTATAAACGGCTAATAAGTTCTCGACAAAGTTTATATGAATGGTATCTCCTTGCAGATTATGAATTGCCTAAAAATAATTATAAAATAATTTAACATAAAGCAAAAAGTAGAAAAATGTGATGTGTGCAAATGAACTACTTTCCAAAAAATAGCATTAATATGATTTTTTCTTATAGTAGCCAATCAAAGACAGTGAAGGTGTCCCATTGGCTTTTGTAGGTCTGGCATGCATAGTTTAGTTCAAAAATAACAATTAGTGTGTTGCAGCATTGCAAACAATATAATACAACAGGATTTAAAAAGATGATCAAATTAACTTACTGATAAACCCTGATTTTTAATATGATCAAATACAGTGTCCACAAGTACCACAAGGGCATTTGGTACACTTTTGAGCAGATCATACATATTCGATAGATCCTTCTTTTTTTCATATTTGACCATATTTTGACATTCACTGTATAGAAATTGTAGATGCTCAGCTACCATGTGGAGTTCACATCTATGTGCGACCTAAAAACAAAATAAATGCCTGAAAAAACATGTTCCAATCATAGACATATAAGAAATTAAGACCGCAGATCCTATTGACGCAGTTGACTCCCGGTTTAGAAAGAGACGGGGCGTTTTTGATGAGTAGTATCTCTTTTTCTATTCCACAGATTAGTGGGAAAAGCTTTCTAAACTGGGAGCCAACGTGCTTGTACAGGATCCGCGTTCTATTATCTTTATATTATGTCTATAATGCTAATTAAATCTAACCTTTGGCAAGGAACTAGCGTGTAAAAACCTTCTCGCTCTAAACAATTCTTCTTCTATTTTTCCTTTCACCCTTTCCATATACAAACTAACATCTCTTTCTTGTAGAAGCAATGCTGCGTCTCTTTTGAAGTGTTCGCCGCTAGCATTTAAAAACGTTACTTCAAATAATTCAGCATATAGTTGAAGTTGAGCTTTCTTTCTATAAGCCTGAACCTGCAAAATTAAATTAACATTTACAAGTCATGTGAGAATTAATAAACAATTTCAAATAATTCATCAAATTAATAGATGACAAACCTCTACAAAACTGAGAATAGTTCCTCTGACTGCTTCAATTGGTATTTTAGGTGGTTGTCCAGCTCTATCTAGGTCTATTGCTTCTAGTAGAAGCTTAACCAGTCTATGTCCCAGGGGACAAATCATATTTGATTGCCATACTTGTAGAGCTAATTCACCTATTTCCATCTGATCACCTAAAAATAAAAAAAAAATACACATTATCACAACTGCAATCAATAATAATGCGAATTGTATCACCTTGGTTTGCACTCGCTGGATCGATACTTCCATAGATAATTTCAGCATCTGACATTTTCTGGGTCCTGATATGTTGCTGATTTAAATACAGATACAAACTATGAAGATACTGGCTGCCAACGGAATACTACACACAGAAAAAAATACATATATATTAGCTCTACAATGAGAAAAAAATTTTCAGATTTAAGCAAAAATAACTTGTATATAAATGTGCAGTAGTATATTCAGGCATTTTCTGTAAAGATTTTAAAGAATGTTGAAAGAAATGTTATCGGAAACTTACTTGAGACCAATAGTGAAAATAATTCTTCACCAAATTGTGTTCTCCATCTTCCTGAACTTTATTGAGAAGTTGAGCTACATGATCAATCAGGTATTGTTTAGTTTCAGCATATAATCGGTCTGCTAAAGGTTCTGGGTGGGCAACACATAAGGAATATACATCACTAGAAATAAAGAAACATAAATGTAAATGGACAACTCTGTTGATGCTATTGTTGAAGGCGTACTGGCAGGTTAACTTTGTTCTCGGATGACCCGAACTCGTATCTCGATTTGAACTCGTCGTCTCATGGAAGGCAATAGCCAAACATAAGGCAATATTCTGCCTAGTAAAAACATTTAAAATGTGCGTCGGAAGGCACGTAAAGCCGATGCTCTAATATATCTGTATATAATCTATTAAGTGCAAACGTTACAATTTTGACAGGACTGAGTATGGTGAGTATGGTGCTATGAATAATTATTTGTTGCAAGTAAATTGGATTGATCTTTACTATATGAATGATGTTAATGATATTGTTGATGCTTTTTATGAAATTATATATCAAGCAGTAAACTTCTTTGTGCTGAAATATACTGTGAGGAGGTCGAGCTTTCCTGTTTGGTTCAATTCAGAACTAAAAAGAAAGGTAATAGCTAAGAAGGTTGCGCACAGAAAATATAAGACAACAAATAGTCAGCAGTATTTTAATGAATTTAATAATTTGAGAAATGAATGTAAAACTTTGACCAGTGAATGTTATGAAAGGTATGTATCAAGTGTGGAAGGGAGAATGAGGGAGGACGTCGAAGAATTTTGGAGGTTTGTTAAGTCAAAGACTAGAGAGAGTGATAAAATTCGGGAACTTATGTTTCTTGATGATTGTCAAGCAGAGGGAGGATAGGAGGTAGCTAATCTTTTTGCTACACAATTTAGTTCCGTATATGAGAGTTTTAATGATCAGGCTGCCAACATAAATGAGCAGGAACAGGAGATCATTAGCGGTCCACATTTTAATGTAAGCCATGTTGAGATTGGATTTGAGTGTTTGCTGGATTGCCTGTTGTCTTTGAATGTTAAGAAGAGTGCTGGTCCTGATTTGTTGCCGAATAGAATGCTTAGAGAGTGTCCTGTGTCTTTATGTGAGCCCATTTCTTTTATTTTTAATAAATCCTTATCTAGTGGTGTCTTTCCCAGCAAATGGAAGCACTCATACGTCTCCCCTATATTTAAATCAGGTGGCAGCTCTGATATTAAGAATTACAGACCTGTCTGCATACAGTCTGCTGTCCCTAAAGTTATGGAAAAAATGGTTCTACCTTCGTTAGGTATCTTCAACAGTATTATAGCGGAGGAGCAGCATGATTTTCAGGGAGGTCGTTCTACGGAGACTAATCTCTTCTTGTATACAAACTACATTAGCGCAGCCATGGATCAGGGTTGTGAAGTTCATGCAGTGTACACGGGCTTTAGTAACGCTTTTGACTTGATTGATTAGAGTGTATTGCTTCACAGACTTGAGTCCCTTGTTATGGATGATCCATTCTATTCTTGGATGTCATCCTACCTGCAGGGTAGAACACTGCAGGTTAGACTGGCAGGGTTTCTTTCACATAAGTTTGATGTGGTCTCAGGCGTGCAACAACGGTCGCACTTGGGCCCTAGACTATTTCAGTTGCTTATAAATAATATAGGTCAGTGTTTTAGTTCTAGGTATCTTCTGTTTGCGGATGATTTGAAATTTTTAGAGCAATAGAGTCCAGTAAAGATTGTAAATTACTTCAGAGGGACTTAAATATTTTAGAGACATGGTGCTTGAAAACTAACCTCAAGCTGAATGTTGCTAAGTGCTCATATATTATATTCTGTCGCAACAAGAGCGTGAACCAAGTTGAGTACAGAATTGGAGTGAGTAAATTGCAGAGGATGAACGTTAAAGATTTGGGATTATTTCTAGATAGTAGACTTCGTTATGTTGATCATTATGATGCAGTCATTAATAGGGGCCACCGTATGTTGGGTATGGTGGTAAGAATGTCCAAGGATTTTAATAATCCATGTGGTCTCTTCTTTTTTTGTGTGTTATGTAAGGTCAATAATGGAATACTGTAGTTTGATTTGGAGCCCATACTTTGATATACATAAAAAACGTTTGGAGGCTGTTCAGGTAAAATTTTTAAAACATCTAGGGTACAGATTGACACAGAGAAGGCTGCAGCTTGGCGTTGATGAGGTAAGGGAGTGTTATGGTTTGACCAAACTGGAGGACCGCAGACGATATTTTGAACTTCTTTTTTTCTATAAGGTAATAAATAATTTAATAATGTCCCCTGATATATTGGCTGGTTTTAATTTTAAGATTCCACCTAGGTATCTCAGGAGGTGTCCACTGCTGTTCTCCGGGTTCTATAACACCCTACATGGTCAGAATATGCCAATTAGTAGATTATTTTGTCACGTCATTTAATGTATTTAGAAATAAGCTAAGAAGTCTGATTTTGTGATAGCAGTATTAAGCCATCTAATGTTTAATATTAAATAATTTATTTGATTGTATATGTACAAATGGTGGAATCGTTGAAATAATAAATAAATAAATAACACAGTTAAAGTCAAAATATGCTTTATTATAAAAACACAAATATTTTCATTTACAAAGCTCCCTATGAGGAGTCAACCGGCATTCTTCAAAGTAATCGACTGAACTACACACTCCTATTAGTGTTTCCACATGGTGAACCAGATCGCGTAGTGGATTTTTAGAAAGGCTTTGAACGGAAAAACTGTTGCACCAGGTTTGCCGAATGCGCTGGCGCATTGTCATGCTGCAGAACCAGCCGTCACTCTGCCAAAAAAGCTACTATTATCTTCTTACTGTATCAAGCAGTCTTTTTAGAACTTCAAGATAAAGTTCTCTATCGATTGCCTGACGTCTCGGAGCTAGTCATAATGCACAATACCTTCATAGTCGAAGAAAACAATCAACAAGAACTTAAATAAATGCGGCCATCTTTAAACAACTCTTATATCTGTTTTGTTTCGCTTATATACTCGTCCAAAAACCTTAAGCGACATTTCATTAGTGTCCGCACAACTTTTTTCGAGTTTAAAGCAAAACTTGATACAATTTCGTTGGTCACATCTCTCCGCCATTTTCGGCTATAACAAAATTCGATCAATATAAATAAGGCAGTGTAAAGAAAAACATTATACGCACAAACTAACACGGCCGATTGGTAGTGTTGCGGTAAGAACATCCCACCGTTGTTCTCCGACAAATTTGGCTTAAGTAGGAGTTTCAAGTTGTTGAAAGCATGACGAGTATGTGTGGGAAAGGCATCGGTAGATCCCACTGATGAGTCCACCACCGATGCCGGGACGAAACATTCAAACATTTTGACGGTGGTCGAAATAGTTCGTTGGTTTATGACCTTAATTTCAGGAGCATTACTACAAGGTGCCTGAGCAGGGACGGCGGTAGACAAGGGTCAAACCCGCCGTTGGCTTCGATTAAGCATGATCCGATACTTGGAGGACAACTTAGGATGTTCGTTCCACATTTCTCATATCAGGCCTGTGCTTCTACAGCTTGGACTTTCTAAGAATAGTCAGTCGGACAAGCAAATGCCTTGGGGGGACATGTGGTAAGAACATCCCACCGTTGTTTTCCGACAACTTTGACATAAGTAGGAGTTCTAAGTTGTGGAAAGCATCGGTAGATCCCATTGATGAGTCCACCACCGATGCCGGGATGAAACATCCCAACATTTTGACGGTGGTCGAAATCGTTAGTTAATAACTACGACAGTAGTTACGGTAAACAGTGATTTCGTGAGGGATCACACTCGTACCCTATGGAGGTCGCTCGAAGGTCATGACGCGAAGTTATAAACGCAGGTCGGATACTTTTGGGACGCACCTTGTATATTTATGTAAAATAGATATAAAAATATAAACAATTCGTCCAGTTCATAATTTGAACGTTCATAGACCACAGATTTCTTAGTTGACGTCAGGGTAGGTATGGGCAAAGGTAAATCATGTACTTACAGTATGAAATAAAATTATGTCTGTGTTTGTAGACAATACACTGTTTCCAAAAAAAAATAAACTAAAAAGGGTAAGTATTTTTCGCCTAGCGTGATACAGATATCGTACTGCCATTTTTGAAATAACAAATAAAGTATTGAGCAGATAACGACTCAACATTCTCCAGAAGGATATCCCATATCTAAGAAGCGACTACACAGTGCATAGTAAACAGTCTTACCCATTAAAGGGCCCAAATCCTCGACCGAAACTCTTACCGCAAAATAATGCTAAGCTATATTTTTCCTTAAAGAAACTATACGGGGTCTAAATGTAAGTTTCTTCTCAATGACTAAACCAAGAAACACAATCTGGGTGGCTCTCAATTATGATATTTTCAACTACAAGCCTTCCATGTGACATTTAATTCAGCACTAGCTGATTAGAATCAAACCAAGTTTTAATTGAATAATATTAATAACAATCTTCCATGCCGCAAAATCAGAGCAGTGCCACAAAATAGTTGTGTCATCTGCAAAAAGAGTATACTTGCACTCAATATCCTCCTGAAAGTGTAATGATAAAAATTACCACAGCAGAATTTCATGACTTAACACAATCAAATGCTTTCGATAAGTAACAAAAAATTGTCGCAGAAATTTCCCCTTATTAATATGCAAATATAAACTCTCCAACACCTTAAAACACACAACGTAAATATGTGTGAGTGGTTGCCTATGTTCTGTAAAGAGCACTGTACTTAAAAAGAAGATGGTATTGAATGAAAAGAAATTATTCTATAATTTTTCCTGAATAGTATGTGCCTTAATTTTAGTTGATAAAGAAGGTCCACTAGGCATTCTGAATGAAGTAGATACCATAAATTTATCAAGCAAAACTAAGTTACAAGAAGGTTCATAAATAAATTATTTGCTGTTTTGAACAAGTTGCTCTATTTGTTGGAACTACTGCATAGAAAACTAAAAGTCAATTCTTTTTAATAACCACGCGTCTTTTGATATATGTTCTCTGTTCCTAGACAACTGGATAAGATGTGGAATTTAGATATAACAAATTTGCAAATACATTTTAAATCTTAATAAGTTTTTTTTTTGTAATTTATTAAATTTTTAGCAGCAAATATAAAATCCACAACTTCTACTCACAAGTTTATGACCTATCCCAAGGTTCTCATTGTGTAAAATCTGGCAAAGTAAAAATCTTTTATTTAAAAGTTTCAAAAAAACTATTTAGTTTTAAATGAATTCTTTTATAAAATAAAAATATATTTTTATCCTTGACATTGAACTATAAGGTCAGAATTATTTGAAAATAACACGTGTTACATCTCATGTGACAAAATTTTATCACTTTACTTAATTATCTTCCTGTATTAGCTAACCAGAATAATCAAGAAATTAAGGGAAAATTTTTAAATCAAAATGTTAGTACATATTTACTAAAAATTGTCAATAAAAGAAAAATTTAGGAAAATGTAAAAATTTTTTTATGGGACATATGCTGTTTTAGTGTGAAATTTGATAAAACAATTGTTTGTTTTTTTATCATTTGGTAACACTTTTCACATTAATGCAATACTTTGGCCTCATTTTTATCCATATTCTCATTATTTACATTTACTTATACATAATAGGTTTGTTTATCAATATTTTTTTATTTTCCCTTTGTGCATACCATTCTATTAGTTACTTTATGAAGTAAGAAAATGCTAATGAATCCAACAAACTTGCAATATAACTTTTTTTTACTCAAAGAAACATATTTAATAAACAAAATGGCAATATTAAAATAAGATTTATAAATTAATATTTAAACAATTAATAAAGGTTTTTCAATAAACTTATCTGTCAAAAAGAAATGTACAGTAAAATATATTTAGAGTTGTAACCATAGTTGTAAATAATCACAATGATGATGAACATTCAATTCCACTGAAATAGAAAGTGCAATATTTTCACTTTCTTGAATATTTAATTCTATTGATGATGAAACTGTTTATACATAAATATAAAATTAAACAAAATGAATGGGAACCGTATTTAGGTGAATAAAATGCTCTGCTAACAAACATCTTAGTCTAATAGCATAATTTGTAATGCCTAATTAACAAATAGCATAAATGTTTACTTTAAGTTAAAAATAAAAATAGTTAGTGAACAAAGAACATTCTAACACTAATCAAAACACATAAAAAAGTCTTCAGAAAACATTCCCCAATACACTAGTAAATACTTACGAAAACCGATCATTCCAGACAGTCCTTGGAACATGATCTAGAGTAATCACACCCCTGATCGTCTCCCTTATGGCCCCCCACGTGGAATTAAAGTCCACCTGCCTCGGCTTCAATGACATCTTATTCGAAACGCAAAATCACAACTGCCTTTATTTTGGAACAATGACAGTGCTGATTTTCTTTGCTAAAAATAAACGAATTGGGCACGTTTTTTACTCATAAAAAAGCTAATGCTTCGCATCGACTAAACAGATTTTCGAAAGTTTATTAATAACTTACTTACCTTTGATTTCCAAAGGCTTTTCGTGGCCTTGAATCAGCTGGGGGTAAATATCCTATTGCGAAACTATGATTAATCTCTAAAAACACATTTTATTTAACAAGAAATTAAATTATTTTTATTAGTGAAATGCGTAGTAATTTATTGGGAAAGCGCTGCTCAAGGAATTTTAAGAAAAAATACGCAAAACTCGAAAATAACCTATGTTTTTTTGACAACTCTTCGGACATCTGTCAAGTCTTTCAATTGGTAAAAAATAAGCGCGGAAACGTCACAAAAACATGAAAATCGAAAGTACTTGGGAAGTCAAATTGGCATTAGCTTTACGGGCCAAAAAATATTGTAACTATTGGCAACCACTTTGTTTAGAAAAGAGGAAGACGTCAAGCTTCTGTCAATTTTTTCCGTTTTATGGCGCCCTTTTTTTTCACTAGCTGCAAGAAATTATTTGAAAAGGCAGTTAGTACCCAAAAGAATATTGCTGAAAGTTAAATTAAATTTTAAGAGTTTGTAGAAACCAATAAGTAGTAATTCCCTCTCAAAATTATCAAGAGGACTCGCGTTCTTCCAAATTTGTTTGTGGGTAAATTTTTGGTAAAAATAATTTTCGTTATTATATTTTTAAAATCATTTTAAGATGTCCGAAGGGGGTACATCGAACGGTATTCTGGGCGAAGGGTGTGCCGAAATGTCTACTTACAAAAAGGAAGCTTGCAAGGTAGTGTCATTCAAGTTCGGTGAGTAATGTTAATTTAGCTATGTTATTTTGTTGATTGTATTAACACTAGATTATCTAGGACTCATCTCCAAAATATTCTTTATACAAGTACCGTTCAAAAATGTTTTAAAACTAAACGCCAAGTAGATATTGTATATACTGATCTGAAAAACACATTTGATACAGTGAGACAGTGTTTTAATAACAGCCTTAAGAAGTATGAATGTTACTTGTAATTTAGGTACGTTAATGAATTCATATTTGTCAGGGAGAAAACTATGTAGAATTAATGGGTTTAAAATCAGCTACGTATAAAAGAACCCCTGGGGTGCCTCAGGCATTTAACTCGAACCCAATACTATTTTTGTATTGTTGATATGGTAATGTTCTGTCTGTTATTTGCTGATGATTGTATTTGTTACCAAAGATGCTTGTGTGCAAGCTATTTAGTTATTTTATTTGACTGTCGAATGTATTTTAATTAACATATTGCATCAGAAATACATTGATTGTTGTTTGGCACATTTTCTTTTACCAAAATTTGAGTATCGAGGCATTTTTTGATCTCCAAATTGTAATATATAGGTTGATCTTATCAAGAATTACTATAGAGTATTTTTAAATTACATGCTTTTCCAGAAGTTTAGTTATTATCCACATAGAAGGAAGATCTGATCATTTATTTTTGTTGGGGTTGTTTCGAGACGGTCCTTGGAAAAAAATATATAATTTAAGATTTGTTTATTTACAATATGTAAATTATTAAAGGGAAATATAGATATGTAAATTAGGAAAATGCTATATCTCAAAGGATGTTTTGTTTTTGGGTTTTCCCAGGACAAATCTGTATAAAAACTCACAAATATATTAAATATATTACCAATATACCTCTGAAATTCATGTAGGTACTATAAGTTATGGTGAGTTTACGAGATAAATAGAGTGCAAACTAGTTGAATAATTTACTATAATTCTTAATGTATTGTGTATTAGGGTTAGAAATTACTTTAAATTTGATGCTTATAATAATAACTAAATAAATAAGGTGCTCTAATAATTTGGAATGGGAGTAAGTGGAGAATACATTTCTTCCAAGTTTTTCCATTGATCAGAATTGTGTGTATATATATATATATATATATATATATATATATATATATATATATATATATATATATATATATATATATATTATATTTTGTTTTCTTAAAAACACTTTTTTAAAAAACTTTTATTTTATTTATTTAACAATTATTTTATACTTTCAAAATTAAATATAAATCAAATCTTAAATCAGAACTTAAACTAGCAGAGTAACAGCATTAATTGCTTTGTTTACTATTACTAACTTACAATAAAATAAGGGAATGTTTTTATACTTTCCTTATAGCAACATCAGCAAGTTTGCATGATTAGAGGTCACGTTGTCATGTGTTGCAACACTGCTGATTTTGCTTAATTGGAAAATTGTCTGGTTGTCATTGCGAAATCTGACCCCTGCGGTCAATGAATAATTACTATTTATAACATGGGTGTAGATTCGCATGTAACAACTCCCCCTTTTTAATAAAAGGGTTTGACGTCTGGTACGGATGGCTTCCTTGGAAGGTGTTCACAACATTTGTATGGAATTTCGATTGGAAGATTCTTGTAGGTGACGTTTTGGTATACATCTATCAGACGCTTTCCATGAACTCTGGTGGTTCCAATGAATGCGCTGCAGTCTGGTTGAAGAAGTAGAAGGGTGTTGGCTTGGACGACTTTCGTAATGAGTGATTTCCCGTCGCATTTCACAGTGATGGGTAGTGGATCTGACACTGAAGTTAACCAAAGGTTTTGATCAATTTGTTGGACATTGTATCCCTTTGCTAACAGCAAACTTGATTGGCAAGTTCCTGGTAACAGGTGGTGGATTGGTTGCTTCAAAAGTTGTGCTTCGCAGATGGAGTCACTGTCTATTGAGTGTGGAAGTACTTCAGAGCAGATTTTCTGGTGGAAGCTAAGTACTTTGCAAGTCTTAAGGCTTTGAAGTGAAACGTAGAGCATCGAATCATCATCTCTCGCAATATATTTTTGAGTGGTAGAGATGATATGGTGAAACCCTGTATGGTTATCCGATATTGGTATGGGATAAAGGCGATACATGGTGTATGTTTCGGGATCAACCAGAGGAATTTTTAAAACAAACAATACTCTAGAGTCTGATTGATAGGCTTCTAGCTCGATAATATCAATATATTTAGCGAGGCTAGAAGAATAGACCGGTAATGGTAAATTGTTTTTATGTAGAGCTTGAGAAATTTGTTTAAGCGACTCGATCAGATCTAATGGGGTAATGATGGAGCTATGTAAAATTCTTAGGCGAGCGAATGTTATGGCGTTTAGGATATCGTTAAGATAATTTTCTATGAAAGAGTAGCTCTCCATAAGGGATTCGCATAAATCCAAAGTGTCTAGTTTTGCGTTATAAAAGGCTAAATCGTCTGATATGTCCATTATTGCCGTTTGTATGTTTCGTACGTCGTCGTTAAAAGTTTCTTCGTCGATTCTTAATTTTTCGATGGTAGAATTAAAACTTTTAATTACTGAAGTTGTTACCGAAATTTGATTTTTCATTAGATTCTCAATTTGTCTTTCGTCCCGCGTGATTTTCTCTATACAGCCGTTGAAGTATTCGCCGTCCGACGCGTCTAAGTTACCTGTGATTGTTTTCCATATCGTTCCAATTCCGTTAATTATTCCGCATTTATTCTTATAATCATAGTTTGGTGTCCGCGATTATGTCTTTGTATTTAAGATTAACGGAGTCAGAGATTTGTCCGAGTAGGTTGGCGTGAGTTTGTACTTCTCCTTTAAAGGCTATTAGTCTTAGTGGCGTTATTTCCGGAGAGATCAGGTTATCTAGCATTGAATTTAAGATCTTATCGTTATGTAGAATAGCTTCCTTTATAGGCAGCAGTTCTTTGTAAACGAGGAGTGTCCATTTGTTGTTTGATATCTTTATAGTGCCTTCCTCGTGGAAGAAGATTCCAACGGTATTGTTTATGGGTGTTATGAAGTATTGAGAAGACGTAGCTGCAAGCAACGCGCAGAATACAACTGCCTGCTTGAGCATCGATCGTCTTATTCTTCACTATTTGCAACCAGGGGCTTCACCAAGTGTTCCTTCCGTTGCTGTTGCGTGAGGATGTCTTTGGTTCGTTCTTCGTTTCAAGGGATTGGGATCCGCCGTCAACAGTGAGAATGTCTTCGTGTTCTGCCAACGTAAACGAATCCTACCGACTGCGCCAAATTTTATATTTTGTTTTCTTAAAAACACTTTTTTAAAAAACTTTTATTTTATTTATTTAACAATTATTTTATACTTTCAAAATTAAATATAAATCAAATCTTAAATCAGGACTTAAACTAGCAGAGTAACAGCATTAATTGCTTTGTTTACTATTAGTAACTTACAATAAAATAAGGGAATGTATTTATACTTTCCTTATAGCAACATCAGCAAGTTTGCATGATTAGAGGTCACGTAGTCATGTGTTGCAACACTGCTGATTTTGCTTAATTGGAAAATTGTCTGGTTGTCATTGCAAAATCTGACCCCTGCGGTCAATGAATAATTACTATTTATAACATGGGCGTAGATTCGCATGTAACATATATATATATATATATATATATATATATATATATATATATATATATATATATATATATATAAATATATATAAATTATGGGTTTATTTTTTAAGAATAGTTTTCAAGTAGTCAAAATTTTTCCCTTCTTTTTCCAGTGTATGACAAAGATGATTTGGAGTCAGATCATATTGTCACATTTAAGCCAGAAATGGCACACCAAATATTCGGAGAAAGGTAAGAATTTTTTAAATAACTATTTCCCTAATTTGGTAGTTATGTTGATTAAGTGAAATCTAGGACATTTTTTGAAAAAATTTTAGTTCCTATCCCTATATTGAGGTCATAGAACACTATTCTGGCTCTGGTTTTCCACTATGAAGAACATCCAAAAAAATCATGTTTCACTTCACGAGGCATTTTTAAAAACATTATGTTTCTAACTTAGTTCCGCTATGATATTATATTTAGTTGTTTGTATCATGAGTACATTTAGTAATGTAAAAGGCAGGATTACCTTTTGGCCCTCTGTGCCTAATAAAGTTTATATATTATTTTAAAACAATTAAAAACAAATTTTTAAACTATAAAATTTGTTCATCTTAGTCAACAACATAGTTTACTGTTTATAATGTAAAAACAAGGGTAAAATTAATCTTAACTACCCAAAATTTTTGATTAGTTCAAGTTTACCTTGTTTTTAATTGCTTTAGAAAACTGAAACTAACATGAACTAACCTAAACTGATTTAGATTTATTAATTAAAAAATATTATTTTCCAGCAGAGACCAAGTGGAGGCGAGACAATCTCTGCCAGAGAAGGATACTGAGAAAGGTCAGAGTTAGTAGGGAAGTGGGTGGTTTAGTATCTGCTGTAAAAAAATATGGTTAATAAACTTATATAACCAACATGTATAAAAATGAGATAGAACTGTAAATTCGATGGGAGGAGGGAATTGTTTGATGCTAGAACAATAGAAGAAATAGGCGATGTAAAGAAATATCCAATGAAAGCAAATTATTAATATTCCTTCTTATTTTCATTAAAAGAGTGGGAATAAACTTGTCCCATCTGTTCATAGTACATGTTTTTGTGTGTGCTCTACTATTGATATCTATGAAATTTTGAACATAATTCATTGTAAGGTGTTAGAAGCCTGACCCAATCCTGGTTCCCTGCAGTATCCAGTTTTGAATGATGTCTAAAAGAGTCTCCTTCAACCTTTCCCCAAGGTGAACGGGAGAGAGCCTCTTTGTTTCTCGCTCTATCCCTCCAAAAATTCACTGTCCATCAATAGTTCTGCCCCTGTTGTATTTTCTCTTACTCATCTTTCTTTCATCTATTTTTCCCTTCTCCGCTCAACTTTTCAGAATTTTTGATAATTGTAAAATCTTCTTAAAACCGTTAACAGTTGGAGGAAAAATCATGCATTATATAAAAATCAAAGAAAGGAAAAATGTTTTTTAAGTCTTTTTCTTCCCCTCGAAAGAATGTATGTAAATTTCACAGAAATTGTATTTATGCTCTGGCAACAGCGCAAATTATTCACCTCTTGTAACAAATTATGCCTCTATTAAATGTGATAGGCTATTTTGTTTTGGTTTGTTTTTTGGTCATTTTTTTACATTTTTCGAATTAAAAAGTGCAAATTTATGAAATTTTATACAATAAAGAAGCTTCTATTGGTGGAATTTGTTTTTGTAACAAAATTTTAACAGCTTAATGCAAAAAATTGAAACCAAAGTAAAGAGTGATTTTCCGCAAAATTGAGGAAAAATTATGAAAAACCAAGGCGCAGTGTTCTGGGACTTTCGTCGTGCATTTGAAACCATCGACCGGAAATTGTTATTATTAAAGTTTTACAAAATATGGATTTTTGTGACATTCTTTGTAAGTTAATACAGGAACTTTTGATAGGTAGGATACAAGCCACAAAATTCAATGTGGAAAAGTATCGGCTTATAGGAGGACTATCTATGATGTCCCACAGGGCAGTGTAATAGGACCAAACTTGTTTGTAATTTATCTTAATGATATAGTTACAATATGCAAAACATGTAAAATCCATTTGTTCACTGATGACACTCTAGATTACGGACTAGATATAAAAGTAATTATTTAAACCTTAAATAAAGAATTTAAAAATTTTGAAAACTGGTTACAATCAGTAGTCTGTGTCTTAATATTGAAAAAACGAAATTTATGTTCATAAAAAAAATACAACTCAATACAGAAAATGATTGAAATTGTTTTTTTTTTAGAAACAGTGTAATCCAGAAGGTGGAGAAAATAAAATACTTGGGGGTCATCATAGATAAGTTTTAGATTTCCAGACCTTAACAAAGGTAAAATAAATTATAAAATCGTAGAAAATAAACCTAAAACCCTACAAACCATAAACATAAACTAATACTATGAAACGTATAACGCTATAGAGTTTGTAACAATATATATATATATATATATATATATATATATATATATATATATATATATATATATATATATATATATATTGTTAAAAATTAAACAGTTTAAATAATGTTATAAATGAATTATATTTATGTTTAGTTGAATGTTGTATAGCATGTTATTTTGCCAATAAATTTATATTCTATTCTATTCCAAGGCTAGAATTATTCTACAACCTCGAAATAAGGAGTAAGTGGTGAAATTTTTTTAAAAAAAGTTTTCCTAGA
This sequence comes from Diaprepes abbreviatus, assembly GCA_034092305.1. Lineage (NCBI taxonomy): Eukaryota > Metazoa > Arthropoda > Insecta > Coleoptera > Curculionidae > Diaprepes > Diaprepes abbreviatus. Next base: position 15,199,603 of record JASJET010000054.1, read on the forward strand.
TTTCACTTAACGAAATAATTACCCCCAACTATAATCTTCTATCTTCCTTTTAAAGCGAATCAATCTTTGGCTACCGTCAACTTTCAATAACATTAAACTATATCCACAACTCATGTCGATGCTACCTAAACTTGGAAAGTTCTGGAAGAATAAGAAATGAAAATATGAAACCAGATGATATTATGGCATCATTAAATTCATGGTTGCCAACTAACTTTACACGAAGTGCTGGTGAATTTATGGATTGGCTTGATAATGAAGAACACGATAAAATGTTTGGTGAGGTTGTTGCAACTTTTGAAGATTCCAAAGAAAGTGAGTGTTTTAATTTATTTTCATTAACGTATTTAAGCTAAATGATATTTTAGCTTGAATTTTGAGCCACATAATTTAAAAAGAGCTTAAAATTATTAAAATAACCACGGTGACTTTTTTCATATTACTTTAAAAAATCATCGATTATGGTTAATATTTTAAATATTATGTCTTTTTTTTTAGTGTCAAGATTCCCAGATGATCACATCAAACCAACATACAAAATTACCAAAAACGACGTCAGTAATGAAGAATTTACTGATTTTCATGCAAGATTTGAAACTTTTATAGTGTGGTTTATTGATGCAGCTAATTTTATTGATTTGGAAGATGATAGATGGTTGATTTATTACGTGTAAGATTTTTTTTCGCAGATTTACATAATTTTCATTTTTAAACCTATGGAATTTGTTTAAGTAAAAAGGATATGTCTAGGATATTATAAATGTAACAAACACTCTTTTAGATATGAAGAATTTGTTCATCCGCAAAAGAAAACCATTTACAGATCTCCAGTTGGTTTCTGTTCAGTATATAAGTTTTATGCTTTCCCTAGTAATGTGAGGGCAAGAATAAGTCAATTTTTTATTTTACCTTCACATCAGAAGAGAAAGATTGGTACAATGTTGTATGAAACTGTTGCAAGAACGTTAAGGGCGATAGAAAAAGTGGTAGATATTACAGGTAAAAAAAACTTCTGTCTCTTTTCTACACACTTACTTTATTTAACATTGTCTTGTTTATGGTACATGAAATGAATGATGAAGAAGTTGTTCATTTCAATAGATATTTATTAGCAAGATTTTACTCTAGGAGATAATTGGCCAATGGAAGAGTTCTAATACTAACTCTAAGACTGATTATGTCTTATTCTGACACTTAAGGTCTCGATGAAAGATCGTATCTTAGTTGAATTATGAAGAATACATTTCTTCCCTGCAAAAGATATTGGGTGGTGATAAAGAGTTTTGGAAGTATGTAAAAAAGAAGAAGGTTGAACTTATTTGCCGATCATTTTTCCTCTTTATATATATATATATATATATATATATATATATATATATATATATATATATATATATATATACAGGGTGATTCAAAAATCGATCACGAAACTTAAGGGGGTGATTCTACTTGACAAAATAAGGGTAGAGCTTCATATAATTTTTTTTCAAAATGTCATTCGTTTTCGAGTTACAAGCCGTCCAAGTTCAAGTTTTTATTTTTTGTTTTTTGAATTACTCGCTTACAGGAAAACCGATTTGACTAATATTTGAAAGATAGGCTAAGTCTTCTGCGCTTCATCATTTTAGTAACAATTCACATTGATTGTTTGCCGCTAGAGGGCACTTTACCTACATTGAAAATTTTTTTTTTGTCATAATTTTTTAGTGTTGACAGCTACAGTAGTTTTTGGCATAATTTCTGAAAGACTGATGCCAGGCCTTTAAAAAAGGTGCTCTTTATTTACATCGCTAAACCCAACGGTTTAGACGTAAATCACCCGTAAAAATTAAGTGGTAAATTTACTTTTCTCATTTCATTACCACCAGCTACCAGGTAAATAGCTATCAAAGTATACTAGAGCTGTCAGTTTAACATCAAATAAATTCGCTTTTTAAACTATTTAATTTATAATCTTAAAATAACTAATAATGGCTAATCAGTAAATATTCATATTATGGATTATTGCGATATACATTTAATTGATAAAAATTAATGAAACAGTACTAAACAAACTAAAAAAGATTCTCAAAATGTCCCCCATTTTCTTCCATACATTTCCTAACACTCTTCAAAAAATGTCGCCTAACTCGATGAAAAATTTCTGGTGTTTCTTTAATAATTTGGCACTTTTCGTTTATCCTGAAGCGAAGATCCTCGACGTTGATTACTGGAATATCGTACACCAATTGTTTCAAATGACCCCAAAAGAAAAAATCCATAGGATTAAGGTCTGGTGACCTCGCTGCCCATGCCAATGGTCCACTTCGTCCTATCCATCGCTCAGGATACGTTGCATTCAAATACTGTCGGACACGTATACTAAAGTGGGGCGGAGCTCCGTCTTGGAGGATCCACATGTTGGCCCTTACTTCCAATGGCACATCTTCCAGATACAATGGGAGACGATTTTGGATAAAATCTAAGTATACGTTACCAGTTAATGGGCCATCAAAGAAATGAGGACCAATAAGGTAATCTCCTATTATCCCTGCCCACACATTTAGTGAAAATCTACGCTGATGTTTCGTTTCTACCACATTGTTTGGGTTCTCGTAAGCATATGTGTGGATGTTGTGTAGATTTGTTATGCCATCACGAGTGAAACCAGCTTCGTCAGTGAATAATATGACGCCAATTAATCGATTATCGTGTTAATACTTAGCTAGGATCTGATTGCACATTTCCAACCGTCTCGGCCGATCATCGTCATAAAGAGCCTGCACCTTTTTTGAATGAAACGGGTAGAGTTGTTCTTCTCTTAGTATCCTCCATGAACTAGCCTGACAGAGCCGCACTTCATTCCCAATTTTTCTAGTACTAATACCTGGATTATCTTCAATAATTTCAAGCACTCTTTCTTCTTGTTGCACGTTTCTAGCAGTTCTAGGTCTTCCCCTATTTCCATTATAACTTTTAAAGGAACCACATTCCGCAAGCCTCCTGTGCACACTGGAAAATGTTTGAGCATGAGGGATATTTCTTTCCGGATAACTCTCCATATAATATCTTCTTGCCAACTCTGCATTACCATTTGCTTTTCCATAACAAAAATGGATATCACAATATTCGATATTTGAATATTGGTGATTAGCCATTATTAGTTATTTTAAGATTATAAATTAAATAGTTTAAAAAGCGAATTTATTTGATGTTAAACTGACAGCTCTAGTATACTTTGATAGCTATTTACCTGGTAGCTGGTGGTAATGAAATGAGAAAAGTAAATTTACCACTTAATTTTTAAGGGTGATTTACGTCTAAACCGTTGGGTTTAGCGATGTAAATAAAGAGCACCTTTTTTAAAGGCCTGGTATCAGTCTTTCAGAAATTATGCCAAAAACTACTGTAGCTGTCAACACTAAAAAATTATGACAAAAAAACAATTTTCAATGTAGGTAAAGTGCCCTCTAGCGGCAAACAGTCAATGTGAATTGTTACTAAAATGATGAAGCGCAGAAGACTTAGCCTATCTTTCAAATATTAGTCAAATCGGTTTTCCTGTAAGCGAGTAATTCAAAAAACAAAAAATAAAAACTTGAACTTGGACGGCTTGTAACTCGAAAACGAATGACATTTTGAAAAAAAATTATATGAAGCTCTACCCTTATTTTGTCAAGTAGAATCACCCCCTTAAGTTTCGTGATCGATTTTTGAATCACCCTGTATATATATATATATATATATATATATATATATATATATATATATATATATATATATATATATATATATATATATATATACATATACATATATATGATCACGATCCTGGGGCAGCTTTTAACTATCATTGTGACTCAAATATAAAATTTTCAACACTAATGTTTTTAATAAGATAAACACATTAAAGGATAGCTTAGGCTCTGGTTCTGATAATATGACAGTGTTCTTTATAAAACAATGTCAATGTATTTTTTCACTTATTGTTGCGTGAAGCGCATCACGTGTCCGCCGCCTAGCGGCCCGCTAGCATACTACGTATGCCCAACCGTGTTTACTGCGCATTGAAGTATTATTTATTTAATGTTGTTTTTTTTTTTATTGTAGTTAATGTTTTTTTTTCAAGATAAAATATATCTATAAACCTTCCCTTTTATGCCAAGAAGCATGAGTAAAAATTTGGTCGTGATTGATCAAGTAATTTTTTTGTTTATCCTGGGCAAACAAATGCCCTTTTACTCTTTTTATAATAGTATAGATTTTATTTTAATTTCCGGCTGGACTTTGACTTCGACCTCGGCACTGTAATCGAAAAAATATTTATTTCTCAATTTTTAGTTGAAGAACCCACCGTAGCATTCCAAAAAATCCGAGATCTAGACGACTGCATGATTATTCACAAGGAATTACTTAATACACAGACAAATTTCTTTACTACAAGTTCAAAAAAAATTTTTGAAATGGCCAAAAATAAGAAAATTGGTAGGAGGCAAATCCAAAGAGTATATGACATACTTGGACTTTATTATGCTTCAGAGAAAGGTTCATCATCATATAAGAAATTCTTGGAAAATATCAAGTCTAGAATTTCTGATGAAAGTGAGGTAAGATTGTTTGGCATTGTTTGAGTTTATTGAATCATTGGAATATTTTTATGATAGGAACCTTCTGGTGATGGGTGATTTTAACATACCTAAATTTGACAATTAATATTATAACGATTCTAAAAGTGAGTTGGCTTACAACTTTATGGATTTGTTCTCTCTAAACCAATACAGCAGTATTGCTAATGCTAACAATAGATATTTAGATTTAATATTTGATAATTTTAATTGTGCTGTGTAGAGAGATGAAGGTCCAATGATCGTGGAGGATGTTTATCACCCATCGCTGGCGGTTGAGTTGGAGCTTGGTTTAATTCGGCGGAGGGGTTTCCTCGTGAATAGTAGCAGTCAGTTTAAGTGCTGCTAATTTTAAAGCTCTTTATGGTAACCTTGCGTTCGCTGATTGGGCTGAGCTGGATCAGTACTCAGATGTTAACATATGTTGCGATAAGTTTTATGAAATGTATAAAATATTGGATAGAGCCGTTCCACTCTTTAAAAATAGGAGTCGCTTTTTTCCTGTATGGTATGACGCGGATATTATTCGTGGTTTGAAACGTAAGAATAACGTTTTTAGAAAGTATAGGAAAACTAAGAGCATCATTTGTTTTAACAAATTTAAATTGTTGAGGGCGCGGACCAATCAGATGATAAAGGCCTCATATCAGTGTTAAATTGAGCGTATAGAGAGAGACATTGGAAATGACTCTAAATCATTTTGGAGGTATGTTCAGCACAGAAAATATGCTGCGCTATTCCCGATAAAGTGTCTTATCAGTATAAAACTTTCGATCGCCCTAATGATATTGTCAAGTATTGCCGAGTATTTTAAGGGGGTTTATAATGAAGTATCGTCTACTGAAGAGGTTAGTCTGGGGGATTTGGGCAACAATACAGTTGCAGTTCCGGTCTGTACAGAACAGGATATAATAAAAATTACGAAAGAGTTTAAACCTAAAATGTCCAGCGGGCCAGATTGTGTTCCAAGTTTTCTTATTAAAGACACTATAAATGTTTTCGCTGCTCCTCTATGTAAAATTTTTTATGCCTCTCATAAGCAGCTGGTATATTTCGAGAGATGGAAGGTAGCTAAAATATGACCCGTATTTAAGAGCAAAAATAGGAGCTAAGTGGAAAATTACAGGCCTCTCTCTCTGATATGTGGTTTTTCAAAGATCTTTAAGATGGTACCTTATAACTTCATTATCAACAAAATCGAACATTTGTTATCTACAAAACAGCATGGATTTTTGAGGAGTAGGTCAACATCCACTAGTCTGACGTCTTTTCTGCAGTTTACAGCGGATGCTGTGGATGCGGGCGGTCAGGTTGATGTGGTGTTTACCGACTCCTCAAAAGCCTTTGACAAGATGAGCCATAGTTTGATTCTGGCAAAGCTTGCGAAGTTTGGTTTTACTGATCAATTTGTGCGGTTTTTTAAATCTTATTTATTTAATAGGTCTCAGTATGTCCAATATAATAGCTTTCAGTCACAGTATTTTGCGACCTCTTTGGGGGTACCTCATGGCTCAAATCTGGGACCTCTTTTGTTTTTAGTATTTATAAACGATATCGTTGAATCAATTGATGTTGAATTCCTGCTGTTTGCTGATGGTCTAAAAATGTACGTCCAAGTTCAGTCGAAGGAGGATTGTGATAGATTGCAAAATAGTGTTAGTGCAGTCCAGAGGTGGTGTGTGAGTAATCAATTGTTATTGAATGTGAGCAAATGTTCAGTAATGTCTATAACTCGTAAAATATCTCCAATTCTATATAGTTACCAAATAAATAGTGACCTACTTAAAAGAGTTGATGCAGCTAAGGATTTGGGTATTGTATTGGATTCTAAACTTGGTTTTAACCCTCATTATGGCAAAATAGTGTCTGAAGCTAATCAAATGTTGGGTTTAATTATTAGGAACTGTAGATCATTTAAGAATATTGAAAGTCTAAAATTATTGTTTATAGCACTAGTAAAAAGTACACTTGAATGCTGTTCACTTGTTTCGGCTCCAATTTATAATAAATATGTTTTGGCTATGGGGAACGGTCAGCGAAAGTTTATGAAGTATTTGTGGTTGAGAACTGAGGGAGTGTACCCACCGGTCGGGATAGACAATCGACTGTTGCTGGATTAATTTAGTTTGCAAAGTCTTGAAATGAGACGAAACTTACATTCAGTTTTATTTTTATACAAGCTGGTCAACGGTCAGATTGTTTGTCTTCAGCTTTTGGGCGAGCTAAATTTGCCACGACTGACGAGCAGACACGGTGTATAGTTTCATTTAAGGATACCTAGGACTAATGTATATTGTATGTCACCAAAATATCGAATGTGTTCTGTGTTTAATAGGGTGTCGCAATCGTGTGATTTGAGTAAGAGTTATACCCAGTTTTTACGTTCCTGTTCAGTATTATTGTAGCTCTGGGACTGCTATTGTGATATTATTTCTGTTATCTTGTAATAGGTATATTTTTTTTGTTATATTTTATTATGGCCTTATTAATTATTGTTGTTGGGCTTTGATGTTAATAAATAAAAGATTTTTTTGTGTTATTGGAAAAAAATTGCTAAAGGAAGGGTTTTAAAAATATTCACTATGCAATTAATATTTGTATATACAGGGTGTCCCCAAATTACGTGTACGACGTTTGATCACACTCTATCGACGTCAAAATAGATCGATTTAAGCCAAGTTAGTTATACTGGTTCATTTAAGCGATAGAAGACGTCAAAAATTTAAGAAAATATTGGTTAGCTTCATTTATTTAATTGGTAACCAGAGATGTTTTATTTCAATTTTCTTTTTAGAGAGAATCGAGACCCGGTAAGAGATTCTGTAATGTAGAAAGGGCGAGCGTAAGTATCCAAGTCGATAGAAAAGCCCAAGTTGAATCTGAATACAAGAGGCATATTGATGAAATAGAGCATTCTGTGAAGTATCTACAAAGCAAATTGAAATCTAGGTTAGAAAATGGCAATTAAATAAATCATTTTGTTTGCATTGATATTTTTTTGTGTCATTATTAATAATAAAGAAAGAAAGAAGCATTTAGGTTTAAAGAAATACGTCTAATGTGTATTAGCAACGCTGTCTGTATGTTTATTTTTTAAATTATTTCTGTTTTTATGAATATGTTTTCTGCTTGAAAAATTTGCATTTTCAACAGTATTTGAGAGTCTTGTTTTTCGTATCGTTTGTTAAATAAAGTGTAGTTTGTTTTTCCAAGTCAAAATCTGATTTGTTTGATTATACTATGTAATGTTTTGCTATAATCTTTACTAAGTAAATAGATAACTATTTTCTTTTGTATATTTGTCTTTCTACGTTTTTTTTAAATATATTTAGTTTATTATACTTTGCTGATTTTTGTACAAGAACACAATCCTGTTATAAAATACAAACACTACAACATTTACAACAATAAATTCGATAAGTTATATATATATATATATATATATATATATATATATATATGAAGTAAAATGAGAAGAGTAAATGCAAACTTACCCTCCCCGCCACAGTGATACGGCAGAGGTATATGTTTCGTCTCTACTAGACTCATCAGTGTACCGACATGCACCTGGCTATGCAAAGGACAGATCGGAAGGAAGCATGCAAATACTCAACGCGGCTTCGCCGACCTCCCGTCGGATGGCGTATATATGTTTATACGGCTTTCACGGATTCCTCCGTGTGAGATGCAATAGCAATGGATATATCCACATTATGCCGTTGTAGTGCTGAAATCACATTCAGCAAACGTACAACTCTATGCAGCTCCGTGTATGAATGAAGTGAAATGCAATAGAGTGGATATATTCACTGCTATTGTATCTCACACGGAGGAATCCGTGAAAGCCGTATAAACATATATACGCCATCCGGCGAGAGGTCGGCGAAGCCGCGTTCAGTATTTGCATGCTTTCTTCCGATGTGTCCTTTGCACAGCCAGGTGCATGTGGATACTCTGATGAGTCTAGTAGAGACGAAACATGTACCTTTGCCGTATTACTGTGGCGGGGAGGGTAAGTTTTGACTTTCTTCTCGGTATGGTGGTACAGGTGGGCCATCATCTCGATGGTGGTGGAATAGGATAAATTGTGTTCCTTAGCAATTTGTTCGAACTGTGCCACCTCTAAGACGGAAAGGATATGGTTGGAACGAAGTTTGCATTTACTGTTCTATATATATATATATATATATATATATATATATATATATATATATATATATATATATATATATATATAGAATTAGGGAAGGAATATCGGGTATGCGATCTGTGGATGAGATAAAGACTCTTTTTCATTTACTACTCGATATTTCGACATATATTCATGTCTTCATCAGACATTTATGGTTTATTGTTTACAAGTAATGATCTGAATATGACTACCAACATTTTATTATGAATATAAGCCAAAAAAACTTATCTTTTGAGATTATAATAACATTTCCATAATTAGACAGGCTATTAATGCATTTAAAGTGAAATTATACATTATTCCCACTATATAATAATAATAAACATCAAGAGACTGGGCCTTAGTGAGCATCTGTATAAGCCGATGCAAAAAGCAATTCTAGCACCCGCGCGAACCGTCCGAAAGTTCGTAGGAAGTGCAGCAGGCAACGTCACCTAGGACCAGATAACATGGAAAGGGTTCCCACAGAGCTTCATACTTTTGGTGTCTTTGTATGCCTGGTATGAGTGAATAATCCCTGGAGGGAGTGCGAAGCCGTTTGGTTTGTAAATCATAAAAATAATAATATCCTTTATTTGTCAACAAAATTATGATCACATAACAAAGCAACGTCAGAGAAAGAAATGTTTAACATTAAGAATTGTAAATATATCGATCTAACTACAGTTAATATAAAAATTAATCGACATTTCGATAGGAACTTTACACAAAGGAAAACAAAAGGAGAAAAAGACAGATACAGAAAGTAGTAATAAGAGAGTCAGTTTAAACTGAACAAAGTTTTACAGTTTGCAAAATAAGATATATATTATTAATGAATTTTAAAAAACGGCATAATAATAAAAAATTTTATAACTTGACTCAGGTAAATTCTGACAATGTTGCCTATTTATTGATAATAGTAAATGGTTTAAAAATGTATCGAGTATTGACATTCCCCGAGATATTGGTGGTTTTCTTTCTTTCGGACCCAAATTCAGTGTATCGTGTAGAAAAAAGGACATACAATTGAATATTTTTTTGACTGGCGTTGAGAATGTTATTGGAGATATACCCAACGAATTTTAGTGATATAATAAGGGTACGAGTGACTAATATTGTGACAAATTTTTTACACATTTCTCATTCTGAACAACGATCCACCTTATATACAATGTTTAGAAAGGTTAGCTCATTTTTAAAGTCACATCCTGAACTATACATTTTGCAGTCGGATAAAGGAGGGTGTACAGTTGCTATGGACAGGGACGATTATATCAAAAAAATTGAAACAAACCACAATTGTGCAAATGCCCAAAGATCCCACCACGGCTATACAAAAAAGTCATAATGACGTAATAAAACAATTAAAAGCAAACAATAAAATAGACGACCAACTTGCCAAGAGTTTACTAATTTATATTTCAACTTTTTCCAAACTACATTGCTAGCCAAAACTTCACACACCCAATATCTCACTTCGTCCTATTGCAAGTTCTGTTAATGCCACCACATACAACATTTCAAAATTTCTGGCAAATATTTTAAAAAATAAAGGACATATTTTCATTAGTCAATGATATCAATGGTTAAACATTGCCGGATAATTATGTATAGCGTCGGTTAAAGTATTAGATAACTCTGAAGGAATGTGCTTACATGCCAGTGCTTGTCTATGAATACTGCAATGAGTCCTTTCAGTATTCTCATTGATCTTTTCCCGCACTACAAGACCAAAAAATGTTCCAGTCATTGATTTTACACAATAAGAGCGCACGACCAAATAAAAAGACCAATTTGTTTCATTTAAAAAAAATAGTCATTGATCATATTGAAAATTGCTGCACCTATCATTACACAAACGTTATTCTCGTTCTTTCATGCTCACTCGTGAGAAATCTTGGTTCGCCGAAGTAGAAGTTGCCGGCTCGTTCGAGAATGTACTCGCATCGTCAGTGGCGTTGCCCATTGCGTCTAACTACAACCGCTTCTACATAGACTGTGGTATTTTCAAGAACTCACTGCCGAGAATTACAGAACACATTTCTTGTTCGTTTCTTTTTTTTTTTTGTGTTATCTGTCATACCATTTAGAATGTGCTATTCTTAGTAAACGTTGTTGTTAAATAAATAAATCAATATATAAAATAGATTGCGCGTCTCGAAGACCGATTATTGCCACAGTGTAAAAGAGAAAGGAGATTGAAAACCATATTTTCCCTTCTTTCTCATGGGCGGAGCCTTAGACGTAAGAGAAATTAATATTACTTTAATATAGCCTGCTGATACTATAGAAGAAAGTTGGCACACCCTTAAATAGAGATAGAGCTTTTTCTAGAAGTAGGACCTCTCTTCGTTCCGGTGACAGGGGTATCCAATGATATTTAGGGTATCGTGCTTAGCTCCTCGAAAACGCTCCATTTCTTTTTAACTGTGAGCCAACTGTCTACTATAGGATCCGCAATCTATATTAAAATAATATTAATTTCTCTTACGTCTATGGGTGGAGCCCCATAACCTTCAATCCGGTGGTAATTTTTTTGCTAAAATCGTGGTCACACTGAATTGTTTTCGGGCTACAATGTAATTTAATTTTTTAGAACTCATTAAACATTTTGACTGACGCGAAGCCAATTGCTTTACTGGTTACTTTCGTTATACTGTGATATCAAAATGGTAAAAATGTGAAGCTGAAAGAACTAATAAAATACGTAATTTATATAAATATAAGTATATATTTCCTTTATAGGTACTACAGGTACGAAGTGTTTAAGTTTGAGCATACATACTGACCGTATATGCGTAAATATAGTAATATTTACTTTACACACCTTATCACTTGATCTTGGTAGCCTTTTTCTTAATAAGTTTATTGACTTTCGACAATTCTGTCAGGGTTCTGTTGATGTACATCATTTGTTCTTCAACGTTGTCCTTTTTAATCTTGATGGGGTGTTTTTTGGATGTTGCCATGTGTACATATACGTTCCATACAGAAGTTTTAACCTTAAAAAGGGTTTTTTCATTTATACATAGTGTTCATTTAATACTTTGGTATTCGATTGCGGCTATATTAAATCGATTAAAATTCTGATAGGCGAAATATTAATGGGATAGGGGGTAAATTTTAAAAATAGTTCATCTTATACAGAGTGTCCCAAGAAAGCGTGGTATTTTCATATGTGTGAATGTCATGGTGAGTTTTATAGGTCATAATATATTTTTTAAATAACGGAAGTTTTCAAAAATATACTGTGCTGGAACTGTCAAGATTTTAAGATTTTTATATGTCTCCCGAGTTATCTCTAAACACAAGAGCTGTTAAAACGCTCGCTGCCTTACGTTGAATGGCAAATACTCGCTTGGCGTCTGCTGTGTGTCCCCATGCGACAATAGAGTATGACAAGTGAGAGTGGAATAGAGAGAAATACGCAGTCCTCAATGTCTCCCGAGACACACTGTTAAAGCTAGTTCGCAGAAGAAAAATATACTTATTTAATTTTTTGCAACATGGCTGTATGTGAGGTCTTCAAAGTAGTTTTGGGTCAAAGTTCACTCTCAAAAACCTAATATCATTCTCATCCACTTCCTCATTCGTATTTCCCAGATCTCTTAGTAAGAAAATGACCCTGATGGTTTTGTTATTATTGAGGATAAGCCTGTTTGCTGCAAACCACTCTTCTGCTCTCTGTTGTGCCTCCATAGTACCCTCAAGCACTTCCCCACAGTACCAGCCGTACAGAATATTGTGGTGTTATCGGCAAAAAGTGATATTTCACCCCAGAAGCCATCTTGGGTAGTTCATTTATATACACCAGAAACAATATTGGTCCCAATATCGAGCCCTGAGGAACTCCTATATTTAAAACACTTTCCGCCAAGGACACCCCGCCAACCCCCATGATTTGAACTCTGTCTTTTAGGTAAGATCTAATAAGGTTAATGCTGTTGCAAGAGAAGTTGAATTTTGCAGAAGGATACCATGGTCTGCACAGTCAAAAGCTTTACTAAGATCGCAGAGGAGAACTGAGCTATATTGACTTCAATGGAATGATTTCAGTATGTAGGATATAAGATCCAATATATACAGCACAATATTCTTGCCCTCTCGGAAACCGAATTAACATTCGGTAAAGCAATTATCATTTGAACTGATTTTTGCTTGTTGAACTGTACATTTGTATTCTATTTTTTAAATTGTTTATATGCCTCAGTTATATGTGTTTCCCTATACTGCCTATTAAGTTCTGATAAAAAGCTTCGGCTTAAATTGTATAGAACGGTAATTCTAGCAGAATCCATGTCTGTCATTGAACCACCTAGTATCGATGTTTTAGTAGATGGTTGTAGCTAGTTGAATTATCCAGAACTCTTCTATTTATTCTTTATTCTAGTATCTATTAACTGCCATGTTTGGTAAAGAGTTTAACTTACGATAAAAAGTCCTTTATGAACTCTTAAAAAGACTTTGTCTCGTTTTCGGTTGTTCCTGTTCAGTTTTGGACACCATGTATAAAAAAAATAAATATTGTATTATTATCAGATAAAATGATCCCAGCTAAAACTTTTCTCAAATTTTTACTAAAAAGTAAAAAAACTCTAATGTGGGTATTAATATTTAAGTTAAATACAACATCGCATTTTACAGCAAGAAAATTTTAAGGTTGAAGAAAGGATTTCTTAAAATAAAATGGATGACGATTGTAATGGAGCTGTCAAACGAAAAATGTCCGGAGTATACTCGGTGCCATTTTAGGGAAAGTGACGTTTCGGCACGTCAAATTAACCGTCAAAGATCAAAAAATAGTGACATTGTTGTTATTATTGTGAAATTATTGATTGTCATTAAAATCTTTGTTTTTTTCCCTGGATTAAATTTATTTTATATAACTTAACAACCAAGTAATATACACCAAGCCATCAGTCAAATATTTAGGTGTAAATGTAGACCACAAAATTATCTTAAATTGGCACTTTAGAACTGTTAAACAAAAATGTATACTAAGGGCCAAATACCTTAGGAGTCTAATATACAAAGAAAAAGGCATATCAAGAAAAACAACTCATATATACAAAGCAATGTACTGACTTTAATAGGAATACATACAGTAATTGCAGAAAGCCAGCACTGATAAACCTTGAAATGGTAGAAACCACAACTCTATGTAGTATGACTAAAATCCATCGGCCTAGCTATCCACCAATCAGTTATTGTATGAATTCACTAACATCCAGCCTCTTACTGCAAGACTTCCTGCCCTGACAACTAAATTTTAAAGAAAACCTAAAACTTTACCGGTGACAGAGGAACTATGTACGACCAGGAATCGAAACCATAGGCCAGCCAGAAGACCTCCATTAATTATACTGACAGATCTCATATTCAACCATTACTATACTTTTTTTATTATTTTGTAAAGCTTTTTAGGGGCTTGAAAATCAAATGTACTATAAATATTGGTTTTATTCTGAAGAACCTCGTTCGTTGGCCTGTAGGATTCAAATTTATATGTCCTAATAAATCATAATAATAATTATTTAATTGTTGTGTAGTATAGTGTTTAACATAGCGTAAGGAAGTAAAATGTTGCATTTAACATTATTTGAATATAAAATTTAATGTTACTTATTTAAATAAAAGTTTCAAATATCTTACAAATTGTTATTTCTCAAATTTTTTATAAGTTGTGTTGATGAGAACAGTAATGTTACACTTAACTGTTTAAAAGTAAGATACTCGGCTGTTATGAACATATGGTGTTTATGTTAAATCCATAATTAGAACTAGTCGTAGGAAAACAATTTTTAAAAAGCACGATCATACTATTGAGATATGAACAGAATTTAGTGTAATAATTTTGTATGTTTATAATCTCAAATTTACTTGAAATTTGTCAGACATTCAACTTTCTAAGAATATTTTAATTAAAAATTAGAAAATACTGAAAATAACGGGGTTCCACCTAATTAAAATTTCAACTGTTTTTTTCCAAAAATAAAACGTTTTAAAGAAACGATTCGTCAACATATTGCTCTTTTTAATGACTAGTTATTTTTAACAACCAAAAATATAATAAAAATTAGTAATCTATTTTTACGACCGATCTATAGTATCGCAGACATCCACAGATTATAATCAGTTGACAAGAATTGGATCAGTTGGGTGAGGTTATACTGTAATACTGTCGTTTTATCTCTTTCTACTATTCGTTTCATTCAACTACTTATGTCGATGAAATTTCTGAAAGGTATGCAAATTGCTTCAAATCTTGTCAGTTGGAGGTAACCGACGACGTTTAGTCGGTATAATTTTTCAGTAGCGACAGTATATTCACTGTTGTTATAACTTCACTTTGCCCAAAATGGCGCATAGCATGGTCCGGACATTTTCTGTTTATTAGACGATCAGTACAGTTACGTTAATATGTGCGTAGATTCAATGAACCTCCAAATTAAGGAGGTCGTTATATTTACAAGAAAAAAACAAAAATTCTGCCTCACGCTTCTTTGGAAAGACCTTTATAAGCTAAAATACTTTTAAAATGTAGTTCCTTTAATCCCTTTTACATTCCACCTATCAAATTTTTCTTCGATTTAACGATTTAGCTACATTTCAATACCCGATATATTAAATGGT
Organism: Diaprepes abbreviatus; assembly: GCA_034092305.1. Lineage (NCBI taxonomy): Eukaryota > Metazoa > Arthropoda > Insecta > Coleoptera > Curculionidae > Diaprepes > Diaprepes abbreviatus. The sequence goes on from JASJET010000054.1 coordinate 15,215,014, forward strand.
TATCCTGTAGACAACGTGTGTAAATATAAATAAAAAAGATGGACACAAATTTTTTTTACCGTATCAATTTCTCCCATCTGCTTCACTGCGTTATTTTTAATTTCAGTAACCAATTCTTCCGATTCCAGTGCCTTGATATTGGCATTTTCATATCTCGCTTGTAGATTTGCAATTTGATTGTTAAGACCCATTATTACAAAATTTTTTTCTTCGATTAATTTCATCTATAAGTGGATTGTTGAATAAATATTATCTTTTCTCATTGTGTATGTACAGGGTGAGTCAACGATTGGATGAAGTGAGTTTGTGCCTTTTCGGTGAAATTTACAAAGAAACTATATTTATTGTTTGATACAGTTTATTTTTACGCAGATTTTAAAAATATTTAGGACTCTACAGGGTGAGCCAAAAAACTAGGACAGCATAAAGTTGTATTTTTTTAAATAGAACACCCTATATACGAATCGTATTTTCGATTTAGCTTATAATTTAAAATCTTTTTTATTAAGGGTTTACTATAACAAAACTTTATAGTTTCTGAGATAATTAAGTTTAAAGAAAAAAAGTCACATTTTCAAGCATCAATTCAATCCTAAATAACGTTTTCAATTTTGTGACAAATATATTCAAATTTGGAATTTAGCAAGGCCAAGGACAAGTTAACATAATTTTTATCTAATACTTGCAATAAAAGCTACAGGGTGTTGAACACATCGGCTCAAATTTGAACAAGTTTAAATGAACAAATATCTTTTTTTTTTAAATGGTACACCCTGTATATTTTCATGTTATTTAATAGAGTAATAAAAACCCTAAAAGTTTTGTTCAATATATCCTATACCTATTTATAATAGTTTTTGAGATATTTCAGTTTTTCTTATTTTCCATACTTTTTTACAGAAATAGTCTTCATTATCATAGTAGCCATGTAAAATAATAAAAATAAACTACAGAAACAAACAGAATGTGGTTAAATATGATGAAATACATTATTCGTTATATTACAACGGCAATAGTTTAATTAGACATAATGTGAAAAAATTAACACAACAATAACGACAAGGCAAATACATATTTACTTTTATACTAAATTGAAACAAAAAAATTACCTATTAAATACTGAGATTAATTATTTCTTTTTAATAAGTGTTCAAATAAACGACCCTCTTGTGCAATGCACAAATTTAGTCTTTTTTGCAGATTTTCTCGGACCCTGGACAAAATTAGTGGCGTTATTGTTCTACAGGTATCCCTAATCTTGTTTCGCATATCTCCCACTGTTGTTGGTGGATTAACATACACCTTATTTTTAATATAACCCCATAGGAAGATATCTAATGGGGTGATGTCGCAAGACCTTGGTGGCCACTCAATGAAACCCCCACGTCCAATCCATTTTTGCGGATATCGTTGGTCCAAAAACGCACGAACTTCACGATGGTAATGCGGAGGCGCACCATCGTGCTGGAACCACATATTGTCGAGCTCATCCCTATCCTTGAAGCAGTTGGGGTAGTTCTTCTTGTAGAAAGTTCAGGTAACTATGACCATTTAGTGGTTCATTAAAAAAGTGGGGTCCAATAATTCGATTATGATGAATACCACAACAAACATTTAATGACCGGTGGTTTTGATGTTGCACTTCTCTAATCCAAAATGGGTTTTCTGTGGCATAATAATGCATGTTGCGTCTATTTACGGCACCATTACTTCTAAAAGTAGCTTCATCACTAAACATTACCTTGCATAATAAATTTGGATTTAATTGAATCTTCGCATTTATTGTACGACAAAAGTTTACACGACTTTCAAAATCTTGTCCCTGCAATTCTTGGTGTAATTCCATGTGATATGGATGATACTTATATTTCTTGGTAGTACGATTAGCGGTGGATTGTGATGTTTCACATAATGCTGCTAACTGACGGCTACCAATATAAGGATTTTCCTGAACATTTAACAATACTTGTAGTTCTTTTTCTTCATTAGTTACTGGTTTGTTGACCACTTTACGTTTTGGATAATCAACAGTACCAGAAGAATCAAATCTTTGCATTAAGTTTTGAAAAGTATGGGTATTAGACTGGCGTCGATCAGGATACTTCATTTTGTAAATTCTTTGAGCAAGAAGGCAATTTTTTTGAGCCTCTCCTATTGTATAAATCATTTCTATTAACTCATTCTTTGGAAAATTCATTTTACAATATAAGATGAATGCAAAAAAAACCAAACTACACTACATAAAAACCAAAAGAAGCGATTGCGGTTATAAATTTGACACACAGAAAAATGTTCTTTTACATTGTTTTTGCCATGGCTACTATGATAATGAAGACTATTTCTGTAAAAAAGTATGGAAAATAAGAAAAACTGAAATATCTCCAAAACTATTATAAATAGGTATAGGATATATTGAACAAAACTTTTAGGGTTTTTATTACTCTATTAAATAACATGAAAATATACAGGATGTACCATTTAAAAAAAAAAGATATTTATTCATTTAAACTTGTTCAAATTTGAGCCGATGTGTTCAACACCCTGTAGCTTTTATTGCAAATATTAGATAAAAATTATGTTAACTTGTCCTTGGCCTTGCTAAATTCCAAATTTGAATATATTTGTCACAAAATTGAAAACGTTATTTAGGATTGAATTGATGCTTGAAAATGTGACTTTTTTTCTTTAAACTTAATTATCTCAGAAACTATAAAGTTTTGTTATAGTAAACCCTTAATAAAAAAGGTTTAAAATTATAAGCTAAATCGAAAATACAATTCGTATATAGGGTGTTCTATTTAAAAAAATACAACTTTATGCTGTCCTAGTTTTTAGGCTCACCCTGTAGAGTCCTAAATATTTTTAAAATCTGCGTAAAAATAAACTGTATCAAACAATAAATATAGTTTCTTTGTTAATTTCACCGAAAAGGCACAAACCTACTTCATCCAATCGTTGACTCACCCTGTACATAAGAAATTTAGTAAATTTTGAAATAGAAATTAGAGATTTTTCAAAATTATCTCCGTAAATTTGGAATTTATTAAAACTAATAAGCAAACTTAATAAAAATTGCATGTATTTATAAACGCTATTTAAAATAAATTGAAGAGGGCATTTTGAAGTATCTTTCTGTTAGGATGTCAAAAGTGGTGAGTATTGTGACAGTAACATGTCCAGCATGTAAAATAAGCCTTCATACTATACAGTACGTTTATATTGATAACTTGAAACGGGTTTGATTTCAAGCGGCATTGGATGTATGTTACCATATCTCGCTGAGCATGTTCCAGTATATCCATGTACGCATTCTGACTATTCAACAATATGTCTTTTGCGTATAGAAGAGCATTAAACCTTTGTATTATATCTTCGGGGCACTTGAACTCTAATGCCATGTTGACAATTTGATTGAGAAAATCCTGTAAAAAAATTATATATATATATATATATATATATATATATATATATATATATATATATATATATATATATATATATACAGGTCTGGAAAATCCAAACCAGAAACTGGACGTTTCTTAAGTAAGATAAAGAAAATACTATATTATTCATCAAATCAGAGAGACGATCGTAAGCATCGACATACGTGTAAATTACCAGTTTGGCGCTAGGGTGAAGGGTAATACAATGCTGGTGGCAGCATACGCCACGCCCTAGCACAACAAGAGGATTCCAAGTTATTTGCTTTCAATCAGGCCGTCGAAACGTAAGTACCGTGTTTTGCGCAAATTTTTTTACAATGGTAGTTTATTCCACGGAACAAAAAGAGCAGATTATTAAGTGGTACACTATTCTGGTAAATAATCAGCAGATTTGTATTTACGTGCGAAAATCATCCTGTTCCTTGAAAATTTAGAATTTCGGAAATTATTAAAAAATTTGAGACAATCGGTTGTCTAAAAATTTTTAAAAAATGCACTGATAATAATGAGGAGTAACCGGTGTTACAAATTGCGAATAACTCAAGAAACACGTGTTACTTTTATTTCTTACCAGAATAAAAGTTTATTTTTGAGAATGATTTTTAATTTTAAAGTGGTCTATTAGCTTATTTACTTAGAAATTACCGTTGCGTTTTACTAGTATTTTTATTAGAATAAATGTTTATTTTGTAACAGAAATATCAATTTTCTTTACGCTCAATGCCCAACAAAAACTAATTTTTTTGTATTTCGACTATTTGATGTATTTAAAACAATCAATGTATCAAATAGTCATTAAATATTCCAAATTCGTGTCGCACGGAAGTTAGCGGGGGTAATATTGCGGTAGGCGTTCCCTACGATCTTCTGTCCCGAACTAAGTTAGACGGGCTTAGTGGGTTAGAATTCGAGGAAACGGCCAAAATAATTTGTAGTTAAGAAATTTAAAATAGAAAGTTGGCTATAGCAACGTTTCTATTAAACCTCGGTAATATGAACGGCCAGTCTATTCTTTCTAAAGTTTCGTCTCAGGTCAAAGGCAATAGTGTTATAGTTGTGTTGCGCCCAGTTACAATTCAACGATTACCAAATTGGGCTAAACAGAAAGGCAGTAATATATTTTCGCCTTACTCTGGTGTGTAAAATACAAAAAAAAGCATGTTATCCACATGACGAGTATCTAACTTTTACTAAATCAAAAGCCGAGGTTAAATTCCAAGGCTTACTGGATCATACAGTGGATCGAATTATATTGCTTAAAATTAGACGCCCTTGAACAAATCGATAAATTAGATTTGTAGATGTGAGTTTCATTTGCAAACGGGGCTTCGATGGAACGTCAGGTCAGAGCCAGTACAAAATGAAATTCACTGATCCGAATATTTCTGATACAAACTTATTCCTAACCTCTCTTATTCCACTTCAATTAGCAGGTAATAACACGCAAACTCAACAAGAACAGATTGTGTTGTACAATTCCAAATCCTCCTCTACTATGAATTGCGGGCCTCTGAAATTTGAATTTATTAAGAAAACCGAATAAAAGTCTTTAAAGAAAACAGAAAATTATTAACTCGAACCAGACAACTTGCACCATATAAAAGAGTTCTCTTTGCCACCCGAGCTTCAGTGCAGTACAACTTCTCTATGACGATGATAGACGGTTAGATGAATGCTTTTGCGAAATCGGTCCAACGTTATTACCTCTGCCAAACATCTCAATTCAACAACATTGATCTGTGTCCCAGTAAATACAGAGTATTTCAAGCTACAATTGTTAACTCTACACGCATGTATTCGATTCTTCGAATGCTGCTTGTAATTGTCGTATCAAGGTGACACACAGCAGTGGCAAGCTCGTAAGCAGAAAGACAAAGAGGTGAAGACACAGACAAAGGCTAGCATCCAACAGGCCTTTAAGGAGAGAGATTAGGACTTCTTGTTGACATGCCAAAGAAACGGTTAGGAAGCACATACACAACGATGGCAACATAGTTCGACGTTTCTTCGAGAACAGTGATGAGTCAGCCATTAAAACAAGAGTAAAGCGAAAACTGATCCTCCGGTTTCCCGTCATTTTGCAAACTATTGGAAGCGAACATTAAACTGCAATAGAGAAGATTTGGAAATACAAACTTCAAACAGCAAGATTGTTCTTCAAAGGATATTCTTGGTACAACATTTCAACAGGAATCCACAAATGACTTACTCCATTGGCCAGACATCATAGCATTTGCAATATCACCGATAGGTAAACTATCGAAAGATGCACAAAAATCAACGGACAAGTTGATAAGAAACTATCGCCTAGACTTTGCTCGAAAATCTTCTCGAGAAAAAATATGGAGGATGTGTTCCAAAACTTTTGGTGTCGATGGATCCTTACACTGTTTTTGACATAGTAAGGATTCGGATAACAATTCATACGTATTGGAGAATGAGAAAAGAGCTGTTAACAAACAAGACAGTGATTAAAAAGTTCTTTTTATTATTTTTGTTACAGTCGTATTATTTATTCATTTATGTGAATCAATAAATATTATATTCCTTACAAATTATTTGCATTGGTATTTATTAAGAAGTCTTAAGCATAGAGGAAAAAGTTCTTTCGCCTTTTTAACGATTATCGATATCCATATATTTATTATTATAATATTATATTTAAAATGTACCTTGAAGTCAAGCGCAATATTTTATTCATGGAAATACAATTATTCTTTTTATTTTATTTTTAAAGCGTTGAACCACATTAGACGTTTTTCGAATTTATTTTCATGATTTTAAAGTTTCAGTCTGCTATTGTTGGATCCGATTTTTTTTTTAATATCAAATCCGTGCTTTCGACCCACTGTGTTTTAACGACCCGAAACCAGCGAAAAGTCCTTGCCTGACACCATTTTTGCTGGAAACCAGGAAGCAAGCTACGATACAACAGTATTATTTCACTTCTTCAACATGGCTAAACGGGTTGTCCGTCGCTTTCTGTTAAATTCCTTTTTTTTAGAGGTTCTGTTCTGAATTTTCCACACCATATATATATATATATATATATATATATATATATATGTATATATATATATATATATATATATATATATATATATATATATATATATATATATATATATATATATATATATATATATATATATATATATGTGGCACTGGTGTCTTTCCGGTTTTCAATCCGTTCGTCAATAGAAAAATCTTTACGACGTTTGACCAACATCTCAGTGATACTTTCTCGAGGGCTGCATAACTAGGAATTCCAAGTATTATGTAGCATATCATGATAAGAAGTATATTGTGATACTAACTAATTATAACTCTTATTATTTTTCTAGCTATGAGGTATATTTTTTAAAGCTATTTTTTATCGTATGTTATTGCGGACAGCAATGCTGAATATCAGTTTTCTGCTTCGATCATGCCTAGAGATTTAAACAACAATAGATTTGTTTAAAGGCTGTTTATGGTCGGTGGGGGAGAGGCTTTTTTGATGTTTGACAGACATAAACATGTTTACTTATCTTTTCTTCCAGTTTAATTGCTTGTCGTGGCTCTTTTCAGTATTTTTAAGTGTTAGAAATTACTATAAATGCGAAGTTTGCAATTAATAAGAACAAAATATTGTTAAATATTGTTTACATATTAAAAATAACAATAGTAATTTAGGCAATCATAAATTCACACTTTAATGTATTCTAGAATTGACGTACCGATTATCATATGATACTGGTTTAAATAATGCAATTAGAAAAGGATAGCATAAAATCGGTATGTCTGTACCAAGAAAAGAAATATCTACTGTTTATCAACACTTTTTCAAATATAAATAAAAATATTATTACGTTATTCAGCGTTCAAACAACCGGGCCCTAGTTTTGACGTTATGCTAATTTTGTAGGGGTATGTTCGAAGGCTTTATGGATAATAAATTATTTAATTTCATTGGTTTTCTTATACTACAACCGATTTTGGATGACCTTCATCCGACTCGTCCGTGAGCGAACAATGGCTACGATTCAATTCACTATACTAGTGATATACAGTGGTTTTTTTAGGTACCTTAAAAATTCGATATACGGATACTTTTTTGTCCATTGCGGCTGTAAGTATTTTCATGTCGTCCATCTCTTTTACTAAACGATTTACTTCTTTTTCTCTTGCTTCAGTAAGGTTTGCAAAATATTTCATTTTCTCCTTAGCTCTATTTCTTTTTTCATAGTTTTCTCTGACAAACTAAAATATAAAACGTTTTTAGTACATTACTACCAATTACATATTTCTTTGTATTTTTTAATATAACTTTCGTAGTCATTTATCAGAATGTGACTTTTACAGGCTTTACATATATACGATAGGGCCGCATGTAAGTGGAAATGTTCCGTCGATACAGAGTGAAATACAGGTCAGATGCGAAAAGACTAACTTGAAGAGAATAATCTGGCGCCTTTTTTTCAACTTCAAGGAAAAGTCAATGCTGCACCTATCACCATAACTGTTGGCACCATAGATAAAATATTTATAGATCCGCAAAGTTTAATCCCAAAAACGGCAAATTTAGTGTAGTAAAAAAGTCGGTGTCATGTAACTTTCTTGTTCTGGGAGTCACATCATATGGACACAAATAATATCTGAAGCAGAAATGAATAACCCGGTCTGTGTCTACCGATGGGAGTTAGTTTAGTCATTTCGTATACTGTGAAAGTAAAATTGTGAAGAAAATGTATCTTACTATTTCTCTAATCTATTGTTTCCGTCTGTGTGCGTCAACTTTCTTGTTGTAGGGTGGGAGTGAATAATTAACATTTTTAAGGTCCGGCAATCTATTCTCTAATTATTAAAAAATAATGACCTTCTTTTCCTTATCTTTTTTTTTCATTTTTTAAGAAAATATTGATACGAAATGGGTTTGTCAACGGATATGCAGGATTTAAAAATAATTTTATATAATAATATTTTTCTGCCGTAATGGTGAACGGAGCATATATTTTCTTATCATATTAATTTTTTCGACAAAATGATGAAAATGTTATTTCAAATAAAATAAGTGAACAAGGTCATTGTAGGGGGTGAATAAAAAAAATATGTCAACAAAAGAAATTCACATTTGTCTAACTTATTTCGTAATATTTTGCTTTTGTTAACATATTAATGAATTTTTAATTTGACGATTTTAAAGTGGGGATTGCCATGACAAAATGAATCATGACAATTTCATAAAATGAGTACGGACATAACTAATCTGAATTTACTTCCAAACCAGTATTAATAATGAACAACGCTTTTTAACGTCATGTCATCAATCTTCAGAGATACAACATAATAAATATAGAATGGCTGCAGAACAAAAAAAAAAACATTTGAGCTGGGTGGAAACATCGGTTAAATATAAGGTGGATGAAGTTATGCAAGAATATGGACATTGTGCAAATTAGCAACTGGAAAAAAGTCGTTGACAATCTGAAAAAATAATAGACACAGAGCTTAGAAATTATAGAGCCAATAGCCGATTCTGGCCAAAATATAAACCTTGTACTGAAATATTTTATGTATATAACAAAATAATAATGCATTATAATTATTGTAAGTTATATATGTATGTTTTAAAATATTCCAACTTCAATTTGAGGATGTATGTTTTTATTTATGTAAGTAATGTAATAGATGGAGAAATTGTACCATTTCTTGACATATTGATGAATGTACTTTTTTCATATGATAGAAAAAACTATTCTACGGTTTGGTGCGAATTTTCAGATTTTTTAAAAGAATTCATTGCTGAAAAGTTCAGTTTATCTTTTGGTAATCATTTGGAAAGTGCTAAAAATATATCATACTACATGTTTTGGAAATTTAATGTTATACGAAAACACTATAAATTCAAAAACGTTGTAAAGCAATACTGTTTTTTACCCTATAGAGAAAAAGGAAAATAAAACAAATAAAATATGTACACATTCCATTATATTAAATAAAAACACAAAAACAAATAAAATAAATCACTAAAAACGCTATAAATCCGTTTAAATCGCACGCAACTTACAAAGCAAAATAAACACAAAAATGGCGTTGAGCCGATACTGTGCTGTTTACGGATGGCGCTACGAAACGACCGATCGATAATAGGAAGTCGCTTATGCGCATGCCCTTATCTGATCAACGTTCAAAAACATGACTGGCGCCCGATGTGCAGATACGCATTTTTTCGCCCATGGTTTGCCATTTTTTGGCTTGCTGTAGTATCTCTGATAGAGCCAAGCATCCTTGCTGGTATATTTAAAATGCTACCATTGTCCAGACAAGTGACTGTAACTGGAAAAGCAGCTGACGTGATTGAAGAAATATAAGTAGAGCTTCAACTAGGAGGGTTAAAATTTTAAACCATTTGGTGTTAGTTGCCGACATAGAAGATGAGTTTATTTTGGGTATTCTGTTCCAGAACCGTGAAAGCGAACCAATCGGAGCCATTTCCGAACAAACCACCAGAATGAAGGGGAGCACGGAAGAAACCATTTACGGAACAAACCTTGTAAATACTTGATAGCAAAATCTTTGGCCAATTCATATGACATCAAGGCAAACTTGGCAGTGTTTCAGCAAGGTAATAAGAGTTTGCTTACGACATCCACAGAGAAAGAAGGGCAAATCATCTAAGTTGATACCATCATGGGAAGGACGAAATACTGTCCTGAAAAAAAAATCAACGACATTGTTTATAAAATCCAACGAAATTGCAAGGCAAAAATTAAAGTTGTACATCTTCACAAGTTGAAGCCATACGATAGAAGTATCAAAGTTGATCGGGACGATGATAATTAGGTAGGGTACGGTGTAACGAAGGACTAGTAGAATTTTTTGAGACGCCGTTGTACAAATATTATATCGTTATCGTTATTATAACGTAACGAAAGAAATATTATATCGATGAGTCATCATAATTTGTTATGTTACTTGTAATTTCTAGATTTGTATTCTTGTATGTTTTAGTAGATTATTTAGGTATATTGTCTAAATAGGGATAGGATATGAATTTTAGTTTGTATTTGCATGAGAAAAAGTTAAATATTTATTAAAGAGTTGTTATTTGTTAGTGAAAAATGTTGTGTTTTTATTATGCGGACCCAGTGAGTGATTTTATGTCTTAAGGAGAGAAAATCGTGACAATATGTTTTCGATATTCACAGCTTACTGCGAATTTAAGCCCGAATTTTCAAAAAAAAAATTTACTATTGAAATCAAATATCAACTATTATACATTTTTGGAAAGCTTGAAAAAAATATAAACGGGCTGTCAAATAATATATAAGGTGCATGTAGAAAAAAAAACTAAGTACTCAAGCGGATTTTACGTTAAAAACTCTACAATAGTCTATTTTTACTTTTCATTAACTTACATATTTACTAAGATACGAGGGGGGGGGGCTTGTAAATTGAAAATTTTCAATTTTACCATGCATTTAAAAAAAAGCGGGGTGGTAAAGTCAGCTTTTCGTTATATCTTCTAGTTTCCAAATAGAATCTTCTAGAACTTTATCGGTTCGGTTCTAAGCTTCTTTATTGATAATAAATTTGACAGTTAGGTTAGTTTTTCACTATCTCTTCTAATTTTCAAAATAGAATGTTCTAGAATTTTATCGAAAATTTGGTTCTAGGCGTCTTGTTTAATGACAAATCCGATGGTGAAGTCGGTTTGTCGCTATCTTTTTGAGTTTCAAAATAGAATGTTCTAGAATTTTATCGAAAATTTGGTTCTAGGCGTCTTGTTTAATGACAAATCCGATGGTGAAGTCGGTTTGTCGCTATCTTTTTGAGTTTTAAAATAGAATGTTCTAGAATTTTATCGAAAATTTGGTTCTAGGCGTCTTGTTTAATGACAAATCCGACGGTGAAGTCGGTTTGTCGCTATCTTTTTGAGTTTCAAAATAGAATGTTCTAGAATTTTATCGAAAATTTGGTTCTAGGCGTCTTGTTTAATGACAAATCCGATGGTGAAGTCGGTTTGTCGCTATCTTTTTGAGTTTCAAAATAGAATGTTCTAGAATTTTATCGAAAATTTGGTTCTAGGCGTCTTGTTTAATGACAAATCCGATGGTGAAGTCGGTTTGTCGCTATCTTTTTGAGTTTCAAAATAGAATGTTCTAGAATTTTATCGAAAATTTGGTTCTAGGCGTCTTGTTTAATGACAAATCCGATGATGAAGTCGGTTTGTCGCTATCTTTTTGAGTTTCAAAATAGAATGTTCTAGAATTTTATCGAAAATTCATCCTATTTCTTTATTTTGTGAAATCCGCTTTTCTCCATCTTTCCTGGTTTATAAATAGAACTTTCTATCTTTTTGAGTTTCATAATAGAATGTTCTAGAATTTTATCGAAAATTCATCCTATTTCTTTATTTGATAATAAATCCAACTGAGAAATCCGCTTTTCTCCATTTTTCCTGGTTTATAAATAGAACTTTCTGGCAATGCAGTGATAATCCTTACTTCTGACACCACTTTATTTTATCAATGGATTTTCAAAATATAACTATCTAAGTATCAAAAGATTTGTTTCTTAATTCTTATAGACAAAAGGACTGCGATTTTTGGAAAAAAAAACTCTAATTCGGCCTTTATTGGTCAAATTTTTTTTTTCAAAATTTTCAACTTGAATTATTCGAATTTTCAAATTAAAAATGTCCAACATGTAAGGGAGAGGCTCTAGCTCTATTTTTTATGAAAAAAGACACCGCTTTTCTTAGAGCGATATTTAAGAGGTTGAAAATTAATTTTTTCATTTCCTCCTAATAAGATATAAAAATTTAGGCCTTCACGAAAAGATTGAGCCTTTGTGGAAGTCAAAATGTTCACCCAAAAAAAGGTATAGCAATCAACATTTTACGTCTTGGGACAAACAAATAGCAATATCTCAGCTACAAATTATCCGATTTACTATTATAAAATATCATTTTGTTCAGAATAACGAGGGCTTCCCTCTAAAAGCAAAAATGTGCAAAAAAAAATTAATTTTGCAATAAATAATTGATATGCAAAAAATGGCCGATTTTGAGGGTTTTTTGGCCTTTTTGCAATAACAGCTTTGACCCCCCTCCTCTTGGCCCCATCCTATTTTTTGCTGTTACAAATTTATGAAGTTCTTTCCATACGGCAGTTTAGCTATGAGGATGTGTGCGATGCTGTCAAAAGGCTTAAAATAAATAGAACCACTGGTCCTGATAACATACCTTCATTTCTTATTAAAAGCATAATTAGTTTTTTTGCTGAACCCTTAAAAATACTTTTTAATATGTCACTAAAAACAAGTCCCTTTCCGAATATGTGGAAGGAAGTTAAAATTTTTCCGGTTTTTAAAAAAGGAGACAAAAGCGATATTGAAAATTGTAGGCCAATTGCATTAATATCATGACCAGCAAAAATCTTTGAATCAATTATAAATATATATAATGTCTCAACCAAAATTACTGAACTATAACATGGCTTTATGAATAAAAAGTCAACAAATACTAATTTATGTAACATCACGTAATATATATCAGAAAGTTTAGATAATAAATCCCAAGTTGATGTAATATATACGGACTTTTCTAAAGCTTTTGACAAAGTATCGTATACTGTTCTCGTGGAAAAACTGCACACTGAGTTCGGATTTCATGATAACTTAGTTGAATTTTTCCTGTCATATTTAAAAAATAGACAACAAAGGGTGGTAATTAGAGGCTATACGTAAAATTTTTTTTTCACCTTCCTCGGGCATCCCTCAGGGTTCTAACCTTGGTCCAATGTTATTCCTTTTATATGTGAACAATTTAGCCAAATAAATTAATGGCTGTAACATATTATTGTTTGCTGATGACTTAAAACTGTATTCAAAAGTTCAGCAAAAAAGTGATTGTCTTATAGTGCAAGAAAATCTAAATAATTTCTATGAATGGTCAATTGGAAATGGTTTGAACTTTAATATTAGCAAGTGTTTTGTTCTAAGCTTTAACAGAAAAAGAAAAAGACATATCTTAAAGTATGAATACATAATGAATGGAATGTCACTGGCACGAGTTGATGAGATGCGGGACCTAGGAGTTACTTTTGATGCCCAATTATCCTTTAGACCTCACCTGATGGATGTTACATCTAAAGCTTCAAAAATGTACATAAAAACTTTGTATATTTCCTATGTTCGAAGTATATTGGAATACGCTTCCATAATATGGAATCCATATTATGCGAATTACAAAAACATGATTGAAAGAATACAGAACAGATTCCTAAGATTATATATATATATATATATATATATATATATATATATATATATATATATATATAATAACTATTACATTACAACTTATTGGCATTAATATAACTGTATGTACCTAAATATAGGACAAGGAACTCGTTAACATTTATACGGATAAAGCTCGTAATAATTATTATAGCAATTCACCTGTTATTATATATGAGACCGAGAAAACACAAAAGATCCAGAGGTAGACCCAAGCCAGATGGAGCGACGACATTAAATGAATAGCGGAGTATAACTGGTTGCAGAGAAAAAAAATGACTAGAATGAATGGGCAAACTTAACGATTGTGCCAGTAGTGATGACGATAGTTACCTGATTAAATTCCATAAAGTTTTTTCCTAATTGTATTTCTTTTTGTTCCAAATCATCCCATTTCTTTTTGATTCCTTTCCTTTGAATATCCACGTTCTTCCTTGTTGCTTGTAACCATTTTTCCGTATTGTAGAGTTTTATTTGTAGTTTTGCATATTGCAGTTTTGAATTGGTGGTTAACGGTTCTTGAAATCGGCTTCGAAAAAGTCTAAAAAGCATAAAAATAACATTTTTAGCATCTAAATTGGTCTCGTCAAAAAAGTGACATGGTGATAGATCATGGACCCGAACCCGCTTTCTTAAAAGGCTTCAATACCTACTGGAGGACGTCTTCGCCCCCTTTGGGAACCTAAACTCTAACTTAATAAAGTCAAAATACTTACTCTGCATGTTCTACAATACGCATCGATTGCCTTATTTCCTCGACATGCTTTTCAGGATTGCGAGTTTGAAACGTCAGTTTCGGGTGAGAATATATTGATTTTTCCCGTCTCAAAGGACGCTTCTTCAAAGAGTACCACACCAGAACATTTTCGTCTACTACTGGCTCTCCGAGCTCGACCAGATTTGGAAGAAAACTATGATTACTCTCCATGGTTTCTTCTTATACCCCTTTTAATTAAAAAGCGAGAGAATTTTCCCTTTCTCCCCTGAAAATTACCCTGCACTTGGGAAGTTTCATTAAAAAAATGCCCCACAACCACCCTTTGAAACACCGATGTAAAAACTTGGTAATTTTACAGACATGTAAGTTTTACATTAACACAATACGGAGTAAATCCTTAAAACCCCCCCGAAAACTGCTGCAAATTAACATTTGCAACAGACAACTTGACGCAAATGTCACTTATGTCATTGCCTTGATTGGTGATTACTTTATATTTACCTGTTTTAAGGTAGTTAACTGGCGACAGTCGTAGACAAAAGTATAGGCTTAAAGTAAGTACCAAAAGTTAACGATTCTCAGGCCTAAAGAATTTTGTTTTTGTATGAGACTGTACCCAAAGTTAACTTTCAATATACTGGCACATTTTTATACAGTCTCCTTCTTCTTCTTCTAGGTAGAACCAGGTGGCCGTTTGGTGTTTGGTTTCTCTCTCATCACGATTTTTCCTAGTCTGTCATCGTCCATTCGTTCCACGTGATCTCTCCACTGCCTACGACAGTTTCGAACCCACTTCACAACATCCCACACTCCGCTGTCCTCGCGTATTTTTGCGTTTCTTATTCTATCTCTTAAACTTGTTTCCGTGATCATTCTCAGCGTTTTCATTTCTGTGGTTCTCATAATTTGTTTTGTCTTTGTTGTTTCATTTCTTGTTTCTGCGCCGTAGGTCAGTATCGGTCTTACACAGACCATGTAAATTCTTGCTTTGCTCTCAACCGTCATATGTTTATTATTCCAGATTATGTCTCTTAGTTGGCCTGATATCATGGCCGCTTTGTTGGCTTGTGTGAGTACTTCTTCCGTTACTGCCCTGTTACTTGTTATATGTGCTCCTAAGTATTTAAACTTCCCAACCTGTTCGATATGTTTGTCATCAACCATTAGTTTGCATCTTACCGGTTCTTTTGCTATTACCATTGCTTTGGTTTTCTCCACAGATATCTTCATATTATACTGTTTGGCTGTTCGATTGAGATGCAAAAGTATTCTTTGTAAGTTATCCTCGCTATCTGCTGTCAAGGCAACATCGTCTGCAAAGCATATAATCTGAACGGTGTTGTGTCCCATTGGGTACCCAAAATTTATGCTTTTTACTTCATCAATGATTTCGTCCATGATTACATTGAAAAGTGTTGGACTTAGGCTATCACCCTGTCTTATTCCTATGGATAGTGGGATTTCCTCTGTTAGAGTGTTATTTGTTTTAATTACCTTGGTGTTTTTGGAATTCAGTTCGTATATTGTGCGTATGATTGCTTCGTCTACTTGTTTTCTTCGCAGTAGTTCTGTTATGTGTTCCAGTTTGACTCGGTCGAACGCTTGTGTAAAGTCCACAAAACAAATGAACAGCGGTTTATCGTATTCGATAGATTTTTCAACCAGCTGTCTGATAATAATAATATCTTATACGTATTGTATGTGTAATTCTTATGTTTTCAAATTATTTTTATTAAAAAATCCGTATTTTCTAAACAAAATAGTCAAGAAATTCCGGTTTTTTTTTTAAAAAATTTACAATTTTTGGATCTACGTTGCATTAGTTTTTAAAAAATGTGGTAAAAACCGATTTTGATATATTCCAAAATGTATTGGCATTTTGTTATATGTAGTGACCTCCAGCATTTTAATTATGCATATTTTAATTGTTAATATTTCGTCTCACATACGATTAAAAAATTTCGTTTTTTTTTTACTTAAATATAAAACATTTTTGTGAACGATATATTCAAATTCGATCACATTCCTAAGAAAAGCCGTTTCACGAGTGAACTACCTTAAGGGGGATCCTGTTTTCAGAGGCCTAAAAAAAAAGAGTATTTTTGGGAATTTTTTTAGGAAAGAAAAAATAACTGCATGTAGCGCACTTTTTAGGATGTTTTAATGTATATTTCAGCTTAACAAAAAAATTTTTCAACGTGAAATAATGAATCACCGTCGATTTATTTGCACATTCGTAGAGCGCCTTGCAAAAGAAGTCTCCAATAGGTGAGAAAGATACAGGTCGTTATTTTTGTATGTAAGATAATAATAATATATTACGAACAATTTTAGTACAATTCTTCAAACAGATCATGATCTAATCTAAACATATTTAAGATCTCAATATTAAATAATTATGCACCTAGGTAACATAATACCTGTATGTGCACAAAATCAATAATATTATATTAATTTCAAAAAACAACCATAAAAAGAAAACATATTGAATGAAAATAATACTAATTAATGGAATACCTACATACTAAACAAACCTACACACTAAGTAACCTATGAAGATTTTGTTAAAGAAAAAGTTTAAATTGATCAATGTTATGAAAAATATATGTTCTGCAAAGCTTACTAATTTTTTTCACATTGAAGATTGTTCTTATACTAATCGGGATAATATTGTAGAACTTGGGCGCCAGAGAGTTAACAAATCTATAACTAATGTTTTTATTACTATTTGGTATCCTTAGATGTCTATTCATTCTACATCTCGTTTCATAAGAGTGACTTACATAATTTTTTAATTTCGCAGACTTATGTACATAAATACAAGAAAACAATATATACAATGAACGGGCATCAAAAATTTGTTCTGAATAAAGAAACCTAGTAGAATATCTTTTTTTCTTCCAAAAAATTACCTTTAAAATGTAATTTTGTAATACGTTGAGTTGTTGTAACGAGTTTTGATACAGGCCACCCCAAACAATTATTCCATATCTAATTAAGGATTCTACTAATGTTTTATAAATATTTATTAAAAATTGCCTAGTGAAAATGTTTCTCAGTATATAAAATTTATGAATTAATTTTCTGATGTTGTTTGTTTATTTTAAAATGTGCTGGTCCCATTTTAGATTTTTGTCGATTATTATACCCAAATATTTTATAAATGGTATATTTTTTATTAAGATATTTCCAGCTTCAATTTGGTTGAAGTTGAAGAAGAGGTGAAATTGTTTAACGAACTGAGAATTTATTCCATCTACACCGGGAGCGCAATTATTCTTTAAAGAGTGTATTTGTTTTATTATTTCGATATCATTGACAGGCTTCAGGAACATAGAGGAAATAGACGCATGTCGTAACTGAAATTTTTTTATCAGGATCCTTTATCTTATTTAACATATTAACTCCCACATTCAAGAAACAATTGTTGCAAGAGATAAACTAAAACAAAAAAAATTAATTTTCATACATTTTTCTTTTAAGAGAATTAAGAAAAACTCAAATAAATCGTGAAATTCGACCTTTCTCGAGGTTTTGGAAAATAAAATCTTTAGAGCAGTGATTTAAAAATAATTTTTCATCAATATTTTTAGTTCAAATAGAAGAGGATTCAAAACTGAAGATAACACGTTTTGATTTGTTTCAATTAGTCGTCTAGTTTTCTTTTAATCACGCCTACCAATTTAGAAAAATCGTAAAAATGAAAACTGGAGAAAACTCTCAAATCCGTCCGACGCACCGCTGCTTCCAGCCTGCATCTACGAAAATACTTAGAATTAGCCTTTAGAACTATGGGTACATATTCTTAGATATCTATTAGGTATAGACTTAAGCAAAAAAAAAACGAATTTTCGGATTTTCTCAACCAGGATCCCCCTTACAAAAAGTGTACACACAGTTTTTTAAAAAATCAATTAGAATTCCTGCCAGAATAGAATGACAATATAAACGGGATAAAATTAATAAGGAATTAAGGTAGAATTAAAAGCTAGAACCATTGTATCTAAAACATTCATTATTATTTCATATTTTACAAAAAATATCCGAACTTTTTATCCTAAGAACCATACTGACTCTTACACTCTAGTCACAAGGGCGAAAACCTAGGTAGCTCATTATATCAATATACTGTAGTTTTGAATTACGCGCAAATTTTCGAATTGGAACTAGCCGGCGCTTGAGATATTTATGGCATAAGGTGCGGGGGTGGACTCTACTCCGTTCGCCATTTCAGTCGGTACTTACAGGCCAGTATCAAGAAGATTTCATTACGGCGGAGATAGCCGATGCGCGTTATATATTGTTACGACTCTTACGACCATGCTAAATGTATACTACTGAGTAGAAAAGTTAAGTAGATGACGTGGCAAAGCCACAGTAGTACAGCAGCTTCTTGTGGATAGCGGTGGAATTACGCAAGAACTTCAATTATGCTTGAGTAGTCGAAGTATATAACACAATCTTGTAGCAAGTAGCAAGGCTAGACCATCTTCTGGAAAAGTTCTGCTGCGTGATCGCCTGCCTAAAAGATTCGAGTTCTTTCGAGAATTTTTGAATCATTTTACACACTGAGGACGCATAGTACAAATACTGGAGACAACCGAGAAATGAACAGTTCCAAAGTTTGAATTCGAAACGACAAGTGCGATTTGTGAAGCGAAATATAGTGTGACTAGTGTGTTTTGTGATTATAGTTTCTTAGTGAAAATACAGTGTGTTTAACTGTGAGTGTTTTGTGTCAATATGGAAAATAACAATATAATTGTCTGACAGAAATCGACACAGATTTGGCTCTGGATAAATCAACAGATGTTTCAAATATTGCTCAGGTGTTACTTTTTATTCGAGGGATGGCTAAAAATTATAAAGTGTATGAAGACCTTCTTGACATTCATATCATTCACGGTACAACCACTGGAGAAAATATTTTTAAAATAGTTTGAAAATACTATTCAGAAAAACAATCTTCAATGGAAAAACCTGAGGTGTATCACTAGTGATGGTGGCAAAAACATGGGTGGAAAAAATAAAGGCGTGTCGTTACTTTCATATCAAAGGCAGGTGGTTTAAAACCATTAATCGTACATTGTTTTATTCAACAGATTACAAATTCGAAGTTTGACATAGTGCAGACTTTTTCGCCGGCAATTACTGTTCTGCATGAAAATTCTCCCCGCCAAACTAATTTCGATAATTTCTACCTATGTAACCCTTACAATAACCTGTAAATTGTCGTATAACGTAGCAGGTATAAGCAAGTACCTATGCGATATATAAGTTGGTATAGCATAGACACGGATTGTTCTATTTTTAAATTCGGAGTAGGCCTTTCAAGCCCTTTTTATTTTAGCCTTATCAGTTAATGATTGACCATAGAATGGCTCTGCAATTAAACTCTGAACGGAATTCATTTTTGTTTTTACTAAAACCATAATGCAAAACGTAAAAAAATACAATAGCGTATCGCACCACAAACAAACGATAACTACAAATTGACGGACAAACAAAAGGTGTTTTCACGCGGGATAACCCGGTTTAATATATGTTTAAATCTTTTTTTAAATATATTTTAAATGGCGTTACTATTCCCGATCGCCCGAATATTATAATGACGAAGTGCGCATGTTCACTTATTTGAAAGCATATCTATAATTGTTTCAAAACACGTGCAAACAATTTTAATGTGACGTCACTATTTTATCGCCAGAAACTCTTTGAACCTGGTTGAAATAAATTGACGCGAAAATACAGCTTAAACACAGGAATCGGAGAACTAAAAAGATCTAGTTGAAGAACTTGTCCAATCTTACATGAAGTTAGGTTACAAATATATCACTTAAGCTGCATTTTCTTCACTCCCACTTGAAATTTTTTCCTGACAATAAAGATGATTGTTTTTTTTATAACTTTGAAAAGTCACTAGATTGCCTATGGTTTGGGTTTCTCATATTTTATATTTCTATTTCTTTCTCTAAAAACTTATGAGTGATATTCAGCACATTACCGTAGACACAAAAAACCCAAAAAAATATCAGGAAGCGACAAAAAATTTCAAAATGCAGAACAATGCAATTAATAATTAACTTAACATTAACTCATATGTGAAGTTTTAGGCTCTACAGAAGCTTTTAACTCCTTTTCCTGTAACTGTACCACTCTGGAGTTAATTATCTCATATTCGCCAATGGCTTGTTTAATACTGAAAAGTTGTTTTTCAACTTCGTTAATATGGATAGGTTTGATCTTCTTCCTTCTGCATATTTCTAGATACATTTTTTCACAGATTTCTTTTATGGTTACCTAAAAAGTAATGAAATTTACGTTGATTTTGAAAAATAGTACACTGCTTTGACACTTACTGTTCCCAATAGCGTCTCTGTAGCCTCTGCTTTCGTGTACTGATGCAATATTTCCCATTTTTTGCAGTTTAACCTCGCTTTCTCGTATCTTTCTTGTAACTCGTTGACTTTATTTATCATCAAGGCTATTTTAACTAAATACGATTCGGTCATTTTTTTCTGCAGAAAAAAAAATGCTTAATTTTTATTATTAATTAAATTATCTGTTCTAACCACGCACATATTAAAGTAACTGTACTGATCGTCAAATAAACAGAAAATGTCCAGACCATGCTATGCGCCATTTTGGGTAAAGTGAAGTTATAATAACAGTGAATACGCTGTCGCCACTGAAAAATTATACCAACTAAAGGTAATCGTTTACTTCCCATTGAAAAGGTTTGAAGTAATTTGCATACCTTTCCGAAATTTCATCGACATAACTAGTTGAACGAAACGAATAGTAGAAAGAGATAAAATGACAGTATTATGTTATAACCTCACCCAACTGATCCAATTCGTGTCAATTGATTGTTGTGTTGGATATCTGTCATACTATTGGTCGGTTGTAAAAATAGATTAAAATTTTTATTGTATTTTTGGTTGTTAAAAATAACTACTAATTAAAAAAAGTAATATGTTGACGAACCGTTTCTTCAAAACGTTTTATTTTTTGAAAAAACAGTTGAAATTATTATACTAAATTCTGTTCATATCTCAATAGTATGAGCGTGCTGTTTAGAAATTGGTTTACTACGGCTAGTTCTAATTCTGGATTTAACATAAACACTTGTGTCCATATACAACTTATAAAAATTTGAAAAATAACAATTTGTAAGATATTTAAAACTTTTATTTAAATAAGTGATATTAAATTTTATATTCAAATAATGTTAAATGCAACATTTTACTTCCTTACGCTATGTTAAACACTATACTACACTACAATTAAATAATTATTATTATAATTTATTAGGACATATAAATTTGAATCCTACAGGCCAACGAACGAGGTCCTTCAGAATAAAACCAATATTTATAGTACATTTGATCTTCAAGCCCCCAAAAAGCTTTACAAAATAATAAAAAAAGTATAGTAATGGTTGAATATGAGATCTGTCAGTATCATTAATGGAGGTCTTCTGGCTGGCCTATGGTTTCGATTCCTGGTCGTACATAGTTCCTCTATCACCGGTCAAGTTTTAGGTTTTCTTTCAAATTTAGTTGTCAGGGCAGGAAGTCTTGCAGTAAGAGGCTGGATGTTTAGTGAATTCGTACAATAACTGATTGGTGGATAGCTAGGCCGATGGATTTTAGTCATACTACATAAAGTTGCAGTTTCTACCATTTCAAGGTTTATCAGTGCTGGCTTTCTGCAATTACTGTATGTATTCTTATTAAAGTCAGTACATTGCTTTGTATATATGAGTTGTTTTTCATGATATGCTTTTTTCGTTGTATATTTGACTCTTAAGGTATCTGGCTCTTTGTATACATTTTTGTTTAACAGTTCTAAAGTGTCAATTTAAAATAATTTTGTGGTCTATATTTACACCTAAATATTTGACTGATGGCTTGATACATATTACTTGGTTGTTAAGTAATATAAAATAAATTTAATCCGGGAAAAATAAACAAAGATTTTAGTGACAATCAAAAATTTCACAACAATAACAACAACAATTATACTATTTTTTTGACTTTTGACGGTTAATTTGAAATTCCAAAACGTCACTTTTCCCAATATGGCGCCGAGCATACACCGGACATTTTTCGCTTGACAGCCCCATTACAATCTGTCATCCATTTTATTTCACAAAATCCGTGGAGATAAGCGAGTATATGTAGCAAGTAAAATTTTCCTACGGCGACAAGGTATTCACTGTTGTTAATAAGTGAACTTTTCCCAACATAGCGGACAGCATGGTCCGGATATTTTCTGTTTATTACAAGATCAGCAGTACAGTTACGTTACACGTGGGTGGGCGTACCTAAAAGCTTTTGTTGCGCGGTTGCCAGACTTCCAAATAATTAATATGGAAACGGAAAAATATTGGGAAAAGTTTAACGTAAAAATAATAAATGTTTTTAGAAAAAAATTAAATAGTACTACCGTGCAAGTCACTGCTGCTAAGTCATTGTTTTTTACTTACCGATATTATATGTCCACAACAATCTTGCATGTGCTATATGTGCATACATATATAAGCATTTTGGTTGTGCTGAAAGTGTTTTTAATTAATTTGCATAATCCTACATCTAGTTTATAAATACATGCAATTCTACACAAAGTTTTAGGTACAAATTTACTTAGTTTTTTAATATAATTTCATTCTTGAACAGCGAAAGCAAAGAAGCACGTTAATGCTTTTTATAGAAAAATTACAAAAACTCTTTTCTTAACAACCCTTTAAAAAGTGATCATTTTTTAACGGCTCTAAGAAGCATTGCTACTTAAAAACATTAAAGCAAATCATGCTTTTCGCCTAGGATCTTCAGACTATTCAACTTTCCTATTTGGTCACAAAATCAATAATAAAACCAAAGGGAACACATCTTTTCCTCATATAGGAATACCCCTGTCAGTGTTGTTTTATTAGCTTTTTGGAAAAAGTAAATTCTGTTTTAATGTTTTTAAATGGTACTTATGGACTTACTAATGTGTCTAAGCAGAAGCACTGTTATGTGCTAATGAAAACTTAATAATTTTTACCAAATTAGTTTTCGCCTTTTCCAGTTTATTCATATCACGTTGCTGGATGTCATTTAGTTCCTTCCTGGCTCCTATTAGTGCTTCGTATCTGAAAATATTTTGTTTGTTTGAAGGTCATAGACAATGATGTCTCTTGCGAAGTAGTAGATATCTGTTGGACTTCCATTGTCTTTATTTTTGTTGAATATCACGACGTTTCGGCTATTAGTTATCTCTAGCCGTTTTCAAGTGAAACTAAATAAATCCCTTAGCTACATGACTATTTATACTAAAAGTAAATGCAGTAGAGTATGACTGAGATGGGAGCAGTCATGCATGCTATGGCAAAATCATATTTTTTTTATGCTGCATTTAGTTTCAGTTTACAATTACTAAGAAGTGGTTTCCACACTTCTCTTATGTCTAAAGATGGTTTACTAAAACAACTCGGGTTCTGATGTATAACCGCGGCTTCTTTGAATTTCCGTTTTCTCCAATGTTGTTCTCGGTGTAGTATTTTAGCTTCAGACCATTTTATGTGGTGTCCATGAGTCCAGGCATGGTTGGCGGCACCAGATTTTTCTGTTTCTCCTCGAGATGTGCATTTTTGGTGTTCTTTGATCCTTACGTCAAGAGGTCTCTTTGTTTCGCCAATGTAGGAATTGCCACATTCACATGGTATCTGATATACACAGTTCTTCATGTCTCTTTGAGTTGTTGGTTTGACCCTAGTGAACCGACTTCTCAGAGAGTTATTTGAATTGAAAACAACGTTGATTCTATATCGTTTTCCTATCCTTCTAACTTTTTCTGAAATGCCTTTAACATAGGAGATGTTCAATACTGGTTTTTGTTCTTCATTCGTTGTCGATATTGTCCTATTTCTGCGTTGTTCAAGAAATTTCTCCACTAGATATACTGGATATCCGTTGGCTGTCAGATCATTTTTAATATAATCTATCTCTTTCATCAAGTTCTCGTTGGAGTTGCAGAGAGTTAAGGCTCTATCTACGAGATTTCTTATAATTCCTTGTTAGGTGTTGTTGGAGTGATTAGACGAATAATTAAGGTATTGTCCTGTGTGCGTGGCTTTTCTGTAAACCGAAGTTCGAATTTGTCTGCCATTTCTTTCTACCAAGACATTTAAGAATGGTAATTTATTTTCTACTTCTTTCTCCATGGTGAGTTTAATAGTTGGGCTGATATTGTTGAGATGAAAAAGGAAGTTTCGAATTCTTCGTCGTTTCCACTCCAAATAATAAAAGTATCGTCTAGGTATCTGAGCCATAACTTTGGTTTCTTAGTTGTGGATTCAATTGCAAACGTTTCGAACCATTCCATGAAAATATTTGCGACCACCGGTGAGAGTGAAGATCCCATCGGTAGTCCATCATCCTGGATGTAGAATTTTTCCTGTTCTTGAAAATAGGAATTAGTTAAACAACTTTCCAACAAGTCCATAATGGCGTGCGGTGGTAAAGATGTTCTTTCTGCTAAGGTCTGGTCTTCTTCAACTTTCTTTCTTATGATTCTTAGTGAGTCCTTAAGCGGAACGTTGGTGTATAGACTTTCCACGTCAAAGCCAAAAAAAGGGTCTTCTTGTTGTACTTCTATTTCACGTATAATTTCTACGAAATGTTGCGAGTTCTTAACCCAGGACGATGTATTTCCTTGTAATGGTCTCAGGATTGGAAGAAGAAATTTGGCAAGTTCAGAAGTCGGAGAGTTCCGGGAACTCATGATAGGTCGTAAGGGCATGTCGTGCTTATGTATTTTCGGGAGCCCATAAAGATGTGGAATTTTGCTATGGTGTGGCGTCAACTGAGTCCGGATCCTCTCAGGAATATACCGTTCATGTTTCTTAAGAACGCGATAGATTCTTCCTTCAATTGCAGATGTGGGATCTTTAAAAAGAGATGTATAATTTCCTTTGCTTAAAACTTCGTCAATTTTTTGATTGTATGTTTCAGCATTCATTACGACTGTACCATTTTCTTTATCCGCTGGTAGAATTTTAATACTGGAGTCCTTCTGTAGGTTAGCTAGGGCAGTTTTCTCGTCTTTGCTGATGTTTGGTTCGGTTTTTCTAGATTTTTGTAGAGTTTCTCTTATTTTCCACCTGAACTCATCTGCAAAAGGGTCTTCGATGTTCGCTGAGTCTGCGGCGCCAATTAGATCGAGAATGGGAACCTCTTTTGGAGCAACCGTGAAGTTCAAACCTTTGGTAAGTAGTGAGTTTTCTTCTTCTTCTTTTTCTTCCTCTTGTTATAGGCTTACAGCCTGTTTTTTCCAACTCAATCATTCATTTCATTCGATGTTGAAATCCAGGACTCTCTCCACCTTTCAGGTGGTCTACCTATTGGTCTTCTGGTTTCCGGTGTTCCATCTCGGGCGATTCTCGCTATCCTATTTTGCGCCATTCTTCCTACATGCTCATACCAGGCTCTTCTGCGCTTCCGTCCCCATCTTACTATATCTTGCATTCCATGTTCCTCGCGTATTGTTGAATTGCGTATGTGATCTCTTAATGTGTATCCCGATATTCTTCTTAGTACTTTCATTTCGGCAGTTCTTAGAATTGATTTTGTTTTTGTGTTGTCAGCTCTCGTCTCTATTGCGTACGTCATTATCGGTCGAATACAGGTCTTGTAGATTTTGTTTTTGCGTCCTTGCTCATGTATGTGTTGTGCCATATTATATCCGCCAGGCTTCCTGAGATTCTATATGCCTTGTTTACTTGGTTTCTTACTTCTCATGTTCTGTCTTGGTTTGCGGATATCTCAACTCCTAAGTAATTAAAGGTCATGAGTTGTTCTATTGGTTTGTCATCCACTACTAGTTTGCATCTTAAGGGCACTTTGCTTATTACAATTGACTTAGTTTTATCGATGGATATTTTCATGTTGAATTGCTTGCTTATGGTGTGGAATGCAAATAGAAGTCTTTGGAGATCGTCTACATTTTCCGAGACTATGACGGCGTCATCAGCGTAACATATTATTGTTATTTCCCCGGTATTCATTCTGTACCCTGGTGCCGCTCTTTTGACGTTCTCAATTGTTTGGTCCATTACTATGTTAAACAGTAATGGACTCAGAGAGTCCCCCTGTCGTATGCCCGACGCTATCGGTACATCCTTAGTTAGGTTGCCGCTTACTGAGATTTGTGTTGTGGTGTTGGAGTTTAGCTGTTCAACGATGTTAATTAAATTGTTTGAGATGCCTTTAATTCGCATTATTTGCAGAATATCATCCAGTCTCACCCTATCAAAGGCTTTAGTGAGATCTATAAAGCACATAAAAGCCGGCTTAGTAAATTCAATAGATTTCTCTGCTATCTGTCTTACGATGAATATGGCATCTACTGTAGATCTGTTTTTGCGAAAACCTTGCTGTTCTTCTGATATTCTGCAATAGTCAGTTATTATACCTTCAAGGATTTTGGTGAATAATTTCATTATTGAATTTAATAAAGTTATTCCTCTATAGTTTTCCGTGATTTTCTTATCACCCTTCTTGAAAATAGGTACTGTTATACTTTAGTGTGTGAGTTTTCTGCTGAAGTTAATTCCTTGGCAGATATATTAACAATTGTCCTCTGGCTTTGAGATGATTTCTTGTTTTGTTTCCACTTTGTCACAAGTAGCGTCAATTTTTCTTAGGATGGGGGCCTAGTCTTTTTCTTATGTATATTCTTTAATTTCTTCGATCCGTTGGCGAATGTCCTCTAGTAGTGTTGCTTTCTTGAAACGATGATAGTTTATCTGTGAACGTATTAATGCTTTACTAGCATTTTCCAATATCCTGTTTGCCCGTTGTCCTGGAAATGGAGATTTTATACGGAAACCATCTAGTATTATTCCTTGATCTCGTGCTTGTCGTAGAAATTGGATGTGCGTCTCCTCTTTTGTATGCTTTATCTTGGATTTCTCGTAGCCTCGAAATTTGTCACTTATACCGGGTCCATACTGGGCTTCTAGTGTTTGTTTAAAGGTAATAGACAATGCCTGGACTCATGGACACCACATAAAATGGTCTGAAGCTAAAATACTACACCGAGAACAACATTGGAGAAAACGGAAATTCAAAGAAGCCGCGGTTATATATCAGAACCCGAGTTGTTTTAGTAAACCATCTTTAGATATAAGAGAAGTGTGGAAACCACTTTTTAATAATTGTAAATTGAAACTAAATGCAGCATAAAAAATATGATTTTGCCATAGCAGGCATGACTGCACCCATCTCAGGCATTTACTTTTAGTATAAATAGTCATGTAGCCAAGGGATTTATTTAGTTTCACTTGAAAACGGCTAGAGATAACTACTAGCCGAAACGTCGTGATATTCAACAAAAATAAAGACAACGGAAGTCCAACAGATATCTACTACTTCGCTAAAAATATTTTGATTGTTATTTTACCGAGAATCGAAAACGACTTTTTTGCCCTTTTTAAATCATTTCCCGTTGGTTATACTGCTCGTTATTAAGTTAATACCGAATCTACCCACCTTTTTAACAAATCGTTGACACTCTGCATAGAATTTTCTTGTTCGACGACTTGATTTAAAAACTGTTCGTAAATTTTGTACTGACTGATATTTTTATCCATGCTCGCTTTGACCTTGCTGGTCGCCTCGCATCTCAACAACATTTCATTCATATTCTGTTGTCTTTCCATCTTTAGCTGGTTCTGTTCAATTATTTTGTTAGCTGCTCGTTCCTGTTTCTCTTGATTTTCTTTAACAAACTAAAAGCAGAATCATATTAATACTATCATTTAGAAACCTCATTGACTAGATAAACACAAGATTGTTACTATAATGCTATAATTTTGGCGCTCATTAAATGAAGAAATAGACGGATTTTGTAATTCAGTGTATATTTTTTAAAATTATTACTATTGGCCAAGCGTTTTCGGTCTAACTCAGACCATCCTCAGGGCTCAGACCCTAGAAACAAGAGAATATGGTCAGCAAATAAGCTTACTCAGTACTCACCAACCACACTCACTCGTCAAAGGGCACACCTTAACCCTGCCAGTCCGAGAACAGTCTCCAACAACGCCAGCGTAGCCTCCACACAGAACAAGTCATGTACAATTAAAAAATTTTTAAAAAAATTTGTCCCAAATTGAAATTAAAACTAAAACATTCAAAACACTGCACAAATTAACATTATTAAAACAATAAAACCTTTGCAATAACAACTCAAAAGAGTGAGGTTATGCCACATACAGTCGTAGCATAATACAGCAATAAAATTGTCCAAAAATTAAAAATATATACAAGTATGTGCAAGCCTGAGTAGAGATTTTCTGTATGAGTTTTATTTTTAATTTCTTGTTAATTGAATTTCAAATCAATAATTCACTGACAATGAGCAAAAAGAGAAAAAAAAAGAAAAAAGGGCAGTTAAAGCTTATTAATCTACAGCGTTACTGTTATCGGCCATTCTGTGACATATTTCGAACACTTGGGTTGGAGAGAAACTGTGTTTGGTAAAACTAATATGGTGACAAAACACAGAGGCCTGAGGTAATAGTTTTTCCTATATACGTTGAAGGGCAGTCTGGGCCAGAAAGTTGATAGACCCCACTTTTTTGAATATGAGATATCAATTGTTTGTTATTGACCAGATGGGAACTGAGTTGATTTACACTCTTAAATGAAATCTTCATGTTTTGAGTGTGATTTGTTAGAGTCCGGGCTATTTTATTAGAGAAGTGACCCAAGTACGAGAGTAAGAAAAATTTTCCTTGCTGACTTTCACTGTAAGGAGTCGAGCTGTAAGCTCTTTAATTTTCTCTATATATTTGTCGATGACTGTATGCTCATACCCATTGTTTACGGCAATTTGCTTCAGAATATTGACCTCGTTATTGTAATCCTCCGCTGACATGGGAATGTTGAGCAAACTATTAACATAGCAGTTTATTGAGGCCATTTTATGTTGTGAAGGGTGGTTAGAATTAGAAGGAATTATTTGATCTGTTTGAGTGGGTTTTCTAAAGATTTTGAAACTGAGAGAATTATTGGTTTTTTTGATAGTTAAATCTAAGAAATTAAGTTTGTTTTCGGTTTCTATTTCTAAGGTAAATTTTAGAGCAGGATGTAGAGAATTAAGACTATTTAGAACATTAATAGCCCGTTGTTCATTGCCCAAAATAATTGTAAAACAGTCATCCACATAACGAAGCCAGTTAACTGGATGATCAGTAATAAAATGTTATATAAGTAGTGAACATAACCCGATTCTCTCAATCCCCCCACTCCTCGACCTTGACCTTGACCTTGCTTCACCCCTCTTTGGCCCCGCCCACATGTCCTTGTCATTGACCTTGAAAGTGCACGTGTGCTTTGGCCTTGGCCTTGTGTTCAAGGTTGTGTGTGTGACCTTGACCTTGACCTTGGTCGAGACGACCTTGACTTTGTTGAAGGTCATCTTGGGTGTGTGACCTTGAAGTAGTTATTTGTGCATTGTAATAGTGTGGGATGATCTTGAAATGATTTTGACCTTGCAAATTGTTCTATAAATTGTGTGAGTCTACTTGCATTCATTCAGTGTGAAATGTCAGATACGGAACTATCTAAAGAAAAAATTATAGAGCAAGTCGGCAGAGTAATTTGTTTATATCAGAGTAATTTAAAAAGTTTGTGTGATTTTGAAGAGAAGGATCTAGCATTTTTTCCTCTCGAATATTTAAAAACTTGCGTTGATACGCTGAGTTTACGGCAAATTTGGGATAAGCTGCCAGCGTCATATCGGTGTAACAAGGAACTACAGTTAAGCTTACCCTGTTACATTCACTATGAACAAATATATCGTCATCATATAGATGGGCCACCACCAGCAATAAAAAAGTGTCGTGAATGTAAAAATGAGTGAATAATATGAATAGTGCTTTGCAAGAGACAGTAAAAAAATTGGGCGATGAGTTCACTGAAACGGCTAATAATTATTTCAATGATGCAATGAAAAGTCGAGCAGAATGGGCGTCGCGCTATTGTGATTTGGCTTATGAATATGAAAAGGCTGCGAATGCATGTCGTAAATATTGCAGCAAAACAATAAATTTACAAGACTTTGTTCGTGAGATAAAAAAGTTGGGGTTTAGTGACTGTTTGGAAAAACTGATTAGGTTCATTGCAGATCCGGTTGTGTTAGATGAAATTAGAGTGTAGGACTTAAGTTTAACGTAGTAGTAGTTAATATGGAAAGTTTAGTGCGAGAAATGTACGAGGAATTTCTAATTTCTGCAGCCGGTTCGGAATTTTACGCATATGAAATGCAAGATTCGGAGGCTCAGGACTTTAGTGTATTTTTTAAGTATATGGACCATGCCGAAGTGTGTCTTTTAGCTAGTATAGTTTGTAAGAATTTTCTTAGAAATAAAAACAAACACTTATTATTGAACAAATTAAGGAAATTAGGTTTAGGTGATAATGTTAAACGCATAGAAGAATTGCAGAAAAAAAATCAATGAATAAAGTACATAAAATGTAGTTATTTGTTTCATTATATTTTGTCCTTGAAGTTATCCTTATACCAATTTAAATGTGTGACGTCATTTGACCTTGAATACTCCTCCCACTATTTCTATCGTTAAGCTACCCCCACCATTGTTACAATTCGACCTTGAAACCTCGCTATAAAGGTTCGTGGGAGAAGAAGTGACTTCAAACAGTCGCAGATATCAGTGGCATAAACATCAAATATTGTGTTCGTGTAGTGTTCTGAAAGTGCTTTTATATTCACGGTAATTTTTGGATTTATATACCATTTTTTCAATAATGAGTATTGCAAAAGAAACTCTAGATGAAATTAATGAAATGTTTAGCAAAGATTTCGAGGTTTTAGAGAAAAAAAAGGTTACCGAAATGATTGTAGGCAAAGTGTATAAAATTGTAAAGATGGTTTCAATGACTACACGATTTGGTAAAACTCTTTTAGTGGCTTTACACGATGACGGTGATAATAGCACATTTGAGACTTTTTTACCAAAACGTGTGGCCGAAACACTACCTGACGATATTGTAGATATTATGAGTAAAACTAAAGATAAATACACTCTAACTTATTTGGGACAGGGCACTAGAGTTTTTGGAAACAATACTCGAACATTATTACGTTTTGGCTCATTGGAGTAAATTGTATGTAAATTGCTTGAAAAAAAAGGATGTAATTAAATTTAAAATATAGTTGCACATGTCAGAATACTTACGCGTGTTCATTATTTCTGTTAAAGATGTCTGCTGATGCGACGACGACGACGACGACCGCCAACGAATGTGTAGATAGATACATATTTTGGTTGGGGAGAGAATTAAGAAATAGGGCTCACGATATGTTAGATAGCGTAAATGATTGGTCGCATATTGATGTAACCAAAGATCAATATAAGAACGAGATCAGGGATACAATCAATTTTATGGCTGGGGCACACTTGTGCGACAAATTTTTATATGGTTCCATAGACATGGATACATTTTGTGCTGAAATGGTTGAAGAAGAATTAAAAGAATACCTCGTCAATATTCCACATTTACCAGGTGAGCTTGCTGCAAAATATGAATTGGTTTCTGCAACAGCAACAGCCCAAGACGTTGACGATCGAAATAGTGTCGGATGGGATAGAATTTTGAGCAACGAAAACGAAGACATGGAAAACTAATTTTTATAATTTTTGTATTTGTGCAATTAAATAACTGTAAATAAATATCTATTACAATCACAGTTTTATTTTATTTCTTTTATAAACATACCAACCCAGTAGATCATAGTCAGTGTTTCTTTTTCTCAGCTGAAATATTTAATATAAGTAGGGCAAATAAAAATAAAATAGTTTAGTAAAGATTGAAAATGAGTCGAGGAAACAACACAATTGATAAATTTGGTCGTCAGAAATATAATGAAAAATATCATATATTATCTGGGCCACAAGGGATTGGTTTTAAACTTACAGCGGATGGGCAGTATGATATGGGTGGAAAAATCATAACCAACTTAGGCGAACCTAAAGATGATGACGATGCTGTGACAAAACACTTTGTTAATAGAAAGTTTTACAATTTTGCAGTTGTAATATGTGACATATTTAACAAGGATGTCCTCCTCATGATATACAAAAATAATAGTGAGCTTAAAACAAAAATTGAAGTTATGCAGAAAATACTCTATCATCAGCCTTTAAATGACTCATTAAGCGCACTGTCGTACGACTCGACTTCAAAAAAAATCTAAAAAAAGCAGGTTAAAGAATAGGAGAACGCACTCCGAGTGGCATAGCCTTGAAGATAACGTCGTAGTCGTCGGTGAATTGGACCTTCCCTCCAAGAATATTGAAATGTTATTTATGTGTATGATGTTTTATTGTCATTGTTTTTAATAATGAAGATTGAAATAAAAAACTTTATTTTACAATATATTGTTTATTTATTTTACATTTTAAATAAAAAATATAGTCATACAATATGTTATTTAAACAATATTAGCTTTATCTATCCAAGAGTTGAAGTGGTTGGGAAATCCTAGCCATTTGACAAATAATTGTTCGATGTGATTTTTCTTGCGTTGTCTAAGGACCTTTTCTACTAGATAAACGTCAGGACTGCTTGTTTTTTGTAGTTCTGATTCGTAAAAACACCCTCTTATAGGCTGACCTTCTAACGATTCCAACAAGTAAGTAGGTGGATTTGTAACGTTAACTTTTACAACTTTAAACAATTCGGTTGACCAAGAGGGCGTATATCCTTTCTCGAATAAGCTTTTGTACTTGCTAATACGCACAATGTCACCCATGGAAAACTTAAATTTTTTAGGTACAATTTTTAAATAATCATATGCTTTAATATGTGTTTTTTCTTGCACGTCTGCAGGCTTCATTCCAATGGTGCGATGTTTCGAATGGTTATAGGTTTTTGTTACTGCCGATAATATATGTATCCATTTGTAAGATCCTCTTGTCGAGAATTGTTTATATAAATTATTTTTTAAAGTCCTTATGACTCGCTCAACAATTGCAGCTTTCTTTGTGCTGTAAGTGGAATAATGATTTATATTATATTTTTTCATCAGGGCTTGAAAGTTTGTATTATAGAACTCCTTTCCTTGATCACTTTGCAGATTTGTTGGTGTATATGATGCCTCTTCAATGATGCTTTTCATCGCATTAGTAACTTCTATACCAGTCTTGTTTTTTATGGCTTTGGTATAGACAAATTTCGAGTAACAATTTATAC
This sequence comes from Diaprepes abbreviatus, assembly GCA_034092305.1. Lineage (NCBI taxonomy): Eukaryota > Metazoa > Arthropoda > Insecta > Coleoptera > Curculionidae > Diaprepes > Diaprepes abbreviatus. The sequence goes on from JASJET010000054.1 coordinate 15,248,727, forward strand.
AGACCAAAATATAACGATAACCATCGTTTTCATCAGCATACTGTTGCATTTCAGCCAAATCAATTTGCCACAAATCTCTGTATCCTTTTATTATCGTGCGCCGTCTTACAAAATTTTTTCTAGCCGTTCTATGTAGTTCATTAACAATCTTGATTTTTTCTAGACTGGGCTCCATATTATTAATAATACTAAAGGTTTCAGATCGAAGGAAGAACTGAATAATATCATTAAATATTGAGCTTAATATATTATATCTTCTTCTCGTAATTCCTCTATGATTGACATAATTTCATTTTCGTGTCCAGTGTGACCGGCCATTTTGGAACTCCACAACAAGCGTAAACGATCCACCAACTCTTTAGCTTTGTTCCAGTAGACATATTGAAATTTTTTCGAAGATAATTTCTTTTTTGTGGGTAACTGTAGTTTTTCCGAGAGATTTTTTCTTGTAATAGTACCACCTAATTTTGTGCCCATTATCAGAGGTTTAATAATTCGTAAATATTTGTTCCATCTGGTCTCCCGTAAACCATCACTTTTTTTAAAATTGTTGTAGACAGCATTCGTTGATTCCAAAATTTCCTTGTACGTTGAAAGTACATTATCACTTAATTGTTGTTGTTCCTTGCCTACACTTGGGGGTGTTTTAAGAAATAACAAATCATAAAGTGCCGGTGATCCACCATATTCTGCAATATTTTTCCCTTTTTTGTATAAGACAATATTTCCATTTCGAAAACGCACCTCTAAATTACCAATAAAATTTTTGTTATGATCTGTTTTTGAACCAAAACGTACACCATATACAGTATCGTATAGAGATGGTTTCAAACGTAATCCTTTCAGGTGTGCGTTTAAAGTATCGGAAGTTGTGGTGTCAGCGGATGCGAGAGATGTATTAGTTGATGTCGAGGGTGTATCAAACACCGATTGGCTAATATCTTCTTTTGAAATGCGATGCTGCTGCTGCTGCTGCTGCTGCTGAATAGGTGTGGAGGTTTGAAAGGAATGTGTAGGTTGGGGAAAACCTGATATTTGAGTCGACTGCACTGATGTACTGAGACTATGTGGCTTTGTAGCTGGATAATGTTGTTGCTGTTGTTGTTGCTGCTGCTGCTGCTGCTGACGTTGCTTAACCACATCAGATATAGTTGTCAACGGCTTAGAAATGGGTTCGTAAAACTTTTCCAATTCCACAACATTAAATTCTTTAGCCGCTTTAATTTGTTTAAATTTTTTTCTGACGGCATTGGTAGCTTCCACTAGTTTACGTTTTAAGTCGATCGCGTTATTCATGATGTTAACAAAGGACGTTTCAACAATCAAATGAGCGTTTTCTCTTATTATTACAGTAATATATAGCTATCAAATCCTTTGCGGTATCTTCCCGATTTCACATCACTGTCTTTATCAATTACTAAAAATCCATACTTATTATCCCAACATTTTGAGCACATTTCTTGAAATTGAGTAAAAGTTAGATCCGGTGAAACGTGGTCGGAAAATATGTGTTTCATATTCAACTCATCTTGTTTAAACATAATAATAAAATTGGCGTTGTCTCGCACAAGCTGTTTAGGCACTCGCGAATATGTTTGCGCTAGGTAAAAGGAGTCGATATTTTTATGACGTCCCATGCTAAAGTACGATCTTATAACATCTTGTTTTTCACATATAACATCATCAAAGATAAATATAGAGTTTGGTTTTGCATCGGACGGTTCCACAATATTACTGGAATCACTAAAGGCATAGTAGCCTAAACCTTTGATGGGCGCTAAAATTTTCCTTAAATACTCATATTTCGGTTGATACAGAGATTTCGAGTAAATATAGACATTTTCGAAACGTAGCCCAAGGGGGTGTGTAAGCAGCGAAATCATGACATTAGTTTTTCCACAATTGGATGGACCAATTAACAGGCCGCGAATAGAGGAAGGAAGTAAAGGACCGTGTCTCTTCATTATCTTCTTTTCAAATCCAAGTCCGACTTTTTCATCGAGATTGTCAATAGGAAGTTTTTGTTTAAGATCGATAACGCGCATCTTAGGAAAATTTGATATTTTATAGGCAATTTTTCACAAAAACTGTCATTCAGATGCCGAGCGTCAAACGAAGTGGACGGTCTCACGTTTCCAACAAAACTGGATACGGTATTGTGAATTCGTTAATAAATAAATTACCATTCGAGGTACACATTCCTGGTTATCAATATTGCGGACCCGGAACAAAAGTAATAAAACGTGTAACAAGAGGTGATCCAGGCATTAATCCTTTGGATGCCGCATGCAAAAAACACGATTTAGCCTATTTACATAATAAAGACAACATAAGTGCGAGACATCGAGCGGATTACGAGCTCGAACAAAGTGCTTGGAATAGAGTAAAATCGAAAGATTCCAGTTTAGGTGAAAAAACAGCAGCTTGGTTAGTTACAAACATCATGAAAGGAAAACAACGTTTTGGTATGGGTGTACCATCATCATCATTATCAACAAAAAAAACATCTAGTAAAGGCACGCGTCATACAAAAAGGAAAGGTGTTAATAAAAATCGACATGTTCGGAAAGCCAGTTTCGGAACAGCTATTCGACAAGCAGTTCGAAGGGAATTATTAAAAGCCGGAAGTAAAAATGTGTTGGAAAAAAATGTCATGAATGCATCTAAAATAGCTCTGTCGGCAGCACGTAGATCGGTAAAAGCGGCAGGTGGCAAAAGGAAGGTTCGTACACCGAGAATAATACCGATTCCTAAAACTGGTGGAATATTACCATTAATACCAATTTTTGCCGGGTTATCAGCTTTGGGTTCATTAGCCGGTGGGGCAGCGGGAATTGTGCGCGCCATAAAAGCAGTAAAAAAAAGCAGCGAAGATAAAACCGGTGCCGGCCTGTATTTAAAATCGAAAGGAAATGGTTTGTTTCTAAAGCCATATCGTAAAGGTATGGGATTATTTTTAAATCGTAGATCAAAAAACTAATTGAATCCCTACCTCGAAGACCACTATCTAACATCGATATAGAAAAATATGCCAAAAAGAAAAGAATAGGACACTTTCGAGGCGTTTATATGAGGGATTTATTACCTAGACAAGGTCCTCGACGTTACGAAGCAGCAATAGTGAATTTGGATAGTACGCGTGGTGCAGGGACTCATTGGGTAGCTTATAGAAAAAATAATTCTAAAGTAACATATTATGACAGCTTCGGCGATTTACCCCCACCGATCGAATTGGTACGATATCTACAAACGGGATCGGAACCATCAAAAATTATTTACTATACATACGATCGTCAGCAGGATTTTGGAACAGTCTGGTGTGGACATTTGTGCTTAAAGTTTCTTGTCGAATCATCAGCGTAAAAGATGTCATCATCATCATCGTCACCATTAACACCGCAAATGGATCGCAATAACTATACTAAAATGTTGCAATCACTGAAAGCATTTCATCTAGCCGGTGGATTAAGGAAAATGACCGTGAAACAGTTAGAAAACATGCCCAAGGAAGTAATGATTGCATTAGCCCCAAATGAAATTCCATTCGTTTGGGAAAAGTTGCCGGAGCACCTTAAAAGCGATATCGATATATTAAAATATCAGTGCGATTGCAAACATTATTTCAGCAGCAGCAGCAGCAATTTAAACGAGGTTATGACTGATGAGGATCTTACGGCTAGAAAAATATTTTGTTGTTATTGCAAAATCAGCGATGTGCGCATAAAAGCAGAAAATAGCATAAAAACATCACTATCTAATGCAGTGAGAAAAGGTGTGACGATGAATCTTTTTAAATGTTGCCGCTAAGAATAAAACCGAGATGTGTGATGTTTTAATGGTTAGTCATGTCTTATACGTTCACACTAACAGGACACTCGAGCGTCTTAAGCGCCGATTTTTATCCACCAGTCGAATTAAATAGAGAAAACAAATATGGTCTGGCATTGCTGGGATTTTACACATACAATTCAATTTTTAATGTGGACGAAAGCAACAATAAGTTTGCCTACATGAAGGAGGGTTACACCACCGAGCCGATACAATTGCAGATTCCACCTGGGGCCTATGAAATAGATGAGATAGGTAAAGCTATGTTGGAGGCTTTGAGGATTTCAACTGAAGAAAAGAACGATGGAATCTTTTACTTGGTTGCTAATAATAATACGTTGAAATGTGAACTGAAATCCCAATATACTATAGATTTCCGGGGAGAGGCGAGTATCGGTAAAATGTTAGGATTTAATCATACAGTGTTAAAAAGAGACAAAAAGCACGAATCAACCGAGATGGTGGAAATAATGAAAGTACGCATCATACGCGTAGATTGTAATATAATTTCCGGAGCATATATGAATTCGGTGGAAGGTCATACCTTGTTCGAATTCGATATCGACGTGGAGCCCGGTTACAAAATCAGTAAAGAACCACAAAATAATATTTATATGCCGTTAATGCCGGCAGGACGTCAGTTTATCGACAACATTACTCTTCGCATCTTGGACGATAGCGGTGATCTAATCAATTTTCAAGACGAGAAAATAATCGTGAAATTGGAACTGAAGAAACTTTCATAGAAATGGGTTTTTGCTTCAATCGTCAATTGTGTGTGCTGTCGACTAAGATGGGGGAACCGCCGAAACATAATAAAAGTAAAAGAAGAGTTAACGTCAAGGTTAGTCGTCGTCCAGACGTTAGATCACAAACATCTCAACAGTTATCTGCCGAAGACTATAAATTTTTAAAATCAATCGGTCTTAAAGTGCGAAAATGATTTCCACCACCAGCGATAAAATAGAGGTTTTCTCCGAGCCCATCTTGGACAATTCCATTATTAGTCTAGAAGAGCATACGTATAAACCATACGGATCTCCATCATTCAACAATTCGGATGAAGTCCGTATCCCCATTAATTTTCAAGATATTATACTGGATATCGCCGAAAGTTACATATATATCGAAGGAAAATTTAAACCCATAGACGCAACGAAAAGATGTTTTTTATCAAATAATGCCCTCGCATTTTTGTTCGATGAAATTCGCTACGAGATGGGAGGTGAACAGGTCGCCGTGGTTCGTAAACCTGGAGTTACGACGACATTAAAAACCATGGTTTCATTCGGAAGTTTGCAACAAAGATCTCTCATGACGTGCGGATGGGGTCTCGACGAAGCAAACCAAGATATCGTAGACACGGCAAGTAACGTATTCTCCGGGAAATTACCCTTAAAATATCTTATGGGATTCGCCGAAGATTACGCAAAAGGTGTTTTCAACGTAAAACAAGAGCTTATTATGATTATAGCTCGCACTTTTACCAATTGTTACGTCGGCGAAGTAGAGGCAGAAATTAGTATCGACAAAATCGAATGGAAAATTCGTCACATCATTCCAGACGACAAGCAAAAATTGAAAATACTGTCTCGCATTAATAAAGGAGGAAACAACGCCAGTATTCAAATGGCATATCGTAAATGGGATCTGTACGAATTACCAGCTTTAAGGCAAACATCTTCCGACGTGTGGGCCTTGAGAACGAGTACAAGTCTGGAAAGACCGCGCTATATAATCGTCGGGTTTCAAGACAGCAATAATTGCGACAAGAAAGAAAAAAACGCAACCCAGTTTACCCACGCCGACGTATGCGACATTAGACTGTATCTGAATTCAACCGTTTATCCATACGAAAGATGGAATTTAGATTTCGCCAAGAAACTGTACGCAGCAGCCTATTACAATTACGAAAACTTCCAAAGCAGCTACTACGGGCGCGAGATAAACGATCCGATGATAACGTTCGCGGAATATATGAAAAACCCCGTTTTTATTATCAATTGCAGTCATCAACCAGAGGCGATTAACTCATCGACAGTGGATGTAAAATTGGAGTTCCAAACGAGAAAGAATAAATTCCCCAAAGACACTAAAGTGTACGCATTAGTTATTCACGACTCATTTTTTAGTTATAATGTATTAAACGGTTCGGTGACCAATAAATCTATATTTTAATGTATCTATTATATGTAACACAAAATAATGTTCTTGAATCAATAAATTTGTAATGAGTGAAGTAGTAGTTTTATATTTATTTGAAACCCAACCAAAAAAAAAAAGCTGGCGGAAAAGCCCGCTCTTTAAGAAAAGAGTACGGGAATTTAGAAAATGGTGGTTTATTAAGTGGAAAAAAGAGCTTAAATAACACAAGAAAAAATTTTTAAGGCAAAATATGAAAACAACGATTTAGAAAATTTGTAGGAAAGTAACGGTTAGGAATAGGGAAAAAAATTATAAGAAAAAATTATAGAGGAAATCGAGTACTATAAGCAAGCATTTTTCTCGATAGTAAAAACGTAAAAAAAAATTTTTTCAAAAAAAAATTGAAAAATGGTGAATGCGCGCTAAAGTTGAAGTTTTGGAGCAAAATGATATTAGGAAATTAGAAAGAGAATTTTTTTCTACATATGGTAGTACTTTTCAAAATTCGGAAAGATGAAATTTTAAGAAAAGGGTTATAGTAAGTTAGTAATTTGGATTTTTTAAAGCGCTGTAGCTCGGGAACCGTTCAAGATAGAAAAAAAATAAAAGCACTTTGATAGCCCAAAATTTTGAGGAGAATGCGATGGTGTAAAAAAAATTATAATTTTTTTTTTTTTTGAAAATGCTGAATACGCGCTAAAGTTGAAGATTTAGAGAAAAACGGTATTGGGAAATTAAAGAGAGAACTTTTTTCTACATATTGTAGTATTTTTGAAAATTCGAAAAAATGAAATTTGAAAAAAAGGGTTATAGAAAGTTAGTAATTTGAATTCTTTAAAGCGCTGTAGCTCGGGAACCGTTCAAGATAGAGAAAAAATAAAAGCACTTTAATTACCTAGAATTTTGAGTAGAATACAATGGTGAAAAAAAAATTTGGAAAATCTTAAAAATGACAAAAAATTTAGACGAAAAAATTGAAATTCTCGAGTTATGAGGCTAGGGCCGCCGAACGGGAGTATGTGGAAGTTGTAGGGGGAGGTTTTTTTTTTTTTTTTTTTTTTTTTTTTTTTTTTTTTTAAGTCCCCCTCCAACTTTTTGAATGTATATAGAGGCCGGTATTAGAATTATTTCATCATTACACATTCGATCGGCAAGATGGAAGATATACCAAAAAGGATCATTGGCATTGTCAGGCCATTCGTGCCCGGCAAAATATGCAAGTGTGAGGAGTGCGGGGGTACCGCACCAGGAGCGGCACCTTCGGCACCGCCTGCAACGCCGACACCACCAGCGACGACGACGGTGCCGCCAATGAGAAGACCAAGGGCTGCACCTAGGTCAGTGTTAATATCGTTGGGTATTACTCCACGGTAGGCACCCCACCCTCCCCCCAGGCCCTTTTAGGGCCACAAAAACGGTCCTTTTCAGGACCACATTATATTTTGATCGTAGTTTAGTAATCGTCACTTATGGGGCGAGATATTCGTTTAACGACGATTTGTCTCGTAGCTTAAGTGCCAAGTTATATGCTTGAGAACCTATGAAAATGTTAACAGTTCAAACAAGGTTTCTATTATTTTTTTTTTGTAATGTATTCTTCACAAAATATTAAGAATAAGTCTTATTGTCTAAACAAATCTAATTCCTTATTTAAAGTTTTTGAAAAAAATCAATAATTCTATAAGCTCTCACCAATACATAACATTTAGAATCCGTTGGTGGGGTGGGGGTAGTTCTATATATATGAGACTGGGTCAGTTACACAGTCATATATTCATCAACCCTCATACGATAAACATGGAGGAAGAAAGACCCGCCAGCCGAGGCTCATCCATCTTTAGTGATGACACCGTAGCCGACAACGTTGGAGACCTGCAAGTCTTCGACGACGACGACGAGGTGGATTTTGAAATTGACGTCCTACGTTGGGACGACTTGGATGAGCCGATTCCGCTAGTATATGACCATGATCCGGGTCTAGTGGAATTAGACGACGCGGGTGATTGGGTCTTACAAAGACTCGAAACTCCGTCGCCGCAGCCAGAGCCGGACTCGACGGAAGATGCGGTGCTGGAAATTCCAGCATCACCAACACCCGACGACCCACAAGGCCCCTGCGATTCGTCAAGCTGGTGGTCGACCAGCGAGGATGGGGCACCATAAGCCCCACACTCTCCCTGGCCCTTTTTAAGGGCACACAACAACGGTCCTTTTCAGGACCACAAAATACTTTGATCGTAGTTTTAGTACATATTAGTACTTTGTTACTAATATTGTATGTATAGAATATACAATATTAGATACAAAGTATTAAAACTTTAAGTGCTGGTGGAACCCAGCTAAATCGTTCGTTCGTATTTGAGACCACAAACAACTTTTGGTCTCAATACGTAATATGACATTTGTTTTCACCCCCCACCATTAATTTGTCTCTATATATACGACCATCAATACTTATTACAATCATTTTAGTTCAACATGTCAGGGACTCAACAACAACAACAACAACAACAACAACAACAACCCATCCAATGCCCTGTGGTAGATTCTACCACAGAGAATTGTTTGGAGTGGGAGCCGAACGATCCTAGATGGGATGAACTTTGGCGGTTCATCATCGAATACACAGAGGACAGCACCGCCACCCCCGCTGATGATGATGACGGGCCGTGCGACTCCACAACTCAATAAAAGAGTCGCATGTTTTAAAACCAAACGGTCCTTTTCAGGACCACAAAATAATTTGATCGTAGTTTTAGTTGGTTATAATACTTTGTAACCAATATTTTATGTTTTTTTCATAAAAACATACAATATTGAGATACAAAGTATTAGAAGTTCTGGCGACAGAACCTTAACTTCATAAACCGAACCATGTTTTAGCATACTTGTAAATATTATCAGAAAATATTTACAACTATTGCTATTGCGTAGTTTTAGTGGATTATTCACTTTTTTTTTTTTTTTTTTTTTTTTTTTATTACCTAATATTATGTGGGACAGGGCCTATATGAAATAACACACAAAAATAAATTTTCAAGTCATTTTTATTCTCATTATAAAATATAAAAAATTTGATCAAACACTTTTTTATTAACTACAATATATATATATATATATATATATATATATATATATATATATATATATATATATATATATATATATATATATATATATATATATATTTACAAACTTAATACTATAAATTAAAAGCTAATATCTACAACTACCTAACACCTACTACATAATTTATTAAAGTCCTCTAATTGTCTTTTTAACCGCGCAGATTTCACCTTTTTTATCTCTAATTGTTTTTCAAGTTCTATAATGTCACTGGCACACTCGTTCACTTCATTCACTAACCGTTTTTTCATGGCATAAATGTCAGTCAATTTGGTCTTCTGAGAGTTGGTGAAGTCTTCGACCCACTCCGGTTGTGATGGCTCGGAAGAAGACGCGGTTTTATTTGGTGAAGACGATGACGACGACGACGACGACGAAGCAGCGGAAACTTCATCGCCTTCAAAACACCGCTTAAACCGCTTCTTCATGGGTTTCCGGCACCCCAATATCGGCGACAGTGGTGCTGGCGCTGGGGAAGACTTCACCTCCGACACTATTACATTCTCGACGCTGGCCGGTGTTGGTGGCGTTGGTGGTGTTGGTCCATCGGGGCCTTCTATGACTTCCACTTCTACTGACAGTGGCTCTTGCGGTGCTGTTTTTAGGAAGTCGGGTAATGGAACAGGGGTGGAGGGACGCTTAAAGTTAAACTTTTTCTTCTTCCCTTGTCCCACACCTTTAATCGCCGAATAAAATGTTTTTTTATCGGCGATTTCCGACTTCCGCATAGTCAAGAGCTTTTGCAGTTTCGACGCTTTCGGAGAAGATTCCCTAGGCCGCGATGCTTTTCGCACAACCACATCACTAATCACATTAATTTTTGGCTCTTTCTCCTCCGTCCAGCATTCCAGGAATTGCGCTGCCGACTGAACCAACTCCTCGTCGCGACCATCGTTGAGGGCTCGGTCTTCGGCATCTTCATGCTCCACGCCATTCCAGTTCTCGAACACCCCCGGACTTAGCACCTCTAAACCACTCATGTTATCGAGCATGCCTTGCTGTGAACCGCAGCTCACGTCAAGAGCATCTAAAAGAGACCGTACACTAGACATTTTCGATATTCCAACTCACACAATTAACTTTTTCTTAGCACTGTACTGTTTGCTGTTCTGACGAACTGTGAAGAGCTCGAGCCAGCAAGTCTGCTTTTATGCCCATTTCCCCCACTACACCGCCTTTATTCCTTTTGTTCGATGCATTAAGTATAATATTTAAACTTGTCAGATGCAAGGCCAAGGCCAAGGCCGACGTAACCGGCAATACCAGGGTCGTTTTCAGGGCTGTAATTTTCATGGATTTTTTTTTTGTCCCTGTCAAGGTTATTTTAAAGAAGCATATAAATATAGTACTAAACTTGTTAGATGCGAGGCCAAGGCCAAGGTCAAAGTACCCGTCAATGTCAGGGTCGTTTTCGAGGTTGTAATTTTCAAGGATTTTTTTTTGGTCCTGTCAAGGTTATTTTAAAAACAAGGACATTAATGAACGTGCCATCCAGAGAAGAAATTGGGTCATAGAAGAAGCTTACCTGTACAGAAGAAATTAACATGTATTTTATTTCTTAATTTTTAATTTTTTGTTTGTTATTTTTTTTATTTTTTTTTAATAATAAAAAGTAAACTCAATCTTTTGTTATATTTTAATTTTTTTTCAATAAAACAATAGTAAAATGAATCTGTATGTGTATTTATTAAACATCACCTAAAATACGTTTTGCAATCCATATTTTTCTGCAGAGTCCGTTTATTAATGAAATAGAACCATATATTAGGGTGAAATCTAATGGTTTCAAATCAGTCTCACATAACAATGTCAGAAGTAAACACTATTGATAAGTTCGGTCGCAAAAGAAAATTTAAGGATTTTAACTTTATGCGAGGTCCTTCAGGAATAGGTTTTAAACTTACACCTAATGGAGATTACGACATGGGAAGCAAAAGATTGTGCTATTTAGCAGAACCTCTTGAAGGAGACGATGCGACCACACGAAATTATGTTGATAATAACCTTGCTCAGTGTGTGCAAGATACGCAGAAAGCTTTACATGACTCAACAATTGTTATTAAAGATATATTCAGAAACCAACTTGAAGGTTACGTACGCAAGAAATTAATTGAAACCGGTCAAGAACTTAGAGGATACATTGATGATACTGTTATTGCAATATATGAACTTAGGCAAGACGAACTGCGTGATGAACTTAACTCTAGAATGTTGAAAATTGAAAAGACTATGGAGGATCTTGTCAGCAAACCTGTTTCACATTAAACATTTACTCGTAGACCTGTGCGTTTAATTTACTATTAGACAAATTTTTCAACAATAACTTTTACAGTTTGTTATTTGTCGACACTTCATTATATTTATAATTTTAAAATAAAGGTTCAATAAAAAAGCAATCAATCAATGAATACATGTTTTTTATTTAAAAAAAAAAAAAAAAAAAAAAAAAATTACAATACTATCGTTACATATTAATGTTGTATGTTTAATAGAAATAATAAAAACAATACAAATAATGAAATATGGATTTTCCAGATTACGTGCTGTCCTGACTTAGAAATGATTCCAACACGGTGACTAAATTTGCTAAGTTTTCTTCCGGGTCTGTTTTGTAAAAATCTATGTCTGCATGCCCCCAAGGTAGAGTTTTGGTTGAACTGGGAATTACATAACGTTTATCATCGCTATGTGACAATGCTACTTTATTTATTATGTTGGTATAAATGTTATGTAATTCACTTCTAAATGTCTTCATCTTTCTTAATATCAAACCACCCCGTTCAACAATTCTTTGGTAGTCTTCCTGATGAAGGTCTTTCTCGATAACACATTTTTTGATACCTTTGGCTTTTTTTAATTCATTATTAATGGACTTTACATAATAAGCCTTCGCGCCGGTACCATAAAAACTTATTATCGGATCACCAGGAAACTCATCTTTCATTCTACCAACTACAGAATTACTTTTAATTATGTTGAAATTATTAATTTCGGGGTAATTTGATGTATCGAATTTTTCGGGGTTTTCTGATATAGTTTGATAAAAGTTTTCCGTATACACTTTTAATATAAGCGAGTCAGTATCGGTGTAAAGTAACGAAGCATCATCGCCAAACTTGGATTTAATAAAATTATAATAAAAATCGTATATTACAGTCTTTGATATATCTAATATGGAAAAACCGATATAAATTGGTTTATTGTACAATATTTTAACTTTATTCATATGTATAGCAACAAAGTTCTCGGTAAATATCGAGCTACTATTGAAATTGGGGCGGGATATTAGTGCTCTAGCTCCATTTCTGCCTACACTGTTCTCCCAATGTGTTACTAATTTTATATCCTTTCGATTTTCCACATTTTCCATAGTTTTACCAAATATCGCGTTATTTTTTAATTTAAAAGTGTCCTTCGCAAATTTTGTGGTGGCCTTGTTACGTAAATTGGTATTAAAATCAATATACGATTTTAGCCATTTTGATTGCTCAAACTGTAATACTCGATGGGTTTGCATTACCACTAAGCCGTTGGCGATGGCTTGTTTTAAAGTTCTATAGTGTACAATGTATTTTTTTTTATCTTGTAAATTGGGAATTAATTTCGGTAATTTAGCGTTTTCTGTTGGCGGTATGATATTTTCTACTAGAAATGGAAGATCAGAATGTGCATCATGCAACTCAGTCGGATAATGCACATCCACTTCCAAAACGTAGCCATGTAAACTATCATCACCAACAGCCATAATATTTAAATCCAGAATTTCGCGCTCGCTTAACCATCGAAAACCACCATATGGTAATGCTTGTGACATACTATGACCATATAGATTTGTAGCATCAAGGTATGTTATAAATGAAGAAGGTTTTGTTGGGTCATAGTCTGGTAAAAAAATATTATTAGCGATGTGCTTCCTTTCTGTACACTGGCTTATGCCGCCGCGTATACCTTTCTTAAAAAAATGTATCATGTCTATATCAGTTAAGAGCTCTAACTCTACCTTAGTCATACGTAGCATACAATCAAATGATAAACTTGGAAGGGTATAGTAATGTGCTGGATCAAGTTTATCGAATTTTAAGCAATTATTCCGAAATTGCTCAAAAACATCACACAATAGCAACACATCTGATTTTAAATACACGTCCGAATAGTCCCCCAAAGTTTTACACCCAAACAAGCGCCATACTTCTTTTGCTCTTCTATAGCTTTCATCGCTAATATGTTCTTCCCGTAAATTATCATAAAATTCATCTTTACTTGGAAGACATGTATTTTCCATTTTTTCTATAGAGTCAATAAAGCTATAGGGAAAAACACCCTTTTGACGCATCAAATTAAATTGGTTGATATTTGAAAAATGTTTCCGCGTTTCAATAAAATCGTCGTCGTTTAAACCGCTGCCTAAATTTTCCAAAGACGTTGACAGAAATTTAAAACTATCAATAAATCGCAACTTTAAATATTTCCTCTTGACTTTTCCACATTTACTATCAAAATAATCGTGCACATAAATGCTTTTGGTAAATGATATGTACTTTTCCTTACTTTGAGCCAAAACACCAATTTTATCCCCATATTTACATAACTCTTTTATAAATAAATGGCTGTCGTAGCCGCTTAAGTTATGAAATATGATAGGGATAAAAGAGGGTAATTTATAATTTAAATTACAAACGGAATGTGCAGCACCAAATCTTTTTGCACCAGTTATGTGACAGTGGTCTCGTACTTTAATCTCACCCTCTTCAAAAGGGCCTTCACATATACCACATATTTTAGCATCATTAAACTCCCTTTTTTCTTCAGGCGTTAACGGTTTCATAGGCTTAATGTCTTTTAAATATGTGTTGTATAGAGCCCTTAAATCACACTCGATACGATCCACAAAGACTTGAGCTGCATTATTCCCCCGAAATAGCTCAAATTTCGAAAGTGAGTCGTCAAAAGAGCATTTAATTAAATAAGCAAAAGAATATGGTTCATGTTTAAAACTTTTTACAGTGTAAGAATTTTGTGGGTTTGGTTGTACCGTTTCAATGGGTTTTAAAACAGATTCGAAATCTGCATAAACCACGAATGGAACGCGCATTTGCTTTTCTATACCCTCGAATTTTAAAATATTTTCCGGCACACTCTTTCCAAATTTATCGATTTTTAAATCCACTGAGGGTGTTTGCGTGAAAATGTGGTTACAATCGTAGCTTTGATGTAAAGTTAAAGCTGACGGTGTACTAAAATAAATGAGGCAACCATCACAGAAATATATTTTATGTTGTTGACAACTAATTTGACTTGAAACTAAACGTGATAAATCCCGAATCCAACAATAATGACTCTTTGAACAAGTCGTATCGCAAAAATGTTCACCGCCATCTTTACTACTACAGTCTTTTGTAATTAACAATAAATTTACATGCCTATCCAACTTTTTTGACGCATACCTCAGTGGACCAATAACTTCATGTATTATTTCATTATTTTCATATTTAGATTCCAGACCGTATACGTTAATTGATATGTTGTTCATTTCCTCAAATTTTTTAATGTCACGTAATTTTACTGGAAAATCCATACCTGTTACATTTAGCACTCTAGAAAAATGGGGGTAGGATGTCTTCTGTGAAGGCTCTGCTGTTGGAGGAAACAATGCTGATGTTACAGCCCACGCAAAGCAAAATTCGTCCTGGTTAATCACATTGACGACAGCTCCTTTCTTTTCAATAGAACACGGCAACTTGATGTATGATGAGCCACCCATAGGCATATACTTGTTGATACCAACTTCCAAGTATAAAATTCGCACAAGAGCCCATCCTATAACAAGAAAAATAATATATAAAAATCAGTTTAATATATCGGGTTTTGATTTTTCCATACCTGAATCTTTCTCCTGGAACTCTGTCGCCTGCGTTTTTATTGATTCGGTGAAAGAATGGTAAACGGCATCCAAATCACTTTCTACACTAATTATTTGATTAGCAGTGTTGAAGGATTTTTCACTGAATATTTCTTGTGACGGAAGCATGTACTCGCCAACAGCTGTCATGTTAACTTTTAAAGCATGATGCACACGCAATAAATTATTAACAAGTTCCACCACCTTGGATTTAATGTCTGCAAAGAACATTACGTAATCGGAATGCTCCATATCACTGCTAACCCGATAGGTTGCAATTCTTCTTTTGAAGGCACATTGAACGAGTTGCACACCATGACATACCGGCAAACATGAATTATTTTTATGTTGTTGTGTTCGTTTATGCGCTGACATATGATTTATTGGAACATCTACATTACATGTAGCGCAATTAATTACCGGAATCGTCGATGTATACTCTTCAATTCGGAGCCGTTTTCCTCCAGGCACTTCATTAAATCTCGCCGCACACGATTCTCTTTTATGACGTCTCATATTATAACTCTTAGTAAACTTAGAACCACAATTTTCACAAACATATGCCATGATTTGTCAAATATTAACACATGTACTACCTATACAAGTCAGAGCCAACTGATGAATGAAACTGCCCCATACTCTATATAAAACCATTCAAGGTCACCCCCAACCACGTAACATATCTTCAAGGTCACACACCCAAGATGACCTTCAACAAAGTCAAGGTCGTCTCCACCAAGGTCAAGGTCAAGGTCACACACACAACCTTGAACACAAGGCCAAGGCCAAAGCACACGTGCACTTTCAAGGTCAATGACAAGGACATGTGGGCGGGGCCAAAGAGGGGTGAAGCAAGGTCAAGGTCAAGGTCGAGGAGTGGGGGGATTGAGAGAATCGGGTTATGTTCACTACTTATATACATGCCTTTGTAACAAGTATAAAAGAATTTAAATTGTTGGATTTCCGTTCAAAACGTGGCAATGTTGCATATCCCTTCTTACCGACTGAAGAGGATAAACTCCTCCTTGTTACCGCGCGGTTGCCACTTCCTAGCGACCTTTTATTGAAATCATAACAAAAAATTCTTTGATTATGAGATTTCTTTAAATACCAGTCTTAAATAAAATTGGACAAAATAAAAATTTCGTTCGTCTTAAATTCTGTGTCTTCAATTTTAAGAAATTAATTTTCGATTCTTAATTTACGTCTCCAAAATCCCCGAATACCGATTTTTAAAGAACCTGAGATATGCACATTTTTAGTCTGACATATTTCATTCAGCCTATTGAGTTGGGCGAACTTATTTTTACATACGTAATGTTCGCCCTCCCCCCCCCCCCAATTTTTGGAAGAATTCGAAAAAAATAATTTTAAAGCTATAATCTACACTCTCAGAAACACCTTTTATCAATTTTGGACAAAATTAGAAAAATATGAAATTTTGAGTCTTTCATGTTGAATTAAAAGAAAATTATTGAAAGTCTTAATCTGCATGGAAAAAAACATCTGGACGATTTCCTCATATACCTGAACAATATCCACCACAGAATCCAATTCACGCTAGAAATCAAACAAGAAAAGAAACTTCCTTTTTTGGACCTGCTATTAACTAGGAAACTCAACAACACCCTGGGCTTTAGCGTATATCGGAAACCCACACATACTGACCGATATCTCAATGCAGCGTCACATCATCAACCTTCTCAAAAGCAGGCAGTAGTCAACACATTAGTATCAAGATCTCTCCGCCTAACAGCACTTGACACAAAACAAGACGAAATAAGACACATTTCAACAGCTCTAGGACGGAATGGTTTCTCACAATCAGATATAAAGAAAGCCATAAAAAGACAAGAGAAGACTACAACCAAGATCAAGATCAAACAAGGAACAAAGCCATAATACCATACATAAAAGGAATAACAAGAAGAATCTTCAGAAAACACAACATACCGCCCATATTTAAACTACAAAAAACAATAGCCAATATCCTGGGAAATCCCAAAGACAAGACTAACCTTGAAAATTATGGCGTTTACAGCATTCCATGTGCAGATTGCCATCAAACTTATATAGGATAAACAAACAGGCGCATATCAGCAAGAATCCAAGAACATAAAAATAGCCTCAAAAACAAACAGACAACCTCAGCCCTATTTCAACATCACCAAACAACCGGACATACCATCGACTTCGAAAAAACACAAGAAATAGCACCAGTACAGAACTACAAGGTACACGTCATAAGAGAGGCCTTAGAAATCGAAAAAGCGGGACAGCTAAATAAACGAGACGATGCTATAAATTTTTCAACTACATGGAAAACATTAATAAAAAATCAAGAAAGAAAACAACAAAAATCAACTAGTACACGAGAGACCAGCATACAAGAACAAAATATATCGCACTCGGCACAGGGGAGGAACCTGCGAAGCCGCTCATCCAATCAGGAAGCGAGCCAGCTAAACAAAACTCGAAATTCATCAGAGGCCACCATCAGCTCTCAGCGAGTAACGAGACGAACCACGCTTGAAAATACCAAGTGAGATTTTGGCGAAACGTCGTGAAAACGATTTTTTGAACGAACGGATTGAAACCCGGAATAACCAAACTATTCATATATATATATTATATATATATATATATATATATATATATATATATATATATATATATATATATATATATATATATATATTTGAATACTGACTAAACTCATTTTATTCATTTCATTTTTTCTTTGGTTTCATTAAGTTAAGTAAAAAAACCGTCTCAGAACAATATATTAATTTGACATTTATCAAAGTTTCACATGGGCTAGTTATCACTCTTACGAGCGTGTTCACATGCTTACGAATCGTGAATGAAACGAATCCATTATAGTTGGTTCAGTGAGAGAAGCGTTATCAATCTACGAACATATCAGACAGTTTTGAGATCTGTTCATCTTTATTTTCATAGAAATAATAAAAGGATAGGAAACAAAATATTATTCTTCTATCCAAGCTATACGTCGCAGAAAATCTGACATGATTGGTAGAGCAAAATAGAAAGAGACAACCAAGACAAACAAGTCATTTCGCTTTATGCATACAGACTTTCTTTTGACTCCAATCAAAACATTATTTTATTGACAATCATCGTTCAGAGTTTTATTTATATTGTGTTTTTGAGAAATTTTAATCATTCAAGTGAATTTAAAACAGAAGATTGTTTTACATAAAAGCTATTAGATATTGTTTTATAATTTATTACCCTAAGTATGTATTATTTTTATTAAATAACTAAACCTAAACGTATAAATATTTCTAACCTTCAAATCTGTTGTCGGTGTCTAAATACCCGACACACGAATATAATTTTAAAATCTTTTTCGCACTATTTTATTCAGTTGTAATAATCAGGCGTTAAAAATTAGAATAAATAATGAAATTCGATTTGTCCTTTCATAAAGCGTGGCGAAATACTTCACAGGAAAACACAACAGCTTGTGCTTAATTTGTATGAGTATTTCGAGTTGAAAAAGAGAAACGGTGGTCCTGTGGAATCAGTTTCAACTGTCCGGTCATCATTATTTTTAGAGAGTAAACATTGCCCTCAAAATTTCAAGGCAGACCCTTTATGCCATGTAAAAAAGGAAAGAAAACAATCCATCTTCGAATTTATATGGAAAATCTCAATAGTTCTTGTCTAAGAGTAGTTTTCTTTGACGAACTTTAAAATGTGTATTTCTTTTGTTTCCTCTTTGTCTTATATGTTGTTGTCAGCTGCTTCGATCACAATATTTACAGTTTTTGAATAGATCACTGGTCTGTTTGGGAATTATGATTTGTTACTTTTATTCGTTTTTTTTATAAACGCTTTAAAAATAAATATCTTTTAGTTGTGATTTTTTAGATGAAACAGTGTTTGTGAAAATGCGAGGGTACACTTCAATAAAATTTGTAAAATATTGACTAGTTTTTAAATGATTTTATAAATCATTGCATTTTCTGATAAATAGAAACTTGTGTGCTCTAAAGTAATAAAAAATTATATTTTTTAGCTTTTTTCTGTGCATATTCTACAAGTCTACTCTTCGTTATGAGTTTCTTAAGCATTTTTTGAAAGTTTTCGATAAGAATCGCCTTTCTTTTTTAAGTCTAAGCGTTTCAAAAATGTTGAGTTGTTTGTCAATATAACAGGTTAATATGACGCAAATGACCTTGAAAATGCCTCCTAAATGTTGAATTGTCAGTGACAGGTGTAAATATATCGAAATGTCGGACATAGGCACAAATACCAAACTACGAAACTTGTGGAACCCCTTGTTCTTATATTACTTTTACTAGTTCGAACTTGTGCTCTGCAGTTCACACACTTATAAAATGAACCGTTCCCGCATGTGAGACGGATCATTTGTCCCGAACGAATTTAGGCAAGTATGTACAAACTTTGCACTTTGGTAATAAAAAGGAAGGAAAGAGACGAAGAGTTTTTATTGTTAATTAAGTTTTTACGGCTCTAAGACTCATCATAACATACACGGCAGAAACAAGACCAGATACAGGAAGAACTCTACAAATGATGAGAACAGTCGAAATGAAAACATTAAGAAGTATACAAGGCAAAACTCTACACGACAGAATGTGGAATGAAGATATCAGACAACAATGTGGGATACATAGGAAGGTGGGTTAGACAAAGGCGAAGATTCTTTAACAAACATATAGGGAGAATGGAGGACGGTAGACTCGTTAAAAGCGCAAAAATGAAGCGCAGTAGGAAAAAGATCACAGGGAAGACCACCAAAAGGATGGCGAGAATGCTGAACCTCATCTTCCGGGGAAGACATGATGGCAATGAACAGGCAATAGCCTACTAGCATGGTTAACTGTGTTAGAAAGAAGAAGAAGAAGTTTTTACGAAAAAAAGTATCAAGATTCTTGAAACTAGAGAAAAATCACGAAATTTCTATCAACGAATCAAGTCGTAATGAGTCCGCAGCACTTCAAGAATCAAGGAATTGTTCGGTGATTGCTCTAAATTTTGGGAGTTATTACATATTCAAGTAATAAGAATATTTCCCTAGAAAACCTTTAAAACCGTTTTTTGGGGACGTCAAAAGTTGCATGTAAACTCGATACCATGCAGTTTTTTTACTGATATTATATAATTGATAGCATCCGCAAGATTGTTTGTTGTATTCATTCAATGAATTAGCAATAAAAAATTAACCTGATTAAATCGTTTGAAATTTTGTCGCAAACTATCTTCTTTATTTTTCAAGTCCTCCCACTGAGCCATGACAGTTTTTCTTTTTTCATTATAATCTTTTCTCTTGTTGTCCAATTTTTCAGTGGTCTTTTGCAACGCTCTTTTGGCTAAGTAGTTTGTTATTTCTACATTTTTTTCAATGTTATCTCCACAATTACGTTTTCTAAAAATAAAAAAATACTCGCTATTTGACTTTATAATAAAGGAAATCTAGGAAAAAAACCAAGTCTTTTTTTTTGAAAACTTCTTTAAATATTCCGTATTTCTAGGTCATAAAACACTATTTTGGCCTTAGTTTTCCACAATTTGTTCTTATTTTTTTAAGGAAATGCAAATAAAAACACTGTTATCGTCAAGGTATGAAAATTTTAACAATTTAATGGTAAAAAGTGTTTTTTTTTTGGGTTTTACAGAAAACCAAAGTAAAACGGTGTTTTAAAAAAATAGTTTTTTTTTTTAAATTTCACTTAATATAAATAATTACTGCAGAAACTTACGCTATTTTTCTTTGCCCCTCAGTAGCTTTAGATGCAAAATATTCGGCGGAATATTCATAATTAGCCTTTTTGGGAAAATACATTTTATCGAAAATGGTAGTTCCCTGCATATTCATCTTGTAAAAAACTTAAAACGCTTCGGTTTATAAAGATCCGTGTTTTATTTAAAATCACATCGACAAATTATTACGTCAATAAAATTCAGTCGCTAGGCAACAAAAAATGTTTCACATAAAATAGTTTTATTACGGATCTGTTCATTTATAAACGAGTATTACTGTCCTGGGCTGATTCAAAATATTAAAATTACTTTCCTGCGATTCATCTATATGGTTGTTTGCACATGTGCCGCGTTTAACTTCACAATAAACATATGAAAAATTACACGGATGTGGCAAAATGCAAGCTCCAACGTCGACTTTCCATTCATTGAAAATTGGTCGGCCATGTTTGTTGGGTGTCTCATTTTGACCTGTCAAGTTGTGAGTAGCCCTTTGACCTAAGAATTAAGTAAAATTCGCTCGGAAAAACTCTCCGGAAGAACCGCCCGCGTGATACGGGCTAGTTTTTAGTTCGTTTTTGTGACACCAAGTAGAAAACAAGTGAAAAAATGACGGCGCCTACCCTGCTGCCCATCAAGTTTCAGGAACATTTACAGGTAAGAAAAACAGATCAAATACGCCCCCTAAATTACTGATTTCCCCGTAAATAAACCTTCATATATATGGAGCAGGTAATCTAGAATAGAATTTGCGTGTTATAAAATGTGTATGCGAGAATATTGATGGAAAAAAATCAATTTTTTTTTGTCGTTGCTCGCCGGCAGTCATTTTGACATTTGAAATTTTCCATGAATTTGATGTGGGGGCGGATTACTTCCTTGTGTTTTACGTGTATTTTTTCATCAAATTTCTTTTCGAATCAAGACTATCATATAAAATGTTTTCTGTAAATCCCCGACCCCCGAAAGTGGCGATAAAATTATTCAGGTTTTAGGGTAATAAACATCTGGGTCAAACATCGTAGAAAGGGTGAGTGGGGGGTTTAAATACCGATTTGTCTGTTAATCGATTTTTTTGCAAGTCAGATAACGTCTGTTTTTGACAGGAGCCCTATTTTCAAACTATTTAATGAAATTTAAATGGATGTTTTCTGTTAGAATATGAAGGAAAACAGCCTTTGCTTTGTTTATTTTGATTTTAAAACCAATTTTATTTTAGAATAGCTACTCTATTTTTATCTAGGCGTTGCTTTTTTTAGGTTTAGTTATGTATGTTAACGAGGAATACCTAAAATTTTCATGGCAATGAATAACAAAAATAGCTACCTGCTGTAAAAAACAATTAAACTGAAATACCTGTTATACAACTTGGGTTATTTTGCTTTAGCCTTTATAATTTATTCAACACAACATAACAAAATTTTTGTAATTAATTTTTATGGTATATAAAAAATAAAACTTAAATAATATGGGTATGATTAACAGGAATAAATTAATGTTTTTAATTATCATAATATAAGTTATAAATACAGTAGATGCTGACATACAGTCTCTTGTAAGAACAGTCATAAGGAAATCATATATGATCCATCCACCCATTGAATATTATGATGTCACAGAAAATTCAATATGGCGACTCTGACACTGCAAGAAATTTTGGCAAGATATGGCTAGTCCATTCTTGTCTTTCTGCTATTCATTGAGCTGCCATCTGATTAGTCCAAGCCGTAGATAAATATAGTGACGTAAATTCCTAGATTTTAAAAGCCTACAATTTGAGCTTTTGTGCAATTATTTTTGTTAATTTGTTATTGTAAAAAGGCCAAAAAATTTTCAAAATCGGCCATTTTTTTCATATCAATTATTTATTGCAAAATTAACTTTTTTGGCCTTTTTTTTAAGGCTTTTAAAGGGAAGTCCTCGTCGCTCTGAACAAAATGATATTTTATGACAGTAAATCGGATAATTTGTTGCTGAGATATTGCTGATTGTTTATCTGAAGACGCAAAATGATGATTGCTATAACTTTTTTTTGAGTGAACATTTTGACCTCCACAGAGGTTTAATCTCTTCGTGAAGGCCTCAACTTTCACAACTTGTTAGTGGTAAATGAAAAAATTATTTTCAACCCCTTAAATATCGCTTCAAAAAGGGGGTGTTTTATTTTTATAAAGAAATAGAGGTCTCGCTCGCGAAATAACTAAACTGAATATTATTTTATAAGATCATAAACTGTATGGTTGATGCTCCTGAATTGTTGGGAGCTGTTGGATTCTCTGTACCTCAGAGGGTGCTTCGGGTCCATAGTCTTTTTAATGAACCATACCATAGGACAAACTATGCGTTTAACACCCCAGTGTCCAGAATGAGTAGGGAAATGAATTCACTGCCTAGGAAGGTTGACCCATTTATACGCTCTCTGAACTCATTTAAGGGTTGTATTAAAGAAGTTTTAAGTAATTGAATTTTATACATAATAGACTGTAGTGACAGTATTATTGTTTTAGTTAATTGTTATTCTTTTATTACTGATGTGACTTGTGATATTTTGTGATTGTTTCGTTTTAGATTTTTTATTCTTATTTGACATATTATATAAAATGGAATTTGTATGATTTATTGCCGTTAATAAACCATATAGATCCATTTCTGTGTTTTTTATAATCTGGGGTAACTCAAAAAATTATGAATTATGGCACACCCCCTTTTTTAGAGCGATATTTAAGGGTTTGAAAATTAATTTTTTCATTTTCCCTTAACAGAATATGAAAATTTAGGCTTTCACGGAGAGATTGTAGAGGTCAAAGTGTTTATCCAAAAATAGTGCAATTGAACCTCTGTGGAGGTCAAAATGTTCACTCAAAAAAAAAAGTTATAGCAAGCAATATTTTGTATCTTGGGATAAACAATTAGTAATATCTCAGCAACAAATTATCCAATTTACTGTTATAAAATATCATTTTGTTCTGAACGACGAGGGTTTCCCTTTAAAAGCAAAAAAAATGCAAAAGAAGTTAATTTTGCAATAAATAATTGATATGAAAAAATTGTTGATTTTAAAGTTTTTTTTGGTCTTTTTGCATTAACAAATATGATCGCACAAAAGCTCAAATTCTAGATTTTTAAGATCTCTACAATTTTAATTTGAAACTTTTTTTTTCCAAAATGCATTCTTTGATTTGTAGATTCTGTTTAAGTCAACTTTGACCCCTCCCCCCCCCTCTTGGCCCCAGCCTATTTTTTGCTGTTACATTTTATGTAGGGTTTGTTCTTATATTGCCCCCCCCAACACCCCTGGATAGGTCTCATCCATCTCGGAATTTATGTCAAAAACAGCACTAATTTTTACTTATGGCTTGGACTAGATTTATCTGGACAATATTTCTATTAGGTGATTTGAAAAGTTTGTAGACTACACATGCATAACATTAATTAACGATTGAAAATATGGTATAATCAATCTATCTTGAGTTCAACACACTTTTTCCAGCAATTCTCTAATTCCCTGAAATGATTTTCTGGAAGGCCTTCGAAATACTACTCTATGGCTGCAATAACTTATTCATTCAATGTAAAACGCTTTCCGCTCTGAAATTTATTGAAGTATGGGAGCAGATGGAAATTGGAAGGAGCTAAATGTGTGACTAGAGTATCCACTCTCAAGCAATCCAAACTCTATTTCAGTGATTTTCATCATTGTCAAAATGATTTTGTGAGCAGGTGCATTGTCCTGATAAAAGAGGATTTTTTCTTCTGTTAACCAGTTTTTTTTTCTCAAGATCTATACATCCAGCTGGTCTAGAAAGTTGCAATAAAATTCTCCTGTTATTGTTGGATTGGTTGGCAGCTAATCAATTAACAATATTCCTTTTGTATCCTAAAAGAACTGATGCCATAACTTTTTTGAATGATTTTAATCGATTTGCCTGCTTTGAAGTAAAACAACCAGGTTCAGTTCACTCTGTGGTTTGTTGTCGCAGTTCAAGATCATAGTAATAAACCCAAATCTCATCCATGGTTATAATGAACACACAAAATCACTTGTCAAAATTTTAAAATAAAAACGTAAATCTAAACTAAAATGTAGTATGACAGAGGAAGCGTATATAATACATTACATATAAACGTATGTATTTAAAATATATGTACATAAATTACTTTATCACAAATTCAAATTATACAGAGTTATTCACCTTATACGGCTCGGAATATTGCGGTCAAAATACGTGACTTTCAAAGTTTTTGGGATATATGGGGGTCTAATATAGTTACTTTTTAAAATTATTTTCATATTATGTGTGTCCTAAGAGCTCTGAAGGTATCAAGTATATTATGGCACTTTTGGATTCTCCGATCAAAATAAGTACCTATTTTAATAAGTAAACAATCAAAATTTCAGTAAGAAATAAAGAAATCTTTCTGCCGTGTTTAAATAGTTTGTAATATATATAATTCTCCTTTCAGGCAGAGAATATGAAAAATATATGTACAAACAGTTTATTTCCTGCAAATATCGCTCTGGTCCTCTCTCCATACGCGTTTCGATCACGTCAGTGGAGCTGTATCGGACCGAGAGCAACATTAGCAGGAAATAACTGATATATGAACCATAAATTTCACTTTACTCCGTTGATTCATAGATGTCGTTCGACTGGCGATATTTTTCAGTCTGACATCGAAGTTGGTAGACGGCAGGTGTAATATCCTGCCGACACCTTGAAATTTATGGTTCATATATCAGTTATTTCCTGCTAATGTTGCTCTCGGTCCGATACAGCTCCACTGACGAGATCATGAGGTGATCGAAACGCGTATGGAGAGAGAACCAGAGCGATATTTGCAGGAAATAAACTGTTTGTACATATATTTTTCATATTCTCTGCCTGAAAGGAGAATTACATATATAACAAAACTATTTTAATAAGGTTTATAGTACCTAAACCTTAAGGGTTTTTAAATAATTCAAATTTTGACAAACTCTAACCTAATTTTCATGTTTCAAATACTTAAGAAGTATTTCAGTTATGTACTCGAAATTTACAGTGAAATGTAACAATAAATCATATTTTATATTTTAATTATAATAAACTTGCTATATTATACAGGGTGTCCAAAAATTAAAGCTTACCAAATAAGAACTTTAAGTGGCTATAACTTGATTAATTTAAATAGATCGCTATACTTTTTCACTTACCAGAAAATGTACCTTTTAATTACCTATCGAATGGTATAAGGATATTCTATAACTATGTCTTCGCATTTTCTCAGAATACGCCAAATAATCGTTTTCTGCACCATTTTGTGTTTTTTGAATAGGTGTTCTAATGTATCTAGTTGCCTATGGCATTTGGAAATGACAGGTAATTTACAACTATAAGAATAATAATCAGGAATATCTTTACAAATGTTTAGAGACTCGCAACGCGATTTATAGACGTCCAACAGGCTATAACAGCAATAATGGTAATAACATAATGACGATAGCACAAAACCGAAGCAAAATATTTATAGTAGATGTTCGAAATGTCGACCATCCATTTCCAAACACTTACATATTCTTTTTTCGAAACCACTGCTAACTCTGGATAACATTTGCAGGGTTACAGTTTGAAAAGCGTTTCTTATGCTTATTTTCATATCTTGTGCTGACGACACTGTTATCTTAAGCGACAAACTACAAGACCTGCAACATCTATTAAACTGTGTTAACACTGAGGGTCAAGAAATGGGACTCAACATGAATATCAAAAAGACAAAATTTATGGTCTTTAGTAGACAACCTCATCTTAACGCAAGTAGAAGGAAAAAGTATAGACAGGGTGACTCATTTTAAATATCTTGGATGTTATATCACCGAAAATCTAAACCCAGATTAAGAGATAAGGTGTAGAATAGAGACAAAAAATGAAACCACTTTTCTGCAATGATAACCTCAACCTAAAACTATGACAGAGAATGATTAGATCATACGTCTGGTCGATGTTACTATATGGGGCAGAGATCTGGACAATTAAGGCTGCCACGATTAATCGGTTGGAGGCTCTCGAAATGTGGTTACACCGGCGAATGTTGAGAATACCTTGGACAGCTAGACAGACAACGAAATGGTACTCAATAGGGCCGACACAACTCGTTTGCTATTAAACACTGTGAAGTGTAGAAAAATTTCATATCTTGGACATATATTCAGAGGGGAGCGATATAGAATTCTTCAGCTAATCATGATGGGTAAAGTAGAGGGACGTAGAGGGGCAGGAAGGAGACAGGCTTCCTGGATGAGGAATATTCGTGAATGGACAGGTATACGTAGCGCAGGGGAACTGTTCCAGCTGGCGCAGGACCGTGAAAGACTTGCCAATGTAATTGCCAACGTCAGGGGGAAGTGATATGGCACTTGAAGAAAGGTGTCGGGGGCGAATTGTAGACAATTCCTTTTATGTATCCCCATAAGTAGAATACTTGGTACCCTCCACATAACTTGGACCTAGCGAGATGTATTGACGAAAACACTGAAATATTTTCAACAGTAGATATTTCGGCGAGAGAAAAATATTATGGGGCCATTGAAAAACGATTCTGAAAGGGAAGAGTAGTATCTTAAGATATTTTTTTAAGTTCTCTAAAGGAACGTCACCTAGCGTTAAAAAGTAACCTCAAATAAGACCTAAAATGCCATTTTTTGCAGTTTTAAGTTAAATTATCAAGAAAACCTGACATGTCGAAACAATTCGGGTTCTGGATTTGGATTTAACCCGTTAAAAGCCTTTGGAAAAGTATAGTTTGATTTCTGGTTAAAAATTTTGTCGGCTTGTGTAAATATTATTATGGTATCAAAGATATCCGAAATGACGGAGCTGCTCAATTTTTTCGTAGCAGGATTTAAAAGAGTATCAAAATTAAAAGTTTAATGGAATATTTCTTGCTAAAATATGCGGTAAGGTTAGAAAAAAATATATTGAATCATTATATTATATTATATTACTTGAGGTATATTTAAGAAATCAAGTTTTAAGAGATTGATGCTTGGATTTTCTATAACATAAATGTTATTGAGACTGGCTACTTTTAGAATTGTTGTTTTTTTTTTCACAAAAACCCCCAATAAAAAATATTGACTTAATGAAAGGTTATTGTTCACATACTAAATAATCATATTTCGAAGTTTCATAGGTTACCATTCAAAAATGTATAACCATTGAATATCCTTAAATAAGGTAAAGTGAGACGGTTTTTTTTACAACAACTTTACTTATTAGTTAAAAAAAATTGCATAGTTTTTAATAATATCACATTAATATAACATGACGTGTATAATGTTATTTTACACCCTTTAAATCAGTATTTACAGCAGAATAAAGAGCTGTTATTTAATTAAGTAAAACTAGGGTTGGGCGAACGTCACTACAAATTAGAAGTTCAGCAAAATGGGGAAAAATAACCAGGAATAGAAAAGTACTAAATTTTAATTAGATTTGAATGAGACTCGAAATCACCCAAATAATTTTATCGGTTTCTTGATTAATGTATTGACGTTTTTCACTCTTCATTTTATTTTACTTATTATATCAGCAGTTTTTACAATTAACATCAGTAATTTATACCTAAACCTATTACAAACTCGAATTTCTATGTACTATGCGATAAAAGTACTTATTTTTTATTTATTAAATGAATAAAAATATCACATTGTGGATTAAAAAAAATAACAATACAAGTCTTGTATTCGGTTGATAATTTTTTCTATTTATTCTACATATACTTTAGAAAAATTATCAATAAATCCATTACCATATAAAATAAAATTAAAAATAATTGCTTAATCACACTAGTTATTATATACAAAATGTCATCTAATCTGATAATTTTAATAACACTCTAACAAGCGGGGAAATTATTACTCATACATAGATTGTTCTTTAGTTTATCACTGGATCTAGCTGTTTTAATCTATCTTTTTTGTTCGTTCATCTAAACGAGGATAACACACAACCGTCAGTAAACGACAGAAAGAGAAAGTATGGCTTAATACAGGTTATTGTTAAAAGTGAATCATCGACAATTCCTCTAAAAACCATTAAAATAAACGTTGACAATCAATGGCGTAACTACCCTGAATATTTGAGTGATATTTAAAATATCCCCCATAATCAATTACTACAATATACTACAAGATGGCTCATAATTTCCTAGGTAATTTATACATTTTTTTTGTAGAAACATTGAATTTTGAATGTTGGATTGCATTAAATACCTTTTCAGAGTGCAAAATAAATTGCTGATCCTTACCTGGTAATTTATCATTTGAAAATATGCTTCTGATATATCGAATTTTAAACTAAGCGATGTTACCACCACACTATATACACTACCCCTCAAAAGTATGCAGCCACCCAGAAAAGAACATTTTGTAAAAGTTTAAGAAATGAAACGACTTCATGGTAATTTTAATTATTTATTAGCAATTCTTTAGACATAATAACCATACAGTTTTTAACCGGCTTCTAAAAGAAGGAGGTGCTCAGTTCGTCGACTATGTATTTTTTTTTTAATTTTAGACTCGTCTATATTTCTAGCTTTGTTTTTAATGACGGCATTACAAAGCTTCGGTAACCTAGTCACTAATTTTTCCAATGTTGTCTTGGTTATTTTCTGCCATTCGTCTTGCAATTTTCTCCACAGAAATAAAAAACAAGAAAATAGTATTATACAAGAATGACATGAGATAACTACTGCAAAATATTTTTTAATAGTTATCTTAAATTTCATTTATGTTTATTACCCAAAAAGTTCACCAAAACAAAAGTGCCACTTGAAAGTTTAACTTCAAATAAATTCCAACGATAACTCTTTTCCGGTTCACTGTATACCTTTTTATTGTAGATACGCATTTTGCGGTGAGACACAAACAATGAAACCTGATAAAATGGTTTTAATATAAAGAAAAATGCGAGATGGTTAAATACTTTTGAGCGGTAATGTAATTACAATAACGTTATTGATATGAATATCAATACCGTTGGTATCAGCAGTATTGGAAGGTTTTTGAAAGGGCTTTCAAAGTGATATTTTTTAAATATTTAGAAAAATACAATATTCTTACATGCAGTCGACAAATACTAAGTAAAATAATGTAGAAGTTACATAAAAAAATTCTCAGTATATATTGTGACTTTAAAAAGACGTTCAGATAAATTGAATAATTATGAAATTAGAGGACCAGCTTAATCTTTTCTTGAGCATAGAACCCAATTAGTAATTTTAGGTAGAGAAACGAATAAAGTAAAATTCACAATAACTATGGTGAAATTGATAAATTGATGTACCTTAGGGGAGTGTTTTGGATCTCATTTTGTTATATATATATATATATATATATATATATATATATATATATATATATATATATATATATATATATATATATATATATATATATATATATAATATATCATTTTTCTTTTATTTTGTCTTTTCTTGGGTTTAAGTTCTATATTTAATAAATACATAAAATTATTGACGTTTCGCCCTTTATTCAAGGCATTTTCAAAATTTTTTGCCTCCTAAAAATATATAATTAAAATACATCACATAAAACACATATTTAGCATTTTCGAAAAACAAACAAGACACTTAAACAATAGTCAAAACTTTAAAATTTTTTAAAAATACTTAATTTTATATATATATATATATATATATATATATATATATATATATATATATATATATATATATATATATATAGGAATTAATTTTTCTTGGACCATTAAATATATTTTTAGTTGGTTATTTTCTTGGGAATATGGTTCATTTTTATATTGAAACTACATATATACAGTAGTCATACTTATTGTATATATATATTTTTATTTTTCAGGACGTTTCGATTCTTTCGAATCTTTTTCAACTGATGCGGATGCATTAAGAACAGAGATTTTTGTTTTAAACAAAAGTTAATTACATCCCAAACCAATTGTAATCACTCACTCTTTTGTATATTCACTTTTTAAAAGTATTTTTAAAAGGCCAGTTAGAAGAATGTCATTCTTCTAACTGGATTCGAAAGAATCGAAACGTCCTGAAAAATAAAAATATATATATACAATAAGTATGACTACTGTATATATGTAGTTTCAATATAAAAATGAACCATATTCCCAAGAAAATAACCAACTAAATATATATATATATATATATATATATATATATATATATATATATATATATAAATGATTATCTATTGTTCAGTAATAGGAGTGTTTGGAGATGGCACTTCGACAATAGCTGATCGTCAAGGTGAATATGTTTTGTATGCTGCAATTGAGTGTGTGAGGGAAAAATCACCTTGGTTCAAAAAATATGGTCTTGTTTAAAACCCATAAATATAATTTTATTGTTTTTACTTCTCAACGAGTTAAATGTAATTGTTATATCATAATTAGGTATCAAAGTGATAGTATTATTGATAAGAAAAACCAGAAATTCTTATAGATGTTTTGAGGACATTTTATCATGGGTGTGTTCTATATATTTTTTTCGTGTAATTTCAATTTTCTTTGTTGTAATTATCCTTTATTTTTGTGAAAATAGGATGGCTGTTTGACAACGCTAATACTTTATATATAGAATTTTTAAAGAAGAGGAGAGATTTTAAAAAATAAATAACTGTTTTGTAAACAAAAGCTATATTCAGTACCAAATTCACGTTAAGCCCCGTTTTGGTTTTTGCTTTATACAGTTATATGCTTTCATCTGCTTTAATTGTAATAAGAAAATGTCATACATTTTTCATTATTCGATGTTTTTGCGGTGCTATATTTTCTTTTTAATATTTGGCTGCATGCATAATTTATTATCTCTTCGGTATAAAAAAAACTTGCTTTGTTTATATTTAAGAAAGCGTTAAAAAGATTATTATCATTTTTGGGGTTATATGGTTGGCTACACCAAGCATATACTTAGTTGCAATTTATGTGATTTTAAATGAACTTCTTGTTTTTTTTTTGTTTAATTTGTATACGGGGTGTAACGGATATTACTACTTATATTTACTGATTTTAGATCTTTATGTTCGCTGGTAGAAATTTCAAAAAGGTTTTCCATGAAAACTTAATCTAAAACTAGCTAATAAAAGAAAATGACATTTTGATCCCGTATTTTTAAGAGTGTTCTCAGTGGTGTGGTAGAGGGAGTGCAGGAACAGGAAAAGCATGGGAATTTTATAGTGTTGCAAGCCTTAGATAAAAAATACGTCGTTTTCAACGTCACCCAAACGAATGAAAGTATTTAAAATATCTCATCGAAACGATATTATTGGCTTCTATTATGAGGATATAAAATATTTTTAAAATTATATTATGGGATTAAAAACAATGTTTAATTCATAAATATTGAATGAGGTTTGGCAACAGTGCGTATATTTTATATTGCTGATTTATTGGTTGGTAATTTCTGTCAAAGTTTTAACCTTTCTAGGTGAAAGTGTGTTTCGAGATCTATGATTTGGCTGTTGGTTTCAACAATGAGGGTCGTAACCTGGGGCATTAACACCCTTTTGTGGTACTGAATGCGGTGCCAGGAGTATTTTTTTTTAAATCAGATTTAGGAAACTTTTATAAAATAGTCGTTCTTTAAATTAATTAATAAACAGATTATTAAGATACTAATATAATAAGTAAGTAAATATTTATATTTAGACAATAAATTCACTGTCGTTATCTTCACCTAACTTAATGATAAGGGGGTCTACAATATCAGCCCTGGCTGTAATATATCCCTCCGAACAAGCTCCAGGTATAAAACTATTAACTGGCGTCAAAAAGAAAAACGATAAAAGTTAAAACACACTTTAACGTATGTTTATCAGTTATACCTTGTTGTTTGTTAACGAATTTCATCAAACTTCCTCATACCATGTCGGCAGTCTGATGGAAAGGCAAATTTGTAGAAAAAATTAAATTTTCGAAAAATTATGTTAAATAGATCAGAAATGGCAACATTATCATTATTAGGTGGTGTTGTCCAATTTCTCTTTCCCTTGTAGCAGAATCTAAATATATTATTAAAACTAAAAATTTATGTGAATGTTTCTTTCCAAAATGTGGAAATAAGTTTAAAAAAGACATATCAAATCATTCTTGAAAATCTATTATTCTATCATACCTATTTCTATTTCTGAGCATGGGTTATATTCAAAAATCAAGTTTTAAGCAACAGATGCTTGAACTCTCCATAAGAACAATATTATGTGGGGCTAAGTTGTTTTTTTTTACGAAGAGACCTCAACAAAAAATAATGAAAAAATTCTAGGTTGTTTTTCACATAATAGGAAAGGTCCACCCGAAAATCAGTTTTCCTAACTGAGGTAGAAACTGAATTCAGTGTAGTGTAAGGATATTTAGGGCTGTTAGGAATCTAAATAGGACGGTCGGGCGATGTTTGGGTGCAATGGCATTAAGGCAATGTAGTCAAATCGACGAGCAACCATAGAGCCATTATAAATAGTCGTCCAGCAATGTTGTTTCCTAAAGAACACAAATGCAGGTTGCAGCGTTCAATTCACTTTGTCCTGGCGGCTTCGAAAAGAATCTGGCTCATTTTAATTGTTTAAGCCTTGTAACGGAAGCCCTCTTCGATGATTTGGCGCATATTTTTCTCACACACACCCACAACCGACGACAGATCGACTGTCTTGGATCCTCAAAAATTAACTCGTGAGCTTATTGAATAATGTCGGGCGTCCTGACAATGCGCTCCTTCGAGTGGGTTTTTCTCGCCGGTGTTGCAAAATCTTGGATTTCTCATCGTTGTACTTTGTGACGACATCATATACAATCGATCTCGGATACCCGACGAACCAAATGATTTCTGTCGCCGAACGACCAGCGCGAATACTTTCGATAAACGCGACTCTTGGGGTATACTCCGCACTTGGTTTCAACCATAGACATAAGAGAAATTAATTTTACTTAATATAGACTGCGAATTCTATAGAAGAAAGTTAGCTCACACTTAAAAAAACACAGATCTTTTTCGAGGAGCAGGATCTCTTTTTCTAATTTCAATCAGGTGACAGGAGTATTCAGTGACATTTGGAGTATCGTGCTTAGCTCCGCCATTAGAAAGAAAAGTCTTTGAAAAGCCTCTGTCTCTTTTTAAGCTTGAGCAAACTTTCTTCTATAAGATTCGCAGTCTAAATTAAGTAATATTAATTTCTCTTACATCTATGATTTCAACATGGTAACTATTTCGAGGTTATGTTGATTTAGTACATGCGTCCAGCTATTTAAACGTTAATCTACCAGTGATATAGAGCGGCGGGAATTTCAAATTGAATTTTGTCCCGATTTTGATGCCGCAACCTGTATTACATACTTTTGAAATGAAAATTACAAAGATTATTTAAATAAAAATATCAGATACGATGTTCATACTTGCTGTTCACCTAGCACTTCATTTTTCTTTTTTTTTTTATTAATCAGCCACTGCGTCGAGAACAAGGCCTCATTTTACGAGCTTAGAAAGCCCGTGCACCACAGTAAACATCGGCATCAGTCTCCAGCTGATTTACAGTGTAATTACGCATTCTTAAGTACCATACTTTTCAAATTCCTAGTTAAAAACACTAAATTGAACATCCTTAAAATTGTAGACTATGGGGCACTAAGTCGGTCCAGTGAAGAATTTTTTAAAAGGCTTTTTTTTGTTTTATAATTCCGAGCTATTAACAAATATTTGTTTATAAATTATGCGATTTTAAAAACAATTAATGACCATTAAATAAAACTTCTTATCATTAGCGGAGACAAAACATTAAAATTAAATTATTGTTTTTTTTGCGCATTACCATTCCCTTCACTATAAATAGCAATTAAAAAGTATGACAATAACTAACTGCTCAAAGTTATTTAAATATTTATGTTCGAAACGGACAAATATAAACAAATAATTTGATTTGTTCTTGGTCATAATTACTTAAAGTAAACAATTAATGTTGTGTATTATTTATACGATGTTAAACTCATCCAGACAATAAACGTATATTTTTTCTAAGATAACAATTTCTTGGGATTCTGTAGACATCGTCAGTTTTCTTTCTTTTCAGATAAAATTCTGCAAACTTGAAGTAAAGTTCCAAGTAGATGTACAGTTGAGGTGAATTTTTTTTGTTTTCCTCTCATCGGTAGGTTTTACTGCCTAACGACTTTTGATTTTGTGATAACTCCGATAATACGGTTGTAGAGGATTGAGACAAAAGAGAAATTAGTGGACTGTATATAGGTTGATTGTGGAGATGAGAAATTATACAAATAATGAACAAATACAAAATACGGCGACAGCGTGACACAAATACTAAAATGGCCCACCTTGTAGTCAAAATTACTTCACTAATTTCTTCTTGGTGGCCACCAGGATAATCTCATGCTTCACAATGGAGGAACCGGGGATCGAGGACACTGTCACTATATTTCTGCGTAGTTTTTGAGGCGAGATCTAATAGTTGAGAGCAAGAGCGATGATAAGGTTTTTCGATGAGGCGAGAGTTGTATAGTATAGTACGTCGAGTACTATACTATACAACTACTACTCTTCTGACCCTTTTTACATTTGTCTAAAATGCGCGAGGACCAGTAAATGTGCCACGTGATTTTCTATCCTTCACGCTAAACGCGAATAAAATTAGACTAAAAATAACGAAACCTAAACAAGGGTCTTGGAACAACTCATAATAATCTACAATTAGAGGTGTTATAAAAATATCGGTTTTCGATATGTCAAAAGAAATATCATGTCATCGCTTCTATTTAAAAAAAAAAGTCTTTCGAAAAATTAGTTACACATTCTTTTAATTAAATATATTTTTTAAATAAATCAAACTAACACTATCTGGTCACACAAATTACAAAACGTTTCTCGTGTCAACTTTCTTAAGATAATTTCAAACAATTGAATTTACTGCAGACAACATATTACGACACTTCGTTATTTTTCACTAATTAAATTAACTTAACTATATTAAATAAACATGTGCTTTACACAATAATAACAGTAACCTCAACTAACATAACCTCTTGTTTGAGAGCCAAAATTACATTTCATTTAAAAAAAATATCTAGTTAAAAAGAGTGGAAAAGGATAATACAGTTTAAATAATTTACTATAATATAATTGATGAGAAAAATAGGAAATAACCTCAGTACCTATCTTTTATTATCGATATGTCTTCCAAAAAAAAAATGTTAGTCATAAATATCGATATTTTATCAACAGTCCTAGTTGATCTACAGTACTTCTTGGTTTTCACGCTGGTCTTACGTTTGTTGATCGCGGTCTGAAATTATTGATTTTTTTTTATATATTCGTACTTTACAACTTTAAATAGTGTTTTAAATACTTTTAAGATGAGCAATAGATGTTATGTATCCGGTTATAAGGGAAATTACCCAAACGGTTGGTCGGTACCAGCGGTTAAAATAGCAGGAAGTGATTCAGCGTGAAAGTTTTGCACCCAGTGATAATAGCAGAGTTTGTGAGTGTAATCTAATTTTCTTGTTAGTGTAATAAGTAAAAAAGATTTTATCTGGCAGATATCTCAATAGATTAAATGAATTTCGCAGTTTGCCAAAATACTTATTCATCTAGCTTGGAAAGACAAAATGTTAAACTGACACTGAAGTTCTTTAATCTTTTTGTAATTGAGGGCATTCAAAATTTTTACAAAGATATTCCTTATCACCTCAATGTGTCAAACATGGCAATATTGAAAACTATTCTAATGAAATTGAGGAAATAGTATGGAAGAATATGATATGGACAACCTAAAACCAGCTATTATTATTATTATTATTTTCCTTTTTCAGCTCACCAACATCGGCATCAATGTCACCAACATTTCCTTTGCTACTCTTACCATGGAGAGCGACAAGTTCATTTGCGTCCGAGAAAAAGTCGGCGATACTTCGCAGGTGGTCATCGTCGACATGGCGGATACAGCCAATCCGATCCGTAGACCTATTACAGCAGAGAGTGCTATTATGAACCCTGCATCAAAAGTCATCGCCTTGAAAGGTAAGGAAAATATTTTTTTCTAAAAGCATAAATTTCTGTCTGTCGATTCTAAAGTATTTCGACAATGTCGTCAGCAAACTAGTGTTGTTAACGTCGTTATACTTTCGCAATATTACATTAAATCGGCCTCAAAAAGAGATAAATCTTTACTATATTTAGGTAAAGCCGGCGTCGAAGCCCAGAAAACCCTACAAATCTTCAATATAGAAATGAAATCGAAAATGAAAGCCCACACTATGAGCGACGACGTCATTTTCTGGAAATGGATCAGTCCCAATACTTTGGCGTTAGTCACCGAATCTTCCGTTTATCATTGGTCGATGGAGGGAGATTCCCAGCCCGTTAAAATGTTTGACAGGTAATATGAAGTGTACGAATTTTTGTGTAATATATTTTTTTACTCATCGGAGAGTAAAAAAGGTTTATATTCTGAGTTTAATTGTGTAATGTATGTAATTATGTAATATTTTTAGACATTCATCTCTAAACGGCTGTCAAATCATCAACTATCGAACAGATCCAAAACAGAACTGGCTTTTATTGGTTGGTATTAGTGCTCAACAGTCTAGAGTCGTTGGAGCCATGCAGCTGTACTCTGTGGAAAGAAAGGTATATTTCATAAACTGTATTTTGAACTGTATATATACTTTGTTAGTTAAACTTACAGGATAATATTTTTACTTTCTTTTTTTAGTGTTCACAGCCTATTGAAGGTCACGCCGCTTCCTTCGCTACTTTCAAAATGGAAGGTAACCCTGAACCTTCTACACTCTTTTGTTTTGCTGTTAGGACTGTGCAAGGTGGAAAATTGCACATCATCGAAGTTAGTATTACAATTATTGTAACAAAAATATGAAATAGTAGTATACGACGAAAAATTAAATTATAGAAAACATGTTGAATATTGCTCAATTTGTCCTTTTTAGGTTGGCCAAAGTCCTCCAGGAAACCAACCATTCCCTAAGAAAACCGTGGACGTTTTCTTCCCACCAGAAGCACAAAACGATTTCCCCGTGGCGATGCAAGTTTCGACGAAATATGACGTGATATACCTCATTACAAAATATGGTTACATTCATATGTATGACATTGAAAGTGCCGTGTGCATATACATGAATAGAATTTCGAGCGAGACGATTTTTGTAACTGCTCCTCACGAAGGAACTGGCGGTATCATTGGTAAGATATTTAATTTTAAATATAACATAACCACAGTATAATTAAAATTGACAGTAGGTTCACTGGACTCCGCGTTTTGGGATAATATTTTGAATTATGTACGTTTGGTTGTTCAGCATTTCAAATTGAGTAATAAAGTAGATACAACTTTTGCACATCAATTATTTTGTCAATATCTGACATTTAACACAAATTTTCGTTAAAATTTGTGTACTACTACTACTCGTAAGTCGTCACAAACTGTGATAATAATAGAATTGAACATTACTGTGTTTTACTTTACAGGTGTGAATAGAAGAGGGCAAGTATTATCAGTTTCGGTAGACGAAGAAAGCATTATTCGTTACGTTAACCAAGTTTTGCACAATCCCGATTTGGCTTTAAGATTGGCCACCAGAAATAATCTTTCCGGTGCCGAAGAACTTTTTGTCAGCAAATTCCAACTCTTATTCCAAAACGGACAATACACTGAAGCTGCCAAGGTAGGAGACACGAAAATCTACTTTCAAGTTCAATCTCTATATTATTTACTTGTTTGTATTCTCAATTATTTATAAAGGAATGGTATTTAAGAGCAAAATTATTTTATTGTAGGTTGCCGCTAACGCTCCCAAAGGAATTCTAAGGACCCCCGCTACTATTCAGATGTTCCAGCAAGTGCCAACTCAAGCCGGTCAGAACAGCCCCCTGTTGCAATATTTTGGAATTTTATTGGATCAAGGACAGTTAAATAGGTATAAAAACAGTTTTTAAGAGTTATGTATTGAATTAGTTAAATAGTCTATGTTAGCCTTATTAAACCTCTGTCACTTTGTTGGCTACCAAAGGACAAATCACGAATTTCCATTGATATTGTCCCGTGGCCACTCGGTACTGAATATCGGCATTTACAAACAAGCGACATTTGCAGAATAATGGTGTAATATGAGCAAGAGCCGTTTACACTACTTTTAGACCCGTCCCCGTATATGCCCACATTACGGACGTTTTCTATCTCTATCTCTTTCTTTCTCATTATATTAATTTCTCTCATATTATTAATTTCTTTTTTCCTGCATATTTCTTTTGGACTCTGATTTATTTTTGGACTTTCAACATATATTTTATTCAAAATTTGCTTCTAATCACTCGTGGAAAAATACCAACGTCATCTTCGTGGATTGTCTTTGTTTGGATATTCTTAGCCGGGTTAGTCTTTCTATCTTTGTCGTCACCATCGAGTTAAATATTACCGCTTGCACTCGACATATGTGTAATTCTGATAAAAATGTGGGTGTTTCGCCCCAGTATCAACTATGACTCATCAATGGGGTTCGTTGGTACCTCCCCCAGATACCCGTCGTCGTACTTACTGTAATGTTGGACATTGTATTTGTAGTGAACGGGCGTCGGGAAATAGCGGTAGGATGTTAGTTTCTACAACAATGGTTTATGACTTTTTTGTAATTAAAAACGAGAGAGCATTGGTATGTGAGTATTAAAAATTTTCACGACGTTGCCACATCCTTTTCGGTATATGTAGGGAATTTTTTTAAAACTAAAAGCAGCTGTTTTTAACTATGTTAACTAGTTAGTTTTTCAGTCTATTCATTAAATAGCAACTCACTAACACTTAGGGAATAAGCTTTTATACATATTTGCTTAAAATTTTAATCATAGTTTTTCAATTTCTTATTTAATATTTTTGCGAGAACCTTTAGGTTTTAGACCTTTGTTGTAACGTACTTTTTTCTTTAAAAGAATGTACCGATCGTTGACTAAATTTACGAAATTTTTTTCGCTAACACCCTGTATATAAAATATTTCCTTATACGAGTTGTTATTCAACAAACTGCCATTTATTGTCCATAGAAGTTAGACAAAAAAAAAACACCCTTTTTTGAAAGAAAATGTAACTTGCGAATTTATTATTGGAAAGTATTTATTTTGCCATCCCAAATAACAAATCGCGCTGTTGACATTGGTAAATCTGTGGTAACAACATGGTCACTTTTTTCGGTTTTTCCAATTTATTACCAAAATTACAGGTTATACGAAAAAGAGTTTTAAAGAAAAGTTGTAGATAATTGAATTACCTATCGATTTGTATATTGAAAGTTATAAATGGCCCCACCAGTTTTCGAGATATAATTTTTTCTTTACATTTTTCTTTGTTGAAAATACAACCATATTTATGTACAAACTATTGTCTCAAAATTCACGATATATATATTATGTATTTAAGAAAGTATGCTAAAAACCTGGAATCTTTGTGGTTAGTATTTTCTGAGAAAATCGACTTCAAAGTTGAAAGTTTCACTTTTATTTTTCGCTTTCCTAGTTAAGATACAGCAACCACTCCTACAGCAAATTGTTAAAAATTACGTATATTTTTTTTCCCCTAGCAAACTTAAAATCTTTGTAAAAATGTTGGAAGTCTCATATCACACCTAAATGACAAAATGTTTGTTTTGGACAAGTTTAGCAGAAGAAGATTAGAATCACACCAAAATTTGAACTTCTGAAGTTCTGTGAGAATAGCCCGTTCTAACTTCAGAGGGACAGTACAATGCCACAGAATAGCAGTGTCGTCTGCGAACAAAATAAATTTCCCAGTAAGGTCATTAATAAAAATTAGAAAAAAAAATGGGCCAAAACCGACCTTTGAGGAATATCCCGGTCATTCTTCAAAATTTCCGACTGAGATGTATCAACGCAAAAACCTTCTGACAATGAAGACAAGTTAGATTGAAACCAAGAAAGTGGAACTCCACTAAAGCCACAATTCTGCAGCAGAATGCGGTGATTGACGCAATCAAATGCTTTTGATAAATTACAGAAAACTACCGCAGTCACTCCACCACATTCATTCCTGAGTAAAGATCTTCTAAAAATTGAAAAATGGCGTCATTTGTATTGTGATGTTCCCGAAAGCCAAATTGATAAGAACTTAAGACTTGACTTACATTTAAAAATTAAATCATTCTACTTTTTACCAGTTTTTTTCCACGATTTTTGAGATAGATTGGAAAGTAGTGATATGGGTCTATAATTAAAAGGACCTTTCAACTCTGCTTTTTGAAAGAGGAATTACTTTTGCCAATTTAAGGCGTGAAGAAAAGACACCAGACTCAAGAGAAATGAATTGCCTGAATCAAAACACCCAGAACTTGGTCAGATATGCTGACATTCCAGAGCTATTTTTATTTTTAATGCCTGATATGATTTACTTTAACTCTTTCAAGTTTAGGTTAGTTGATAAAAAAAAAACTGAGTGGATGGATATTTTTGGTCATGTTTTTTGCCACAGAATAGTAAAAGCTAAACTATTTTTAAGATATATTCCCTTTAATCCTATAAAATTACACCGATTAAATTTGTCATCTATATAGCTGTAATCGACCACTGGTACTAAATGGGGACACCCTGTAGATTTCTTTTACTCATTACGGGTAGTATGCCATGTTGGAAATATACTATTAGGCTAGTTAATAGATTTATTGTTTTTTTTTATATTTACTTAATGAGGTGAATAGTACATAATCTATTTTCGTGAGAATTACTCTTAAATTGTAGGATTTTTCGAAATAGTGCTAAAGTTTTCTTTCCTATTTTCGAAAAATGCGCGTTTTATATGAGGGTTCTTTATTGCCTCAGATTCATTGATTCCAACCTGTTACAGAATCTGTAATCATTAAAGTGTCCCGCGAGACCGTCCTTTATAAAGTCGTTTTTTTCTTTTTAGGTATGAATCGTTAGAACTATGCAAACCTGTCCTCCTGCAAGGCCGCAAACAACTACTGGAAAAATGGCTGAAAGAAGAAAAACTCGAATGTTCTGAAGAACTAGGAGATCTCGTCAAACAAGTTGACCCAACTCTAGCCCTGTCGGTCTATCTTCGAGCTAATGTACCAGCTAAAGTTATTCAAAGCTTCGCCGAAACCGGACAATTCCAAAAAATCGTATTGTATGCTAAAAAAGTATCTTACACGCCGGATTATGTATTTTTATTGAGGCAGGTTATGAGAACAAATCCCGAACAGGTAGGCTTCTAACTAGCTAAAGAAGCTGTTTAAAGCATTCTAAAATTGAATAATTTTTTAGGGCGCGGCATTCGCAAGCATGCTAGTAGCCGACGAAGAACCCTTGGCAGATATCAATCAAATAGTGGACATTTTTATGGAACAAAATATGGTTCAGCAATGTACCGCTTTCTTATTGGACGCGCTGAAAAATAACAGGCCCACCGAAGGCCACTTGCAAACTAGGCTGCTCGAAATGAATTTAATGTCTGCACCACAAGTCGCTGATGCTATTTTAGGTAAGAGAACAATTTTCGATGAAATGATTGAATGAATATACTACCATTTCTAATAATACAGTTGCAAAGTGAAATAATAATACCTTTAAGATTACTGATTATATTGAAAATGTTTTTTTTTTTTTTTAATATTTTAGGTAATAACATGTTTACCCATTACGACAGACCTCACATCGCGCAACTCTGTGAAAAAGCAGGATTATTACAGAGAGCTTTAGAACATTACACTGATTTATATGATATCAAAAGGGCAGTTGTCCATACTCATCTTTTGCCAGCAGATTGGCTGGTCAGTTTCTTTGGAACGCTGAGTGTGGAAGACAGTCTTGAATGTCTTAAGGTAAGTAAATAGTTATCGGTCCTTTTTTTGGTTTAGGTTGTTTGCTTTTTCACACAACTTCTCAAACCTTTTTATCATCTTTTCACAGGCCATGTTAACGGCAAACATCAGACAAAACTTGCAAATTTGTGTCCAAATCGCTACAAAATACCATGAACAGCTGACTACCAAGGCGCTCATCGATCTTTTTGAAAGTTTCAAGAGTTACGAGGGTCTCTTCTACTTTCTGGGATCAATTGTAAACTTTTCACAAGACGAGGAAGTCCACTTCAAGTACATTCAAGCAGCTTGCAAAACAGGTATGGTTTTTTAAATTTTCGAGTAAAAGGGCTTGCTAGAATAGAAAATAACTGTTTTTTTTATTCAAACTTTTTCTAGTGCATTTTTCTAATTTAGTAGTTGCTAGTTTTAGTATTTTATTTTCACTATCTCAAAATATTTACATTGTGCTAGTAATGAAACAATATGTACTCTACTAATATAGGCAGGGGTACATATTTCATCTCTTGTGGACCAGACTCATCAGGGTATTGACATGCACCTTTTTTTGGGCGTAAGACACATCGGAAACAAGTATGTAATACAGAGCACAGCTTTACCTTACAACTATATGCAACTGTACGTTTGCTGAATGTAATTTCAGTCCTACAACAACATAATGTGGATACAATCACCCGGAATGATTCGTGAAAGTTGCACAAATCTATAAACGCCCTTTGAAGTCGCACTGAAGCTTTTTATAAAAAATCTGAAATATTATTCGATTGTCAAATTTTCGGATTTTTTCATTTCCGGGTTCAAAAGTAGGTGTTCCATTTGAAATTTTGAGATGACCTTCA
This sequence comes from Diaprepes abbreviatus, assembly GCA_034092305.1. Classification (NCBI taxonomy): domain Eukaryota; kingdom Metazoa; phylum Arthropoda; class Insecta; order Coleoptera; family Curculionidae; genus Diaprepes; species Diaprepes abbreviatus. Next base: position 15,292,205 of record JASJET010000054.1, read on the forward strand.
AATGACATTCAAAGCGAATGTCACGGTCATGGTTACTTTTAGAATTTCCTACAACTTTTCTTCTAATCATTTTTTCCTAAATTATATATACAGGTTGACAGAAAAGTACCTAAACCGTCAAAAATCATTACTAGCAATCTAGAATGGTCTATGAGAAGCCTTTGATTCCCTACAACAACTTGAGAGTCTAGGTTGATCCTGGCCTTACTTGGGAAGCTCATATAGAGCAGGTTTCAGGGAGGCTACGTAGCAGCCTGTTTGCTTTGAGGCGTCTGGCGCTGTGTTGGCATGTCGATTCTGAGGGCTTCGTGCTTTGTCCTGTTCCATTCGGTAATGTCATATGCACTGCTTGTCTGGGGCCATGCATCGCGGGTGTCTCGCGTGTTTGGGCTTCAGCGAAGGGCTGTGAGAGTGGTGTGGGGTATGAACTTTAGGGAGAACTGTAGAGCAGCATTCTCCGAACTAAAAATATTAACATTGCCTTCGCAATACATTTTGGATAACCTACTGTATGTTAAAAAATACAAAGAAAGTTTCAAAACGCACAGTGGGGTCCACAGCTGGGACACGACGCACAGAGTTAAGTTGGTGCCAGCATATTTTCGTTTGGAAAGGTATCGGAGTGGGCCTGGTTGTCTGGCGATAAAATTCTTTAATGTTTTGCCTCTGTCATTGAGAGAGCTTCCAGATAATCTTTTTAACTATAGAATAAAAGAAATCTTAATCCAGAATGAATTTTATAGTTTTGACGAATTTATTCATTACAAATTTTAATCATAATTTTTAAACTAGACTTAGCCTAAGTTTCATGTGTAATGTATATAATTAAGATTTTAAATGTAAATGTATTTGTAGTGTTTTTTATTTTATATACTGACGAATGTAAGTGTTGTAAAACATGATACTGATGAATAAATTGAAATTGAAACATGAGGTATTACGGACCATTCTTCGCTATATTGGTTTAGCGGAGAGCAATAGGGATGTTATCAAACTTTCTAACGGGAATAATCCAGGTTATTGTTTATAAGGAGAATAAGACATCCTTTTTAGGCATGGCTACTAGTGTCCTGTTGTTTTGTTGACTATCCCAGGTCCTGCCAATAAGACGAGGTTGAAACACTCGATCGCGAGAAAATACTGCCCACGCATTTCAATTCTGAGGTGTTTGTGTATGTGCTTCAAGCAACCATTGCGGATTTTCATTACTCCAATATCCGAAATTGTGACGATTTTGTACAAAAAATTATCTTAATTGACAACCGACAATGGCCAACGTTTATTACTTTTACCTATATAAATCTCGATAACTCAAGTTATTCCTCAGTTAGATGGTGAAAATTCACAGTGGCTTCCAGCACTCGCGTTGGGAATTTGTTTTTGATTCCATATGTTATTTATACCACTGGATATGAAATTTTTCCTAGTTTCCATTTCTGCAATAAAAAAGGAGTTTCCATTTAAAATAATAACTCAGATGTTCCTGAAGGTCGACGTTTTATTTCCTAAGATTTTGGTATTTAAAAGTCTTTTCCATAATCCTTTATTTTTGAGTTATTCGACCATTCGACCGGTACTTTTATGCCACTATGTATATAAACAACTTTACATATCTATTCTGTTAGTATAGAATTACCTTTTTATCTTCTTTTGTAGGTCAAATCAAAGAAGTTGAACGAATCTGCAGAGAATCGAACTGCTACAATCCCGAAAGAGTCAAAAATTTCCTGAAAGAAGCCAAACTTACCGACCAGTTGCCTTTGATCATCGTATGCGATCGTTTCGATTTCGTCCACGATTTGGTATTATATTTGTACAGGAACTCATTACAGAAGTAAGAAACCATTAAAATATGTTCTGTATAAGTCAAATTTTTTATTTTCTTGCTGTTTTTAGAGTCGTTTAAAATGATTTTTTAACTGTTTAAATTTTTTGCTTAGGTATATTGAAATTTACGTCCAAAAAGTGAACCCCAGCCGTTTACCTGTCGTAGTCGGTGGCCTATTAGACGTTGACTGTTCAGAAGATATAATCAAAAATCTAATTCTTGTTGTGAGGGGACAGTTTTCAACTGATGAGTTGGTAGAGGAAGTTGAGAAAAGAAACAGGTACGAGACTCTTTAATATATACTTTAATATTTCTTAACTGTATTGTTTTATATATATATATATATATATAGTTATATGGATATATTTTCAACATAATTTTACCGAAAAGTATCTTATTATGTTAACTATTTTTTAGGTTAAAACTTTTACTGCCTTGGTTAGAGAGCAGAGTACACGAAGGTTGTGTAGAACCAGCAACCCATAATGCATTGGCCAAGATTTACATCGATTCAAACAACAATGCTGAAAGGTTCTTGAAGGAAAACCAATGGTACGATTCCCGTGTAGTAGGTCGCTATTGTGAAAAACGCGACCCCCATTTGGCCTGCGTAGCTTACGAAAGAGGCCAGTGCGACAGAGAACTGATAGCCGTCTGCAACGAGAACTCTCTCTTCAAATCCGAGGCTCGCTACTTAGTGCGTAGGCGCGACCCGGAACTATGGGCTGAAGTCTTGCAGGAGAGTAATCCGTATAGAAGACAGTTGATCGACCAGGTGGTGCAAACTGCACTTAGTGAGACCCAGGTGAGATTTGCGATTTTAGATTTGTATGCTTCGCGATTGCTCTGAAGAATGTTTTATTTCTTCTGCTTCCGCAAGTGCGGAAGCTCTGCAAGATTGATTGATTGATTCACTCTCTAAAGTTTTATTTCCTTCTTTTAGGATCCAGAAGATATATCCGTCACAGTAAAAGCGTTTATGACGGCTGATTTGCCAAACGAACTTATTGAATTGTTAGAAAAAATTGTGCTGGATAGTTCGGTATTCTCTGACCACAGGAACTTGCAGAATTTGCTTATCCTTACAGGTAAGAGAACATACCTAATAAAATATTGGAAGTTATATATATAGGTTCTCCTGCTAATATATGATTGATATATAATTTATATACATATGTTCCTTTTTATTTTAGCAATTAAGGCTGATGCTACTCGCGTAATGGATTACATCAACCGTCTAGACAACTATGATGCTCCCGACATTGCGAATATCGCTATCAACAACCATTTATATGAAGAGGCTTTTGCCATTTTTAAGAAGTTCGACGTCAACACTTCGGCTATCCAGGTACTTATCGAGCAGGTTAACGATTTGGATCGAGCTTATGAATTTGCAGGTGAGGAAATGAATTGTTGGAAATTTTAATTCGAATTGTTGACTAAGAGCAATTCTTTTGTCTTTCTAGAACGCTGTAATGAACCAGCTGTGTGGAGTCAACTCGCAAAGGCTCAGTTGAACCAAGGTCTAGTTAAAGAAGCCATTGATTCGTATATCAAGGCAGACGATCCCTCTGCTTACATGGCCGTTGTAGAAACTGCCTCTAAAAATGATAGTTGGGAAGATTTGGTACGGTACTTGCAGATGGCAAGAAAGAAGGCTAGAGAAAGGTAAAAATTGGAATATATACAGGGTGATTCAAAAATCGATCACGAAACTTAAGGGGGTGATTCTACTTGACAAAATAAGGGTAGAGCTTCATATAATTTTTTTCCAAAATGTCATTCGTTTTCGAGTTACAAGCCGTCCAAGTTCAAGTTTTTATTTTTTGTTTTTTGAATTACTCGCTTACAGGAAAACCGATTTGACTAATATTTGAAAGATAGGCTAAGTCTTCTGCGCTTCATCATTTTAGTAACAATTCACATTGATTGTTTGCCGCTAGAGGGCACTTTACCTACATTGAAAATTGTTTTTTTGTCATAATTTTTTAGTGTTGACAGCTACAGTAGTTTTTGGCATAATTTCTGAAAGACTGATGCCAGGCCTTTAAAAAAGGTGCTCTTTATTTACATCGCTAAACCCAACGGTTTAGACGTAAATCACCCTTAAAAATTAAGTGGTAAATTTACTTTTCTCATTTCATTACCACCAGCTACCAGGTAAATAGCTATCAAAGTATGCTAGAGCTGTCAGTTTAACATCAAATAAATTCGCTTTTTAAACTATTTAATTTATAATCTTAAAATAACTAATAATGGCTAATCACCAATATTCAAATATCGAATATTGTGATATCCATTTTTGTTATGGAAAAGCAAATGGTAATGCAGAGTTGGCAAGAAGATATTATATGGAGAGTTATCCGGAAAGAAATATCCCTCATGCTCAAACATTTTCCAGTGTGCACAGGAGGCTTGCGGAATGTGGTTCCTTTAAAAGTTATAATGGAAATAGGGGAAGACCTAGAACTGCTAGAAACGTGCAACAAGAAGAAAGAGTGCTTGAAATTATTGAAGATAATCCAGGTATTAGTACTAGAAAAATTGGGAATGAAGTGCGGCTCTGTCAGGCTAGTTCATGGAGGATACTAAGAGAAGAACAACTCTACCCGTTTCATTCAAAAAAGGTGCAGGCTCTTTATGACGATGATCGGCCGAGACGGTTGGAAATGTGCAATCAGATCCTAGCTAAGTATGAACACGATAATCGATTAATTGGCGTCATATTATTCACTGACGAAGCTGGTTTCACTCGTGATGGCATAACATAATCTACACAACATCCACACATATGCTTACGAGAACCCAAACAATGTGGTAGAAACGAAACATCAGCGTAGATTTTCACTAAATGTGTGGGCAGGGATAATAGGAGATTACCTTATTGGTCCTCATTTCTTTGATGGCCCATTAACTGGTGACGTATACTTAGATTTTATCCAAAATCGTCTCCCATTGTATCTGGAAGATGTGCCATTGGAAGTAAAGGCCAACATGTTGATCCTCCAAGACGGAGCTCCGCCCCACTTTAGTATACGTGTCCGACAGTATTTGAATGCAACGTATCCTGAGCGATGGATAGGACGAAGTGGAACATTGGTATGGGCAGCGAGGTCACCAGACCTTAATCCTATGGATTTTTTCTTTTGGGGTCATTTGAAACAATTGGTGTACGATATTCCAGTAATCAACGTCGAGGATCTCCGCTTCAGGATAATCGAAAAGTGCCAAATTATTAAAGAAACACCAGAAATTTTTCATCGAGTTAGGCGACATTTTTTGAAGAGTGTTAGGAAATGTATTGAAGAAAATGGGGGACATTTTGAGAATCTTTTTTAGTTTGTTTAGTACTGTTTCATTAATTTTTATCAATTAAATGTATATCGCAATAATCCATAATATGAATATTTACTGATTAGCCATTATTAGTTATTTTAAGATTATAAATTAAATAGTTTAAAAAGCGAATTTATTTGATGTTAAACTGACAGCTCTAGCATACTTTGATAGCTATTTACCTGGTAGCTGGTGGTAATGAAATGAGAAAAGTAAATTTACCACTTAATTTTTAAGGGTGATTTACGTCTAAACCGTTGGGTTTAGCGATGTAAATAAAGAGCACCTTTTTTAAAGGCCTAGCATCAGTCTTTCAGAAATTATGCCAAAAACTACTGTAGCTGTCAACACTAAAAAATTATGACAAAAAAACAATTTTCAATGTAGGTAAAGTGCCCTCTAGCGGCAAACAATCAATGTGATTTGTTACTAAAATGATGAAGCGCAGAAGACTTAGCCTATCTTTCAAATATTAGTCAAATCGGTTTTCCTGTAAGCGAGTAATTCAAAAAACAAAAAATAAAAACTTGAACTTGGACGGCTTGTAACTCGAAAACGAATGACATTTGAAAAAAAATTATATGAAGCTCTACCCTTATTTTGTCAAGTAGAATCACCCCCTTAAGTTTCGTGATCGATTTTTGAATCACCCTGTATATCCTTATTCTTTAAAAACAATGTTTTTTTTCAGCTATATTGAATCAGAATTGATCTACGCTTACGCGAGAACAGGCAGACTCGCCGACTTAGAAGAATTCATCTCCGGCCCGAATCATGCGGACATCCAGAAAATTGGCGATCGATGTTTCGATGACGGCATGTATGACGCTGCCAAACTACTCTACAATAACGTGTCAAACTTTGCGAGATTAGCCATCACACTGGTGCATCTAAAAGAATTCCAGGTAAGTCATTTTATCGATACATTTACAGAATTTACCATATTTTCTATGTTGTGCATTTGAACTACTTTGGCTTTTAGGGAGCAGTCGACAGCGCGCGTAAAGCTAATAGTACCAGGACGTGGAAAGAGGTGTGCTTCGCTTGTGTGGACGCTCAGGAATTCCGATTGGCTCAGATGTGCGGTATGCATATTGTAGTTCACGCTGATGAATTGCAGGATCTCATCGATTATTATCAGGATAGAGGACATTTCGAAGAGTTAATAGGTAGGGAAAATATCTATAATACTAGCAAACTTTTTTCTTCGTTTAGACTGAAATTTGTGCGATATTAAAGATCATTGTGTCATTTGAACTTTGTGTTACATTGTTTAAAATGATTGAAATATAGTAATATTCTTAAATTCACTTTTAGGACTGCTGGAAGCTGCCTTGGGTCTCGAAAGGGCCCATATGGGTATGTTTACTGAATTGGCAATTTTGTACTCTAAATACAAACCTGCAAAAATGAGGGAACACTTGGAACTCTTCTGGTCCAGAGTTAACATTCCAAAGGTACTGTTTTAAATATAATTTTTGCGGCTCGCGCGAAGCCATGTTAACTTCCTGGTGATTTTAATTATGCTGTGCTTATTGTACAGGGTGAGTCAAAGATTGGATGAAGTAGGTTTGTGCCTTTTCGGTGAAATTAACAAAGAAACTATATTTATTGTTTGATACAGTTTATTTTTACGCAGATTTTAAAAATATTTAGGACTCTACAGGGTGAGCCAAAAAACTAGGACAGCATAAAGACGTATTTTTTTAAATAGAACACCCTATATACGAATCGTATTTTCGATTTAGCTTATAATTTTAAATATTTTTTATTAAGGGTTTACTATAACAAAACTTTATAGTTTCTGAGATAATTAAGTTTTAAGAAAAAAAGTCACATTTTCAAGCATCAATTCAATCCTAAATAACGTTTTCAATTTTGTCACAAATATATTCAAATTTGGAATTTAGCAAGGCCAAGGACAAGTTAACATAATTTTTACCTAATATTTGCAATAAAAGCTACAGGGTGTTGAACACATCGGCTCAAATTTGAACAAGTTTAAATGAATAAATATATTTTTTTTAAATGGTACACCCTGTATATTTTCATGTTATTTAATAGAGTAATAAAAAGCCTAAAAGTTTTGTTCAATATATCCTATACCTATTTATAATAGTTTTTGAGATATTTCAGTTTTTCTTATTTTCCATACTTTTTTACAGAAATAGTCTTCATTATCATAGTAGCCATGGCAAAAACAATGTAAAAGAACATTTTTCTGTGTGTCAAAATTATAACCGCAATCGCTTATTTTGGTTTTTATGTAGTGTAGTTTGGTTTTTTTTTGCATTCATCTTATATTGTAAAATGAATTTTCCAAAGAATGAGTTAATAGATATGGTTTATACAATAGGAGAGGCTCAAAAAAATTGCCTTCTTGCTCAAAGAATTTACAAAATGAAGTATCCTGATCGACACCAGCCTAATACCCACACTTTTCAAAACTTAGTGCAAAGATTTGATTCTTCTGGTACTGTTGATTATCCAAAACGTAAAGTGGTCAACAAACCAGTAACTAATGAAGAAAAAGAACTACAAGTATTGTTAAATGTTCAGGAAAATCCTTATATTGGTAGCCGTCAGTTAGCAGCATTATGTGAAACATCACAATCCACCGCTAATCGTACTACCAAGAAATATAGGTATCATCCATATCACATGAAATTACACCAAGAATTGCATGGACAGGATTTTGAAAGTCGTGTAAACTTTTGTCGTACAATAAATGCGGAGATTCAATTAAATCCAAATTTATTATGCAAGGTAATGTTTAGTGATGAAGCTACTTTTAGAAGTAACGGTGCCGTAAATAGACGCAACATGCATTATTATGCCGCAGAAAACCCATTTTGGATTAGAGAGGTGCAACATCAAAACCACTGGTCATTAAATGTTTGGTGTGGTATTTATCATAATCGAATTATTGGACCACACTTTTTTAATGAACTACTAAATGGCCATAGTTACCTGAACTTTCTACAAGAAGAACTACCCCAACTGCTTCAAGGTCTCGATAGGGATGAGCTCGACAGTACGTGGTTCCAGCACGATGGTGTGCCTCCGCATTACCATCGTGAAGTTCGTGCGTTTTTGGACCAACGATATCCGCAAAAATGGATTGGACGTGGGGGTTTCATTGAGTGGCCACCAAGGTGGGGTTATATTAAAAATAAGGTGTATGTTAATCCACCAACAACATATGCGAAACAGGATTAGGGATATCTGTAGAACAATAACGCCACTAATTTTGTCCAGGGTCCGAGAAAATCTGCAAAAAAGACTAAATTTGTGCATTGCACAAGAGGGTCGTTTATTCGAACACTTATTAAAAAGAAATAATTAATCTCAGTATTTAATAGGTAATTTTTTTGTTTCAATTTAGTATAAAAGTAAATATGTATTTGCCTTGTCATTATTGTTGTGTTAATTTTTTCACATTATGTTTAATTAAACTATTGCCGTTGTAATATAACGAATAATGTATTTCATCATATTTAACCACATTCTGTTTGTTTCTGTAGTTTCTTTTTATTATTTTACATGGCTACTATGATAATGAAGACTATTTCTGTAAAAAAGTATGGAAAATAAGAAAAACTGAAATATCTCAAAAACTATTATAAATAGGTATAGGATATATTGAACAAACCTTTTAGGGTTTTTATTACTCTATTAAATAACATAAAAATATACAGGGTGTACCATTTAAAAAAAAAGATATTTATTCATTTAAACTTGTTCAAATTTGAGCCGATGTGTTCAACACCCTGTAGCTTTTATTGCAAATATTAGGTAAAAATTATGTTAACTTGTCCTTGGCCTTGCTAAATTCCAAATTTGAATATATTTGTGACAAAATTGAAAACGTTATTTAGGATTGAATTGATGCTTGAAAATGTGACTTTTTTTCTTTAAACTTAATTATCTCAGAAACTATAAAGTTTTGTTATAGTAAACCCCTTAATAAAAAAGATTTAAAATTATAAGCTAAATCGAAAATACGATTCGTATATAGGGTGTTCTATTTAAAAAAATACAACTTTATGCTGTCCTAGTTTTTTGGCTCACCCTGTAGAGTCCTAAATATTTTTAAAATCTGCGTAAAAATAAACTGTATCAAACAATAAATATAGTTTCTTTGTTAATTTCACCGAAAAGGCACAAACCTACTTCATCCAATCGTTGACTCACCCTGTACATATTTCTCCCTTGACATTATGAAGATTATTTACAAAAACTGTTGCTGTCTTTAATAATAATAGCTGCTATATTGCTGAACATGGAATTAATTAAAAAATATTAATTTTCTAGGTCCTCAGAGCAGCTGAACAAGCCCATCTCTGGGCAGAATTGGTATTCCTTTACGACAAATACGAGGAATACGACAATGCTGCCTTAGCCATGATGGCTCACCCGACCGAGGCGTGGCGCGAAGGTCACTTTAAAGACATCATCACCAAGGTTGCCAATATCGAACTCTACTACAGGGCTATTCAGTTTTACTTGGACTACAAACCTTTGCTGTTGAACGATCTGTTGTTGGTTTTGGCGCCAAGGATGGATCATACCAGGTAAGTAAATTGTGTTTGTAATAAAGCTGGTTTATGTTAATTTAATTATGGTTTGTTTTATTTCTAGGGCTGTATCCTTCTTCACAAAAACCGGTCACCTTCAATTGGTTAAGTCTTACCTTCGATCTGTCCAAAATCTCAACAATAAGGCTATCAATGAAGCTCTCAATTCCTTGCTTATCGACGAAGAAGATTTCCAGGTTTGTATTTAATTTTATATTGAAATGGGAACTTCTTAAATTCGCTAATTTCTGTAATTTTTTAGTTATTACCCTTTTACAATGTTCTATCTTTCCAGGGTCTCAGGACATCTATCGACGCTTTCGATAACTTTGATAACATTGGCTTGGCTCAGAGATTGGAAAAACACGAACTTACTGAGTTTAGACGCATCGCCGCTTATCTATACAAAGGAAATAACAGGCAAGTTAATATAGGAAATAATATTAAAAGTTGTAATTTTTTATCATGTAATGCCATCATACTTTTATTGTACCTTTTTTAGTAAATTTGCGACAGGGGTCGTTTCCCATTTCAACTTAGTATTTCAATTATTAACTCAGTCGATAGCCATCGTAGAGCGTACTAAAAGAAGTCCTTTTGTTTGTAGTCATAGCGTTAAATGGAACGACTTTTAATAACAAAGCATAAGCACATACCGATCTACAAAAAATGTAAATTATGTAACTACCTCGATAAATAATTAAAACTAAATTTAAAATATTTTTTAGAACTTGCTGGTGCCAACAAAACAAGCATGAACGTCGAAATAAAAAACTAATGTTTGTCATACAGTAACAAGTATATTGTTTATTCAATTCATTTAATAACATTCCGGTGATTTAGTACTTGGCACAAATTTCAGTTAACTTAATCAATATTAATATATAGTTCCATCTCTTTTGCTCACATATTTATTTATTTATTTATTTATTTGTTTACAAACCCTACAGATTTACATCCAATTACAGAGTAGGACAAGAGACTTAGTCTAAACAAATCAATATTAATAATAAGAAGAATATAAACATTGCTAAACACTATCATTCTACTGTATCACTTACATTATATCATACAGCAATGCTCTAAGTCTATTTGATATGCTGATATCACAAAAATCAAATCTTGATCGTATTTGATTATATAACCTACACATTACCATAACAGGTGAATTATTGTAATAGTTAGTACGAATATTATCAATATCAAAAACAAGTGGATTTCTGGTTCTATATGGCGGAGCATAAAAGTTAATTAAGGCTAATAATTCAGGAGCATTTATCATACCGTTCAACAATTTATATAAAAAGAAAATAGATGATACCTTCCTTCTACTTTCAAGTGTTTTAATGTTATGATTATTCATAATATCTATTTTTGGTATATGCATTTGATATATGCCCGTTTCTTTGTAATAGATATATCTTAAGAACTTATTCTGTATTTTTTCTATTTCGTAAATATGATTCTCATAAAATGGACTCCATATTATTGAACAATATTCCAAAATACTCCTCACATAGGCCACATACAACAACTTAATACACTTAACATTAAATTCTTTACAATTTCTAACTATATACCCATACATCTTAGAGGCCCTACCAGTTATATCACATATATGATCTTTAAATGTCAGTCGAGTGTCAAAGGTGACTCCAAGATCCTGCATTTCGTGAACTCTAGTCAATGCTCTCCCATTCATTTCATAAACATGATTTAAATAAAATTTTTTCCTACTAAAACTAAGGACAAAACACTTGTCAATATTAAAATGCAAATTATGTTTGATTGACCATTGATACAGTATGTCCAAATTTTGTTGAAGGACCTGACAGTCATTGTAATTATTAATTTTTATATATAATTTAAGATCATCAGCAAACAATAGTACGTTAGATGCGTTAATTTCATCAACCAGATTATTTATAAACAACAGGAAGAGCAATGGACCTAGGTTAGAGCCCTGCGGTATACCTGATGTAGCAAAGAAATAATCAGAATAATAGCCTCTAATAGTCACCCTTTGTGGTCTGTTTTGCAAATAAGATTTCAACAGATGTACAAGGTTGTCATGAAAGCCAAATTCCCCATGTAATTTCTGTATAAGAATGTTATGCGATACCCTGTCAAAGGCCTTGGCAAAATCTGTATAAATAACGTCAACCTGGTTCTTTTTATCAAGGTTTTCGGCTATATATTGGGTTAGTTCACATAAATTAGTGGCCGTAGATTTTTTACTTAAAAACTCATGTTGTCGATTTGATATTTTATTTTCAACAAAATTATATACAAATTTGTATAAAACAAATTCAAATATCTTTGCCGGACATGACAATAGGGATATAGGTCTATAATTTTTTACGTCACTGTTATCGCCTTTCTTGAAAACTGGGCATATTTTAGCCTCCTTCCAAATTTGGGGAAATGTATTGGTTTTCAGAGAAAGGTTAAACAATATTCTAAGAGGTATAGCCAGAAAGCCGATCATTCCCTTAAACACAAATGCAGGTATATTGTCTGGACCAACTGCTCTATTAACTTTAAGGCTCTTGACAGCATCACACACATCCTCATAGGTGACTTGATCAATACACAAAGAATCAAAGACTTGAAATTCATCCATAACAAGGTCATCGAGATATCCAGAGTCATCAACAAAAACAGAGCTGAAATATGAAGCAAATGCATTTGATATTGATTTCCCATGGATATACTCAACATCATTTAGACGCACCTTGTTTGGAACACCGACAACACCTCTATTACCATTAATATATCGCCAAAATGACCCTGAATCCTCGCAGATGTCTGACTGGATTTTATTGATATAGTTTTCATAGGCAGTTCTTATGTCTCTTTTTATTTTAGCTCTTAATTGTATAAATTTATTGTATAATTCTACATCCCCAGTTCTTTTACTGTTAATTCTCAATTTATCTTTAGTTTTTATGTCTTTGATAATATTTTTTGTGTATAGGGTATATTTTTGTGCAAGGTTTATTTTTAGGAACACAAATTTCAAATATTGCAAATACTTTATCATAGAAACGTTTTACAGCCATATTGACATCTTTGAAAGATTTCAGGTCATTCCACTCTGTATGCTGAAATAACTGATACATCACCCCACTAGATATTCGTCTTTCCACGTGCCATATCAATAAATGGCACTATCCCATGTGGCTGATTGTAGAAAATCCACGTCTAAATAATTAATATGGGAAAGAAAAAAGTTCGGAAACGTTTAAAGTGAAAATGATAAAAAAAAAGATGTTCTTAGAAAAAATTAAGTAGTTCCATACCAGGCGCCATTACACCATAAACTGGCGTAAAATTTTACGGGATTTAGGCAAATCTTTATAAATTTTATGATTTATAAAAAACATAAAATTGTGTTTTCCTTTTGCAGATGGAAACAAAGTGTGGAACTCTGCAAAAAGGACAGGCTATTCAGAGACGCGATGGAGTACACGGCCGAAAGTAGAAACCAAGAATTGGCCGAGGAACTTTTGGCATGGTTCTTAGAAAGGGAAGCATACGATTGTTTCGCAGCATGCTTATATCAAGTAAGTTTATTTTGTTGTAAAAGATTTTCTCACGAGTTTTTGAGTATCAAATTTTTAAAGTAGTTTTTGGAATTTTTAAAGACTATCAATAATATCCTTGCAGTGCTACGACCTCCTTCGTCCAGACGTCATAATGGAACTGGCGTGGAGACATCAAATCATGGACTTTGCCATGCCGTATCTCATTCAAGTCACCAGAGAATTAACGATGAAAGTAGAACGGTTGGAGCAGTCTGATGCGCAGCGTCAAACGGAGGCTGCCGAGCAAGATGCCAAACAGCCTATGATGATCCCCGAGCCTCAGTTGATGCTGACTGCTGGTCCAGGCATGGGTAAGTGTGTGAATAACTTAAATCCCTGTATCAAGAAGCTTATTTTCTATGCGTCTTGTTTCGTGTATCGACGTTGATCGTTTTCTATTTTTATTTTACCGTCACGCCACTACATGACGGTTTTATACAACATTGACGAAATAGCGTTGTTGTAATTTCAGACTTGGAGCTCTTTGCATTTTTTAATATGAGAGTAATGTATATTAATTTGGAGTAGTTTGGTTTCTAGTAGAAACTTGCAGGTCATTCATCAAAATCTCACTTGACATCTTTGGTGCTTGCTGGTGGAAGTTCAACAGCAACAAGACAACAATCCTATTAAGACATATTCATCATCGGTACTTATAATTTCTCCACCCAAAAACTGGCAAAGTACCTAGCCAGCCTTATGAAATCACGTGTGGAGAAGACCTTATCTTACATGAAGAAGTCAGAAGACTTAATAGCTATTCTGCACTTCGTTAAATTTGAAAAAAATTACATTGTAGCAAGCTTCGATTTAAAATCCCTGTGTTTAGGCATACCGATAGGCGCAACACTGAATCATACTTTTCCCACTTACATTATGGCCTTCATCAGACACTGCCTTATGAACAATGGATGGCGTTGTCATGGACTTATCACTATCTCCAGTTGTTGCAAATCATTTTATGATGTTTCGAGACCAAAGCTTGTCAAAAATCCTACTTTAAATCCAAACTCTAGTTGTTCAATATCCTCCTGACAAACAATAGCCCTATTGCTTCATGAACTTCCTTAACTCCTTACACTTGAAGATAAAGTTCATTCTGAAATTTGAAGAAAACGATCAACTTTCGTTTTTAGTTCTCCTAGTAAAATACAGTGGATGGACACCTACAGCATGGAGTATATCGAAAACCTACCTAAACTTACAGATACCTCTTAGTGCCAATTCACACTATCATCCTTGACAACTACAGGACACTTTAATCTCAAAATCCTTTTATCTAATTGATAATCATAAAAAAGGCGAAAGAACTTATAAAAAATGTTTTCAAACAAAATGGCAAGAAACCACAAACTATAAATGAAGCAATAAAACTGCACTAAAATCCCACGAAAGAACTAAAACCATTTACTGATTATAGACAGGTTACCGTATTTCTCCGAAAATTCAACATATCTACAGCCTACAAATCACACAAAATAAGAGGTTAATCTCTAAGAAACCCAAAGCACAAAATGGACCTGAGAAACCAAAGAGTGTAGACAGACGTTCGTATACGGCATCGGAAGTAAAACACACCTAGTTCAAATCAACAGAAAAATATCGGCAAGGCTAGAAAACATCAGCTCGGGATAGGTCACAAGATTACTTTTGACAACTGCCAGCAAATCACCAACTTAAAATAGTACAAAACGTGATTAATTCGTCCAGTGAAATTGATGCACTTAACCTTCCTACCACCTGAAAAACTTCAAGAGGAATCAGTGATCAGACACGGCGCCTGTTCTCAAAAAAGTGGTGGTGCTATCACCAACACTAATCAATAACTACAACCACCTATAAAGACACGCTTCACGCAAAATTCGTTCTGTTGATCTTAAGCCAGCAAACACTGAAGGTGCTAAATAAGATTGATATAAAAACAGAAAATTCTCTGCCGTGCAGACATGAATTGTTGGTGAATATTACTCTCGTATTAAAAAGTGCAAGCAATTCCAAGACGTAAGTGAAACTCTGGGTCCGGAAAGTGGCGACAGTGCTGTTTTCGATACAATCCGTCATTAAACTGAGAAAACAACAAACAAGACACGAACAGCGACATCTCGATGGATCACTCAATAACACAAGAGTAATATCTATTAACAATGTTGCATAAAGCAGCCATTGATAAACGAAACATACCGCCTCAAAGGATAGAAGTCGCATTATTCGGTACCGGCATCTAAACTACGACGGTTGTTCAATAAATAAGATAAAAAAGAAGTAAAAACTGCAATTCGAGACTGTTTCTATTTTTGAAAAAGATCAGACACTGCCTGTTGTAAATATATGCATACACTGTCATTATACCTCTATACTCGTTTCTGCATGACAAACACAAAAAAATATTATATTTTATTAAAACTATTTTGCAGGTATTCCCCCACAAGCATACGTCCCACCCCAGGCCTATCCACAACCCGGCTACGCGCCTCAGATGCCCTACCAAGGTGGCTATCCTGGAGCCATGTAGGGACCGGCCCCCGTTTTTGGGGCCCCGCAACCGCGTAGGAAATTCTTTTAGTGCCCTCTCCAGATAGAGACGGCAATATTCGCAGCAACATAACGATTTTTGTCTGTCGACGCTAACTGGTAGATGTCGATTAGTGTTAAGGTTCAAATTTCTACCTGTGGTTAAATCTATCCAAAAGGACTGTTATTAGCAATATTTCATTTGATTTGTTCTTTATTATTTTACAAAATTTTTTAGCTAAAATAATGTTAGGGATAATGGAAAATTTTAACTATAACTTTAACCAAAAGTATGAAATAATGGCCTTAATGAAGATTTAGGGTTTTTGGCGATTTTTTAAATGCTTCGAACCTAAAGCCGGCTCTAAAAACTTATAAATATAGTATTCTAGCCTTAAATATAAAGATTTTCCTTCCAAGTTATTAAATACTGTGTCTCCGATATACAAAAGAACTACCCGACCTCTGGCTAATCGAGATTTACCCATAAGCAAAAAATGTATAAATTATATTAAAGTTAAAGATGTTATTTCACACTATATATGTTTTCGGTCCTGTAAGTAACAAAATATTGTAATCTTGCACAGAAATTTTAATTCTGTTAACTTTACGTACTATTAGTTGTTAAATTGGTATAACTTACCGTGGTGAATAGTGTTTTTTTGGTAATTTTACAAAAAGGGTGACGGGAGGACAATAATTGATTCAATATATTGTGAATTTGATTGGTAGGTCAAACAGCTGCTTTATATTATGGGTATTATTGTAAAAACTATAATTAATAAAATGAATATATAAAATAACTAACAATAAAAATATTTATTGTCTACATAGTGTTCTTGTAAAACTTTTTTTGAAAAAATTACTTAAAAAAAATTATTCACAATGTATAGGTTCAGAATATAACCGCTTTAAAAGAGTTGTACATATTTATGTGCTAAACTAAATGGGAAATAGGAAATTTTTCATTGTGAGAAATCTTTTCCAAAATTGTTTCCTTGTTTCTGAATTTGGAAAAAATTTCTACTGTCCAAGTAACGTGTATATAATCTTACGTTTTGCTTTGAAATTATTGTTTTTAGTATAACGTGTTTTTTATTATCATTCCTGATTTTTTTATTTAGTAATTCTTATATTTAATTATATGTATATGATAACATTATGCAGTTTGTAACTTATTTTAAAATGTTTTCGTTGTAGAGTGGGAATAACTGTTATCTACTATTTTTGTTGTGTAGTTTGTTACAGAAAGAAAATTAGTAGGTATCTTTATTTTATACTTTATAATTTATTTATCCATCCAGACAATTTTGCACTTCAAAAAGTAGATTTTTAACTTTTCGTCGATACTTTTTAAGTTGTTATTTTTCCATATTTACAGTGATTATTGGATGAATTTATTAGTTATTTTCCTATATTTAATGAGCTAAATAAACAAATTATTGAATTATTACGTTTTATTCCCTAAAATTAACCACCTAATTCACCAAGATTGTCCAACTTTAAAACTAATCTAAGTTGACAATAGAGGATTTAAACTGACAGGTGTCATATAAGTCGACCGTAGTCATAAGGCTGTGTGCATTTCGACTGCCGGCCGTTCCCATAGTGCGAGAAAGAAGATTTTAAAGTTATATTCTCTTTATAATGGGCGGTGCATCGAACTATGTAACCTCCAAGCGCGGATAAATAAAAATACGCCCATTCGAAAGGGATTGTTGGGAATTGCTATAACGAAAAAAGTCAGTTGTGACGTGTGACTTGATATTTACGCCCCGGCCCCCCACCTTTGTCAGACGACCAAGCCACGTGCATCGACATACATGTTGACGCAAAAGCAAGTTACCCAGCCAGCCACAGTCTCTCGTTCCTAATGTAACAGGCCGAAGCAAATCTTTTTCTAAAGCTGAAGCTCTAAAAGTATGGTAAGCAAAAGCGACCTATCGACGGAGGAGGTTGCCTTTATGTTTCTCAATTCAAAGCTCTTGGAGGGGCGTACTCAGTATGGCAAGCAAAAGCGAGTTATCGATAAGAGGAATGCGTCAATTTTTCTGAATTCGACGCTCTTGGGGAAGGCGATCGCCCCCTGGAACTCCCCCCCCCCCCCCGAACATGCCAAGTTAAAAAGAATGTCCTTCTAAATCTCAGTCAACATGGTGGCGCCCTCTTGTTATCTGTTAGTTTAATATGGGCCTACAACAATGGACAACAGGCAAAATGTCTCTAAAATAAAACCGACTAAATCCTACCATTTTTGGTGTGCTAAAACCGAAACTAAACTTATCTTTTTAATATTAGTCCAAGTTTTAGAGATACGTGATGTCATATATCCCTATATATTAATAATGTAACCTCAAGAATACAAGTGGTATATTCGTATTGTAATTAAAAAACTTGTTCTTGAAAATTGCAATTAACTTTATATAATTATCATTTTTGTGTTTAGCGCTCCAAAATTAACCAAAAAATGCACTTTTCGTACAAGATACAACAAATAAACTAAAATTTGTTGCGTAGTGTAATTATTCTTAAGAATGGTAAGTATTTATCCTGACAAAGTGGCGAATGCGCCGATTAAAAATTTGAAGTTTTTAACGTGGCACGCTTTAAAAATATTCTTGGCATTATGGTGAACGCGATTTTAATATTTATTGAAAAATTTTCAAGCCAATAAAAATCTTATTGTGCAGAGGGATAAAAAAACGGTACTTCTTTAACAAAGATATAGTCTCCACACATACAAGTTAAATTTAGGACGCGGAAATAAGAAACAATCTAAAAGACTGCGGGTCGTTCCCACAGTGTGAGTGAAAGAAGATTGAAAGTCCTATTCGCTTTTTCTAATGGGCGGAGCATAGAACGGGGTGACCCCTAAGTGCGGATAAATAAAAATAAACCATGTCATTAGATAGTGAGAAAAATGTGGCTTGTAATCTTTCTCTCGCACTTTGGGAACAGCTGATAGTCGGGACTTCAGAAACTCATATTTTTGTTTATTGTCGGTTATTTAGTCTCGAATTGACATACCAATAATACTTATAATAGAAAAGGATAACAATAAACAAAATAACTTGCACTATTTATCAACATCTTTCCAAATATAAATTCAAGGAGAGAAATTGTTAAGCCAATTATGTATTTGATTTCGATACCGTTACTACAAAGTATCGATACTTACTTGGAATCGAAATAAAACTATTGATGGCAAAAATGTTCGATACTTCAATAAAAGTATTGATACCGTTTGCATCCTTACTAGCATTGGGACGAGTAAGCCCATTGCAAGTGGTTATCCTGACATCATGGCGAATGCGCCAATTAAAAAAATTTGCCAAGTATGCCAACTTCGAATTATACTGAAAATTGCTTATAAAATTTTCTTTTCTTTTAAGAGCATTCGAAAAATGACAACTTTTTTGAGGGTCATTAAAGCTGTATTTAACAGAGGAATAAAAGACTGCGCTCCTTTATCAGTTATGTTCCTAGAAATTCCTATATCAGTCAAATTAACAATCTTTATCATAATTACCAACAATAATATTTAAAGAATTAACCATTGTTTTTAAGTTTTAAGTCTTTTTATTAAAATAGTTGTACTTAAAAAATATACAAAAAAAATACACCTCTAATCGAACAGAGCAAAGCCCATGTCATCATCCTCTGATTCGGATTCTTCTTTCTTTTCTTCCTTCTTGGTGTCTGGAAAGACAGAAATATATTTTTAATTTACTTGTAACGATGGTAAAAGTATGGTTTAGCTATACTTGAAATGCATCAGAACAAAATTATACATCAATAACTTTCTCAGTCGAAAGATGGTGATTGGGTTAAATCATCATAAAAAATATTTGTGAAAAGTTGGCAGCCAACAAATTATTTCATTTTAAAATACAATTTATTATTTTTTGCAAGATACATGTTTATGGCAGTGAAATTTATTAAAAGCAGTTATGTTTAATTAAACAAATTACCACAGTAAAAGTTGCCAGAAGGGTTAAAAAAAAAAGTGTGTTCACTCTGTACTTCGAGTATACATTAAAGCAATATAGTGTCTGTGGTCAGATTAGCATGTTAGTTGTGAAGTATAAGGCATCTATCAATAATAAAAAAATATACCAGCTAAAGAGTACTCGTTTTCACGTTCATTATCATCTATTCCCAAAAAAAAAACCCCAACATAGAAAGAAAAAGTGAAATTTGACATTGGGTAAGATATCTAAACAATTATAAATATGAAGAAACAGATTTCTACTTCCTTCAGCATAAAATTTTTGAAAACAACTCAATCTATGAGGTTTGTATATCACAAGTTATTCCTGCCCACGCAACTATTTTACAAAAGACCTACCTTTCTTTTCTTCTGCAGCTGGGGCGGCAGCAGCTGCAGCTACAGGAGCACCAGCACCACCACCTGCAGGCATAGAGCTCAACTTTTCACGGCCTGAAATAAATTATGTTTTAGTAATTTGTACAAAAATTTCAAATTTTTTATAATGTTAAATAATAATATGTCAGATAAAAATGAATACATCAAATCTTCTCAGTCGAAAGATGGTGATTGAGTTAATCATCATTAAAATATGTAATTTTCTCTTCCTAGAATAGTATAGCAATAATAATAAAGTAGAACTAAATGTACTAAAAGTTTGAACACAAGTTTCCACAAATTGTAAGTTTGAATTTAGCATCCGTACTAAAACAGAATAGTTTTTCTTTCAGCTCAATATTATTCAGTAACACTTATAAAAAATAATTTATTATAGTCAAAAAATACTCACCTTGTGCAATGACTTCATCGATGGACTTGCCATTAAGTTCTGAAATGACTTTTTTCAGTTTTTCTCCATCAGCTTCAATACCAACAGATCCAAGGATTTTCTCAATGTCTGCAGCGCTGGGAGAGGCTTTTCCGCCCAAAACGGCCAACAAGTAAGCAGCTACGTAACGCATCTACAAAAACAAACATTTTATAAAAAAATCATGTATACAACGTAGTTTTAACCTATAAACAGATGCAAATCCACAAATATTACAAGCATCCATGAATTTAATAAAATAAAACTTTCAGCAAATAGTAAAGGGATGTTTATTCGATATATTCTACGTGATATTTCTAAAAATATAATTAAAAATACTTACTTTTAAGTCTTAAGACACGAAACGAGTCACTTACTGACAAAATGGTTTTCAATAGAAGAAAGGGGAAATAAAGAGAGACAATATAAGTGGAGGGAAAGATAAAGATAGAAAATAATAGTGTGACGTCATATAAGGAAAGTAGTTTTGAGTATTAACATAGTTTCTTCTTTTTGATATTTTGGCCACAACTACACAATTCATTCTGAGCGCCACCTAACGGATTAGTTCCCTATCGTTTAAAGTTTAATATACAATATAATTTTTGTCTTTTCTTTTATTTATTTTGTACGGTCTTAATTTTAGATATTTTTACTAAACTTTCATATCAAGACGCTCTTTATCTAGGAAGGATCGCTTAGTGTTTTTTAATGGGAAGGGAAGACTGATTTTTGTATTTTAAATACTATAAACACACAAATAGGCAGTATAAAATGATATTTAATTGTAATATAATCAATTAATTGTACAGCACAAGACAACAATAATAACAATCAATTTTTAGTCTCCACTTAAACTCTTTTCATTAGTACATTAAAAGTAAAATTTATTGTTTAAAAATAAATAAATTTAACTTGCATGCATCGATAATATCATGTAAATGAGACAATTAAAAGAAAAAATGGAATTAAATCGTTTACCCATTGTAATTGAATGTTTCAAGAATCAAACTAAATAAAAACGTCGCATTCTAAACTTCATTTATAACTAAATGTACTAATGAAAGCTTAACAGCAAAGTCCAAAGTCTCGGTATTAATAAATTAGCCGTTATTCTTTGATTGAAATCATAGACATGAGACAGATTGACTGCATGTCCTCAATGCCCACCACAATGCGTGAGGGAAAGAAAATGAAAACCAAATGGTTCCTTTCTCTCTATCAGTTTTATGTCTATGGGTTTAAGATATTAGAATTACAGAAAAAGTTGGTCATTAATTAATACAGCTTATTCTTTTAATATACTAATAGAAAAGAATCGTAATGTCTTACAAACCACATTTAAATTTAAATGCTTTGCAATAATATTTTACAATTATTTTATTGCCTTCACCTTATTTTTTTAAGGTCTTCTTCGATGAAAGTTGTTTCCTTATAAGTATACTCCAAAAATAAAAAATATCTTGCAAAGCATTAAAAGAATGCATAAAATTGTTAAAACTGGCAAAATTATCTAGTTTAAATTGCGTTTAGGAATACTTTTGCACTAAGAGATCCAAAAAGAAACCACAATGACAAGAGTGTCTCAAAATGTCAGTTTTAAGTTTTAAATTGTGATTTATACATTTGGACAGATTGACGTCAAACTAATGCAAATTTTTAACACAAGGTGTATCACAGAAAGTTGTATTTGTGTTGTATAAATAATTGACTGCGGGTCCCAGTGTATCAGCTAGGGCTTGAAATGAGAGAAACGCAAACAAATATAGTCCTTCACTCTTTAAAGGGGCGAGCTGATCGCACCACGATTAGCACCGCCCCTTTAGAAAGCGAAATACTATATCCGTCTTAGTCGCGTCTCTCTCATATCAAGCGCAAATCGGTACTCCGAGACCCGCCATCTATTATTTACACGTCTATATCAAATGATTATACTACCCGGATACAAGGTTATCTGAATGTATAGGAAGGGTATTCCTTTGGAACGCTTAAGACGCAAAAATATCCCAAGAATCCACTTTCTTTATGGTATCCATCCCATCAATGTTAGTAATTAATCAAATATAATACATCAGTACATGGTAAATCTATTTAAAATGATAATTCAGGTAACTTACAAAAAAACTATGCTGAGAATCGATTCTCACAAAGGTACTTTTCAAGGCAAGCTCGTGCAAAAAGCTTTTTTCTGCACTTATTAAAATATAATAACAAGTAAGGGTTGATTGGTAACTATTCTATAAAATGCCTGGTTATATAAGGTTTTTATGATATTTGCTGGTTATAAAAATTACAATTATATATATTGAAGGTTTTTAAGCTGGTTTGCTATTTAATCCTAATATTTTTATTGCATAAGTAATATATAAAGTATGTGCCAAATGATTGAAGTAGTTCATTGGTTGTAATTGTAGTTACTTCCGAACTTTTAACGCCGACTATACACTCTCGCACGAGAAAACCATCTATGAATAACGGAGCGACTATTTGGCAACACTGTTTATACCCGAAGTGGGCCGAACGGTCGGTATCGGTCATTGAGGTTATACTTACAGTCGGTGTCAGTAGTATTTACAGCATCTGCTACGAATTTCAATAATTTGGGTTACAGCGTTGCCGCTGCTTCATTTTAAAATTCACGGACGATCCCCCTTACAATTTTATTAGATAACGAGGTTTATATTAAAACTATGATTTAACGACATCGCTGGGAGTCTCCATCTTGTAGTACATCGTGCCGTTTATACACTATATATTAATTTTTTTAGAAAAATATATAAAGAAGTTTTTAGGTTACGTGTGATTATGTCACCCTAATTGTGGCTCTTTCCATATTGCCTATGTTAAATGTTGAAATTTCATACTGTTTATCTCAACTATGAGATGGGTAAGGTATCTGAAATTTCGCAGTTTTACTGAAACTATATTAACAATGAATACCAAGAAAATATCTAGAAACTCAAAATAGCCCATGAACTACCTTAAGGAAGGCGTAGCGACAAGCAGACAACATGTGGCAGGATTTTCCTACTGAGAAATGTGTGTTACAATAAGACTCTTACTTAATACTTCTCCTAAAAAAACAACAAATCTCTTTAGTATTTCCTATAACCAACACAATATCAATCATTCCCTCTTTTCACTAAACACGATAACAAAAAATGCAAATTAACATAAAAAGGGATACCAAAATTCCGGTTTATTTTTTTCTTGAGCAAAAAAAACTAGCACGCTAATGTGCCCATGGGATCCCAGGCGGGCAGGACGATGGGTTCTTGTTTGAACACGTCCAACACCTCTTCCGAGACGAACTTCTTGTCGACCACCACTTCGAAAGTGAACTCTTTGAACCAGTCCGAAGTCATGAGGAGGTATCCCTTTTCGCCTCGGTCTTCGCCCCAGGAGTTCTCTACGCGGAGTTTTTCCACTTCACCTTTTTCCTGAAAGAAAAAGAGATGGAAAAAATACTAAATGAAAAAAAAAACTTAAATTATTTTGTACGTATCATGTATTGTCCTGAAAAATGTAGTCCTTGTTTGATTGGAAACTTACATCGATATGTACAGCTGTAAATACCATAGCATGGGTCATGGCACTTTCACCATACAACAATCTATCTCCCTTGCTCATGGTAGTCTGGATATCGACACCAAAAACTAATGGAAAATCATGACTGAAAAAAAACATGTAAGTTTAGTTTACTCATAAATAAATACATACAATGAATTTTTACAAGTCAGACAGTAAAATAAATACAAAAAATTTAAACTTTACAACACTTATGGGGTGTTCTACTTTTCTACCGACAATGACGTGTCCCCTCCGGAAAAAAAATCGGTATTCTTCCAAAATTGCAGTTTCTCAAATTTTATTTTGACAAGCTTTTTTTGGACAAAAAAGTCATTATAATAATACTAAAATTCTGTTTTTATTGTTTTTGCTCTTTACAAAATCATTGTGACATAGTATTCGAAATGTGTGATAGAGGTGTTTTACATACAAATAAAATGTGTCTCTTTGAGCCGCCTAATGTTACAAAATGCTCTCGCTTAAAAAAATCATATAGAACCCTTTAATATAAAATTATTTATTGAACTTCTGAAATATTATCATTAAATTTATAATAATAAAAAAAAAGTAAAGGTTTATACTATTAAACAAAAAAATATTTTATCGTTGGGTCCGGCTGTGTATGTTTTTCCTTGCTATCTTCCGTCACGCATTTTGCAAAACAAAAAATGCGCTTTAGCTGTTTGACCTTCAACACTAAGCAACAGAACGGTTTCCCCTCCCCCCTTGGCCTCGCGCCTTGAGGCCCCACCCGGGAACGAGCCGAGTTAGCCGCCTGCAGGTAGTGAACAGAGGTGCGTGTATTTATTCGGCGACTCCTCTGTCACGTAAGTTACTACTTTGAAATCTTATTGTAGTTCCCATTTATATACGTAATATTATTGTTTGCCAGTAAATCTGTCATATTCACCCACTTTTATGAACAATTCGTAATTAGGTGAACGCTGAGATCCTCGAACACTATTATTTTACACCTCTGTCACGAGGCACCTCTGTCACAAAAAATCTGTGACGGAGTGGCATAACTCGTGACGGAGTGGTAATTTTTGTCTGGAACTTTGCCTTGATTGATTTTCACAATAGTTAATTAATGTTTTTTGTGTTCTATACATTACATAATCAATTATTTTATTCATTTAAGGTATTACCATCGGGGTATTTAAAAAATGGCGTTATCTGCGGCGGAAAGGCAGCGACGTTGTCGTGAAAAAAGAAAACAAGACTCCGAAAAAGTTGCAAAAGTAAAACCTAAAGACTTAGAAAGATACCATGCTCGCAAAAAGTAGTTAAAGATATGACACCAAGATAACACAGACAAATGAAAAGAAAATGACGAGTTAAAAACTACAAGAGAAGAGAACAACAGAAAGCTTTGTAGGACGTTTTAATGAATACTTCGGCTTCCACACCTGTTCCTTCAAGCTCCAGGTCACTTCCTTTAAATTCTAGATCTCGTTCACTGACTCCAGCCTCATCCGCTGCTAGCGCAAGGGGAAGAGAAAAAGTTAGACGAGACAGATTGAGCAATACAGATTTGAAAGTTGAATCTGGAATTTTTTTTGAATCTGGTCACGGTAAGGGAGCAGCTGACGGTATAGGATGGTCTATTAAACGTTTAGCTGACCATTTCGTTGCCAGTGGACACGACATTGTTGACGTTTTACAATTTTATGAAGCACTTAAAGACGGCAGTAAGATAAAGCTGTTTTTAATGGAAATTTCAAGTGGAATTATTCCGTTGAAAGGCACTATGAACGTCCACCAACTAGTGGCTCAGCAACCTGGAGTGCTGAGCTACCGAACATTGAATTGTTTTTGCAACAAATTTTTGTGATTGTTACAATTTGAAGACTTATCGCCCATTGCCTGAACATGAGATAGAAGTTAGCGACAGCCCAACCTCAGATTTAGAAGAACCACTGGCTGGTATAACCAACATAATTAGAGTTCCTACAAAGAGATTTTATGAGACTCTTTATACTTCTAGTTCAGAAGATGAAGATGGTCAGCCCCTTGTTAATCTGAGAAAAACTGTGCACATAAAACCAGGTACTTCATATGACCTGTCTGTAGACAACATCCACCCATTATTAATAAAAAATGGTACACATATGTTAGTAAAAGTACCCAGTAAAAACAAAGTAAAGGACGTTGCAAAAAGTTGTGTGGATGAAGATGGAGATGTTCGGGTGATGTTTTATAAAACTGTTGATGACACTGGAAAAATATTTAAATTAGTAAAATCAGATGTGATGTTTGAAAAATTGATAAAAATAATTCCAAGTCCTAAAGAAGTCAAAAGAGGAAGGCGTGTTTATTACGAATTTGTTGAGCCAATAGAAGTATTTGAACAGTAGAATAAGAGAAAAGAGAAGATTAGTCTGATTTTACGTGTACCAAAGGATGGTTCTACTAAGAAATAATATTTTATGTAGCATTATAAGGGAAGTATTATGTTTTGGTATCGGTTTAAAAACTTTAGAAATGTTAAAGGATTAAGTTCAAATATTGGCTAATTAATATCTATCACTCTGTCACAATTTTGTCCCTCTTGTAATTAAACGTCGAAATAGCATATGATTCAGTTTAATGAAAACATATACTAAAATAACGTATTATAATATTATATATTGACCATACAATGTATTAACAGAATTTCAGCTATGTTTATTGCAATTATTTGCAAAATATTTCAAAGTTTGTTTGTTGTCTTAACAAGCAAAAATGTGACAGAGTGGTATTAAATGTCATTTTTTATATATTTCTAATAAGATTATCGATAAATCGAGCTAAATAATAATAAATGCTCATATTCTAGTTAAGCAAAGTTAAAAAAAAACTGAACACTTGATTTTACATAATAACTAATAAATTTTTTTTTTTGTGACAGGTGTTTATTTTTTCTTACTATTCCGATAAAACTTGAAATAAATAAAAGGTATAAAATAAAACTTCGATGCATTATACGTTTCTGAAATCTCCGATAACTAGACAATAATTTAAAATACATTTTATGAAAGAATATACACTTTTATTTTTTTTTACAAATCTAAAAATTTATCGTTCAGATTGTCGGTAGAAAAGTAGAACGCCCCTTATACAAAAATTTACTATTTAATTGTCAGTGGTTCCGTGTATGTAAGGTAAGACAACACTGTCCATACGAGGTACATTTATGACATTTTGTTGAGGACTTGGGTTTTTATATTTATTAATAGAACGTCTTATATCTTCAGCGCAATATCCGTTGCCTCTCAGAGCATTAGTCAGTTTTTCGGTGTCTGATTTCAGTGGTTGTTCGTCACATATTGAAAGGGCTTGTATGATGACCGCCTATAGTGTAACATCTTACCTATGGATCCCGTCAAGGAATCACTTCAAATATACCATCCAAAAAATAATTAAATACACAAACAAAGGTGTCTAGGAGAGGCATCGGTGGACCTTACTGACGAGTCCGCCACCCGTGTCAGGACGAAACACGTCTCAAAAATTTTTAGTAGTTGAAAATTAACTTGTACTTATGTCGTAACATCGCCGGCATATTTACAACAGGTTCTATTTACTAAAAAGTTTATGATGGATTGTTTTTGAGAATGATGATGATGTGACGCTGCATTGAGATTTCGATTTTTATGTGTTGGTTTTCTGTACACAGAATGTCCTAATTTACCATTCTCTTTCCTTTGTACCAGTACATCAAGAAAGGGAAGGGAACTATTTGATTTAGTTTCCGTAGTGAATTTTATGTTAGAGTGTTGTTGATTTAGATGATCCATGAAATTATAGAGTTCTCCATTAGTTAAATCTTAATTAAACTCTGTTTATATGTACGAATATTACCAATATTAGTTAAAAAAATTTTACATTATATGAAGTCGGCTCCTTTCTACCTGGAAATTTGAAAAAATGTATGGAAAAGTTTGGGAATTTTATGTTTACAAATGCGTGCGAACCCTGACTCCGTACATAATTGTTGAATGTTTTTGTACTACTTTATTCAATGGTAATATTCAGGCAATAAAAATTAGAATAAAGTAATGAGATCGATTTATCCTTTTAGATAATGCGTGGATTGTGGAAATCCAACTTTAACTAATTTATTATTAAAATAAAAGTAATTTATTAAAAAAAAAGTTTTGTGGCCCATGAGGGGATCGAACCCGCGACCTTCGCGTTATTAGCACGACGCTCTAACCAACTGAGCTAATGGGCCAGATGATGCTCGTTTTATGACTGAAATATTTATTATATACTGTGACCTTTCTAATAATAGAACACATTAAAAATATATTATGTTATATAAACCATAAATAAAAAATAAAACATATTTCTATTATTAAAACATTCATTAAAAATAACATGCGATATATTTTTACTTGTTATTCCTTAAAATGAAAAATATACCTATATTACTCAGTGGCAGCTTGGAAGTGCCGCAGTGACATGACACTACTTAATTTATTTTAAAAATATTTCTTTTTAATTATTTTTTACTTTAAACCTTATCAAATACTTTTTCCTTCTCCATATTAATAAGTTAGAGAGAGTGACAGCATACAACATGCAGATTTTTCATAATTGGCAACATAGGATTATGTCATTTATTGTTATGGCATAGTAGAAAGAAGAAAAACTAATGGGGTTTATATGCGAGCAAGAATGATGGAACTGTCTGTAAATATTTCTGTATGCAGCTATATCTAAAGTTAAACGAAATTTGTGTCAAGTTCTAAGGGACAGAAGTGGTAAAAATATATTGCTTTATTACTAAAAGTCGCTTTATTTGGCGCTACGACTACAAACAAAGTTTATTTTTTAAAGAAAGCTCCATACACAGTTGGAAGATTAATTATCCAGCTACTTATATTAATTCAACAAAAAGAGGTGAGAGCTTCCGTATTTTAAATGATCATTAAAACAATAAAGTATGAGATTATTATTTCCACTTCCACACCGTATTTTTGGTGTAAACAGTAAATAGTCACTTCCCTGGTCCTAAAAATTACGGCTACAAGAAAAACCACTTACATTTTCAAATCTTGAATGCCTATCTTCCCAGCAAACCTCTTACTAACTTCACACCCGAACCAAACGGCCTCGCCTTCCTTGATACTCTTGGCAGTCAATTCCAAAAGTAACTCTACAGGCTGGTTGTTGTAGATGCAGCGTCTACCACCGACCATGTTGCCCAGGCAATCGACGGTGTAGGCTTTGCCATATTCATTCGACGTCCTGGGATCGGTGACAAGGCAAACCTGGAAAAGTAATAATAGTGTAAGTGGTGACCCTTTTGCTATCTCCGAAAAGGAAGGAATCACGAAGTTTTTAAAAATGTTAATACTGATGTAAATTTTCCTCTAACTTCTCAGATATAGGGAAAAATAATTTCTTATGGAAATCAAAAACTACAAAAATATACAAATGCTACGTTACTTGACTATGACGTCATTTTGTAGGTGGTAAGTGTTGGGGCTTTGACTTACTCATAACTCCTTGCGCTATGACCTTTACTCGACCAAAGACCCTTCTTACTTTAAGGGGTTTAAGGGAGTTTTTCCATAGGGGAAGTTTCCCCTCCAGTACACTATTTAAATACGTTATTCTAATTGAAAATGGAATGGAAAATTAAACTACTTTTTACAGAGATGAAGAGAATACAATGAATTTTTATTCTTATTTTCCAATGTGACCATCAGGTCGAGTCAAGAGGACCCAACACACTTCTTAAAACTTTTTTGCTTGGAGAACTAACATTTTACTACTTCAGCAAAATCTGTCCCTTACCACACTTCAATCCACAAATCGCACTATTACCAAGAATTAATAAATGCCAGTCTTCCGTTTCGCTAGACATAACAATTTTTATAAACATTTATTTATCAAGATAAGAATATTAAAATAACGTTGTGGTTTCACAACAGTAAGAAAAAATTATAAAAATTTAATTTTCACTTTCGGAGTTATTGATTTATTTCTTTTTTTCAATTTTTAGACTTTGCTCTATATCTTAGAAACTAAAATCAAATTGGCCACATTATCAACTTCTGAAGAAATAGCGAAGTTACAAAGTTGTGACATGCAGATGATGTAATTATAAAACTGCCTAGTGACTATGGAACACTAAAAATAATTATATAAAAATGACTTCAATAAGAGTTTACATGTAGTGTCATATTCACTAGTGTAGTGGTTACCCCACAAAGTGGACTCCTTGGCTCTTTTGGGTAGTCGCCGGTTACCATTTTTAATAACCAAAATTAAATTAAAAATTTGAAGGTATGTGATAAAATAGGAGGATGGTTCGATAAGTTCTCGGCCTGAAACAGAGAAGGCGCTAGTAGGATCAAATAACTATAATATTTTGTAAGCATTAACCTTGAGATGACGCCCTACAAAGTTTCAGATGTTTGCGTTCAATTGCTTGTTTGTGGCGATCGACTGAACACATAAGGTTCGATATTTTGTGAAAGATGGATAAAATTGAAGTTCGAACGGTTACAAGGTACTTTGTTTTAAAGGGCTTAACTCATACGAACATTAAAAATGAGTTAGATTCTACTTTAAAGGATTGTTCTCCTTCGTTTTCGACAGTAAAAAAATGGGCTGCTGAATTTAATCGTGGTCGTGCATCAATTCAAGATGATGAGCGCTCGGGACGCTCAAAAACCGCTACAACTGACGAAATTGTGACAAAAATTCACAATGTCATACTTCATGACCGTCGACTGAAAGTACGAGAGCTTGCTGGTATAGCAAACATCTCGATAGATCGTGTCCACTACATTTTACATGATGTTCTTGGCATGAAAAAGCTTTCTGCGCAATGGGTGCCGCGTTTGTTAACAGTCGACCAAAAACGCCTTCGAATGAACACTTCGCAAGAGTATTTAGACTGATTTAGACGCAATCCTGCTGAGTTTCTTCGACGTCTTATAACTGTAGATGAAACATGGATTCACCATTACATGCCAGAGACAAAGCAGCAGTCTAAACAGTGGGTGAGGCAGGTGGAAGTGCGCCAAAAAAAGCAAAAACGGTTCCGTCTGCAGGTAAAGTCATGGCAACAGTTTTTTGGGATTCCCATGGCGTGGTGCCTATAGACTATTTAAAAACAAGGCAAGACCATCACCGGGGAGTATTACGCTTCATTACAGAACAGTTTGCAGCATGTGATTAAGGCTAAACATCCACATCCCACACAGCACTAGACGTCTTATAGACGTCGTTTTTATATCCAGATTATGTCTAAACGTCTTAAGACATAAATAAGGCGTCTTATAGACGTTGTTTTAAAGACGTCCATAAGACGTCTATATACAACGTCTTTAAGATATCTTTTAAAAGTCTCCATATTACATTTTATATGAAAATAAATACAGTTGTGTATAATTTAGTTGATAAAAACTAAAAAGCATTTCCTTCCCTATGAATTTTGTCGCAGTTGGGTAATAAGTTTGCAACGCCGCACAGAGCTCAGCTGAATACAAGTTGAGGTTAAAATTTTTGACTGAATGACAAATTTTTAGTAGCCTCACTACGACCTTGGTTAATGGAACTTTTGCGTGATCTTTTTACCAATACGTTGGTGCTTTTTGTCACAGACTGTTTGATGTACCAATAACAATAACAATATGATGCCAGCGAAACTATAACTTTAAAAAACTTGCCTTTTGTTTCTGTCACTGTCATTTTTCAGTTTTGTATTTGTGTTTCGTCATGTCATTATTCATTTTTAATGTTGTTGGGGTGCCGACTGAAAATTTAGCTTTTGAAAGAATTTTATTAAAATAGTTGATTTATCTATGTGCCTCTAAAAATCTTTTTTATTCGTGTTTATGTAATACTTAAGGTAAGATCGAGAATCATATGTACTTAGGAAAAACAGTAACGTTATTTATAGGTTGTGTTACAGGAAATTCCCGAATGCTTTGCCGTTTATATTTTTGTAGTAAATCTATGTTAGAAGTATGAAATGAAATCTTCAAAAATATTATCTATGCGAAAAAGGCTTGCACAGCTCATCCAGACCCGGTCCTAAATATTACAAGAAATATTACTAATGAAGTGGAAGGCGAAATGTTTATGGAGTGCTCCACTAGTGAAACCTGTAAGATTTATTTTGTTCCTGATGATTGATTTATATTTAAAGAACATAGAAAATAGAGTTGTGTTAATTACAAGAAGTAATTTTGTTTAAGGTTTTAGAAATTTCAAAACTGGGAGTACGGAGCATTTATGACTTTGTAAAGCGAGCTTGTAAAATTACCATGTACAGTTGATTAGTACGAAAAGGAAAAAGAAAGTTCTACGATTCCAATTTGGTGAGACTTATTATGAGTAAGTTCTGTCTTTCAATATATATATTAACCTTGAAATTGTTGTGTCACGATTCTATAGTAGAGGACAATTATAAAAATTCGCAAAAATATAAAAAAATTTACTACCACAAATGATAAACTTTATCCTATAATATTAAAATCAGTTTGTTATTAGGATCTACAGAGACAACAGGACTGGAAAAAGTCAGAAGAATGAGGAAATTTCAATCCAAACATGGCTGAAAACGGCATCAGACCAGATTTGTTATTCGACTAAATAAAAATTTTTGGATTTAAAGATTTGTGTACTTTTTATTTCAATAAACTTTTATTTTGTTGATAGTCTACCTTTTAGAGTTATTTTATCGAAGGGATAAACTAAGGCTTAAATTTGATAGGTTCACTTATAGTTCCAACAGTAGTAGTTCTGAAAATATTTGCTCTTCTACCTCACTTCTTAAATTTCAAATTAGAAAAAGTTTACATTATGCTTAAGTTATGTATTTTTTTGTATAAAGAGATTATGTTGAACATATTTTTTAAAGCAAATTATTCATGCGGAACTTGTAGTTATTTAAAATGATAGTGTATATTTTGCTCTTGATTTTTTCTTAATTAAAGTTATTTCTTGGATTTTTGAATAATTACGGTTTGACTTTGTAAACAAGACAAACAAAAAAATTAAAGGGACCCTTTTTAATGTACATAATTTTATTGGTGGAATATGTTGTTTTAATGTTGTGAAGGGACGTCCATAAGACGTTGTAAGTAAACGTCTTAAAGACGTTACCTTTTGTAACATAAGACGTCTATACAACGTCTTATGGACGTCGTTCGTCTTTTATGGACATCCATAAGACGTCCTGAATGTTGAGATCAAACGTCTTATGGACGTCTTTAAGACGTATTTGTGCTGTTTGGGATCTTGCCAAAAAAAAATGCTCTTTTATCAGGATAACGCGCCTGCACACAAATCTATGGTTGTTGCTGCAAAACTCCATGACTTACGTTTCGAAGTGCTCCCATATGCGCCATATTCGCCGGATCTGGCTCCCAGCGATTACTTTCCCTTCCCAAACTTGAAAAAATGGCTCGCTAGACGAAAATTGCCTTCAAATAACGAGGTCGAAGCAGCGACAACCGCTTATTTTGCAGAGTTGGACAAATCGCATTATCCTATGGGTATTAAAATGTTAGAACATCGTTGGTCTAAATGTATTGAAGTACAAGGGAACTATGTTGAAAAATAAATAAAAACATTTTCAAAAACCTTTTGTTTTCTCCAGCCGAGAACTTATCGAACCATCCTCGTATGAATAAGTTATTTATGCTTGGCAATACGCGAGATATACGATGTAATCAGTGGACTTCCTAGGTTTGGCAAAATTCGACTGGGGCAAGCTAGCCGGGTACTGCGCGACATGCCGTTGTTTCTTGAAGAAACGTATAAGACAGAAAAGTTTTGAGCTAGACAGACTGAAGTTCTTCCGAGCTAAGAATATTCGAGAAAGTATTCCCAACTGCAGCAGCCGTAAAGGACATATAAGTGTACAGAAATTGTCACGTTCGATAAAGTTGTTACCTTGTTTTGACTAGTTACTGTGCTCGTTTTGTCACTGAATGAATGGTTGGTTGTTAGTCTTATTTGATTCGAAGGACGCTATGTTACCCTGTTCGTTGGTTATCAAAAGAAAATATTATCAGCCGCGTCTTTGAACGAAAAAACGAAATTAAACAGTTCCCAACAATGAAAGAAAAACGTGGGTTTATGACATACTTATGATACCTGGATCCTCTTCTTCTTCAAGTGCCATATCTGATCCCCCTAACGTTGGCAATTACATTGGCAAGTCTTTCACGGTCCTGCGCCAGCTGGAACAGTTCCCCCGCGCTACGTATACCTGTCCATTCACGAATATTCCTCAACCAGGAAGTCTGTCTCCTTCCTACTCCTCTACGTCCCTCCACTTCACCCATCATGATCAGCTGAAGAATTCTATATCGCTCCCCTCTGAATATATGTCCAAGATATGAGATTTTTCTACACTTCACAGTGTTTAATAGTAGACGAGTTGTGTCGCCCCTATTGAGCACCATTTCGTAGGTCTGCCTAGCTGTCCAAGGTATTCTCAGCATTCGCCGGTGTAATCACATTTCGAGAGCTTCCAACCGAATAATCGTGGCAGACTTAATTGTCCACATCTCTGCCCCATATAGTAACACTGGCCAGATGTATGATCTTATCATTCTCTGTCGTAGTTTTAGGTTGAGGTTATCATTGCAGAAAAGTGGTTTCATTTTTTGAAAAGTTGCTCTAGCAGTCTCTATTCTACATCTTATCTCTTTATCTGGGTTTAGATTTTCGGTGATATAACATCCAAGATATCTAAAATGAGTCACCCTGTCTATACTTTTCCTTCTATTTGTATTGAAGCGTTAAGATGAGGTTGTCTACTAAAGATCATAAATTTTGTCTTTTTGATATTTATGTTGAGCCCCATTTCTTGACCCTCAGTGTTAACACAGTTTAATAGATGTTGCAGGTCTTGTAGTTTGTTGCTTAGGATAACAGTGTCGTCAGCATATCGTGTTGTATTTATATATTCTCCATTGATTTGTACTCCCATTCGTTGTCCTTGAGTAGCCCGTTTAAAGATTTTATCTGAATATATATTAAAAAGCAGTGGAGATAGTATGCAGCCCTGTCTGACGCCTCGCAGAATTTTACTTTCTTCTGTGAGTTTTCCATTTAGCCTTACTGTTGCTTTCTGCCGCCAATATAGATTTTTAATAATTCTTACGTCTCTGCTGTCTACCCTACGTTATTTAAAATGTCTATGAGTTTTCTGTGCTGTACTCTGTCGAAGGCCTTCTCGTAATCGACAAAACATACGAATACATCCTTGTGTTGGTCCCGGCATTTTTGCAGAAGTATATTTAGAGCGAATAAAGCCTCTCTAGTACCTAGGGCGTTTCTAAATCCGAATTGGGTTTAATCTAAATCTGCTTCGCATTTAGATCTTATCCTGCTGTGGATGATTCTGAGAAAAACCTTCAAAGTGTGGCTTGTTAGACTTATCAGTCTGTACTCACTGCATCGCTTTGCTCGCTGTTTTTTTGTGATTGGGACGAATACAGACCTCAGCCAATCTTCCGGTATATCTCCAGTCACGTAAACGATATTAAACAGTTTGACCAAATTCCTATATTTTCCTCATGGATCATTTGCAACAGCTCGGTTGGGACATTATCAGGCCCGATGGCTTTCCTGGTTTTAGCAGATCTTATGGCAGATAGAACTTCACTGTTTAGAATTTCCTGTCCCATGTCTATATTAGCGAGATCATCGGAGTTGTGTTCATTCGGTCTGTCATCATCAAATAATTCTTTCACATATTTAACCCATGTTTCAAAAATTTCTTTTTCGTCCAAGATAATTTTACCATCAGGGTCCACAAGGGTATTGGTGGTATTCTTATTATATAGACCTGCTATTTCTCTGACTTTCTGGATCCAAAAAACTAATTTATCTGATATCTTCGTATTAGAACCTCAAAACTGGCGTTATAAAGTGAATCTTCGAAATGCCATGTTTGAAAACTTTTGCATCAAGACCGATGAATCGGAGATGAAAATTACAGATAATCCAAGAGAATAAATTAATAACCACCTTCAAGCCCTTCAATCGGAAGTTCAACGTTATTTCTCTGAGTCTTCTGAATAAGAAGCTATATTAGTATGAAAACTAGTTTGTGAATTTTTGGACTTGCTGACATTTCCAGTGGGTTTATCCTGTGCACGTTTAGAATATTAATTCGATTCTGTTAAATATTTAACAGGATAAATCACATTATTTGTATCATCAATATGTTTAATATTTTGAATCTTCTTTTCTTCATTATCTAATTAAGGTATGACGACTGCCCTAGTAGGTCGGAAACAAGAGTGAAGAAAAAGCATAATGAGCTACGATATTGCGAAATGTATTAAGAGGATAGACCTGAAGTTTTTTCTCAGTATTACGTAATTTGATCCTTATTTTTAAAAGTGAAGCATTAAATTTAATCTATTTCGCAAACCTAGCAACTAATAGTATAAATAACCTTTACATTATTTGATTAACATCTTTAATGTGTAAATAATACTTCATCTTACATAAGCAATCTAACAGACGACAATTGTTTGGAAAGTCAATACACTTTAAACCGTTCTTTAAATAAAACTTTCATAATACTGCAAATTAATAGTAAAAATTTTATTTTAAAGATGAGAAAAATATCAAATGAGAAATAATACAGAACAGTGATTAGTAACAGCACAAGTCTTCCTAAAGTAATAAGCAAGGAGGAGACCCAACGAGAACGTAACAGTCCGTAACTGCCGGAAATTTTTTTTTTTAAATAGAAAAATCCGCTGATTTTCTTTGGGCGTGAATTAATTAGTTCCAGTTACAACCGCCTACTCAGCGGATGGTAAAGTTACACATCATTGGAAAGCTCTTTTAATTCTCTATTCATCCGTGGGTCACTTTTGAAGTTTAATCATTTCTTTACAAAATTACAGGACGTTGAACACAAATTTCATTAACGAAGTTTTACTACGGTACATGCTGATATTATTCACCATCTATTTCCACACAGTAATACAGATTTTGCTGAAAATGTTGTCGTACATTCTGTAGTATTTGAGGAGTCACTTGGCGGCATTCGTTAAGAGTACACTGACGTAGATGTTCCAGAAAGTCTGACTGAGGGGTGTAAATTTTCCTTCCAGGTGTTCCAACTTCCAACAAAAATAAATCCAAGGAACTCAGATCTGGGGATCCAGGAGGCCATTCTGTGGTTTCTCGCCTATCTACCTAACGACCAGGATATGTCTGGTCCAAGAATTCAGGCATATGCCGTTAGTATTATAAGTGTCATACCGAAGGTTTTTGAGGAACCGTCTGTGTTGTCTTCCGAAGTGATTGGCGAGCAGTTTGGTTTTTGTGGGAGCAGAAATGCTGAGCTCAACCTTTTGTCTTATATATCCTATATTACAGAAGCCCTTGAGGGTGGCTTGGAGGCTCATTTCATTTACACAGACTTTTCAAAGGCATTTGATAGGGTTTCCAACAACGGATTGTTGAGCAAACTTAAAAACTTGGGAGTGTCTGGTTTGAGAGCTATCTTGAT
The DNA here is from genome assembly GCA_034092305.1 of Diaprepes abbreviatus. Lineage (NCBI taxonomy): Eukaryota > Metazoa > Arthropoda > Insecta > Coleoptera > Curculionidae > Diaprepes > Diaprepes abbreviatus. The sequence continues at coordinate 15,329,905 of JASJET010000054.1, forward strand.
AGTCGAACTCAGAGAGTTCGAGTCAACTATTTTGTCTCTAGGGAGATTCCGGTTCCTTCGGGAGTGCCTCAGGGATCTCACATTGCACCCCTACTGTTTAATCTTTATATCAATGATGTTAAAAAGTGTTTTAAAAAATACCAACTTTCTCTTGTTCTCTGACGATTTAAAATTGTTTAGGGACATTGACAGTTTGAGTTATTGTCGGTTGTTTCCGGATGACGTTGACCGGTTATCGGCATGGTGTGACAGAAATGGGATGAGTTTAAACACTACCAAATGCAAATTTATGAGATTCTCTCGTTAACGTTGGGGGGTGATTTTTGAATACCAAATCGGGAGTGATATTGTGTCGTCTGCTGCTCTCGTAAGGAATCTCGAAGTTACCTTGGATCCGGAGCTCTCTTTTACTGAGCATATAACAAATATTGCCACCACTGCCCTTACGGTACTGAGTTTTATAAAAAGGAGCTCTAGAGACTTTTCGCATCTTCAGTCCTTGAGACTTCTTTACTGCTTTCCGGTAAGGTCCTCCCTTGAGTTCGCCTTGTCTATGTGGAACCCATATTATACAATTCACAGACAGAGGATGGAGGGTGTTTAACGAAAGTTTCTGCATTACATTCACTATAAATTTTATCACAATTTCTGTCAGAGTCCATCATGACCTGCGTCTTTTTTACAAGGTGGTCAACTACCTTGTTGACCATCCTGCCTTGCTTGCCAGTGTGGGGTTGTGTGCCCCCATCAGGTCAACTCGTAGCAGCCAAATTTTTGACGTTCCATAAACACAGGAAATTTTTATTCCAGTTTAAATATATAACCTTATCATCCTAAGTAGTTATTTACTGTTAATAGTTATTTATAGATATTAGGTTCTATTGTTTTTGTATTTTAATTTAAAATTTTGTATTAGTATTAGTATTTGGGTATTTTTTTTTTATAAATTTCTAAACGGCGAATATAGAAAATGAAACCATTATTGGGGAAAGCACATAAATTTGGTCCCGCATGACATTTGTCGATTTTCATAAGGTCTTCGACACCATAAAACTTCAATGGGCATTTTTGATAGAAACAAAAAATGTGAGGATTGAGAGTAGATACTTCAATATTAATTCAAAATAACAGAATACCTCTCTTGAGATTAGAGTTGACGAAAATGTTATTACAGATAAAATTTTTGTTAATAGAGTCGTCCGCCAAGAAGATAAGATTTCTCTAAATAATATTTACTGTAGAATTAGATAGTGGTTTTAAAAACTTAGAAGGGGAAAATACGAATATATAAAAATGGATGGCTGTTACCTAAACCAATTGAGTTTCGCAGACGATATTATCAATCGCCTTCAAAAAAGAATGAATCTCAGCACAACCAAGAAAACATACAAACAATTAATATGTAAAATGTAAATCATTACAACTTCATTCGTCACATATTACAGTTGCCTCTTACCTTATCGTCAACATTAAATAGAGGTTTAACTTGTTCCTCATAGAACTGCTTTGGTGTTATTGGTCCAACACTATGGAAAGCTTTGTTCTTATCATAGTAGTTCCAAGTAAAAGTATCATTAGGAATACCTAAAAAATTATATGGTTAATTTTACCTGTAATTATATTTTTTCTAAAATGGTTAGCGAACCATTTTATACGGTCGTAAATTCAAAATATCTTCCAAAAAATAAGCTGTCTTTCGGAAAAACAGTCGTTTTTATTTTTGATAAATTGACTTTTGCACATAATTTCTCTTAAATTCAACGTATCAGCGCCATCTATTGGCTTTGGATATCAATCATCATCTGCAAAATTATATTTCCCGAGGAACTTTGCGAAACTTTAATAAAAACAAGTCGGACGATGCCAAGTATGGACTATCAGCAGTAACACATAACTTGGTTAATGTATTAGAGTATGTTGATGACACCAAAAGTGCCCTCTCTTACCTCTCTCTTGCTCTTTTCATGCAGTTTATGAATAACACTCTTAAAAATTTAGTGTTTGGTGCCAGAGAATCAATTAATAGTAACTAAAACCCAATCTTGACATTTTATTTTCCACATAAAGAGCATAATTGCTCATTTTGAAAAAAGATAGACAAAGAAAGTTGCAATTTTTGAACTCTTTATATTATACTATTTTTAAAATATTACATTTTTAAACATCATGTGTACTTTTTCACCTATTCAATATACTTTTAAAAAGAAAAAAGTTCATCTTTACCTAAACAAATGCCTACAATTCTATAAACATTGGTCATTTGGTCTTGGATCAGACTTTGTACATCACCATCGCTGCCGCCCTTCTGAATAAGATCTCTAATGGCTTTGGCATATTCGCGTAACTGAAACAAAGATACAGGGTGATTGTTAGTGTCGTATATATATATATTATATATATATATATATATATATATATATATATATATATATATATGTTTATACGGCTTTCACGGATTCCTCCGTGTGATAAGATAAGATAATTTATTAGTAATAATATACAAATAGTACTTTTACAAGTCAAATAAATAAAATATTAAAATTTTGTCAATTAATTATTATCATTAATACAAATAAAACATTACACGATATTGATTCTTCCTTAAGAAGAAAGTTTTGGTAAAAAAAAAAGCTAAAAGAAGCTGACAACAGACAAAGACAATACTACAGATTAAAATTAGATTCGAAATACTCCTCGAACGAAAAAAACGCGTTCAGCACAAGGTAGCTCTTGATTTGTTTTTTGTACTGATAGAAGTTAAGAGCTTTAATTCTAGCTGGCACGCAGTTGTAGAACTTTATTGCTAAATATCTTGAACCATTTCTGGATCTCTCAAGCCGGCCAAAGTCTGGTACAAGATTGTTGTTGTTTCTTGTTGGATAGTTGTGAATATCTTCGTGTGATCTGTATAGATCAAGATTTTGTTTAACGTACAACAAACACTGCATAATGTACACACAAGGTAGAGTTAAAATTTTTAAATTCTTAAACGAATTTCGACAGTCTTCTCTATAACCAAGCCCAGAGATAATACGAATGCATTTTCTCTGTTGTCCAAACGCCTTATCAGTATGACAAGAATGACCCCAGGAAAGAATAGCATAAGCCAAAAGAGAATGAAAGTTACTGTGATATGCTGTCAGAAGAGTTTCTTTGGAAGTTACCCGTACAAGACTCCTGAACAGGAACAGTTGTTGGGATAGTTTTTTTGAGAGATTAACAAGGTGTTGTTCCCAGGTTAATCCTGCATCTAGGTGTACTCCCAGAAATTTAACCTCCATTGCACATTGAGGTAGAAAGGACTGTACAATTTCACTGTTATTCCTTAGAGTAAAGTTAATATTTTGTGATTTGGAGTTGTTCAAGGATAGGCGATTGGCTCGAAACCATTGAAATAGTTCTCTCCTTCTGAAGTTTTGTAATCAAGACTGTCAATCTCTGAAGGGTGATAACTTATATAAAACGTTGTGTCGTCAGCAAACAAAACAGTATTGACTCCCTTGCCCTTACAGTATGCCAGGTCATTTATATAGATGAGGAATAAGATGGGACCTAATACCGACCCTTGAGGTACACCATACCTTAGGGATTGTTTTTTAGAATTACACTGCCCAAAGTGAACATACTGATCACGATCCGATAGACATGAATTAAGTAGTTGAATGGCATCAGCCTGGAAATTGTAGAATGGTAGTTTTTTTAGAAGAATGCTATGTGTAACGCAATCGAATGCCTTTGTGAGGTCTAAAAAGGATGCAGGAGTGTCAAGATACTTTTCAAAGCCCTGTAAAACATTACTAGTAAAGTGATCAATAGCTAAAGTTGTGGTCCTGTTCTTTCGGAATCCAAACTGGTTCAAGGCAAACAATTTGTTTGACTCAAAGTGATCATTAGCCTGATTTTTCAAATTTCGTTCATAAACTTTTGACAAGATTGGTAACAAAGATATGGGGCGATAATTGTTGCAGTCATCAATAGAGCCCTTATTCTTGAAGAGGGGTACCACCTTTGCAGTTTTGAAAACTTTAGGAAATGTACTGCAAGCTATAGATTGATTTATCAATATTGTTAGGGGCTGAACTATTATATCCTTGATTTTTTTAATAATTTTTGTGTTAATTCCGTCAATATCTTTGCTGTTACTATTTTTTATTTCTGAAATGGCCTTGTCGACATCACTAAAACTAACTGATTGAAATTTAAAGGACGGGATGTTTTTCAGTGGCATAGATTTTATGTAATCTTCAAAAGGCTGTTGAGAACTTTCAAGTTTATTCATCACACATTCAGCAATTGAACAAAAGTGGTTATTAAAATCATTTGCATTTGGTTTTGAATTAGAGTCAGAGGTATTATTGTTGCTTTTATTATTAATAAATTTCCACATAGCTTGTTGAGGGTTGCTGGATTTTTTTATAAATTCATCATTAGCTTTAATTTTTGCAAGCCTAATTGATTTTCTGTAATTTTTTCTATATTCAATTATGGTACTCGTTGGCATGGTAATAGAATCTCTTTTATTTAATGCTATCATAAACTGAAGTCTATTACGCATCTCTTTAAGTTATCATTGAACCAGTTTACTCCTTTATTGGGATAATTTTTATTGAATAGTCTTGATTTTTCTGGAAAAGAGATATTTAAGCAATGTGTTAACGCGTCAATTAGCATTTTGAGATGAGATGAGATGCATTAGCAGTGGTTATATCCACACACACAACATATATAAGCCATCCGACGAGAGGTCGGCGAAGCCGCGTTTGGTGTTGCATGCTTCCTGCCGATCTGTCCTTTGCACAGCCAGGTGCATGTCGGTACCCTGATGAGTCTAGTGAGAGACGAAACATGTATCTCTGCCGCATCACTGTGGCGGGGAGGGTAAGCTTTGACTTTCTTCTCGGTATGGTGGTACAGGTGGGCCACCATCTCGATGGTGGTGGAATAGGATAAATTGTGTTTTATTACAATTTATTGTGCAACCTCTAACACAGAAAGGATATGATGGAGCGAAGTTTGCATTCACTGTTTCGCATTTTACTTCATATATATATATATATATATATATATATATATATATATATATATATATATATATATATATATATATATATATATATATATATATATATATATATATATATATATATATATACGACAATGTTTGAAGTCTCTAAAGGACGCAATTCCATTTCAAACAGAAGGCGTTTACAAGATACCTTGCTCTTGTGGTAAAGTGTATGTAAATGAAACAGGACGCTCTATATTCACTAGGCTTAAGGAACATGAAAGATGTTTAAAAAAGAAACAAATGGTACAATCTGCAGTAGCTGAACACCAGCATTGCACAGGTCACCCTTTTAATGTAAAAGAAACTAAGGTACTGGCATCAGTGTCTGGTTTCTTTAAACATCAAATTAGAGAATCGATCGAAATTTGTAAATATCTAAATAATAATAATAGAGATGCTGGTTACAGTTTACATCACACGTGGAAATCGATTGTGACGCTGGGTCACGTTTCGCTGAGCACCAGTTGGGTATAAATACCGGGCTGTTGCTCCTCGATAGTCATTCGGTGTTCTAATCTCGTGGAGTAAATATCCCTGAAGATGTCTCGTACAATCGTAGGTAAAACGACGGATAATAATTCCAATTTGACACGGTCTAAACCCAAGAACCATGATTTTCAACATAGCTATTAACATTATTTATAAGTGTTTTATTTCATTTCAAAATAATTTCAATTCAATATTCAGAAAATATTGAAAAAAATGCTTAATTTGAAATAATTTCCTAAAAAAACATAAACGTATTTTTTTCAGGTTACTCCATTTTTATTTTCGATTCGGTAAACAAATTTCTAAAGTTTAACAAAGAAAGGGCGAATGTTTGCCAAAATCTATATTTAGATTTTAAATTTACCTTTCTCGAAACAAAGATTCTTTATAATATTTACTTTGGAATGTTGATTCATTTTAATTTACAATTTTGCATATAATTTTTATGTAAATCTTCAAAATTTTAAGATGTTGGTGAGGCATTGGAAGAGTATATAAATTTATGATTTGGCTCCTATCAATTTTTGCAGCATTATCTGTTTAGTCCGTTTTCTCAGTGGGTTTTTTGATCCTCCTGTTTACGAATATTGCCAGTGGATTCTCGAAATATAGTCAGGAAATTTGTTATAAATAAAAAAACTGGTAATAATTTAAAAAAAAATAATTATCAACAATTTTCTTGTTTATAACAAAGGACCCCGCACCAACCAAATGGAAATTGGATTCCGGCCAAATTCGTTGAAAATTCAGTATATTGTAGGTCTAGATGTCCTGATCAAAAGTTCCTATGGGCACAAAGTCCAAAAGTTAATAGTTTTCGAGATACAGGGGGATGAGTTGCGTCAGATCCACCATTTACATAGGCAAGGCATAAGGGTCAATTTTCTCTATCTATCTCTTTTTCTCTCTCTCTCTATCAAGTGAACTTGTTTGGCTAACGTAAGCGAATGTAAATGTACAATACTTACATACATATATATATATATATATATATATATATATATATATATATATATATATATATATATATATAATGTAGTAAATGCAAGCTTCTCTCCAACATATCCTTTCTGTGTTAGAGGTTGCACAGTTAGAATGAATTGTTATAAAACGCAGTTTATCCTATTCCACCACGATCGAGATGATGGCCTACCTGTACCACCATACCGAGAAGAAAGTCAAAACTTACCCTCCCCGTCACAGTGATGCGGCAGAGGTACATGTTTCGTCTCTACTAGACTCATCAGGGTACCGACATGCACCTGGCTGTTCAAAGGACAGATCGGAAGGAAGCATGCAAATACTGAACGCGGCTTCACCGACCTCCCGCCGGATATATATATATATATATATATATATATATATATATATATATATATATATATATATATATATATACGCCATCCAAAATATTGAAATCGTATAATCATAAAAAATACTTCAGTCTAGAGCTTTAGGATAATGAAGGAGATCACCAATTGTAATCTTGACTATGACTAAGGGTCAAGGTCAAACATTGTCAAGATGTCATTTTTTATAGAAAAACTTTTTTTAAGAGGTAGATTAAAAGATAAAAACGTTTTTTTCTGAGATATTTTTTGATTTTCGTAATATTTGAACCTTATATGACCTTGAGGTCAATGGTCAAGGTGAGGCTTGTAGTTTGAATGATTTTTTGAACGCAAAAGTCCATTATTTTTGTACATAGTTTGCAATGTTGTCCTGTATCTCGAAAACTATTAACTTTTGGAATTTGTGCCCATGGGAACTTTTGATCAGGACATCTAGACCTACAACATACTAAATTTTTAACGAATTTGACCGGGATCCAATTTCCATTTGGTTGGTGCGGGGTCCTTTCTTGATCATTTTTCGGAAATTCACCCTCAATATTCTTAACCAGGGAGTCAAAATACATAAAAAAAACATTTGATGGAGTCATATCTCCTTCGGGCTAACTAGCTTACTAAAGTTCTCTAGATTTGTAATATATTTTACAGATGTTAAGCGCATTTTCAAACATAACTGCTGTAGAGTTGAAATATAAATTCGAATTTTTGTAACTTTCTTAATAAAGGGTGTTTTTTATAGAGGTATAAAACTTTAAGTTGGCAACACTTTTTTAACTGGCGGCCATTTTGTCAGCTGTCAAGTGATTTATGTTTAGTTTGGTTTGGCATTTCAACATGAATAGACTGACGCCTGAACAACGCTTCCAAATTGTGCAAATTTATTTCGAAAATCATGGTTCTGTTCGAAATACGTATCGCGCACTACGTCCATTTTACGGTCAACATAATCGTCCATCAGAGCAATTAATTCGATTAACTATGGAACGTTTTCGCACCACGTTTACTCTAAATGATAAACGCATCCACAGAGACGTCGTACAGTGCGTACAGAAGAAGTCATTGCTGCTGTAGTGCGTAGCGTAGAGGAAGACCCGAATCAGTCTATCCGCCATCGTGCACAGGAATTGGATATGTGTCCATTCACTTTATGGAAGATTATGCGGAAAGATCTTGGTTTGTGTGCTTACAAAATCCAACTCGTGCAAGAATTGAAGCCACACGATTACCTAGCAAGGCGTAGATTCGGTGAATAGGCCCAAAACAAGATTGCCGTTGATCCCGATTTTCATAAGCGAATTTTGTTCAGCGATGAAGCTCACTTTTGTTTGAATGGATACGTCAATAAACAAAACTGCCGTATTTGGAGTGATGATAATCCTCAAGTGTATGTTGAGACACCGTTACATCCAGAAAAACTGACTGTTTGGTGTGCTTTATGGGCTGGTGGAATCATTGGTCCGTACTTCTTTAAAAACGATGCTGGTCAGAACGTTACAGTCAATGGTGACCGCTATAGAGCCATGATTACTGACTTTTTCGTTCATCAATTGAACAACCATGATGTGCAGAAGCTGTGGTTTCAACAAGACGGCGCAACATGTCACACAGCTCGTGCCACAATTGATTTATTGAAGGAAACGTTTGGTAACCGCATAGTTTCACGTTTCGGACCCGTGAATTGGCCTCCAAGATCGTGCGACTTAACGCCGCTAGACTATTTTCTGTGGGGATATGTGAAGTCGCTAGTCTACGCCGATAAGCCCGAAACGATTGATCACTTGGAGGACAACATTCGCCGCGTTATTGCCGATATACGGCCACAAATGTTGGAAAATCATCGAAAATTGGACCTCCAGATTAGACTACGTCCGAGCCAGCCGTGGCGGTCATATGCCAGAAGTCATATTTAAATTATAATGCCAGAAGGTTATCTTTCGAATAAAGTAAATTTCATGTCAATTTAAAAAATTCATCTTTGTTTTATTCCATTTAAAAGTTCTATACCTCTATAAAAAACACCCTTTACTTTAGCGAAAAAATGTTTAGTGAAAGTCGAATCAAATTTAATATTATTTCAAAAAGGAAATAAAAACATGTAATTTTTGATAACTGTACTTATTAAAATGTAATAAAAAGTCGGTCTTCGTATGACCCTGAAACCCGGGCAAGGCGGACAGTAATATGCAAAATATGCACATACCTTAAGCGCTCCTCTTTTTATAAGCCACATACCTGTAATTACATTATTTTATTGTCTTATTTAAACATTGATAAACTAATTCTTATCTTATAATGCATAACAATAGAATAATTTAAATAATAAAGTCCATATTTTTTGTTTGATAAATCATCAGACTGCGGTTTAAAATCAAAACACTTCAAAAATATATATGTAATGTAAAAGTAAATAAAATAGATATGCCCTATACATATCTGTACGAGTGTTTTCTTATCATACGATTTTTATTTTTATTTCTTTTCGAAAATGGAACTTGTGAGACCGGGAAAATTTGGTAGTATCTGTCTGTCTTGCTTTTCCCATTCAGGGATCAATTGATATCATTTTGCGGTAAAAAACTTTGTCATAAAAAAAACGATATTTCGTATAGATATAGTTACTAAAGGATTAAACACATATTGTAAGATACAAAAACTTCGATTTGGACGGAGGAGGAAACAAGAACCAAAACATGGTTGTAGTTTTTTATGTCGAGGTATCAAATAAATGAAAAATTAATCGTAAAATATTTCATAAGATAGTTTTTTTAATAAAGGAACAAACGTCGTGTGGCAAAAAGGAACAGCAGGCGTGAATTTCGGTCACAAACAGAAAAATACATTAATGTATCCTAAATAAAAAATATTTAAAATTTTACCATTTATTAGCCTAATAATTTAGAAGTTATAAAGCCATTTTGGGTTAAAACAGAGACAAGTACAAACAAGAAAAACCCTGTTCAAAATTACTGCTCTATATAAATATTTAGTATTTCACGAGTACACGTAGCTACCACCAAGTGATGATCTGTCGTGTTGTTAACTCCGCACTATGTTTGTAAGAAAATATGAAGTTTTCACTATTTAATGTAATATTATTTGTTATTAACATTTTTTAATTATATATATATATATATATATATATATATATATATATATATATATATATATATAATAATTAACAGATTATATCTTCTACAAAAAGTGCTCAAAATTGTCACCATTTGTTCGGTCTTGCTCGAAGTATCCATGAGACTACCCGCGTCAAAAATAAAATCCCGGACTCTACGGATAACATTACAAGCATTTTCAATACGCTGTTGTAGTTCTTAAACAGCTTTCGTTTCCCCATTGTGATAAACTAACTGTTTTAAATAGCGCCCCAGAAAAAAACCGCAGGGTTTAAATCCGGAGAACGTGCAGGTCAAGAAATGGGTCCATTTCGACCTATTCATCTATTAGGAAACACCACGTTATTTAAATGTTAGTGAACTTCTCGTCTGAAATGTGGCGGAGCTTCATGGTGAAGAAGCCACATATTTTGTCTCACATTTAAAGGAACATCTTCTAATAATTGTGGCAGACCAAAACAAAACCATTCCTTTGGAAATGTTACGTGGATGACATCTTCATTTTATGGCCACACGGAAGTTTCAACCTAGACATATTCTTAGAGGAACTAAACAACATTCATTACCGCATACAGTTCACATTGGAGATCGAAGAGTTAACAAACAGCTACCTTTCCTTGACCTTCTTAATCACCAGAAACAACGACCTAAACATCGATTATATGGTCTACGGAAAACCCACACCCACGAACAGATAATACCTGAACGCCGAATCTCACCACCATCCATCACAATTATAATCGGTCACGAAGGCACTGATCTCCAGATCCTTGCGACTAATCAAACTCACAAACCGCCAAGAAGAAGTCAACAATATCACAGCAGCTCTAAAAAAACAACTACAAAAAACATTTTTAAAAATGCCATAAAACAGAGCACAAATGCAATAGCAGAGAAAAAAGAAAATGACAAATCCAAACCAAAAACCACACTGCCATACATAAAAGGTGTAACAGACGCAAACAACAATACACAAATTATTGGGCAATCCTAAAGACAAAATACCTCTTGAACACCAGGGAGTGTACAAGATTCCATGAAGAGACAGTGAAAAAGAATACATTGGCAAATGATCAGAATAATCTCTACCAGAGTCCAAGAACATAAAAATAGCATAAAGAATAAGCAAACCACATCAACTTTACTCCAATATCATCAGGAAACAGGACACACTATAAATTTCCAGGAAACTAAACAGATCGCACCCATAAAGCTCTATAGAACGCGCATAATCAGAGAATCTCTCGAAATAGAAAGCACCAAAAACTTTAACAAAAGAGATGATGCTCAAAAACATCTCAAATATATGGAAAAACCTTACTCAAAACCAAAAACACACACCAGAGAAACAAGACAGCGAGGACCAGCACGCTCATTCCAAGCCGGATTGAAAACCATTATATATATATATATATATATATATATATATATATATATATATATATATATATATATTGTCGTAATACTATGGATTAAAATTAAAAATCACGACGTCTGGTCAATAAACAGTATCACTAATAATCAATATCTTACCGACACGTTCCGCCTAAAAATAAGTACAAATATAACTTCCAATTATATATAAGTACGTCAACACAGGGTGTCTGGGTAAGGCGTCGACGTCGAGGACGAAACACCGCTGTAAAAATTTTGGGTCTAATATTTATCAGATTGTATATCGCGTGCGAATACAACAATATATATATATATATATATATATATATATATATATATATATATATACATTCCAGCTCTTTAATAATTTTTATGGCTCCCCAATAAAATTTTCTGGATGCGCCCTTGGATTGTGCTATTTCTATGGCTACCATTATATCAGTTATAAACTGGATACTTTTATATCCATTTTATCATATTTTTGTATGCCCAAAAATGTTTAGCAACATTTTTCATATACAAATATTGTGATCTAATCGTAGTAGTGTTCTAAAATATGATTAATTCACTAAAAATTGTATCACAAATTGGCTAATAAATTTTAATTAGCAAAAATGAAGATGAAACACGTATTAAAAATTATCAGATTAAATATTTTTAAGAGATAATTTATGAAACCCACACATTAATTCGCTAATTATTTTGGGCATTCTACTTTCCAAATATGATATAACTATATTAAATCAATGGAAATTTTTATGTCAGTTAAAGTATTTACTACTTTTTTTATTCGAACAGTGTGGGTTTTATTAGTTTTCCCGGAAAAGATTGAAAATAGTTCCAATATTTATCTATGTCGGTGATAAAATTTTATAAAAATCATACTGGGTTAATAAATTGATTACTTAAAAAAAGCTTCCCATATGTTACATTGAAAAATCTACGATATTACAAGAACAAATACAAAAATAAATATTATTTGATAAATAAACTTTATAATTCTGAAAATTACTTCAATGACAATTTATTTAAATCAAAAGTTTATTCTTACCTTACTCTTTAATACTTGGTTCATTCTAGCACTGGCCTCACAACTGTGGGATTCTGGGAAATTTTTCTTAGGCATTAAACCATGTTTGTTAATTAAATTTACAATCATGTCCCACTGGCCACCATCACAGGTTGGATCCTAAAAATACAAAATAAAAAAAAAAAATAATACGACATATATTGCATTGTCAAAAATGTTTATTTTACATCGTTTAATTTTCTTTCTTAAGTTAATATGAACTTTGTTAGTTATTTAAGAAATTTAAGCTTATAAAATCACTCTTTTGGTAATAATTACAATCTTAAAAATAAAAACAAAGGATATAAAGATAATTATTCGGAAAGGTGGAAATACCGAATTTCACGAACTTTTCGATGATTTTTGACTTATATTCTCTTTTCAGATCGTAAAACACGAAAATGAAGTTTTTTTTTTCGATTTAGAGTGTTTAAAAAAAAAAATCGTTCATTTGTATTTTCCAATCAGTACCTTTTAATTTTGGCCACTTTTAGTAAAATTTACAAACACAACACACTATCTAATCATTTTTGTAACACAATTTACATGAAAAGTCACGGAAAAATGTGAATTTTCCATAAAATTAAGAAGGCTGTTGGTTTATTTTTGATCTTTTTTTGGGGCATGTTCACGATTTAGATTGAAACATGTGATTTCAGGGTGGCAATTCATTGTTTGATTTACTATGCGATGTTGTCACGTTGACATGGTTTTAAAATTTTATTAGTTAGTTGCATATCACTATAAAGACACACTAAATAATAGATTTTTTGTATCAAAAAATACAATATTATCTTCACATATATTTCAGTGCGGAAAATGGTCAATTATTATGTAAAAACTTCTTTGAGACATACAAAGATATTTAAAAATGTAATTCTCTCTATTTGAATCACTATATTAAAAATTTTTACGTCAACTATAATACGTATAATATCAAAGTATTGGTGTATCAAAATTAACAAGCTGCAGAGTTGCCACATTAATTTTTTTCTTCATTCTTCAGATTATGGAATGTAATAAATTATAAACATATGACACAAATACCGAGAAAGGCGCATAAAAGTAAAGAGTGGCATATGATGATTCCAACAATAAGCTTCACTTTTATATTTAAAGTACCATTTAAAGAAAATAAATATTGCTACAACTAAACATTTGTTTAGAAATTCCGGGTTGTCAAAAGAATTTAAAATAACATAAAACTCGCTTTTTTTATTGGCCATAGAGGAGGGCAGATGGGCACGTGTCCCCCCTCCGAGATGATTAAAAAGGAAACAATAAAAGAAAACGTACTTTATACTAATAAAAATTTGTATTAATATTGCAAGTTTCTTACAATTATTGTTACATGTAGTCTGTTAATCGCAAAATGAAAACACTTTTTGCATCAAAAATTTGGCAACGCTGCAAGACCATCTTCAATCTCAATAATTGGCGTTTTTAAACCCATTTTACTAAAAGAAAAAACTGGAAATTCCTCAATTTTTTTTCTTTTAATCTCATTTAAAATTTATAATTTCTGATGAAATTTTAAAAACATGATATTCGTGTGGTCGCATAGTTATATAGACCCCCATATTTGATAAAACAGGTTAGTTCTGGTTTGATCTTGATTTATAGGCCAACATAGCATACTGAACTATCTCTGTTAAGCATTCTGATTCTGCAGGTTTACCCACATTTTAAGCTACAATACTGGAATGAGCACAAATAATTGCATTTGAACTATCAAGTTATCAACATAGCATACTGAACTATCTCTGTTAAGCATTCTGATTCTGCAGGTTTACCCACATTTTAAGCTACAATACTGGAATGAGCACAAATAATTGCATTTGAACTATCAAGTTTTCCGTCCTATGAAATTTAACATCTACTAATTCAAATCACATGCTTTGATCCAAATTGTGGACATACCCCAAAAAAAGGTTAAATGACAAGCCAACATTTTAACTTTCTATGGAATATTCACATTTTTACACGGTTTTTATGTAAGTTTTGTTAAGAAATGATTAAATATTGTGTTGTGTTTGTAAATTTCACTAGAAGTGGACAAAATTTAAAGGTAATGATCAAAAAATACAAGTTATATGACAGTTAAAATTTTTTTTTTGTGAAAAAACTAACTGAGATAGTGAAAAAAACTTCATATTCGTGTTCTATGACCCAAAAATAGGAAATATGTAAAAAATCATTGAAAATTCATAAAAATTGGTGTTTCCACTTTTCTGAATAATTGCCGATTTAAATTATTTTTTACAAGAAAAAAACTCTTTTGCAAATAACTTACATGTAACAAGAAGGAAGCAAGTCTGCCATCTACAGACTCATTCCTCTTAGCAGTCTCAACAATATTATTCAAGAAAAAGTTGCACCTTTCAATTTTATCCCAGAAAAATAGGTAACTTTGAGAAAATTCAAAGTCTTCCAAGTTAAAGTGTTTAATTACAGGAAGACGAATGACATTTAATGCGGCAAACATCCAGCAGCGTCCCGAGCTTTTTTGGTTTGTTACTGGTTTACCCTCGGCTTCAATCTAGAAATATTTTTTAAGAGCTTGATTGAGCAAATTATACATACTAATTTGTTAATAGGCTTATTTACCTTGGTATTATACACATGCTGAGTCTCCTCGATTGTTTTCCTAGATAAAGCCACTTCAAAAGGGTCAACTTTTGAGCAAACATTTTGAGCTAATAAATTTTTCTCCTCGGAAAGGAAAGACTTTTTGAAACTGTCCAAAACATCCTTGGTTAATACAGCTTTAAAAAATGAAGTTATATTACATAGGCTCTTACGGGCGGTCATTATTAATTTAACGTTTTTAGAAAGTGATTATTTGGGGTTAAAAATTAATAAATGAACTTTCATACTGACAAGCTGATCAAATGTTTACAAAATTTGTCAAAAAAAAATTGATAATTTTAGCAATAAATTTACATTTTATTTATCTACATTTTCACTTAAATACTTACCAGATTCTGAAGACATATTTAAAAAAATAAAATATCAAAGATTTCACTAAACTATCCCGTCCCTTTAATTTTACAGAATGAAATGCAAAATTTCTCTGGTAAAAGTAGGAGCTTTCTTTTTCGATCTCAAAAACACTAGTTATGTCTTAGCTTTATTCGGATTGCGTGCATATATCCATATGTGTGGAAGTAAGTTTTGAGTATGATTTTGAAACGTATGTCGTAAGGCAGTTGGTCGATGACTGCTTCACGCATATAAAAAGTAATTGTATCGGAGCTAGCGTGCACTTATGCTGAATCGCGAGAAGTTTAAGAGAGAGGGAGAGGAAATAAGTCTCCATGGTCTAGTATTAACAATAGTGAATCACAAGGTATTAGAACTTCGAGCATACTTTACTAGAGGCAGCATGCAATATTTCGAGTTCATTTCAAGGAAAAGATAGAGGAAAGGTAAATATAGGGTCATTCTATCTCTCTCGCTCCGAGTGTCGATTGGCCGGTGCGCGCTTCGAAATTATGGGAGCGAGAGAGACAGCTATATCCCATATTCGCTTTCTATTTCTTTACCGTGTTATGCGCGCGGTGTTTTACATGCTGCCCCCAGTAGTATATGCTTGAAAGAGATAAGCTAACCACAGTTATATTCTTTTGAGTAATTATTACTTTCAGTTCTGTCACTTGAAGTAATCATGATCACTTCGACCCAATGACAAGTAAATGCATATTCTCAAAAGAACATGAAGTTATCAGTTCCACCTTTTTTCACTTTGATCAGTGATAATTTACTCAAAAGAATACAGCCCATATGCATATAAAGGCTGTATTCTTTTGAGTAAATTATCACTGATCAAAGTGAAAAAAGTGAAACTGATAACTTCATAATCTTTTGAATATGCATTTATTTGTCACCTAATCTTTTTTATTCCGGGTTTGTCACTGGGTGTATTAATTTTAGGTTTTAATTGAAATGTTTTTTTTTTCTGCGTTGTTTAACACGTATGAACATAATTTAAAACGAGGAAGACGAAGCAAGAATAGTCTTTTTTAATGTATTGAAGTTTTTTAATACCATTAGGCCAAATCGGAGTTATCAGCTCTTTAATGAAAATAATTTTCTCATTAACCCTCCATTCTATATTTTCAATACGTCTTTATGGGGAAAATTACGCGAAAAATCCTTTTTCCAATTGATCCCTAGCGATCGTATTAGGAACTTGAAAATAATTTCCATCGATTTCTGAGGGCTGCTATTACTGTAAGTATTTTTTAACGGTAACGGTTTCCTCCTTGTACTTACAATTTTCGGCCTTTCCTTCTCTTGGGCTACTACAAGTTAACTTATTTTGTAAACTGAGCACTGAACTATTCACTTGCTTAATTCTATTTGTATAATTTATGTAAGGTTATTAAAAGCTACTTAGCTTGAAAGAGAGCATAATTCTTACCTTTACTGTCGAAAAAAACCTTAGTTTATAAAATCTATTTAACTGAAAGGGAGCGTAATTCTGGCCCTTTGTACCGAAAATGTGCCCGTTACTTCTTACTACCCGAATTAGCTCTACTATATTTTACAAAAAAAACTCTGACGTTCACTTTCTAATGACCGTCGATTTAACACTTGACTTTCGGTGGCTAACTTTTGATTTACAAACTAACTGCCGACGATTTCGTTTCTAATCCGCAATTTTTACTAACGCACGACGCTTTTAGCTATAACTTGATTAATACTAGCTCGCGAAAAAATCCCAATTTGTATTTACACCCTTTACTGTCGTAGCATTTTTCCTTCTTTTCTCGAAATCTCTGAAACCTGCAGGAATGGTGATGCAAACAACATCTGGCCAATGGATTTTCGAGGTTAAAAAAATCTATTTCACGGAAACATATTGAAGTTAAATCTACAATATATTCAAAACTCCACCACACCGGTATATGAGAAATAAAGATTTTTGTATGTAAATTACTAGATATGTATGAAATAAAACAAACCACAATGAATTTACGTTTTTATTCTTTTTGTTTAACACTGTAAAGCTACAACCATTGAAAATTTGGCATTTTTTTTTTATCAATAACGGTTATTACAGCTAAAAGTCACAACCCAAAAATTTACGTAGGTAGTGTACATGTTTCATTCCCTTAATATTATATTGTTGTCTTTAAAAAATTGTATTGCGTTAAAGTAGATTGTCAGTATACATACAGTAAGTATATCTAAGTATTATCGTAGGGAAAAGGGACTATACAAAACGTTTGAATTATGTAGCCTGGTAATAACCTAAAAAAAGCTACATATAAAACTAGGTTAACAAGACTTTCTCTGTTTTAACAGGTTTTTCTTTTATTAAATAACATGTAGATATTAACATACTTTTTACATTAAAAATGGAACGATTAATTTATTCCAAGCAATGAATTGGTATTTTTTAGATATTAATCCTTAAGGAGGAGAAGAATAATTTGATGGAAACATTTCTTTATATAAATTTGTTAGGAAACAGTGAATTATAACTTTCGTTGCACCTTGACAACGTTTTACCCTCTTAAGTTTGAAAACTGTGAAGCAGACAACGCGAAAATAGCGGAACAAGGTAATTGATTGGACACTAGTTGAGTTGACCAAAAAAACAGTTGAAAAGACAGGGCCTTTTGGAGATTGAAGTGATAAATTATGAGCACATAAATGTGCCTCTTTGTGACGTCAAAAGAGAGTGACCAGACTCGCTTAAATTCAAAGGGTAGCTTGAATAATTTATCACTACCAAATTCATTGCTTGAAATTGATTTGTGAGTGCGTCGATTACTGCCGCCATTTTATATCTAAAAAAATAAATTCAAAAGATAATAAGTAAATATTATCTGCTAATAAATGCATTTTTCCGAATATATTTTAGTGATTAAACAAAAAAATATTCTAAAAAAAAATCTGAAATGAAAAATATATTTTAATAACTTCTTTAGTTAGTTAGTTGAGCATTTTTGATAATAAATAAGCTTAAATATAAATATGTCATTCCTGAATTAAGTTTTAACCATGATTTCCTAGTAGTTCGTGCATAAATGTTAAAGTCGCGTGAAAAACAACAAACTGAAGTTCGTAGTTATTTTTTAATAATGATTTGAATATAAGTAAAATTTACAACTTATTACACAAAAAATAGTATACAAAACGTTTAAAATTAACTTAAAAAGTAGTTTTCAAAGATATTCCATTTCCACAGCCTGTAAAAACTAACATTTTTTTAAGTATTAATTCTTGGTCACTATACACATTTTTTTTACTATTTTGAATTACCAAAATGCCACGGGACATTAGCTTAAGAGAAAGTCAGCTTTACTTAACGTTATAAGAAACGACTAAATGTATAAATCAAAATATTTTTCAAATAAAAGTTATTTCCTCCGTTATTCCTTTCACATATGTTCAAACGTGTAAAGTGACCATTAGGCAAGCTTGAACCTTCTTAAACACTATTCTTCAAGAAGCTACTCTTCCTAATAACTTTCTCCCTCCACCGTTGCCAAACCACCTTACAAATATTTCTACACCTAACCTTAAAACTATACAACCCCTAAATAACAACGCATTTGTTTCTATCGAGAGCCTCTTGGATGTTATCTAGCATCGGACTCTGATCTCTACTAGATATATTTTCGATCATGTTCATTAGTTCCTTGAATACGTGCATGACTCTCCAATTGTATTTTGCACTGCATTCGATGTAACCGCATTTCCAGTGTTTCTTGACTAGGTTGACTATGTCTCTTCGTTTTTCTTCGCTGGAACTGACTATAGCAGGTTTCGAGCTTGCTGCGGGAGCGTCTTCGGAGACTATGAGGTCTTCTTTGTTGCCTACAACTAATACGGGTACGTTTTGCATGTTTCTGCTTTCGCAGATTTGTTCCCTTATGGTTTTTATGTATTGGAAGGTGTCTATATTGCTAAGATCGAACACTAGGATGTAGGCCGTGGCGCTACGTAGACCGTAGTACCTGTAAAAAAGAGAAAATTAAATTTGCATCATGATACCAGAGTTAAACAGAGACAACGAGTAAGATATTTCCACAAAAATCAATTCATACAGTCGCTAGACCTTCTGTGATCCAGCCGGCACTAGGGTTAATGAATTTGACCGTGAATTACTCTTACATTATATGTGCGCATTTTTCGTTTGATCTTGTAGATAATATTAACATAATTTTGTGACTATTTTTATGAAAGATTGTAAATAAGGGGAAAAAATATCAAAAAACAACAACACGCGGTGTTCCCAATCGGTCACCCATCCAGGTACAAACAAGTAGATTCACTTCAGTGATGGGACGAGAACTAATTAATTAATTTAAAATCTTTTTATTATATATATATATATATATATATATATATATATATATATATATATATATATATATATATATATATATTAAGGAGGATATAGGAATTTATTAAGGAGGATATCAGAAGGAGAGGCAACTGCGTGTGATGGGGGTAAAAAGTCTAATAAGTAGAAATGTGCAAATTCCACGTGACTTATGGAACCCACGATGCTCACATTACTGGTCTTCACCTTGTAAGTTATATCTCCTTGCGTTTCTCTGGCTAACAGTGCCATCATTTGATACGTGGCCTGCCGGAAGCCAAAAGCAAAGGGCTTGCAGGGACTAACGATCTCAGAAATCCATTTCAAACACTCGCATTTTCTGGAGGGATAATGCGAAATACTTGGAGCTAGTCTTTGATACAAGACTAAACTGGCATTTAAATACTAATTATTTTACTAATTACTTATTGTCCAAAGCCAAAACGTCTTGGTTAGTTCTCTACTTGTTGCTACATTGCAACAACCTGCTAAACCTTAAAACAAACTTATAATTTGTAAACTGTTTTTTAGATCAATCCTGTTCTTTAGCATTCCCACGTGGATCACCACAGACAGGTCAAGATTTAGCAGATTAGAGAGCACCCAGAACAAGGTACTCCGTATGATCTGTGGAGCTCCATAGTCCGTTAGAAATACTATTGTCCACGGAGACCTTAGATGTGACACTTTCTTTGTATTCAATGAAAACATCATCACCAAGTATCTAGACAGACCAGAACTTTCCGCTAATGATTTAATTTAAATCTCATATAACCTCACCACCGGTTCGTCAGAAAGTGACTACCTTACTATTAAATTGGATCACTTTTTCTCTTCAAAATTACTGGCTTAAAGCCAACAGCACCATATATATATATATATATATATATATATATATATATATATATATATATATATATATCATTTTTTTTTTATTTTGTCTTTTCTTGGGTTTAGGTTCTATATTTAATAAATACATAAAAACTGTTTGACGTTTCGCCTTTTATTCAAGGCATTTTCAAAATGTTTGCCTCCTAAAAATATATAATTAAATTACATCATATAAAAAACATATTCACAATTTTCGAAAAACAAACAAGACACTTAAATAATAGTTAAAACTTTAAAATCTCTTAAAAATACTTAATTTTACTGGTACGCACCTTGACATTTTGCTGTTTTATTTCTGAATATAATTTAAATTTTGCATCGTTTACTGAGGATACGTGGAATGCGAATGTGTTTTATTTTTTTTAAATATTTTTTATATTTTACAATGCATAAAAAAATAAATATGGTATATGTTTGGTTTTATGTTTAAGAGGATATTCCATTTTTTGATTTTTATTTGACTGGATCGAATACTTAATGTTTAAATTAGGTTTGCGTAAATATGGCTCAAATTTCCCATATCTGTTCTGTCGTTAACCGTGTTTTTATCTTTTTTAATTTCAATCATTTCTTTTATCTGTAATTTTTGGTAATTCATATCTTTGTTTTTTATAATGGTACTGTTATAATCAAAAGTGTGTTTTTCGTCCTGTGTGTGTTTGTTTAACGCTGTTGAGGCGTTTTTTGTATATTTATGGCCATTCAATCTGTTCTTTAGTAATTGGCTCGTCATGCCTATATATTTTTTGGGACAATTTGAGCAAGGGATCGAATATATTATATTTGATTTATTCATTAGAGGAGTTTTACTTTTTAAATTTGTGAACAATGTATTTAATTTATTATGTGACCTGTGGCATACGATGATATCATGCTTTTTTAAAATGTATTTTATTTTTTCTGACAGCTCACTAGTGTACGGTAATGCCACATATTTTTGTTGTTTATGTTCTATGTTTTTTGTTTTTACGTTATTATAGAACTTATATGTTCGTTAAACAAACACACACAGGACGAAAAACACACTTTTGATTATAACAGTACCATTATAAAAAACAAAGATATGAATTACCAAAAATTACAGATAAAAGAAATGATTGAAATTAAAAAAGATAAAAACACGGTTAACGACAGAACAGATATGGGAAATTTGAGCCATATTTACGCAAACCTAATTTAAACATTAAGTATTCGATCCAGTCAAATAAAAATCAAAAAATGGAATATCCTCTTAAACATAAAACCAAACATATACCATATTTATTTTTTTATGCATTGTAAAATATAAAAAATATTTAAAAAAAATAAAACACATTCGCATTCCACGTATCCTCAGTAAACGATGCAAAATTTAAATTATATTCAGAAATAAAACAGCAAAATGTCAAGGTGCGTACCAGTAAAATTAAGTATTTTTAAGAGATTTTAAAGTTTTAACTATTATTTAAGTGTCTTGTTTGTTTTTCGAAAATTGTGAATATGTTTTTTATATGATGTAATTTAATTATATATTTTTAGGAGGCAAACATTTTGAAAATGCCTTGAATAAAAGGCGAAACGTCAAACAGTTTTTATGTATTTATTAAATATAGAACCTAAACCCAAGAAAAGACAAAATAAAAAAAAAATGATATAATCTATGGTTCAAGAAACAAGAAAATAAATATATATATATATATATATATATATATATATATATATATATATATATATATATATATATATACATGTTATGTCGGATATTCTCACGGGTGTGATGTGTAATCGAAGGTTTTCGGACATCCCGTGTATGTGTTGAGTCCCTCTCAGTGTTTGGGGTTGCGTTGCCGAGTTGTAATCTGTTTCGTTACTATGTGGTACTGGTTGATGTTTTGTAAGCAGATTTTTCCAAGTATTGGGCACTCGCTGGCTACCATCTCTACTATTTAAGTTATTGCAATTTCAATAGCTTCCCTTATAACTCTTGTGGACAGGTTTTCACATCTCGATAGCATTTTTGTTCCCGAGAAATTTATCTTATGTCCTGTGTTTAACCAGTGTTGGGCCAGAGCAGAAGAAGTTGTTTTTTTGCTTGACAGCGTTCATATGTTCGTCCCTTCTGGCGCTTATTTTACGGTTGGTTTGGCCTACGTAAGATGACCTGCATTCTCCGCATGGAATTTCGTACACTCCCTGGTTTTACTTGACGGTCTGTGGTGAAAATGGTTTCAATGTTGTGTCTCCTGAGAATTCTTGCGATCTTGTCTGTGGTGCCTCTTACGTAAGGAACAAAAGCTTTGGAGCTATTCTCTTAGTTTTCGCGATTTTTCGTGGTCAAGCGTTTGTTTTTTAGAGCCTTGTCTATATGTTCTTTTTTATAACCATTTCTTGTTAGGGCGTCTTACAGTATGTTCATCTCTTTGTGGTAATTTTCTTGATCTGCAAGGGACTACGATCGAAACGCAAGTGATTTTACTACTGCAAATAGTTGGGCGGGATGGTGATGTGAATCGGCGTTTAGGTATTTGTTGGTGTGAGTGGGCTTTCTGTAGACAGTGTGAAACGGTAGTTTTCTTTCCTATTCTGTCTCCATGTTGAATTTGATTTTTGGATGTATAGTGTTTATGTAATTTAGGAAACTTCTGAGATTTTCTTCTCCATGTTGCCGGATAACGAATGTGTCATCTACGTAACGCAGCCATAGTCGTGGTTTGTGTGAAGAGATCTCCAAAGCTTTTGATTGAAAGTCTTCCATAAATAAGTTAGTGATTGCAGGAGATAGCGGCGATCCCATCGACTTGTTTATATCGTCGGCCTTCATAAGTAAAATAGGTGTTATCAAGACAGTGTCTAGCTAATTCGATGATATATTTTGGCAGACTGTATTTGTTTTCTATTATAGAAAGAGCTTCTTTGACTGGTATTTGCGTGAAAAGTGATGTTACGTCGAAACTAACTAGACATTCTTTTTCTTGTAAACATATGTTTTTGATTATTTCGCAAAAATGAGTTTTTAACGTAGGAAGCCGTTTTTTCGACGAAGGGTTAGAAAATGGTGGCTAGATGTATTACTAGGGCTTGAGTTGGAGAGCGAACAGAGCTTACAGGTCTCAAGGGGGCTCCGGGCTTGTGTATTTTGGGTAAGCCATAAAGTTTAGGACCTATGTATGATTTTTCTCTTGGTGTGATTTTCTTCTTTATTTCTTCGGTAAGTGGAGATACTCTGATCAATGTTTTGGTGGTCTTTTCTAGATAAGTGATATGGTCTCTGTTTATTGGCTTGTAGGCAGAATCGTGTAGCAGAGCGATCATCTTTTCATGATAGTCTGTTTTGTTTAGTACCACTGTCAAATTTCCTTTGTCAGCTGGAAGTATTATGATCGAGGTATCTTTGCGCAGGTCTTGTAAGGCTTGATGTTCTTCTGCAGATAGATTACTTTTTGGAGATTTTGCTTTGCGCAAAACGGCTGAAATTTCTTGGCAGATAGTTTCTGCTGTGTCGTTGTTTAAGTTGGTTAGAGCTGTTTCAACTCCACATATTATGTTATCGGTTGGGATACGTGATGGTGCTATCGCGAAATTAAAACCTTTGGTTAAAACACTTTTGGCGGCTGGTGTCAAAACTTTGTCAGATAAGTTGTGTATGATTTCTGGTCCCTCCGTTGGATGTTTATTTAATGGTGCTTTTGATGACTTTTTTAATCGGATAATTTTTCTTTTCTGTCTCTCTGTTCTTATTGAAAAATCTGACATTCGATAAAATTTAGACTTGTTCTTGTCTGTTGTATTATTTCTCGCAGCAGCGCTAGACATAATATATATATATATATATATATATATATATATATATATATATATATATATATATATATATATATATGTATATACATATACAAAAGTTGGTGTTATTGACGAGTTGACGAATATTAGCAACTGCCTGGCCGACGTAAATGACAACAAAAGACTGAGGCCGTGGTTATTTCCTGCGGGAAACAGTTCCTATTTAGGAAGGATTTCTTGTAATTTGGTTTGAAGGAAAACTAACTAGAGAAAAAAATTCTTGAGAATGGACGAGAACTGTTTTATCTACGTGGTGCGGCCGTTGCCGATAAAATATAACGACATTTTTGGGAACATAAGGAAAATTGTTAAAAACATAAAATTATAAGCAGTATAATGAATAAAGCATTTTTAAAGTAACCGGAACTGAAAATTGTAGGTTAGGTCAGTCAGTTTTTATTGAAAATAGTAAATACGTTGCAAAAAGACAAATAAAAAGCAACACCACATGGTATTCTCAAGCGGTCACCTATCCATCCCAAATAGTGTATAGCTTCGATTTGCGTGAAGAATTCGGTAACCTACTGATAATTTTGGCCGTACTGGGACAATGCAACATAATAATTACAAAATTATAAGCATGTTTAAATATGTATATTTATACTACTATACTATTATAAAGGGTGTTTTTTATAGAGGTATAGAACTTTTAAATGGAATGAAACAAAGATGAATTTTTTAAATTGACATGAAATTTACTTTATTCGAAAGATCTTCTGGCATTATAATTTAAATATGATTTCTGGCATATGAACGTCACGGCTGGCTCGGACGTAGTCTAAACTGGAGGTTCAATTTTCGATGACTTTTTCCAACATTTATGGCCGTATATCGGCAATAACGCGGCGAATGTTGTCCTCCAAGTGATCAATCGTTTCGGGCTTATCGGCGTAGACTAGAGACTTCACATATCCCCACAGAAAGTAGTCTAGCGGCGTTAAGTCGCACGATCTTGGAGGTCAATTCACGGGTCTGAAACGTGAAACTATGCGGTTACCAAACGTTTCCTTCAATAAATCAATTGTGGCACGAGCTGTGTAACATGTTGCGCCTTCTTGTTGAAACCACAGCTCCTGCAGATCATGGTTGTTCAATTGATGAACGAAAAAGTCAGTAATCATGGCTCTATAGCGGTCACCATTGACTGTAACGTTCTGACCAGCATCGTTTTTAAAGAAGTACGGACCAATGATTCCACCAGCCCATAAAGCACACCAAACAGTCAGTTTTTCTGGATGTAACGGTGTCTCAACATACACTTGAGGATTATCATTACTCCAAATACGGAAGTTTTGTTTATTGACGTATCCATTCAAACAAAAGTGAGCTTCATCGCTTAACAAAATTCGCTTATGAAAATCGGGATCAACAGCAATCTTGTTTTGGGCCCATTTACTGAATCTACGCCTTGCTAGGTGATCGTGTGGCTTCAATTCTTGCACGAGTTGGATTTTGTAAGCACGCAAACCAAGATCTTTCCGCAAAATCTTCCATAAAGTGAATGGACACATATCCAATTCCTGTGCACGATGGCGGATAGATTGACTCGGGTCTTCCTCTACGCTACGCTCTACAGCGGCAATGACTTCTTCTGTACGCACTGTACGACGTCTCTGTGGATGCGTATTATCATTTAGAGTAAACGTGGTGCGAAAACGTTCCATAGTTAATCGAATTAATTGCTCTGATGGACGATTATGTTGACCGTAAAATGGACGTAGTGCGCGATACGTATTTCGAACAGAACCATGATTTTCAAAATAAATTTGCACAATTTGGAAGCGTTGTTCAGGCGTCAGTCTATTCATGTTGAAATGCCAAACCAAACTAAACATAAATCACTTGACAGCTGACAAAATGGCCGCCAGTTAAAAAAGTGTTGCCAACTTAAAGTTCTATACCTCTATAAAAAAACACCCTTTACTTATTTTAATATTGTTTATGGTGAGTTTTTACCTATAGTTGGCCCATTCGTAAAATGAGTTAACAGGAAAATAGGGTATAACTGGCAGATCTGAAATTTTCACTTTGTACCATCTTTCGTTTGTAACGACTGTAGGATAATACGTATATTTTCTATCCGTTGGAATATATTCTTCTTGAAATTGGTTGAGAACGAATTGCTGAAACAAAAAAGAAAATTTCAATAAAAAGTAAAATTCAAAGATATAAATAAATCTATTTTAAACGATAAAAACATTGCATAAATAAAAAAGAGCAATTTGTATAACGTCTCAACACAGACGACAAAGAAAAAGGAAATATATAAAAAGGCAATATGCTAAAACTGGTTCGAAATTTTATCCTTATTTTTAGTTAGAGAAAAATACTGTACTTTCCACGAGGACACAAAGAACAATCGGCATTTAAAGCACGAGGCCTACCATTAGAAAAGGGATGAGACCTTACTTTCAAATAAGACCGAAATGCGGCCGAATTTTTTTATGGAAAACGTAATTTTCCCTGTGCCAAATTAAGCGAGAAGGCAGCTGTAAAACTCAACGAGGTAGGTGATCTGGTGCGGAGGGTTATGTCGTAAACGAAACACTTTAAATTTGTAAGATAAGTGATTACTGCAAAGGTAGTTTTTTTATATTGCGAGTATTGACAACACTGGCGATGTTAGATGCAATATGATATATCAGTTGGGATAATGACTGTACCGGGTGAGTCAACGATTGGATGAAGTAGGTTTGTGCCTTTTCGGTGAAATTAACAAAGAAACTATATTTATTGTTTGATACAGTTTATTTTTACGCAGATTTTAAAAATATTTAGGACTCTACAGGGTGAGCCAAAAAACTAGGACAGCATAAAGTTGTATTTTTTAAAATAGAACACCTATATACGAATCGTATTTTGGATTTAGCTTATAATTTTAAATCTTTTTTATTAAAGGTTTACTATAACAAAACTTTATAGTTTCTGAGATAATTAAGTTTAAAGAAAAAAAGTCACATTTTCAAGCATCAATTCAATCCTAAATAACGTTTTCAATTTTGTGACAAATATATTCAAATTTGGAATTTAGCAAGGCCAAGGACAAGTTAACATAATTTTTACCTAATATTTGCAATAAAAGCTACAGGGTGTTGAACACATCGGCTCAAATTTGAACAAGTTTAAATGAATAAATATCTTTTTTTTAAATGGTACACCCTGTATATTTTCATGTTATTTAATAGAGTAATAAAAACCCTAAAAGTTTTGTTCAATATATCCTATACCTATTTATAATAGTTTTTGAGATATTTCAGTTTTTCTTATTTTCCATACTTTTTTACAGAAATAGTCTTCATTATCATAGTAGCCATGGCAAAAACAATGTAAAAGAACATTTTTCTGTGTGTCAAATTTATAACCGCAATCGCTTCTTTTGGTTTTTATGTAGTGTAATTTGGTTTTTTTTTGCATTCATCTTATATTGTAAAATGAATTTTCCAAAGAATGAGTTAATAGATATGATTTATACAATAGGAGAGGCTCAAAAAAATTGCCTTCTTGCTCAAAGAATTTACAAAATGAAGTATCCTGATCGACGCCAGCCTGATACCCATACTTTTCAAAACTTAATGCAAAGATTTGATTCTTCTGGTGCTGTTAATTATCCAAAACGTAAAGTGGTCAACAAACCAGTAACGAATGAAGAAAAAGAACTACAAGTATTGTTAAATGTTCAGGAAAATCTTTATATTGGTAGCCGTCAGTTAGCAGCATTATGTGAAACATCACAATCCACCGCTAATCATACTACCAAGAAATATAGGTATCATCCATATCACATGGAATTACACCAAGAATTGCATGGACAGGATTTTGAAAGTCTTGTAAACTTTTGTCGTACAATAAATGCGGAGATTCAATTAAATCCAAATTTATTATGCAAGGTAATGTTTAGTGATGAAGCTACTTTTAGAAGTAACGGTGCCGTAAATAGACGCAACATGCATTATTATGCCACAGAAAACCCATTTTGGATTAGAGAGGTGCAACATCAAAACCACTGGTCATTAAATGTTTGGTGTGGTATTCATCATAATCGAATTATTGGACCCCACTTTTTTAATGAACAACTAAATGGCCATAGTTACCTGAACTTTCTACAAGAAGAACTACCCCAACTGCTTCAAGGTCTCGATAGGGATGAGCTCGACAGTATGTGGTTCCAGCACGATGGTGCGCCTCCGCATTACCATCGTGAAGTTCGTGCATTTTTGGACCAACGATATCCGCAAAAATGGATTGGACGTGGGGGTTTCATTGAGTGGCCACCAAGGTCTTGCGACATCACCCCATTAGATTTGTTCCTATGGGGTTATATTAAAAATAAGATGTATGTTAATCCACCAACAACAGTGAAAGATATGCGAAACAGGATTAGGGATACCTGTAGAACAATAACGCCACTAATTTTGTCCAGGGTCCGAGAAAATCTGCAAAAAAGATTAAATTTGTGCATTGCACAAGAGGGTCGTTTATTCGAACACTTATTAAAAAGAAATAATTAATCTCAGTATTTAATAGGTAATTTTTTTGTTTCAATTTAGTATAAAAGTAAATATGTATTTGCCTTGTCATTATTGTTGTGTTAATTTTTTCACATTATGTTTAATTAAACTATTGCCGTTGTAATATAACGAATAATGTATTTTATCATATTTAACCACATTCTGTAGCTTCTTTTTATTATTTTACATGGCTACTATGATAATGAAGACTATTTCTGTAAAAAAGTATGGAAAATAAGAAAAACTGAAATATCTCAAAAACTATTATAAATAGGTATAGGATATATTGCACAAAACTTTTAGGGTTTTTATTACTCTATTAAATAACATGAAAATATACAGGGAGTACCATTTAAAAAAAAATATTTATTCATTTAAACTTGTTCAAATTTGAGCCGATGTGTTCAACACCCTGTAGCTTTTATTGCAAATATTAGGTAAAAATTATGTTAACTAATCCTTGGCCTTGCTAAATTCCAAATTTGAATATATTTGTCACAAAATTGAAAACGTTATTTAGGATTGAATTGATGCTTGAAAATGTGACTTTTTTTCTTTAAACTTAATTATCTCAGAAACTATAAAGTTTTGTTATAATAAACCCTTAATAAAAAAGATTTAAAATTATAAGCTAAATCGAAAATACGATTCGTATATAGGGTGTTCTATTTAAAAAATATACAACTTTATGCTGTCCTAGTTTTTGGCTCACCCTGTAGAGTCCTAAATATTTTTAAAATCTGCGTAAAAATAAACTGTATCAAACAATAAATATAGTTTCTTTGTTAATTTCACCGAAAAGGTACAAACCTACTTCATCCAATCGTTGACTCACCCTGTATTGACATAAAAGATAAGATAAGATAATTTATTAGTAATAATATACAAATAGTACTTTTACAAGTCAAATAAATAAAATATTAAAATTTTGTCAATTAATTAATATCATTAATACAAATAAAACATTACACGATATTGATTCTTCCTTAAGAAGAAAGTTTTGGTAAAAAAAAAAGCTAAGAGAAGCTGACAATAGACAAAGACAATACTACAGATTAAAATTAGATTCGAAATACTCCTCGAACGAAAAAAACGCATTCAGCACAAGGTAGCTCTTGATTGTTTTTTTTGTACTGATTGAAGTTAAGAGCTTTAATTCTAGCTGGCACGCAGTTGTAGAACTTTATTGCTAAACATTTTGAACCATTTCTGGACCTCTCAAGCTGGCTAAAGTCTGGTACAAGATTGTTGTTGTTTCTTGTTGGATAATTGTGAATATCTTCGTGTGATCTGTATAGATCAAGATTTTGTTTAACGTATAACAAACACTGCATAATGTACACACAAGGTAAAGTTAAAATTTTTAAATTCTTAAACGAATTTCGACAGTCTTCTCTATAACCAAGCCCAGAGATAATACGAATGCATTTTCTTTATTGTCCAAACGCCTTATCAGTATGACAAGAATGACGCCAGGAAAGAACAGCTTAAGCCAAAAGAGAATGAAAGTTACTGTCAGAAGAGTTTCTTTGGAAGTTACCCGTACAAGACTCCTGAACAGGAACAGTTGGTGGGATAGTTTTTTTGAGAGATTAACAAGGTGTTGTTCCCAGGTTTATCCTGCATCTAGGTGTACTCCCAGAAATTTGACCTCCATTGCACATTGAGGTAGAAAGGACTGTAGAATTTCACTGTCATTCCTTAGAGTAAAATTAATAGTTTGTGATTTGGAGATGTTCAAGGATAGACGATTGGCTCGAAACCATTGAAATAGTTTTTTTTTCTGAAGTTTGGTAATCAAGATTGTCAATCTCTGAAGGGTGATAACTTATATAAAATGTTCTGTCGTCAGCAAACAAAACAGTGTTGACTCCCTTGCCTTTACAGTATGCCAGGTCATTTATATAGATGAGGAATAATATGGAACCTAATACAGACCCTTGAAGTACACCATATCTTAGGAATTGTTTTTTAGAATTACACTGCCCAAAGTGAACATACTGATCACGATCCGACAGATATGAATTAAGTAGCTGAATGGCATCAGCCTGAAAATTGTGGATTGGTAGTTTTTTTAGAAGAATGCTATGTGTAACACAATCGAATGCCTTTATGAGTTCTAAAAAGGATGCAAGAGTGTCAAGATACTTTTCAAAGCCCTGTAAAACATTACTAGTGAAGTGATCAATAGCTAAAGTTGTGGTTCTGTTCTTTCGGAATCCAAACTGGTTCAAGGCAAATAATTTGGCAAGTGATCATTAGCCTGATTTTGCAAAATTTGTTCATAAACTTTTGACAAGATTGGTAATAAAGATATGGGGCGATAATTGTTGTAGTCATCAATGGAGCCCTTATTCTTGAAGAGGGGTATCACCTTTGCAGTTTTGAAAACTTTAGAAAATGTACTGCAAGCAATAGATTGATTTATCAATATTGTTAGGGGCTGAACTATTATATCCTTAATTTTTTTAATAATTTTTGTGTTAATTCCGTCAATATCTTTGCTGTTACTATTTTTTATTTCTGAAATGGCCTTGTCGACATCACTAAAACTAACTGATTGAAATTTAAAGGACGGGTGTTTTTCAGTGGCATAGATTTTAGGTAATCTTCAAAAGGCTGTTGAGAACTTTCAAGTTTATTCACCACACATTCAGCAGTTGAACAAAAGTTGTTATTAAAATCATTTGCATTTAGTTTTGAATTAGAGTCAGAGGTATTATTTTTGCTTTTATTATTAATAAGTTTCCACATAATTTTACCGCGAAACGGAAGTTTCTATAATAGAAATTCTAAAAAACACAATTTTTTTCTTTATTTGTAAGGAATTTTATTTTTATTTAATGATAAAACGTAATTAAATCTCTTTCAAGTCACGTGATAACGAACACCAATCAAAGTTAATGGTATCACTCCATACTAACGTCATCACTGGCACTCCGTCCTGATACAGTTATTCTTTTGTCATTATTACTTTCAGTGCTATCACTTGAAGTAATCATGATCACCTCGACCTAATAGCAAGTAAATGCATATTCAAAAGAGCACGAAGTTACCAGTTTCACTTTTTTCACTTTGATCACTTGATAATTACTCTAAAGAATAGAGCCAACGTCATAGTTGTCACGAACTTGCCATAATTGTTTTTGTGTTTTATGTTACATTCGTGATTGCTGTTAAGGGCTACGTCGCCTAGTTCATATTTTATAGTCGTTTTCATGCAATTTCTTCGAAATTTGCTTACTTTTCCCTTTGAAAACTATTTTAAGAAATTTCCTCATAAAGGAAAGTGAATTTATTAAGGCAAATAGTTTGAATTTGCCGAGAATTGATTGTTTAATGATGACCAGTTTCTTCGCAACAAACAGTAACTTCTGCTTTGCTGAATTTAAAAATATGATGACCTCCATGTAAGTAATTTATCAAGAATAGTTATTTCCGCAACTGATAATGATTACTTTTCCTTATTTCGAGGTCGTAGATAACGATTCTGACCTCAGATTTCCATAATTTTTCCTCAGTTTTGCGGAAAACAATGAAAAACACTTTTAACTTAGGTTCAATTTTTTGCACTAAATCGTTAAAATTTTATTACAACCACAAATTTCACACTGATAGAAGCCTCTGTATTATACAAAAATTCATAAATTTGCATATTTTTATCGGAAATATCAAGAAAATTATCAAAAAATAAATCAAAACAAAATGGTTCCCGCCATTAAATATTGGTGTGACTCGTTTCTAATACCCGAAAAATTAGCGCTGTTGCCAGATTGCCAATACGATTTCTGTGAAATTCACATATATTCTTTTCTTTGACAGATTGTCCCGTCTTTACGTGGTCTCTGATAGACAATAACATTTTTAATTAATAAATTTAGATTAGTTCAGGTTAGTTTGAGTTTGTTAAAGTAACCAAAGCTAAGCTAAACCTGAACTAACCAAAACTGACCAAAAATTTTGGGTGGTTAAGGTTAATTTTACCTTTTTTTATACATTATAAAAATTAAACTATGTTATTAACTGTAATGGATAAATTTTATAGTTTATATTACGAAAGTATAAGTCTAGATCAATTTATGTTAGTTCAGATTAGTTTCAGTTTTACAAATTTCCCAAAATCAAGCTAAACCTGGACTAACTAAAAATTTTTGGTTGTTAAGATTAATATTTCCCTGAGACTGTACAAAATATTACAAAAAACTATATTATTGACTGAGATAGACAAATTTTATAGTTTATACCATGAAAGTATTTTACATCTGGCAACGTGTCAAACGAACATTGGTCATTTTTGCGAATCTGATGGTCGATGGCCTTTCCGGAATTTATTTTTAGTTTTTCGTTGAAAATACAAGTTTTTGTAAATTTATTCACCAAAATGTCTGCAAAAATAGTGGAAATATATTACATACATGATATTTTAACTAGTACCATTGAAAATAAATATGTAAGTTTGGTGTTTTTTTTTCAGAATTAAACATCTTTGCTGAAGTGACACTTGGCGTTCTTTGAGTTTTATTGGCAAACTGAGAAAAAGTACTGAAAAACCAAAGCCAAAATTGTATTCTACGATCTCGAAATTGGTTGAAATTATCTAAGTTTTCCCTAAAAACGTAATTTTCCTAGATTTACCATAATGTAAATAATTACCAAAATATAAAAAATGTATTTACTGAAAATATTGAATAAACGGGATTTTCAAAACAATACCATACATTGATACATTGTTATATATAAAAAGTTTGCACAAATGTCTTTAACATACACGAATATAAATTCTGAAATTTACCTAATGTCTCTGTACGGCACAACAAAAAAAAATCATAAGAATTTGTGTCGAGTACTGCTGAACCATACTGACAAACCTTTTTTGGGGGATAATTTTTCGTTTAAAGGTAGTTTAAAAAAGTAATCCTGAAGTGGTCAACTTTGTTTTTGTATTCAGTTAACGAATATATATATTTTTAACTTCCTTTAACTCATTTTAAATTTTTTTTGTTCAAATAGACACAAAAAAGTAGGTTTTCTTAATATAAAAAATAGGGGTTGCAACCCTTAATGACAAAACGGCGTCAGTTAGTTGCATATTAACGTCAAAAGTAATACGTATTTTGTTTCATTGCAAACTTCCAATTAGTATCTGAGATATACTGGAAAATCCATTTTCAAGGGTGAACTTTGGGGTAGATTTTACCCCCTTAGAGTCGTTTTACACACACAAGAATTATTCCGATAATTATAACAAAAATTTTCAGCAAATTTTTACCGAAAATTCTTTGGAGATAATTTTTACAATAAAATACCACTCTGTTTGATACGTACAAGAAATCTGAAGATAATTTTAGTGGTAATTTTGTCGGTGCTCATGCGCATTTTCCTAACATGTGACGTTCAAGCAGTTAAATAATCTGGGAATAACCTTAAAATGTCATAAATATGAAAGTTTTCACACATATATAATCAAAAAAATACAATATAAGGGATATTTTGTGCAAGAAACAATGAGTAAACATTGAGATTAGGTTGATTAACAAACGCGGGTTGTCAATTCATATATTTTATTCTGCGTCGATTTTCGCGCACTTTCTGCATTTTAGTCATAAAAATATAGAACACGTTCTATATTTTTATACTGAAAATTTTCACCAAAATTTTGACAATAATTCTTTGATGTGTAAAACAGCAAATTAGTTTTATGAAAATTTTCAACATAATTATGAGATAAATTTTGGCGATAATTCTTGTGTGTGTAAAACGGCTCTTAGAGTGTTTTCCGCTAATAAAAAAGTCCCTTGACTTTCATTTCATCGTGACCTAGAACATATCAAAAAATTATTGAAATCGGAGGAGTCGAGTGGGGATATCTTCCAGATTTTTCAATGTAAAAATAGGGGTTGCAACTTTTAAAGTCGAAACTGCATCAGTTAAGGCATTTTCTCATTTATGGGTGCTCACTCCGGATTTTACCAGTGACCATAGAAGAAGAAGCATACCTCGTATATGCTGTGACCCATCAGCTGATTTGGGGGGTTTTCACTTTTTAATTTCTAGTAATTTTTTGTTTTGTATGGCCTGATATCGCAATTAACCTCTCTCATATCAATATCAAAAGTACAAAACAAACAATAACTAGAAATTAAAACCCTAGTAAAAAAACTTTGAAATCAGCTGATGTGTCATAGCATAGACGAGGTATACTTTTTCTTCTATGGTCACTGGTAAAACCCGAAACCCGGGGTGGGCAACCATAAATGAGAAAAGGCCTTTAGTTACATCATAACATCATAAGTAATACGCAATTTGTTTAATTGCAAAATTCCAATTAGAGCGTGAGATATCTTGGAAAATTCATTTCGAGGGTGAAATTTAGGGGGCAGATTTCAACCCCTTAAAGTGTTTTTCCGCAGGTAAAAAAATCCCCTGTCTTTTATTTTCATTCCAAAAAGGCTCGTGTCGATTGGTGAAAAGAAATGCTCCAAAAATACGATTGCAATGCTTCAAAGAATATTTACTTCTTTTTTATATTACAAGGGATATTAAAAAATTATTTTATTTAACAATCAAACAAAAGAACTACGACATCTTTGTTTACTTCAATTGTTAACCTAGTTGTCCTACTACGCAACTGTATCCTTTCATGATCTTCATCCAGCCCTTTGCGTCCACTGCTGGACATAGGCCTCCCTCATTCTTGTCCATTGTGCTCTATCTTGACCGATTTGCATTCAATTTGTTGCAATTCTCTTGAGATCGTCATTCCAACGAGTAAGGGTTCTTCCTCTACTTCTTGTGTCGAATCTCGACCTTCACTCGAGCAATCTCTTCGTCCACCTTCCATCACTGATTCGGGCGACATGTCCGGCCCAGTTCCATTCGAGCGTGGCAATTAGGAAAATTACGTCGGCAACTCCTGTCTTTCCTCTCAGGTCTTCATTTCTAATTCTATCCCGCAGCGATATACCTAGCATTGACCTTTCCATCTTTCTCTGAGCTATTTGCAGCGTTTTAGAAGTTGCTGTTGTCAGTGTCAAAGTTTCGGCACCGTAGGTCATAACCGGTAACACACATTGATCAAATGTTTTAAGTTTTAAAGAAATTGGTATATCGCTTTTAAAGATGTCTTTAAGTTTTCCATAGGCTGTCCATTCTAGATTTACTCTTCTCCGTAGCCCGCACGTTTGATTATCTTTATCTCGTGTCCAAGGTATATGTATTTTTCCACAAGCTCCACTTCGTTGTCTTCAATATTGATACTTCCACTAGGCACCAGATTGGTAGACCCACATTGGCGCACACTAGCTGAAGTTCATGTAACATTGTACAAATCTCCTTGAGATTATCGGAAAACAAAACTATGTCGTCCGCGAACCTCAAATTTGTTAATCTTTGGCCGTCTATATTCAGGCCAATTTTTTCCCAGTTAAGTTTTTTACAGGCGTATTCTAGTACTGCAGTAAACAGTTTAGGCGATAAGGTATCACCCTGTCGGACTCCTCTGCCAATTGGGATATGATTGTGTATCGATAGTCAATGCGGCATGCTGGTAATGCCATAATTTTGTCAAGCTCTACCGTATCAAAGGCCTTATGGAAATCCACAAAAGCCAGAACGAGTGGTCGATTGTATTCGATAGTTTTTTCTATTACCGTTTTAATGCTCTGTAGGTGATCATTTGTTCCAAACACAGTACGAAACCCCGCTTGCTCTATTTGTTGGTAGAAATCAAGTTTTTTCTCAAATTGATTCATTACTATCCTTGTTAGGAGTTTTCCAAAAAATATGGCTGTCACGACATGTCTAAATTAGAAAATACTAGTTTGATGACTCGTCAGTATCAATTACTAAAAATTTACTTAACAAAGTCTAGTTTTACCCCATATACATCGCCACTGATTATGGTAAATACCTATCAGACCTTTACCTTTTGTATCTCGTCACTTGACTGTAGGATCGTATACCACCACATAAAACAATTCCTTTTACGACGGAAAATCCTTCACATTAATCCACCTACCTCGTTGGGTTTTACTACACCTCCTCCTGGTTAATTTTGCACAGGGGAAATGAGATTGTCTATGAAAAATCGGCCGTGTTACGGCGTCATTTAAAAGTGAGATCACGTCCATTTTCCACCGGTAGGTCACGTGCTCTAAATGCCAACGGCTCTCCGTGTCTCCAAGGAATGTATGGTATTTTTCTCTGACTTAAAAGGAATAAAGAAGGAAGGAATGTTTGTATATTGATATTTGTTTTTCATTTCCGGTGTTGGCTTTGTTTAATCTCTTCGATTTAAGGAGATCTATTCGCTGACCTAATGAAGTGCCAAATATTGGATAAATTAAACGTCAAATATCTTCACACAAAATTCTTGATTTAATAAAAATCGCTTTATATTAACATACAAGACATTTTTTTTTCTTAGACTAAAAATTCACGAACTTTAAAACTTATATTTTAATAAAAAAGTTGTTTGAATGATGGTAGTTTACACTCTCTACACGCACATCTTAATATTCTAAGTAATTTTGAAGAAAATTCCTTGTTACCATGTAAGATATCCCTATGGCTTTCATCATATCTTCTATCCCATCTTACTTGTCAATATTTCCCTCAATATTGCCCAAGAGAAAGCCAATTTCGTGGATTATAGAGAACTTATCTCACAGGACATCAGTTTATGTCAACGTAGCTTTGTTTAGACACCATTTCTATTGATGGCGGAGTATTATACGACTTGTGACAGTTCTGTTAATAGAGTTCAGGGATAATCCTTAATACAGGGAATATTTTGGGGGTCCCACGTTTGAAAAATAAGTCTGTTATTTTGGACAGACTAAATTGATGAAAGTAAAATATAGAGTTAAAAATATCACAAAGGGTGTGTTCTTTCTTTAAAATATTATAAGATTTAGGTTTTATAGTAAGAGTTAAATAAAATTTTTATGAACATATACAGGGCGTCTCAAAAAGGTCTCTACAAAACACATTTCATATTTCTGTTATGCGTTAATTTATCAAAAAGGTAAAACTGATCCTTGTAGAGTTTTTTACGTAGAATTCAGTGGCGTAGTCGTTTTTTTCTGAAAAGTTTAGTTGTTGAGATAAACATACGTCAAAGAAGAAAGGGGGAGAAAAGAAACAAATGTGTGATTTTACGCAGTAGCAACAATTTCATCATCCTGTAGAAAAATACAGGAAGAAGTTGGTGTAGCAAAATCTGACGCTGAAAGAATTTTGAAGAAGTATAAATACGATCCAAATAAATTTAAAATAGTGCAACATTTCCACACGGGAGATAATGAACGCCGAGTGACGTTTTGTCAATGGTATTTAGAACAAATCTGCACCAACGAATCTTTTGGCAGATTTGTCATCTGGTCTAATGAATGGTATTTTTCAAGTACGGGAATTTTTAATCGTCACAATACGAGGCAATGGTTTGCAGAAAATCACCATTTAATTTTCGAATTTCGTGAGGCAATTGGTTTGGCCTTCCAAACTCTTCATAATAGACCTATGATTCTTTTAAATGCAATTTCTTTTATACTCCTGGGTCTGTCCTAAAGCCGGATGCACTGCAGCCAGAGTAGGCCTATTGTGCTCACCCTAGACATCACAGCCACTCTGTCAACCTAGCCCCCTGGCTCAATCGTACAGTCCTGCTAAGGAGTGAGTGAGTATTTCTCCCGGTTCCAGACTTACTGACCCGAATGTTTGTTGTCTAAATCTCTCCAGTGATTCACAGTCATATGTGATATGCTTCACCGTTTTCTCGGCTTGTTCACATAGTCTGCAACCGAGGTTTCCGTTATATAGATTCATTCTATTCAGATGTACTTTGACAGTAGTGAAATCACTTGCGTTTCGATCGCAGTTCCTTATAGATCAAGAAAATTACCAGAAAGAGATAAACATACTGCAGGACGCCCTAACAAAAACGGTTATAAAAAAGAACATATAGACAAGGCTCTAGAAAACAAACGCTTGGCCCCGAAAAATCGCGAAAATTAAGAGAATAGCTCCAAAGCTTTTGTTCCTTGTTAGAGGCACCACAGACAAAATCGCAAAAATTCTCAGGAGACACAACATTGAAACCATTTTCACCAGAGACCGTAAAGTAAAAGATCTCTTGCCAACACCAAAAGAAAAAATCACTTTAGAAAACCAGGGTGTGTACGAAATTCCATGCTGAGAATGTAGCGCACCTTACGTAGGCCAAACCAACCGTAAAATAAGAGACTCCAGAAGAGACGAACATATAAACGCTGTCAAGCAAAAAACAACTTTTTTTGCACTGGCCCAACACTGGTTAAACACAGGACATAAGATTAATTTCTCGGGAACCAAAATGCTGTCGAGTTGTGAAAACCTGTCCATAAGAGTTATAAGGGAAGCCATCAAAATTGTAAAGAGGCCCAACAACTTAAATAGCAAAGATGATAGCCAGTGAGTGCCTAATACTTGGAAAAATCTGCTTACAAAACATCAACTTAGTAACGAAACAGATTACAACTCGGCAACGCAACTCCAAACACTGGCAACAAGGTCGATGACGCGCGGCAGGTCTCGCAACCTGATTCGGCAGAACCATTCGGAAAACGAACGCGCCCGACGTACATACGGGACCGACAGCATCCGAGTCGCGGGCATCAGTTCGCTCATAGAGGCCGTACAGTGAGCTTTAAAAATGGTGAATAAGATTTCACCGGAACGTCAGCTGCCTTACAGTCCTGAGAGGGACTTCAAATATATATATATATATATATATATATATATATATATATATATATATATATATATATATCCACCGCCTAACCTCCACACACTTTTTAAACACTTTTAAACTCACATTCTGGTAAAAGTTGAAAACAATTCAATAAATGTTAAGAAAGTTATTAACAATTGAAAAATAAGCCGTT
Organism: Diaprepes abbreviatus; assembly: GCA_034092305.1. Lineage (NCBI taxonomy): Eukaryota > Metazoa > Arthropoda > Insecta > Coleoptera > Curculionidae > Diaprepes > Diaprepes abbreviatus. The sequence goes on from JASJET010000054.1 coordinate 15,369,885, forward strand.
TTTAATGTATAATTTGCAATAACTTTTTTATTTACAGACCGATTTGGACAAACAAAAACTCATTTTGAAGATATTTTTAAGATGTACAATTCGTTTCTGGAACATTTTTCTCTAAATCTCTTAGATTTTCCGTAAAATTTAAAAAACCGTGGAAAAATCATTTTTTAACCTATTTGCTAAAAAAAAACAATGTTCCAACCAAAATTTATTGAGACACGAGATGAGATGTCATTTCTACTACCTTTCTCTACCCATTTCTGCAATCGGATCACAGGCAGTATTTGAGTTTTTTTTAACACTCCGTTTCCTGGGCTATACTTCTTCAACCTCCACTTAGCTGCACTCATTAGAATTAATCTGTCATTATTGTGTATATTATTTCATTTGTATCGTTGCAATATAAGTTTCCCTATATTCAATTAAAAAAAATATTTTCGAGTAATTATCCGAATCTACGCCAATGATACTATTAAGTGTTAACACTGACTTTAGTAATTCAGCTATCTTTGTACTAATCTAGCTAGAAATCCCTTGTTCTTTTGACTTTGAAAGTTACATTATTGAGGGTAGAACATACGTGTCTCGCATTTTTACAAAGTACGTGAGAGAAAACTTTTTAAATTGGATTTCTCGGAAATGATGTAAAGATATAAAAAAGTTGGAACTTTAAGCAGATGAGATTTGTTCGTTTGTTTGAAAACAAGAGGGTTATGTTATAGAAATAAGGGAAAAAGGAGGAAAACATATGAGTTCTTAATGAATAAAACAGATGTGATACGTGAATTCATTTTACGCTGTACACAGTGGTGCCTGTATGCGGAAAATTGTGCCAAATGAAGCAAAATAACGTGTCTATTCGAGGCTTTTGTGTGGTCCAGTGGCTTAGAGTGATTGGTAACGCAACAAAATTCGAAGTTAAATGATCTGCAGTGTGCACCTGCGCTGTCGGAGGCTCTCACGTGGACCCCTACTAAGTCAACTCTGGAGAGATCTACACAAAAGTCTATAGCACCGATTTGAATTTTTGAAAAATGGATTTATCTGTTGAGAGCAAATACTTTATATATACATATATTAAAAAGTCTAATTTTATTCCTCTGATTCACAACTTTATAAAGGTAAGAGTTTTTATGTATTAAAGAAGTGTACAAAAAATGGACGCTATCAGTCTAGTTGTTTTTGCATAATTATATTTGTTCATTAGGCATTGGTTGGAAATGACAATTTTTAATTGGCTGTACAATCAGCTGGGCAACAGATACGGCGTTCTACTTAGAGTCGTTCTCTTTGGTATGCGTTGTTAATCAAACGAAGCAAATATTCTATTTGTAAGGCAAAAAACACGCCTTTTTTCATTAACAAGTTTTGAAAAATTCGCATTTTTTTTGATACATGACACTTTAATCCTTTACAAAGAGAACGACTCTAAGTAGAACGCTGTATCTGTTGCCCAGCTGATTGTACAGCCAATTAAAAATTGTCGTTTCCAACCAATGCCTAATGAACAAATATAATTATGTAAAAACAACTAGACTGATAGCGTCCATTTTTTGTACACTTCTTTAATACATAAAAACTCTTACCTTTATAAAGTTGTGAATTAGAGGAATAAAATTAGACCTTTTATTATATGTATATATAAAGTATTTGCTCTCAACAGATAAATCCATTTTTCAAAAATTCAAATCGGTGCTATAGACTTTTGTGTAGATCTCTCCAGAGTTGACTTAGTAGGGGTCCACGTGAGAGCCTCCGACAGCGCAGGTGCACACTGCAGATCATTTGACTTCGAATTTTGTTGCGTTACCAATCACTCTAAGCCACTGGACCACACAAAAGCCTCGAATAGAGACGTTATTTTGCTTCATTTGACACAATTTTCCGCATACAGGCACCACTGTGTACAGCGTAAAATGAATTCACGTATCACATCTGTTTTATTCATTAAGAAATCATATGTTTTCCTCCTTTTTCCCTTATTTCTATAACATAACCCTCTTGTTTTCAAACAAACGAACAAATCTCATCTGCTTAAAGTTCCAACTTTTTTATATCTTTACATCATTTCCGAGAAATCCAATTTAAAAAGTTTTCTCTCACGTACTTTGTAAAAATGCGAGACACGTATGTTCTACCCTCAATAATGTAACTTTCAAAGTCAAAAGAACAAGGGATTTCTAGCTAGATTAGTAAAAAGATAGCTGAATTACTAAAGTCAGTGTTAACACTTAATAGTATCATTGGCGTAGATTCGGATAATTACTCGAAAATATTTTTTTATTTGAATATAGGGAAACTTATGTAGCAACGATACAAATGAACTAATATACACAATAATGACAGATTAATTCTAATGAGTGCAGCTGAGTGGAGGCTGAAGAAGTATAGCTCAGGAAACGGAGTGTTAAAAAAACTCAAATATTGCCTGTGATCTGATTGCAGAAATGGGTAGAGAAAAGTAGTAAAAATGACATCTCATCTCGTGTCTCAACAAATTTTGTTTGGAACATTTTTTTTTTAACAAATGGGATAAAAAATTAATTTTACACGGTTTTTTGGATTTTACGGAAAATCTAAGAGATTTAGAGAAAAATGTTCCAGAAACGAATTGTATGTCTTAAAAATATCTTCAAAATGAGTTTTTGTTTGTCCAAATCGGTCTGTAAACAAAAAAGTTATTGCAAATTAAACATTAAAAATGGCTTATTTTTCAATTGTTAATAACTTTCTTAACATTTATTGAATTGTTTTCAACTTTTACCAGAATATGAGTTTTAAAGTATTTAAAAAGTGTGCGGAAGTTGGGTGCTGTCGGTCCAATAGTTTTTGTAAAATTGCAATTGTTTATTAGAAAAACGAAAAAAGTGACTATCTTTGATTGGCTGTACCGGCGTCTAGGAAACTGCTACAGAGTTCTGTCAGTACTCATTCTCTTCGTAAAGACTTAAGCTATCATGTAGTAAAAAAAGTGAATATTTTTCATATTTTGTTTATGCAAAATCGTCATGAATTTATGGGTAGTTTTTCGCTTATAAAGAAATTAATTAACAACCGCATTTTTTTGTCCGATTTGTTAATGAAGAATATCATTGGAAAGCTGGTAAAAAACACGAATTTTGAAAAAAGAGGTCTCTATGACCAATAGGAGCCGAGTTAACAATTTTTTTTCAAAAAATCACAGAGCGTTTGTTTATTTATATTAAGAGCTGAATTTTTTACAGTTCATTAGTAAAAGCCTAAAGTATATGAAATCATTCAATTGAGGTTAATTTATACAGAATCAATCCTTCAGGAGATCGCTAAACTGAGGGTACGCGCTGGACGCCAGATGAGGTAAGTTGGAGGGGGTAACCGAATGTCACCGAGTAGAAAGTGAGAGCGCGTCTTCAAATCGGCGAGCGCTTGAAAAATTAGCAATATCGAATTCGAATGGAAACCTAATTTTAGCATTGAAAATAAGGGTAAATTCATGTAAGGTTTTATATGTCAAAAATTTTTAGTTTTCCAAAAATTGTCAATTTAATATTCTTACAGGGGCGGATCCAGCCTCTCTCTTTGGGGGGGGGGGCGATGACATCACAAAAGTACATTATGGAAAGCGAAAGCAAGTTGTCGACGAGGGGGGGGGGAGAGACACCGGAGACATTCCCATTTCTAGTGTAAATGGCAGGGTCGTGCCTATTTTTCTGAATTTGAAGCTTTTGGAGAGGAGGGGATGCCAGCAACATACACATTCCTAGTATAAGAGGCAGAATCGGGTCTATTTTCCTGAACTCAAAGCTATTGGGGGGCGGCTATCGCGAGAAAAACAAGTTGTCAACGGGGAGGGAGTGTCAGCAGCGTACACATTCCTAATATAAAAGGCAGAATCGGTTCTATTTTCCTAAACTCAGAGTTCTTGGGAGGAAGGGGGGGGGGCGCAATCGCAAGCATACACATTCCTATACTCTATTCAAGAACTAGAGAGAGTAATAAACCTGTTACCGAAATCCCCAACGTATTTGATCCAGTACCGCAGTACACCTTACAGTGTGTCCTTAGTGATTTATCTTGTTTGTGCTTGTTTTTATATATTATTTGAGATTAGTAAGATATCGAAAAAATATGGCCTGCACTTCTATATTTATTCCAAAATCGTTAAACCAAGGCATTTTTCCTCAATGAAAAACTTATTACGATGAATGCTTATGATGCCCTAAGAAATCAATATCTAGATAATAATGTTAAAAGCTCTGTTGAGATGTGTTCCAACATGAGAGGAAAATCTACTATGTACCGAATACCGAAGGAGAAAAAACAACTGAAATGTTTCGTACTCCCCCATTCGATCACAGGCAGATGAAAAACCTCGTTGGAAGAAGAGATGAAAACTGCAATAAAAGGAGTTGTACATACATTTTATTATAAGAAGCAGATCCCATCCGTCAACAAAATTCTTACTAAAATCAATGAAGATCGGGATTTACCTGAAATTAAAAGAACTGAGCTCAGGAAATTGCTCAGAGAAATTAATTTTTGATTAAAAAAACCAGATAGGAAATCTGTTCTTATAGATCGTCCGGAAACTGTCCGTTGGAGAAGGAAATATCTCTCTCAAGTAAAAGGCAGAGTTGCTTGAAATAATACATTGTACAAAATTAGTAATTTAACTGAACTTTTGAAAGATTTTTTTGAACAAAGTTACTGCGGAAAATTGGAAAGAATAAAACAAAATGTGGAAACTCAATTCATTGAGCGACGATAGCTTCATTGAATTTGATTACGAATTAGATACGTAATGTTTAACAGTGTAAACACAATTTGTTTTTGTTGTATTTTATTGTTTAATGTTGTTTATATAAAAATATATATTATTTTTTTTATATATTTTTATTTTAGTGTGTCCCGTTCTTTAATTTTATATATGTTTAATTCCAGTTAGCCGTAATTTCTTTATTATTTTATTATTATATTTGTGTCTTTTTGTGAAGCGTGTAGAATTAACACGTTTATTTTATTTTTTTAAGCCTATCGGATATTTCATATAATAAAGGAAATTAAATTAAGATACCAGTGCAATAGAAATAAAAATAAGTAGATCTAATTTTAACTGTAACATATAAAAATTAATTACATTTGAATCCCTTTTTAGTGTTTAATTTAAGAAATAAATAAACTGAAACGTCAAATTTTCTAAAAATGTTTATAATTAATAATAAAATAACCGATAGCCTCCAAAAAAAATTTTAATATTATATGGACGAATTTATTTTTTATATATGTTTAACTTCTTTTCTTGATGAGTATTTTGTAAGTTTTTAAATTGTAACTTCGAATTTTTTGAAAGAATAAGGCTACGTTTTAGTCTGAATGTGCCTAAAACGGTTTTTATGCCAAAATTAAAAATAATAAAAATACAGTTGTGATTTGTGTTAAATATGTCAAAATTATCTGTATTTTGTACTGTATGTGAATTATTAAGAAATCATAAGAAATAAAATAATAATATAAAAACTTTTTATTTTAAATTTATTACCGAAATAATATTCTATGCCATAAATACTTAGTGATAAAATAAATCTCTTTCCGACGCCTATGACAAGGATTAAAATCCTTTCTAACACTTCCAAATGTCTATTGTTATTCAATCCAAATAGTCCATTATTATAGACCATTATTATATTTTTGATTATATATAGGAAAAATATATATATCTAACAGATTTTGCCAAAGACACTGAACTAAAGAACACAGGTAGTTTGCGAAGAAAAAAGTATAAAAAATGATTTATTACTCTCTCTAGTCTTTGAATTAACTATAGTATAAGAGGCAAAATCGGGTATATTTTCCTGAACTCAAAGCTCTTGGGGGGGGGGGGGATCGCCCCCCCCTTGGATCCGCGCCTGTATGGTAATACGATTTTGTGCGGATTTTAAGATCCGTTATAATCCTAGCTGGCTATGACGGTATTGAAAAACAACCAATTGCTAATGAAATGTATGAAGCTGTCACTAACCACTTGAAAATTGTTAATAATTATGCCGGAGCGATAAATTATACGAACGAAAATTATTTAAACTTATTTGTCATTTATGGAGAATGTGATGAATTTATATCAAGAACATATGATACATTTACCATTCGATATCCGCAAAAACAGAAGCCATCACTATGTGCTGTTAAACAAATTACTGAAAATTTTAAGAACTTTGGAGGTTGGTACTTTCGAATCTAGCAATTTTTTTCAAACAATAACCTTCACCTATACATCAAGTCGGGTACTTCTGGAACTACCCTCATATCAAACACTTTCTCAGGAATAGGATTCACCAATGGTGACGGTCGGATTATAATATATTCAGTAATTTTTGAGTTTAGTTCAGGGAAATTTCTTTTTTATTCTCCAGTGATTTATAAAATAAATCATGTCTTGGAAGGGAAACTACACAACGAAACAAAGGAGAAACAAAAAGATCAAATACGCTGCTTTCGGGGTTTTTTTGGCTTTTAAAAATAAAATATTGCTTTTAAGAAAAAAATGTAATATCATTAGGAAGATGAAAGCTTTGTTACACGTGTTATAAAGTACCTTGTTCTGGATTAGTGTAAGTGGTATGTTATCTGAAACATACAGGGATTTTTGTGAACTAAATTGACCGGACTATTAGTATTTATAATATTCTAGACATCAGTTGAAGAATTTCGAATTAAAATTCCAATTTTACTTTCTTGTTTATTAAAATTTTATTTTTGTGTTTTCTGGTGCAGACAAATTTTTTTATTAGTGAAAAATCGACAAAACGATCTTACTTAATTTTAATTGAGTTTTAAGTGGTAGAATTTTTGGAGCTTCTAGGTATCAGTACTATAATGTTATGCCCTAGTTAACTCCATATAGTACGGGAGCCCAGTGAGTTTTCGTAGCCGATCAAGAGAGATGGCTCAACAAAAGTTTTAGTTAAAAATCGTTAAACATTTGAAAAGTGGCATTTTTTGTTACTTTTCAACATTAATAACTTTTGATTAAATAAATATTTTCAAATTTTTATAGTTAATTAATTAATCATATTAAGCAATAAAAATAAGGGTAACTTTGTATAAGGTTATCTATTCCAAAAATTTGTAGTTTTCAAAATATTGGCAGTTCAACATTTTTCTATTGTAAAAATGCTATACGGCTTTTAAGCAGAAATAGAAACCAACACCACCCAGTGTTAAAAGGATTATAGAAAACTTCAAAAACTTTGGATCCATAAAAACAAAAAGAAATAGAAATAAACCACTTGTTAATAATGAAAATATTGAACCTCCAATTTAAGGATATTTTTCCGCATATCAGACAATATCTACAAGGCAAGTAGCATTAGAGTCTGGATTATCTCAAACATCAGTTTTAAGGATTTTATAGAAACACAATCCCATGGTACAAGATTTAAAAGGCACTGATTTTCCACGAAGAGTAGAGTTCTGCCAATTTATTTTATTTCGGTTACAATAAAATGCTGTTTGCAAAAATTCGTAAAGAGTGAAATGATAGGAAAATGACGTTTTTTCGAATAATTTTGATACATACCCCTATTTCGAGGTCGTAGAATAATATTCTGACCTCGGTTTTCCATAATTTTTTCTCAATTTTGCGGAAAACAGGGAAAATAACTTTTCACTTTAGGTCCAATTTTTTTCAATAAATCGTTAAACTTTTGTTATAACAATGAATTCAACAGTGATAGAAGCTTCTGCATTATACAAAAATTCAAAAATATGCACTTTTTTATCGAAAAAATCCGAAAAATTACCACGACAAAAATCACAACAAAATCAAAAGAAAACGGCCGGCACCAACAAATAATAGTTTGCATAGTTCGCTAAAGATGGCGTATTGTTGAAGTCGGCGATGTTGCCAGATTGCAAAAACGATTTCTTTAAATATTCTTCTCTTTCTGTTTGAATTGGAAAGAAAAGTTTCCAAAAAGAATGTTTTCCTTTCCTTTGATTATTGAAGTACTATTAATTACTCTTATGTCTATGCCTTCGATATGCGATTTTGACTCTAAATAATAAAGGTTTTAAGGATTATAGTTGCTTTTGTTTGTCTCCCTCCAAATACCAGTACTTTGATGTGCGATTTTGACTCTAAATATTAAAGGTTTTAAGGATTATAGTTGCTTTTGTTTGTTTTTCTCCAAATACCAGTAGTTTTAAACGGATAATATGAATTGATCATATTGCTTATGTCCGTTAGCAGAAAGTGTCGAGTGGCAGAGCTTGTCCCGCCTCCACGTGGTTTTTGCTGGACAATGACATTTTTTAATTAATAAATCAAGGTCAATTTAGGTTAGTTCAGGTTAGTTTAGGTTAGTTCAGGTTAGTTCAGGTTAGTTCAGGTTAGTTTAGGTTAGTTCAGGTTAATTTCAGTTTTTCAAAGTAACCAAGACTAATGTTAACCTGTACTTACCAGAACTTACCAAAAATTTTGGAAGGGTAAGTTTCATTGTACCCCTTTTTATACGTTACAAACATTAAACTATGTTGTTAACTGTAATGGGTAAATTTTAAAGTTTATACCAGGAAACTTTAAATCTAGGTTAATTTAGATTAGTTCAGGTTAGTTTCTGTTTTCCAAATTAACCAAAATCAAGCTAAACCTGAACCAACGTATCTTAATCAAAACCAACCAATAATTTTGAAGGGTTAAGATTATTTTTACTTAGAAACTGTTATGAATATTAAAAAAAAAATTAAACTATGTTGTTGACTGAGAAGGACAAATCTTATAGTTTATAGTATGAAGAAATTTTACATCTGGCAACGTTACACCTTTTTACGTGATTCGGCGGCCAGTTTAAATAGTCTGACCGTTGATTACGTTTTCGAGACGTGTTTTTGATTTTTCACTGAAAATATAAGTTTTTCTAAATTGGTTTGCTAAAATTTGTGCAAAAATAATTGAAACATATAGTTCCATTGAAAATAAATACGTAAATTCGGTTTTTAACTGAAAAGAAAGTGCCTTGTGAAGTGACGCTTTCCTTTTTTTGAGTTTTCCGGGAAAGTGAGGAAAAATAGTGAAAAATCAAGGCCAGAATTGTGTTCTAGGACCTCGAAATAGGGGGTGAGTATCGAAATTTTTTCACAAAAACATAATTTTCATGCTTTTCACGCTTTGAAAATTTTTACCTGCTGTTTTTTTGAATAATATTATTTGGTCGGACGAAGTCAAATTCACAAAAAATGATTGTTTAATCGACGCAATTCGCACTATTGTAGCCACTCAAACATACATCCATTTAGAGAATTAAATTTTCAAGAGTCTTGGTAGTTTAACGTGTATTGTGCTATAAGAAATGACGGCGTCGTCGCCCTAGAATTCTACCAAGATAATCTGAATAGTAAGTTAGCTATTTTTGAAGACTTCTAGATACAAAATACGTTCTTTAACTTATAGGTGAGCGCTATTTCGACATCTTGAGAAATTTGGAAGTGAACTATTTAGATAACTTGCCGCTGGTTGATAATAGAAATCTATTTTATCATCCAATAGTCATTTGGTCGACAACCATCTACAAAAGTTGTTGTATGATCAATGGATAGCCAAGAATGAGCCACATCTTTGGCCATCTTGCTCCCCTGACCTAATAGTACTTGATTGGTTTATTTATATTTCTTTTAGCTTTTAGAGATCCAAAATTTTTGAAGTTTTATTCTTCTTTTTTAACCACTCTGTACTAATAATTTTCAAAATATCATAAAAAGACTACTAAAGTCGTTCTTTGTCTACAAGGAAACTAACTTAAATTAAATAATAAAGACTTTCTTATAGGAAAAATTTATAGTTAAGTTTTGGTCCGCAAACGTCATTTTTAACATAAAAATTTAAATATGTCCAAAACGGTGAGACTTAAGAATAGAACATTATATATGAAATATATCTAGAATTTTACGTAGAAATCAAAAATGCAATAATATATAGGATGTTCCTTTTAAAATAAGCAAGTTGACATCTGCTTTCAGTATAACCTGAAGCACCGCCATCTTGAAAATATTTTAGCCGGCGTTCCCCCGGCTTTTGTACACTGTCAAATTCAGATTCTTCCTAATTATAGTTTTCCCGCAATTGATCGATAGAGGTGCCAGAGAATCACTATATATATATATATATATATATATATATATATATATATATATATATATATATATATATATATATTGCGGTTGTAACGGAGGTCACCTTAACGGAGGCGGAAGCGGAAGCGGAGGTGCAGAGCTTGGACTCCGCGGAAGCTGAGGTTAACGGAAGCGGAGGTAGAAAAATAAAGAAAAAAGGATTCATTAAAGAAAAAATTTAACTATTGGTAATCAAAATTAAGAAGAGGGAGATTATACTTGACAAACAACAGTTTTGCGGCTTTTTTACCTTCTAAGCGATTTCTTAGGAGTTCATAAATTAAACCGGCTCCACTAAACAGTTGCTCACTTGGTACTGAAGCTGGCGTCGGCGATAAATAGGTGCGCACGATGGGAGCAAATACTTGAAATTTAGTGTTATATCTCCACCATAATAAAGGGTCTTCGTTTAGTTGGAGTCGGTTTTCTTTATTATATTCATTTATTAATGATTTCCATATTATGAGGTTGCTATTGGTAACAGTGGAATTGTTTCCTATTTCCTCTTCATCGTCACTGCTATTTTTCAGCATATCATCCAGATTTGAATTCACACTTTGCGTTGGCGGTATAATCTGGAAGCTTGTGCACGGTTCATCTTCCAGATTCTGTAATGCAATCATTCCTCCAATCAAATCGTCCATTTTTTTTTTGCTTTAGCATGTGATATATCCCACATTTGATTTCTTTTTGTGGATTGTTCCATCGTCATTTGCCTTTTTTTTGCTGTAATGGCGTTACTGCTGACGTTATCTGGTTCAATTTAACTTTTTTACGTTGTTCTTCCATTTTACAAAGTTCCTCATATTTTTCTTTATGCATAGATTTCAAATGCCCTTTCAGTGATGTAGTAGTCCGGCCTATTCTTGAATAGTTTTTGTAACAGGTTTTGCATTTTGCATAATTATCATTAATTTCTAAAAAATAGTGCCAAATATCACTTGTTTTCGGCTTCATCTCGTGATTTAAATAAGAATAACTACTTATTTCGCAACAAATCACTACACAATTCAATTAGAAGTCACAACGTCAAATTACACCCTTACCGCGCTCTATCCAGTTTCCCGCCGAGAGACCCAACAAGAAAAGTCGCAATAATGTATTTGAATCGCAACACAAGGCCATCTGTTGGCGAAGTGGACGTTCTCATGGATAAGTGGGTATTCAAATTGGCTAATCTATGACATCAATGCCCTCTTGTCACTTATAAAAAGACCTTTTACTACAAATAAGTGAAGCCTACTATTATTATTATTATTACTTATTAAAATGTGTAATAATTATTAGAGAGAACAAGGTGCTTAAAAAAAATATGAAAGGATTCTGTCTATCCACTTTTACAAAACATAAACAAAAACACCAACAATGTAATAAAAAACACTCGAGACAAACTACAATCAAAAGATATATTCTCAGATACCCAAAGCCACACATTGTTGCCAACCCACAACTAAATTTTATAAATGTTTTTAAATAGTATTTTTATTTAAGAATGTATAACTCCGTTAAAAACTTGTGGAGGTGGATGCGGAGGCGGAGGTACGATTTCTTGCGGAAGTTCCGCATTTGCGGAGGCGGAGGTGAGGTTCCGTTACAACCCTAATATATATATATATATATATATATATATATATATATATATATATATATATATATATATATATATATATATATATATATGTTTATGAGGCTTTCACGGATTCCTCCGTGTGAGATGCAATAGCAGTGGATATATCCACATTATGCCGTTGTAGTGCTGAAATCACATTCAGCAAACGTACAACTATATGCAACTCCGTGAATAGATGAAGTAAAATACGAACAGTAATTGCAAACTTCGTTCCATCATATCCTTTCCGTGTTGGAGGTTGCACAATTTGAATGAATTGCTACAGAACACAATTCATCCCATGACACCACCATCGAGATGATGGCCTACCTGTACCACCATACCAAGAAGAAAGTATAAACTTACCCTCCCCGCCATAGTGATACGGCAGAGGTACATGTTTCGTCTCTACTAGACTCATCAGGGTACCGACATGCACCTGTTTGTGCAAAGGACAGGTCGGAAGGAAGTATGCAACACTGAACGCGGCTTCGCCGACCTCCCGCCGGATGGCGTATATATGTTTATGAGGCTTTCACGGATTCCTCCGTGTGAGATGCAATAGCAGTGGATATATCCACATTATGCCGTTGTAGTGCTGAAATCACATTCAACAAACGTACAACTATATGCAACTCCGTGAATAGATGAAGTATGGTGGTACAGGTAGGCCATCATCTCGATGGTGGTGTCATGGGATGAATTGTGTTCTGTAGCAATTCATTCAAATTGTGCAACCTCCAACACGGAAAGGATATGATGGAACGAAGTTTGCAATTACTGTTCGTATTTTACTTCATCTATTCACGGAGTTGCATATAGTTGTACGTTTGCTGAATGTGATTTCAGCACTACAACGGCATAATGTGGATATATCCACTGCTATTGCATCTCACACGGAGGAATCCGTGAAAGCCTCATAAACATATATACGCCATCCGGCGGGAGGTCGGCGAAGCCGCGTTCAGTGTTGCATACTTCCTTCCGACCTGTCCTTTGCACAAACAGGTGCATGTCGGTACCCTGATGAGTCTAGTAGAGACGAAACATGTACCTCTGCCGTATCACTATGGCGGGGAGGGTAAGTTTATACTTTCTTCTCGGTATGGTGGTACAGGTAGGCCATCATCTCGATGGTGGTGTCATGGGATGAATTGTGTTCTGTAGCAATTCATTCAAATTGTGCAACCTCCAACACGGAAAGGATATGATGGAACGAAGTTTGCAATTACTGTTCGTATTTTACTTCATATATATATATATATATATATATATATATATATATATATATATATATATATATATATATATATTTGGGAATGAACGTTTAAAAAATTTTGTACTCGTACTAAAATTAAGGTCTCTTTTCCTCATCTAAAAATGTAAATCCAGATTTAATTTTGTTAATCTCATAAATATGCATGGCGTTTCCAAATTCATGATTTTTGGAGTTGACAGTGAAAAATGAAATGGTTTTCCGAATAAAATCTAATAAACGTGAAGGTCAAATACCCTTTCATCAAATGTAGATTTAATTTATTTCATACCAGCGACCCGTTCTGCCTTGGCACGGGTACGATTAGGGTTCTTAATGAGAGCTATATAAAAATATTGTGATTGTATGCGTTTAAGTGTGTGATGTAGTGTGTAACTTCGTTATATAATTAAGTTTGAATAAATTCAGTTTCTTTCATACAGGGTGTACAAAACCAAGCGCAAATACTTGAGGCTAAATAATGAGCATCTAGTTACCTTGGTTCAAAAGTTGGGGAATACGGGGTGGCAAAGTTATAATTTGTTTAAACTTTTTTGTAAATATTTCTCTCCATTGAAGGTTGATTCGCACTGAATATGGAAATTTGTGATTTTTAGGATGAGAACTTGAGATCTGATTGCAATACAGGGTGTCCCATTTTCGTAGAGTTTAGTGGCGTAATTAATTTTTTTTATAAAAGGTTTAGTTTTTGAGATATTAACCAAATTTATGATTTTTTAAATAGGACACCCTGTATGTTATTTTAGATATCGATTACGTGTAATTTAGGCTTTCCAAAAATATGTAACGTATATATAGACCAGCAATTGCCAAAAGAAATATTAAGCAATAAAAAGCACGAGACTAAATTTATTAATATACTAAATTCACTCATTTTGTTAATGTTTAATTAATTTATTTCTTCTTACTAGAAAGATTAATAAATATTTTTTATTACTTATATTATCCTCTTGTAATTTCAAAAAAATACTGACAATTGCAGGTTTTTCCTGTTTCTCTAACGGGGGCTAAAATATCGGACATGTCAGGAAAATTTTATTTAATTTCTTCAACGTTTATACCTTACCCTCAGTAAATTTTATATAAACCTATTATAAACAATTAAAAAGTAAAAATTAACATTGATGGAAATTTAATAATAGAAATCCAGTTAATATCATATGTAATGTATTCTTCTAAAACCTACAAACAATTGTAATTATTAAAAAGATTGTTAAAATTTCACTGTTATATTGAAATTCTTGTCTTTGAACTCCTTGGCAATTCTTTACCAGGCAGAAGTGGTAAACTTTGGAAATAAAACTTCTTTTAAAGAGTCACATGTTACCGCAGAAGTAACCTAAATAATTTTAGAAACACTGTTTATCGACTCGGAATTCGCACTGTTGCTTTCACATGCTGATTTCATCATAAATATCACAATGTTATTTCCAACCTAGTAATAATGGTATAGCTGTACACATTTCCATATCGTGTTTCCTAATTATTCGCCCAACAACAGGGAAGGGCCCTTCAAATTCACCAACAGTAACAGGAAAAGATTTTTTAAAAATCAGGATCATTTTCTCACATTTCTTGAATTAACTTATTAGTATGTCCAAGTCTTTCTCCAATGTTTTCCTCAAATACAGACCGGACCCAGTAGCTACGACTTTCCTGTTTTTTTTTAATAAAGAATATATCAATATTCTCCTTACATTTTGTAACTTTTTTTTCTAGATTAAAATACTGCCGCAGTTAATGTTTTATTTTGCTTCATTTTACTTTTCAGATAAAATATAAATAAAAATTCAGATAAAAGTTAGGTTATGACAAAGAAACCACACCCATTATGACCGCGTAACGAAATGTCCCACGTGGACGATACATTTTTAACACGAAAACGCTCAAATTTTTCTTGTCGTGTGGACTCACCCTAAGTAATTTTCGGGACTTTTTTGTGTCTTCATAGAAAAATTGCTTCGAGGATGTTTCGCATTCATTATAATGTCTGATAGATTTCTGACTATCCATGGAATAATTTAGAGCCTCGAGTATTGGACGTACTAAGTAAATGGGCCCAAAAAAGTATGATGTTGAAATATTCAACAAGTTCAAAATATTGATTTTACAATAACAATAATTTATCTTCATCGAATTCCCTAGATTATAAACTTCCCAAACTTACAACCCCCCAATAGTACAAAAAAATATTATTAGGCTAAGTGAGCGCCCACGAAAAAGCAATATAACCTTCGTACAAAATATCCATTAATTATTGTGTCAGCTTCGATAATTCAGCTATCTTAACACTTATCTAGCCAGACTACTCCTGTTCTTACGGCTTATTTGCTTTTTCTAAACTTAAAAGATTATTAAGTTCAAAGCACGTAATAAGTGTTTCCAGAAAGTACGTGAGAAAGCAGTTTAAATTAGTTTTTTCTTTCAAGGATTTTTGTGGGAAACAACTAGAATTGATAGTGAGGTAGTAGTTACTTTTTCCGATAAAGGTTATTTATTACTACGAAATATAACAAAAATACCTGAAATTTAAGAACAAAGTGAAGATAATAAAGTGTATTTTTCAAGTTTATCATATACACATATGTTCAAAATTATTGTATATTGATAAATAAGGAATATACGTTATTTTTAACCTTTTTCTAAAAGAAGGAGGTTCTAAATTCGACCACTATGTATTTTTAACCGACTTCTAAAAGAAGGAGGTTCTCAATTCATCGACTATGTATTTTTTTTTACGTATTTACACCGATTACTCCGGAACACTGATTTGAATGAAATTTTTTACGTTATGTTCAGAAAGTTGCTGCGGTTGTCCCATATTTTTTTGGACCAAATTGATGCAGTAAAATCCAATATGGCGCTGATAATATGGCGTCCAAAAAAATTAATTTCGTCCGATTTTATCCAAAAATGGTATGGGGAAATTTTCGGGATCATATACAATGAATCTGAAATTATTTTTAAAGAATTCAATATGGCGGATCCAATATGGCGGACGAGGAAGTTTAATTTTGCCCAATTTACTCCAAAATTAATGTGGGGGAGTTTTTGGGTTCGCACTTAACGATTCCAAAATATTTTTAAAAAATTCAATATGGCGGATCCAATATGGCGGACAAAAAAATCAATTTTGTCCGATTTTCTCAAAAATTGGTACAGGGGATTTTTCAGGGTCGCACATAACGAATCTAAAATTATTTTAAAAAAATTCAATATGGCAGATTCAATATGGCGGACCAAAAAATCACTTTTGTTCGAGTTTCTTCAAAATTGCTATGGGGGAGTTTAACAATAGGATCAAGGAAGCAAGAGAGTTGTGGCTACAAAACGAATGTAAAGAGATCGAATCCTTAGAACAAAAACATGACATTTTTAACTTGCATAAGAAAATCAGGGCCCTAACCAGAGGAAACAACTCACGCAGCAATAATTCAGTACTGGACAAACACAACAATCTGCTGTACGAGAATGAAAAAATACTTGAAAGATGGGAGGAATATATGGGAGAATTATTCGATGAAGAACAGCAGACAGATGTCCTTGGATTTTCCGGACCAGGAATAACACTCAGCGAAGTAACATATGCAATAAAACGACTAAAAAACAATAAGTCACCTGGGCCAGATAATATACAATCAGAAATACTAAAACTATTTGAAGATGACCATCTTAAACTCCTAACAAGTCTACTTCTGAATTGCCTGGAGATTGGCTAGTTTCCACCTTCTTTCCTCTTCCTAAGAAAACAAATGCTACCAAATGCTCTGATTACAGAATTATAAGCTTAATGAGCCATACGCTGAAAGTCCTTCTCAGTATCATTCACTCTCGAATATATAGAAAACTTGAAGAAAATGTTAGCAATGTTCAGTTTGGCTTTAGAAATGGACTTGGAACACGAGAAGCTCTATTTTCTATTCAAATTTTGATACAAAGAGCTCGGAACGTAAACTGCAATGTCTATGCATGTTTTATCGATTTCGAGAAAACATTCGACAAAGTGCAACATCACAAACTGCTTCAAATATTAAATGAATCTGGTATCGATGACAAGGATTTACGCCTTATTAGAAACCTTTACTCACAGCAAAGAGGGACTGTACGTGTAGGCAACGAAACATCACAAGAATTTACAATAAAACGGGGAGTTCGTCAGGGCTGTATTTTGTCGCCGACGTTATTCAATACGTACTCGGAAATGCTGTTCAGGGAAGCTATCAGTGGAATGAGATAGGGCATAAGAATTAATGGTGAAAGCATTAACAACTTAAGATATGCAGACGACACAGTTCTGTTGGCCGATAATGCAGAGGATCTGTAAACACTAATAGACCGCGTAGTGGAAGCCTGTGAAAGATACGGCATGAAATTAAACTGTAAAAAGACAAAAATCCTTATAGTAAGCAAAAATGACGAAATACGCCACCAATTTAGAGCAAATAATGAAACTTTGGAAACTGTTGACAAAGTTACGTATCTAGGTGCAGTCTGAATAGAGAATGGGACCACTCACAGGAGATTAGATGCCGCATAGAGAAGGCGAGAGCTGTCTTCAACCGCTTCAGAAAGATCTTGTGCAATATGCACTTGAACATTGATATAAGAACACGAGTCTTGAGATGTTATGTATTTTCAACTCTTCTATATGGAATGGAAGCCTGGACTTTGACAGAAACAACATCTAAACGACTGCAAGCCTTCGAAATGGGGTGTTACCGCCGCATGCTCAGAATTTCATACATCCATCATGTCACAAATAATACCGTGATGCAACGTATGAAAAAAGACCCAGAAATTATGCGCGATGTGAAAATCAGAAAGATATTATACTTAGGGCATGTAATGCGCAATGAGAAATACCAACTAATTCAGTTAATTTTGCAAGGTAAGGTAGAGGGTAAAAGAACTCAGGGTCGCCGACGAGCATCATGGCTGAGGAATATCAGACAATGGACAGGAATAACGACGGTACATTTATTTAGAACAGCTGTCAATAAGGTCATATGGGCCAATGTGATTGCCAACATTCACAGAGGATAGGCACCAACAGAGAAGAAGTTTTCGGGGTTGCATATAACGAATCTGAAATTATTAAAAAAATTCAATATGGCGTATTCAATATGGCTAATAAAAAACAAATTTTTGTCCGAATTTTTTCAATTGATATGGGGGAGTTTTTGGGACCACACATTACGAATCTGACATTATTTAAAAAAATAAATATATCGGATCCAAGATGGCTGATCTATCTATATTGTCTAAAATCAGTATTGAAGGATTTTTGGTAGTGTTAATTACGAATTTAAAACATTTTTTGAAAAGCTCTATCTGGCGGATTCAATATGGCGTCCTAAAAATTTTACATTTTTCGATTTTCTCCATAACTGATATAGAGGATTCTTGAGGGTGTAAATTATGAACTTAATAGTATTTTCTGAAAATTCAATATAGTGGACTAAAAATTTTGCTTTATTATAGACACAAACTACGTTTTTAAAAATAGTTGTTTTATGAAGTTACCTTATACGGGGTCAAAACCAAATAAACTTTGCATCACATGTGATCAAATTTTAATAGCCCTATTTGGATTTTGTAGAAAAATACACATCTAATATGGCGCTACTTTAAACAAAATATGTCTGGAATGAAGCATTGTCAAAACTATGGAGTTTTATGTAGGTTGCCTTGAGTCTTATTTTGCAACAGTGGTTCAATTTACAAAAAATGGGCAAAAAATCTAAATTATCTTATACAGCTGAAATTTTGCACATGGACCAAAAATTGCTTTTAAAAAAACTTTTTCTAACAACTTTTTTCGATAGTCTCATATATAACCCCATTTTTGAATTTTTTTTGGAAATAATTTAAAATTTGACAGATCATGCCAATCACGTGAAAACTATTTTTTTTTGGTTAATTTTCATTCCGATTGAAGGAAAAATTATTGAAAAAGTCAAACTTCGAATAAAGCTATTAGTAAAAAAAACACCTTTTGATGCTGACTTTACTGGTTACTCTGTATATCTAAAATTACTGTATATTGATAAATAAGGAATATACGTTATTTTTTACCGCTTTCTAAAAGAAGGATATTTTAAATTCGACCACTGTGTATCTTTTTTATGTATGGACACAGAATTGCTGTGGTGGTCTTATATTATTTTGGCGGAAAAAAAATTGTACCACTTTCTCCAAAATTGCCATCGGGGAGTTTTCGGAGTCGTACATAACAAATCAAAATATTTAAAAAAAAATTAAATATGGCGGATTGAATTTGGGGGATTAAAAATTTTACATTTCTGGACTTTGCCCAAAATTGGTATAGGAGATTTTTAAGCGAGTATGTGGAAGGAACAGCTATAATTAATATAGAAGTGGAACAAGTCCAAATACATAGTAATGGTGTCGTTAAAGCTATAAAAAATCCCGAATATCATCCTCATAGAGGACGTGCATCTTTTGAATATGATAAGGGTAAAGAAGTTTTTCATGAAGGACGTCCCAAGCCGTAAAATTGGCGATTCCCTCTTCTAAACCTATTTTTTATTACTAGTATCTGGATTGGCCTCTATCTTTTCAATTCAAGAATTCCTTCTACCATTTCAACACTTCCAACCGATCCTGATCCCCCTTTAACATCAAAATTATTCTTAAATGCTCCGATTTTGTACAGCCTTCGATGGACGTTGCCGAAAGTTATATATATATATATATATATATATATATATATATATATATTCCTCTGTGTGAGATACAATAGCAGTGGATATATCCACATTATGCCGTTGTAGTGCTGCGTTCAGTATTTGCATACTTCCTTCCGATCTGTCCTTTGCACATCCAGGTGCATGTCGGTACCCTGATGAGTCTAATAGAGACGAAACATGTACCTCTGCCGTATCACTGTGGCGGGGAGGGTAAGTTTTGACTTTCTTCTCGGTATGGTGGTACAGGTAGGCCATCATCTCGATGGTGGTGGAATGGGATAAATTGCATTCTATAACAATTTATTCTAACTGTGCAACATCTAACACAGAAAGGATTTACTGTTCGCATTTATATATATATATATATATATATATATATATATATATATATATATATATATATATAAAGGGTGTTTTTTATAGAGGTATAGAACTTTAAGTTGGCAACACTTTTTTAACTGGCGGCCATTTTGTCAGCTGTCAAGTGATATATGTTTAGTTTGATTTGGCATTTCAACATGAATAGACTTACGCCTGAACAACGGTTCCAAATTGTGCAGATTTATTTTGAAAATCATGGTTCTGTTCGAAATACGTATCGCGCACTACGTCCATTTTACGGTCAACATAATCGTCCATCAGAGCAATTAATTCGATTAACTATGGAACGTTTTCGCACCACGTTTACTCTAAATGATAATACGCATCCACAGAGACGTCGTACAGTGCGTACAGAAGAAGTCATTGCTGCTGTAGAGCGTAGCGTAAAGGAAGACCCGAATCAGTCTATCCGCCATCGTGCACAGGAATTGCATATGTGTCCATTCATTTTATGGAAGATTTTGCGGAAAGATCTTGGTTTGCGTGCTTACAAATCCAACTCGTGCAAGAATTGAAGCCACACGATCACCTAGCAAGGCGTAGATTCGGTGAATGGACTCAAAACAAGATTGCCGTTGATCCCGATTTTCATAAGCGAATTTTGTTTAGCGATGAAGCTCACTTTCGTTTGAATGGATACGTCAATAAACAAAACTGCCGTATTTGGAGTGATAATAATCCTCAAGTGTATGTTGAGACACCGTTACATCCAGAAAAACTGACTGTTTGGTGTGCTTTATGGGCTGGTGGAATCATTGGTCCGTATTTCTTTAAAAACGATGCTGGTCAGAACGTTACAGTCAATGGTGATCGCTATAGAGCCATGATTACTGACTTTTTCGTTCACCAATTGAACAACCATGATGTGCAGGAGCTGTGGTTTCAACAAGACAGCGCAACATGTCACACAGCTCGTGCCACAATTGATTTATTGAAGGAAACGTTTGGTAACCGCATAGTTTCACGTTTCGGACCCGTGAATTGGCCTCCAAGATCGAGCGACTTAACGCCGCTAGACTATTTTCTGTGGGGATATGTGAAGTCGCTAGTCTACGCCGATAAGCCCGAAACGATTGACCACTTGGAGGACAACATTCGCCGCGTTATTGCCGATATACGGCCACAAATGTTGGAAAAAGTCATCGAAAATTGGACCTCCAGATTAGACTACGTCCGAGCCAGCCGTGGCGGTCATATGCCAGAAGTCATATTTAAATTATAATGCTAGAAGGTTATCTTTCGAATAAAGTAAATTTCATGTCAATTTAAAAAATTCATCTTTGTTTTATTCCATTTAAAAGTTCTATACTTCTATAAAAAAAACACCCTTTATATATATATATATATATATATATATATATATATATATATATATATATATATATATTAGAGTATCAAATCTCCTGTGTTCAACTATACCAAAAATTTGTCACTATTATTTACACGTATTTAGTATTTGTCCCGAGCAAATTTCCTGGTTCAGTGCGGCGAGGCGCAAAAGTAATACAAAACCTTCGCATTTTCAGGAAACTTCCACATAAATTTTATCCTGACAAGGGATAAGTCTGGTAATTACTATCGCCAGAAATGTAGGTCTACCTAGAGGTATAGGTTGTTGCTTTTAAACTACTGAGGCATAAAACACGTGCGGTGACAGCATACTAATTTTAACACGGAGCACTTAAGCGGAGTTCGCTCTATGGAGAACAATGGAGCTTTTTAAATTTATTTGTTAGCTGTTAAAATGGGCTTAAAATTTAAACCGCACTAGATTGATGTTCAAATAAAGTAAATAAAAATTAAGAAATTTATTTTCATAAAAGTCGTATACTAAATGGTAAAAAATAACTTTTTATCTATTTTGCACTATATTTTTATATTATAAACTATAAAAGTGAAAGTTACAGTATCTTTAAAACCGCTCACTGGGTTAGCAGAATAAAACATCTTTCACTAATACTTCCAATACTTATATTAACACAACTCTCTTATTACTACTACTATTCAAAATCCACTATACAACTATTAATTATTAACTATACGACTAACCCTACTACGCTGATCATATCTCTATTTATATACCTATGGAAATTCCTGTATAAATCTAGAGCATAAAAGTTGAGATCTATCTAGAAGTATGACGCATCGATACACTATTCCTTTCGGCACATTATAATAAACATGACTCATCGCGTAGAAATATTTGTATATACGAGGGCGTATTAATAAGTTCCTTCCGCTTGTTCGTAACAGTATATTAGGTCAATCAATATAAAAATATGGTAAAAAATATACGAAAAATAGTGATATTTTAGTCATATTTTGAATTACTACTATAGTTTCATCATTTATTTTGGTTCAGAGTCCTAGTTTTTTTCATTTTCTGATTATTTGAAGCAATTCGGCCGCCATTTAGGGTCCGTCAGTATGATTTGAGTGATCTTGACATCCCAATTCAAAATGCCGCATAAAATACTAATGAATTCTGATTATTTACTGATATTTTAAGTCAAAACGTATTTCAGAGTCCAGATTTTTTATTTTCTGATGATTTAAAGCATTCCGGTAGCCATTTTGTACCCGCCATTTTGATTTTCGCAAATCTATTATGCTCTTTTTTTAAAGTATGTTGATCACAAATTTTTTGCTTATAGATGATTAGATACGCCCATTTCTTTATAACTCTTTTAATCTAATTGCTAACTTTTAGCCGGAATATTAGTTCCGCCATATTGAATTTTTTCAAAAGGCCAAATTTTTTGCGATAGTCCATATCAAGACGAATCTTGTGAGCTTTGATACATTTGTATGTATGTGCCTAAAGCTGGGGTCTGTAGGCTGCGACCTGGTAGATCTATTGTGCCCCCTTACTGTTGCCAAGTCGTAAGAGTTGCCTTATCAGCTAGAGCAGGTCCTACAGTCCCATTTTCCTCAGGAACCATAGGATTGTGGACGGTTTCAAGTTGGGTAGCTCCCCTTCTTCGATTTGGTGTGTCCAAGAATCATATCCTAGGGTATTCTAGAGCGCTGTACTTTTCACAGAATCTGTACTATTTTCTTTCTACTAGTCCGAGTTTCTTGAGGTGTCCCTTCAGGTGGCAATGCCCTATCAGGATCCCTGTCAAAACATAGAGTTGGCTTTTACTTAAGCTTATGCATTCATTGAATCTTGGTCGTAGTTCCCAAGAAGTATATTCACGTGTCTCAATCCCTGCAGTTCCGTTCAATAATTGGATCTCTTGCTTTCTTCTTCTATCTTTAGTTCTTCCAGCATTACGCTGCTCCTGATTCCACAGCAACGCTCTGGCTCCAGAAATGGTGTCCCAGCATCTTTCCTCGCGAGTCTGTCTACTATTTCATTCCTCTCTATCCCGATGTGTCCCGGTACCCACATGAGGATGAGCTCTGATACATTACTGAGCATCGCAATAAATTTTGGATAGAGTTATCAGTTTGACTGTCAAATATTATTATAAAGAATCAAAATCTGATTTTCAAGAAAAATATAATAGTAATCTTATTGAATATTAATTTAACTGTGAAAGATAATTTTATGTAAATTATTTCAAAAATTTGCTACATTGGTTTTTAAAAAGTAGCGCAATAACTCACAATGAGGTGAGAGGCGAGTTAATAAAATTCAAAAATGGTAAAAACTCTAGAGACGGTCTAAGGCTAATAGTACCACCAGGGAGCAAAAACACTGAGCTAATTCCTGTGCTGGAGAGTAAGGCAGGGTTATTCAGGGTGCCACTGCATCGAAGCTAGGCTGAATGCAGAAACCTTCCACGGTGTTGTTAGGACCTAGCTTTCAACTTCAATCTAAAAAAAAACACAACAAAACAAACACAAACGCAAGCAGCATGTGGGACAAATCAAATTCGGTAGCAGATCGTTATAATAAAAATATTTCCTCAAAATTAATATGTAGAGTTGTTACATTATATAAACATCAAACTCTCAGTCAGTTTAGAACAGCTTTAAGGTTAGATCATGTTGGTGAATTCTAGGGTAATTTTTTTTGTGGTATTGCACAATTAACCTAAAAGGCATAGACGTCCAGTATTAGAATCATCCTAATGACAATTGCTAATTTTCTCTTCCTTAAAACATTTAAATCCCTTTGCTGTCCTATAAAACAATCCCGTTTTAGTCTTGGGGTTGGAATTAGTCTTCTGTCACCCCTTTTGTTTTATGGTCGAACAATTTAAAACGAAAAGGACCGAAAGGTAGATTAGTAGCCTTAAGGTTACGAATTAATAGACTCGCCCTTCGTCAAGTTAAAATTTATGTTGATGTTTTGGGAAGCTTTTAGCCTAGGTCGTTTTTATTTTTTCGGAATATTTTTTCGTTTACGTGCTTTAGATACAGGTCAGTAGTGACCACAGAAGTTAAAAGGGCGATGGTATGAGAGCAGAAAAATAGCAGCTACAACATTTTTATATATTGCATGAAGAAAAAACTCTTTGGTCAACGATTTTATATGCCAAAGGAGGCGGCTGATGCGTTCAAAAACAATATTTGGGTATACCATTTTCATAGCAGTGGGGCTTTTACTGGTCTGCAGGTTTGCGCAATCCCCCAAAAAATTGTAAATTAAAATAAAACATATTAATAAATATAAGTACAAATATATTTTTAATTTCTACTGATAATTTAATGATTAAATGTAAATAAATTTTTTACCTAGATTATACCCGAACAGCTGTCAGTTATTGAAGTAATTTAACTTACTTTGTCTAAATATTATTAATAATTTGTCTGTATTACAGTATTATGTTTGGAAACGTTATTGTTTTGCTGGTTTGCAGTTTTAATGCAATCCAAGCGAATTCATTGGAGCGTATATGGAGTTGCCTATCTAAGACGTGGAGATTAATTTCGTCTCGGAAGCTTAATGTTGGTTGCAGGTCGAATTGCAAACCTGTGTTTAGTTTGCCCCACAAAATATCTCTCTACTAGAAAAATTTCCCTTATGCAACTAATTGGACGAGTATTTGAAATTTTGCTTCCAGTCGCTCGCGGCGCTGCCAGTATCAAATAAAGCTTTCTTCTTCAAGCAGAAGTTAAATCATTTCTGGAGTTCAGGTTAGAATACATCCGTGGTGTCTACTGTGCCGGTATTTTAATTTTTGTGAAAGTGACAATGTTTTTACTTTGAACAAGATATTTCGTTAAGTTTTAAAGAGGTTTAAAATATTCAGCGATAAAAAAAAACATCCAAAATTACGTGCTCTGTCTCAAACTGTGCAGACAAATACAATGGCCGATTTCGATTTCCAAATTCAAAGAATTCCGAGTTACGAAGAAATTTATAAAACCATCATGTATGTGCTGGAAATTTTTAAGAATCTCTTGTAAGGGATTCTAGAAAAACAGTTAAACATAATGCAGTTCCTGCTCTCTATCTTCCCGTATGTGTGAGTAAAACCAAGTAAGCACTTTTTATTTTCTAGAAAACATGAGCGGCTCATCGAATGGGGTGCAAGCAATTATAAAAAACCTATGAACATGCTGTTTACGTGCATTGTTATGCACATCAATTAAATTTGATAATGTTAAACGCTGCATCCGCCAATCAAAATTTCTGCATAATTTTTTCCAATTTACAAGGGATTTGTTCTATTATTTTCAAATAGTCCTCAAAGAACCACAATACTAGATCGAATTGTTAAAAAACGCTTACCTCGTTCGGCCCTGACAAGATGCAATTTTAATTTTAGATTTGTTTGCAACGTATTGGAGTACAAAGACAGCATTCTAGAAATAATAGAAAAAATCTTAAAGGCAAGAGTTTCCTTTCATGGTTAAATTTATTTTACAAAATAATGCCTCATGTTTATTTGTTATTTGGACAATTTCAAACAAGACAAATTGACGCTGTTATCGCAAATAAAAAATATTTTCATTTGAATCAAAATTAACAGAAATTAGAAATAATATTACCTCAAAGGACGTTGAGTCATCTCTATCTACTTCAAAACGACGTAAGCTCGATGACTCCGCGGAGTTTTCTCGGGAAGCAAAAGAATTTTGCGATATAATTATTTGTCAAGCAAAAGATCGATTTAGCTTTTACAGGTCACTTGGTAACAGCCAGTCTTTTTTTTTTCGGAACAGTATGTCGAATGTAGTACATGTTGTCCCGAACAAAAATTTGAAGGATACTATTAAGATGAAATTTTTTACGTTATGTTCAGGAAGCTGCGAAATTGATGCAGTAAACTCCAAGATGGCGCTGACAATATGACGGCCAAAAAAGTTAATTTTGTCCAATTTTCTCCAAAATTGGTATGGGAGAATTTTTGGGGTCGTACACAACGAATCTGCAATTATTTTAAAAAAATTCAATATGGCGGATCCAATATGACGGACAAAAAAAATTAATTTTGTTCCATTTTCTCCAAAATTGGTGTGGGGGAGTTTTTGGGGTCGCACATAACGAATCTAAAATATTTTTGAAAAATTCAATATGGCGGATCCAATATGGCGGCCATTTTTTCCAAAATTGGTACAGGGGAGTTTTTGGGATCGCACATAACAAATCTAAAATAATTTTTAAAAAGTTCAATATGGCGGATCTAATATGGCAGATGAAAAAATCAGTTTTGTTGGATTTTCTCCAAAATCAATACAGGGGAGTTTTCGGGGCCGCACATAACGACTCTAAAATTATTTTTAAAAAATTCAATATGGCGGATCCAATATAACGGACGAATAAATTAATTTTGTCCGATTTTTTTCAAAATTGATATTGGGAAGTTTTCGGTATCGCACATTACAAATCTGAAATTATTTAAAGAAAATTAAATATCGCGGATCGAAGATGGAGGATTAAAGATTCTAAATCTCTCAATTTTGTTTAAAATCAGTATTGGGAGATTTTTGTTAGTGTTAATTACGAATTTAAAATATTTTTTGAAAAACAATCTGGTGCATTCAATATGGCGTCCTAAAAATTTTGCATTTTTCGATTTTCTGGAAAACTGATATAAGGGGTTCTTGAGGGTGTAAATTATGAATTTAAAAGTATTTTTTCAGGATTCAATATGGCGAGTCCAATACAGTGGACTAAAAAATTTACATTTTTCGATTTTGTTCAATTGTTATTTAAGAAAATCTAATATTTCAGTACGACGGTCTAGAAATTTTAGATTTCCGGATTTCATCCAAAATTGGTACCAGGATGTTTTGAAGGCTTTAAATTTAAATTAGACTAAAACATTAAATTTATTTTTTTGAAATTCAATATGGCAGATCCAATATGGTGGGTTGAAAAGTTTACCTTATCCGCATGTTTTATGATTTGGTATTAGGGAGTTTTCAGGGTGTATTACGATTATGAAGTTAATTTTTTACAACTATTAGATTGATAAGATACAATATGAGGGACTGAAAATTTTACATTTTCCGATTTTGTCTAAAATTGATATTGCAGGGTTCTTAGGGTGTATCCAAACTCAATATGCAGTATATATATATATATATATATATATATATATATATATATATATATGTATATATATATATATATATATATAATATATATATATATATATATATATATATATATATATATCGGCCTAAGAAATCTACGACTCAAGTTCTTTTAATATCGATGTTGGAAGGTTTTGGGGCCTATATGACCAATCTAAAATTAATTTGAAATTTAAGATAGTGGATTTGCTATGACATACTAAGTATTTGTTTAACACAATTTCACTGGTATTTCGAAAACTCTAAGAATCAAAGAATATTTAGTTGTTCATTTTAGGGTGATTTACAACTTTGGATAAAATTGGATTAGTACTTAGTTCAAATAATTTATGGAAATCATAATGAATTCAAAACTAAAAATCGAAAACTAAAATTTTTATAAAAAAATTGAACCGACTTCTAAAAGTGCGCTAAAAAGTGAAAAATAACTATAAATTTTTATATGAAATTGAAATTTTTGAAGTTGGCGCCAAATTATTTCTAAATAAAATAAATAACTACTAATATATTCAAATTATGGTAAGAAAGCAATTACAAATAAAGTATTCTATCTATTTATGCGCATCACATTTTGTCAGGAGTTATATCACGGCCTAACCCTAAGAAACGCTGACCAAGCAATCCAAGATGTCACGTTTATATACCCGACTTGTAGAAGACGCTTTCAGTCAGTTGGAGTCCGTTGAAGACGTAACATAGTTAAACTAATAGTTATATATTGTATTTAATCAATAATTCTGTAAACAATAAAATAAATTGTTTTTAAAAAGAATCTTTTCTGATCTCGTGAGTTAATTCAGGTATTAGTTTGGCGCCGACTTCAAAAATTTCAATTTCATATAAAAATTTATAATTATTTTTCACTTTTTAGCGCACTTTTAGAAGTCGGTTAAATTTTTTTATAAAAATTTTATTAATGATATATATTTATTTGTGATTGTAATTCTCGACATACAAAAGGCCGCCCTCGTATGGCTGGAAATACAAAAGCTAAAAATCTTTTTTATATTGGCAGAATGAGTACATAAAATATGTATATAAAAGTCTATTTTAATTTATATGGAATGTGGGATAGGTCAGTTAACCTACCAACTGGAACGTGACCCAAATCGCGATTTCTGTTTACGAATTCTGGAGGAATATTACATAAAAGCGATGTGATATCCTGAGTGGCGCCAGACGGCAACATTCTTTTGTCTTTATTAGATTTTTTGTTTTGTTTGAATATAGGGTATTGTGCTTTTTTATATAAGTATTAATAAATATGTCGGGTACCAACTTCATTCATTTTTTTATAATGAAATATGAAACTTTCAACTTTTGAGACATGATATTTCTGGCTAATAAGAGCTAATGAGAATAAATACACAAATATAAGTGTGGGAAGACAGTATCATTTTAATTAAATTTTGTAGTGTTTTTGCTTTTTCTGTATCAATTCTTTGTAAGCTGTTTATATAAATCTGCCTTCTGGTGTGTATTATTTCACCAAACCCGAGAATAATCTTATTAAACCAAGATGTTTGAGTTATCCATCAAAAGCTTCTTACCGTCTCTGAATCCTTCGGTTTCCTCGCACGATGTTGCTTCTTAATCTAATATTTTTGCGTTGAATATATTGTTAAGAAATGGGTTTTTATTAGTAAAGCCGGGGGTACTTTTTGGTATTTTGGATTTTTTTTCTGGACATAATTTTAATTCACTCATTCATTAAACATTCAAAAATTCCAAAAATATTTTGAAATATACTCGTTTAATTTGCACTGTCCAATCATTATTTATATAAATACAAATTTATATCTAGTGTAATCCCACTACTTTACAACTTTAAATAAAAAATATCTATCGTAGTATATATATATATATATATATATATATATATATATTATGTTATATCCTAGGTTTCACGGATGGTAGAATGTTTTCGGGCATTCCGTGTATGTGCTGAGTCCCTCTCAGGACTGTAAGGCAGCTGACGTTTCGGTGAAATCTCATTCACCATTTTCAAAGCTCACTGTATGGCGTCTACGAGCGAACTGAAGCCCTCGACTCGGATGCTGCCGGTCCCGTATGTACGTCGGGAGCGTTCGTTTTCCGAATGGTTCTGACGAATCAGGTTGCGAGACCTGCCGCGCGTCATCGACCTTGTTGCCAGTGTTTGGAGTTGCGTTGCCGATCTGTTTCGTTGATGTTTTGTAAGCAGATTTTTCCAAGTATTAGGCGCTCGCTGGCTATCATCTCCGCTATTTAAGTTGTTGGGCCTCTACAATTTTGATGGCTTCCCTTATAATTCTTGTGGACAGGTTTTCACATCTCGACAGCATTTTTGTTCCTGGGAAATTTAATCTTATGTTCTGTGCTTAACCAGTGTTGGGCCAATGCAAAAAAAGTTGTTTTTTGCTTGACAGCGTTTATATGTTCGTCTCTTTTGGCGCTTATTTTACGGTTGGTTTGGCCTACGTAAGACACTCCCTGGTTTTCTAGACGGATTCTTTCTTTAGGTGTTGGCAAAAGATCCTTTAGTTTACGGTCTGTGGTGTCTCCTAAGAATTCTTGCGATCTTGTCTGTGGTGCCTCATACATAAGAAACAAAAGCTTTGGAGCTATTCTCTTGGTTTTCGAGATTTTTTGGGGCCAAGTGTTTGTCTTTTAGAGCCTTGTCTATATGTTCTTTTTTATAACCGTTCTTTGTTAGGGCGTCTTGCAGTATGTTCATCTCTTTGTGATAATTTTCTGGATCTGTAAGGGACTGCGATCGAAACGTAAGTGATTTCACTACTGCAAATAATTGGGCGGGGTGATGATGTGAATCGGCGTTGAGGTACCTGTTGGTGTGAGTGGGCTTCCTGTAGACAGTGTGCGAAAGCAAGCCATCCTCTTTTCTTTTCAGTAGGATATCCAGAAACGGTAGTTCTCTTTCCTGTTCTGTCTCCATGGTGAATTTAATTTTGGGATGTATACTGTTTATGTGTTCCAAGAAACTTTTGAGATTTTCTTCCCCATGTTGCCAGATAACGAATGTGTCATCTACGTAACGTAGCTACAGTTTTGGTTTGTGTGAAGAGGTCTCCAAAGCTTTTGATTCAAAATCTTCCATAAATAAGTTAGCGAGTGCAGGAGATAGCGGCGATCCCATCGGGGCTCCCTCGACTTGTTTATATCGTCGGCCTTCATAAGTAAAATAGATGTTATCAAGACAGTATCTAGCTAATTCGATGATATATTTTGGCAGATTGTACTTGTTTTCTATTACAGAAAGAGCCTCTTTAACTGGTATTTGTGTGAAAAGTGATGTTACGTCAAAACTAACTAGACATTCTTTTTCTTGTAAACGTATGTTTTTGATTATTTCGCAATAATGTTGCGAGTTTTTAACGTAGGAGGCCGTTTTTCTGACGAAGGGTTGGATAGATGTTTTGCTAGGGCCTGAGTTGGAGAGCCAACAGAGCTTACAATTAGTCTCAAGGGGGCTCCGGGCTTGTATATTTTGGGTAAGCCATAAAGTTTAGGACATATGGATTATTTTTCTCTTGGTGTGATCTTCTTTATTTCTTCGGTAAGTGGAGATGCCCTGATCGATGTTTTGGTGGTCTTTTCTAGATAAGTGGTATGGTCTCTGTTTATTGGCTTGTAGGCAGGATCGTTCAACAGGGCGATCATCAGCGTTACAGTCCTGAGAGGGACTCAGCACATACACGGGATGCCCGAAAACCTTCGATTATATATATATATATATATATATATATATATATATATATATATATATATATATATATATTATACAAATAAGTACTCAGACTCAGTTTCGGTTGAGACAAAAAGAGAATAAATTAGATACAGAAAGTATAAAAGATGCATTTTAATGGTTAATATACCAGTAGATTTAGTTTAGAATAGGGTGGAATTAGATTTAGGTATAGCATAAGATGTATTGCTAAAATATTAGTGTAAATAAACATTTAAAGTCTTAAAAAAGACAATAAAATCCAACATTTTTGGATAAAATAGAATTGAGAATTGGTATATTTAAAAAAAAAGCTTGCATATATATTTATCATATTCTCTGCTTGAAAGGAGAATTACATATATAACAAACTATTTAAATATGGCAGAAAGATTTCATTATTTCTTACTGAAATTTGGATTTTTTAAAAATTTCACGTTACTTCGATCATTCATAGATGTCGTTCGATTGGCGATATTTTTCAGTCTGACGTCGAAGTTGGTAGATGGCAGGTGCAATATCTTGCCGACATACTTTGAAATTTATGATTCATATATCAGTTATTTCCTGCTAATGTTGCTCTCGGTCCGATACAGCTCCACTGACGAGGTGATCGAAACGCGTATGGAGAGAGGACCAGAGCGATATTTGCAGGAAATAAACTGTTTGTATATATATATATTTCATATTCTCTGCCTGAAAGGAGAATTACATATATAACAAACTGTTTTACTGATATTTTAATAAAATATTTCAAATTGGTAAAAATACTTCAGATTGGTAAAAAAATAATCATAATTTTATAATAATTATTTTTTAACTGGCGCTCAACTACAACAAAATATAACCATATATATGCAATAAATACTAATATTTTAATTAAATTTTGGTAATATACTGAAACTTGAAAAAATAAATACAGAAGCAAACATGGCAAAATTTTAAATAACAACAAAGTATTCTAAATTTATTTATGGACATTTTATGGGTAATCGCAAGAAGTGTAGGTATAGCACCAATGCTATTATCGTCAATATATATATATATATATATATATATATATATATATATATATATATATATATATATATATATATATATATATATATATATATATATATATATATATATATATATATATACAGGGTGATTCAAAAATCGATCACGAAACTTAAGGGGGTGATTCTACTTGACAAAATAAGGGTAGAGCTTCATATAATTTTTTTTCAAAATGTCATTCGTTTTCGAGTTTTTATTTTTTGTTTTTTGAATTACTCGCTTACAGGAAAACCGATTTGACTAATATTTGAAAGATAGGCTAAGTCTTCTGCGCTTCATCATTTTAGTAACAATTCACATTGATTGTTTGCCGCTAGAGGGCACTTTACCTACATTGAAAATTGTTTTTTTGTCATAATTTTTTAGTGTTGACAGCTACAGTAGTTTTTGGCATAATTTCTGAAAGACTGATGCCAGGCCTTTAAAAAAGGTGCTCTTTATTTACATCGCTAAACCCAACGGTTTAGACGTAAATCACCCTTAAAAATTAAGTGGTAAATTTACTTTTCTCATTTCATTACCACCAGCTACCAGGTAAATAGCTATCAAAGTATACTAGAGCTGTCAGTTTAACATCAAATAAATTCGCTTTTTAAACTATTTAATTTATAATCTTAAAATAACTAATAATGGCTAATCAGTAAATATTCATATTATGGATTATTGCGATATACATTTAATTGATAAAAATTAATGAAACAGTACTAAACAAACTAAAAAAGATTCTCAAAATGTCCCCCATTTTCTTCCATACATTTCCTAACACTCTTCAAAAAATGTCGCCTAACTCGATGAAAAATTCCTGGTGTTTCTTTAATAATTTGGCACTTTTCGATTATCCTGAAGCGAAGATCCTCGACGTTGATTACTGGAATATCGTACACCAATTGTTTCAAATGACCCCAAAAGAAAAAAATCCATAGGATTAAGGTCTGGTGACCTCGCTGCCCATGCCAATGGTCCACTTCGTCCTATCCATCGCTCAGGATACGTTGCATTCAAATACTGTCGGACACGTATACTAAAGTGGGGCGGAGCTCCGTCTTGGAGGATCCACATGTTGGCCCTTACTTCCAATGGCACATCTTCCAGATACAATGGGAGACGATTTTGGATAAAATCTAAGTATACGTCACCAGTTAATGGGCCATCAAAGAAATGAGGACCAATAAGGTAATCTCCTATTATCCCTGCCCACACATTTAGTGAAAATCTACGCTGATGTTTCGTTTCTACCACATTGTTTGGGTTCTCGTAAGCATATGTGTGGATGTTGTGTAGATTTGTTATGCCATCACGAGTGAAACCAGCTTCGTCAGTGAATAATATGACGCCAATTAATCGATTATCGTGTTCATACTTAGCTAGGATCTGATTGCACATTTCCAACCGTCTCGGCCGATCATCGTCATAAAGAGCCTGCACTTTTTTTGAATGAAACGGGTAGAGTTGTTCTTCTCTTAGTATCCTCCATGAACTAGCCTGACAGAGCCGCACTTCATTCCCAATTTTTCTAGTACTAATACCTGGATTATCTTCAATAATTTCAAGCACTCTTTCTTCTTGTTGCACGTTTCTAGCAGTTCTAGGTCTTTCCCTATTTCCATTATAACTTTTAAAGGAACCACATTCCGCAAGCCTCCTGTGCACACTGGAAAATGTTTGAGCATGAGGGATATTTCTTTCCGGATAACTCTCCATATAATATCTTCTTGCCAACTCTGCATTACCATTTGCTTTTCCATAACAAAAATGGATATCACAATATTCGATATTTGAATATTGGTGATTAGCCATTATTAGTTATTTTAAGATTATAAATTAAATAGTTTAAAAAGCGAATTTATTTGATGTTAAACTGACAGCTCTAGTATACTTTGATAGCTATTTACCTGGTAGCTGGTGGTAATGAAATGAGAAAAGTAAATTTACCACTTAATTTTTAAGGGTGATTTACGTCTAAACCGTTGGGTTTAGCGATGTAAATAAAGAGCACCTTTTTTAAAGGCCTGGCATCAGTCTTTCAGAAATTATGCCAAAACTACTGTAGCTGTCAACACTAAAAAATTATGACAAAAAACAATTTTCAATGTAGGTAAAGTGCCCTCTAGCGGCAAACAATCAATGTGAATTGTTACTAAAATGATGAAGCGCAGAAGACTTAGCCTATCTTTCAAATATTAGTCAAATCGGTTTTCCTGTAAGCGAGTAATTCAAAAAACAAAAAATAAAAACTTGAACTTGGACGGCTTGTAACTCGAAAACGAATGACATTTTGAAAAAAAAATTATATGAAGCTCTACCCTTATTTTGTCAAGTAGAATCACCCCCTTAAGTTTCGTGATGGATTTTTGAATCACCCTGAATATATATATATATATATATATATATATATATATATATATATATATATATATATATATATATATAGTCGAAGGTTTTCGGGTTGCTGAGTTTATCTCAGTCAACGATCGTTTTTACCTAAAAGTCCTTGGCTTGTACCTATAACATTTTTCCAACAAATAGCTAGAATTCGTAACATTATAACTTCACCAGATTAACTGCACAATCTGGCATTATTGCTTATGATTAGTCAATATACTGTAATTTGTGACAATTGACACATCTTTTTTTCTTTTAATCCTGATTTCATTTTAATTTTAATCGGTATTTGATACTATAAAAAATATTGATTTATCTTTATGAAACAAAGTAAATTAAATTGTGAATAATGATAAAATACAGTATAAATAAATGTGTGAAGTACACCCATTACTCAAAAACAGAAGAGGTGCGTGGTGGAGTATCAAACTTTGTTATGCCTCATAAAATGGTATAGTTTTTTTCTTCAATATATGCTTTGGATAGACTTGACGATATTTATTTTAATCTACAATCACTTTGTTTGAAACTGACCTTTGTAAGATGAAATATTGTTTGATAGATTACACAGTAAGTAAATCGTGAATATAAGATAATTAAAAATAATTTACAATAATCAATATTTTTAATATAGTTCTAGTTAATACTTCAACACAAACTATTAAAGTAATTAAACTTTCATGCAAATGAATCCAAATCGGGTCGATTTGTTGTCTGATTAATTAAGATAACATGTGGTATACATATTCATAAGCAAAATAGGTAAATAGGAAAATTAAATCGTCACATCCCAGTTAACATTAAAATAAATTAACTTTGAACAACGTGTGAAATATAGGTAAAGATAAAATCCACCTCTGAAGATACATATACCTTTAGAAATTGTAACCCTTTGTTCTGCGGATATATTCCAAACTTTACAAATTGTATGGAGAATACACCATACAAGAAAATTAGCAGTATGATAGGGAATTTTTCTTGGGAATAACCAATTTTATTATGTAAAAAATAATAGAAAACTTTGATTTTTTTTAAATGACTTCACAATATTAGAACTCTATGTGAAAGCATGTCATATGATGGGCCCTTTTTTCTATAAGATTTCCTAATAAGTTATTTGTATCTTCATAAGATCCAGAATAAACTTACACTTGCCATTATTTAAAACTCTTAAAATTTCGCGGGCATATAACGTCCCATAGCGACATTTCTTCAGCAGGAAATCTTTTATGAATTCTCAAATACCCTGTGGAAATTTACTTTTCAGATTAATTATTCAACATGCAAGAATTGAAAGATAAATGTAAGTTCATTGTTTTGTTTACTTTTTGCTGTTCGAGTAATGGTTTTCGGTCATGCTATGTTAATAATTAATAATAAATAAATAAATAATAATTATATTACAGAATAACAAAGCCATTTTACACTATTATTATGCATGCAATGTACAATGTAGATATGAACACTCGAGAAATTATAATAATGATAGTTGATGCTGGTAGCCATTACTATGTGGTAGTTAATCATCTTCGGGAAATGTTTAAAAAGGAACTACCATGTTTTATACCACTAAATTTATTAAGAAAACAGTGACTGCAGTTTCAACTCACAGAGTCATTTTCAAACTGAATTACAAAGGTAGACTAAGTATTCAACACAGAAACATGAGAAAATTTAACAATAAATAAAAACTACCTGAAAAATTACATTATTACCAAGGGGAGGTACTAAATTTTGGGAACTAATTATTATTTGGCGACAACAAATAACGGGGAAAACCCAAGTTCTGTCTGGTCATTAAGCAAATGTACATTTTTATTTTTACTATGTTTATATATTTCTAAAGATTCAAGAATATTTAACTTTTGGCCCTTTGTTGAATAATGTAATATGTCAGTGTTGTTTAAATCAGGAAAACTGTGGCTCTGTTCTAAGTAATAGTTGGCAAAACTCGAGTCTGTTTTTTGTAGTCTATATGATCGGTGGTGTTCTGAAAAGTGAGTTTTTAAGCTTCTACCACTTTATCCAATATACAAGCTACCACACTCTGAACATTTTAACTTATAATCCTGATTTATCAAATTTATTAATTTTATCTTTAGCATTGTAAAGGATAGTGGACCGATTGTGTTGAGATTTAAAGGCTATTTTTATGTTATGTTTGGAAAGAGAGAAAACTATGTTTTCTGATAGGGTACCACAGTATGACAAAGATATATAAGATGAACTATCTTTATCATTTTTTATTTTGGGATATATTGAAATAAAAGCTAGTTGTTTTTGTTTTTTAGTTATTAATTTCTTTTTAGTTTGTTGGGAGAAATTGTTTGATATTGCAATCCTTTCAATGATATTTAGTCCCTCTTGAAGATCTTCTTCAGAGAGAGGCAGAGAGAATGCAGAATACAATTTACTCTGGAAACTGAAAATAACCATAAAATAAATTTTGTAGGTGTCACCATATCTCACCTCAATAATCAGGGTAATTTTAAACTTTTTAGAAAACCAACGTTTACAGGTAATACTATATCTAATGACTCTTTTCACCCCTTACAACACAAAATAGCTGCATACAATTCAATGATACATAAAGCATTCTCTTTGGCTCTCTCTGAAGAACATCTTCAAGAGGAACTAAATATCATTGAAAGGATTGCAATATCAAACCATTTCTCCCAGGAAACCATAAAGAAATTAATAACAAAAAAAAACAACTAGCTTTTAATTCAATATATCCCAAGATAAAAAATGATAAAGATAGTTCATCTTATATATCTTTGTCATACTGTGGTACCCTATCAGAAAACATAGCTAATACTTTTTCCAAAGATAACATAAAAGAGGCCTTTAAATCTCAACATAATCTGTCGACTATCCTTTTCAATGCTAAAGATCTTCTTCTTCTTCATGTACCTTCTCCATTTCGGAGGTTGGTTATCATCATTGCTATTCTGACCTTGGAAGCTGCGGCCTTGAATAGATCAGATGACTTGACGTTGAACCATTCTCGCAAATTCCTAAGCCAGGATATTCTTCTTCTTCCAACAGATCTTTTTCCCACAATCTTTCCTTGGATTATGAGTTGCAGAATCTTATACCTTGGACCTCTCATGATGTGGTCGAGATATTGCAATTTTCTCTTTTTTACTTCATATAGGATCTCTACGTCCTTCTTCATTCTTCTCAGAACCTCCAAGTTGGTCACATGTTCTGTCCATGATATTAGCAGCATCCTACGGTAGGTCCACATCTCGAAGGCTTCTAGTTTCTGCTCGCAATGTAAGTTGAGGGTCCAAGCTTCTACACCATACAATAGGACTGGGAATACATAACATTTAAGCATCCGAATTCTTAGGTCCAGGCTCAGATCGCGACTACAGAGCAGCTTCTTGATCTTCACAAAGGATGCACGGGCCTTCTCAATGCGAATCTTTATTTCTGAACAATAGTCCATGGAACAGTTGACACTTGTACCCAAGTAGTCATATCTCTCGACTCTTTCCAACCTTTCGCCTTCGACATACAGATGTTCATTGGGTACTTCAGTTTTGGTGACAATCATGTATTTGGTCTTCTTAACATTAAGTGTCAGACCATATTCTCGACTAGTTGTGGTGACATTATTCAACATATTCTGAAGGTCTTGCATGTTTTCGGCGAGAAGTACTGTGTCGTCTGCGGAGCACAAATTGTTCAGTGGAATGCCGTTAACTCGTATTCCACCGGTGTCATTTTCGAGGGCTTTGGCAAAGATTTCCTCTGAGTAGAGGTTAAAAAGGAGTGGTGAGAGAACACATCCTTGTCTCACCCCTCGCTTGATCTCCACTGCATTCGTTAGTTCAGATTGGACGCGGACAGACGCACTTTGGTTTAGGTACAGTTTTACAATTCCTAAAGATAAAATTAATAAATTTGATAAATCAGGAGTTTATAAGTTAAAATGTTCAGAGTGTGTTAGCTTGTATATTGGACAAAGTGGTAGAAGCTTTAAAACTCGCTTTTCAGAACACCACCGATCATATAGACTACAAAAAACATACTCGAGTTTTGCCAACCATTGCTTAGAACACAGCCACAGTTTTCCTGATTTAAGCAACACTGATATATTACATTATTCAACAAAGGGCCAAAAGTTAAATATTCTTGAATCTTTAGAAATATATAAACATAGTAAAAATAAAAATGTACACTTGCTTAATGACCAGACAGAACTTGGGTTTTCCCCTTTATTTGTTGTCGCCAAATAATAATTAGTTCCCAAAATTTAGTACCTCCCCTTGGTAATAATTTAATTTTTCAGGTTAGTTTTTATTTATTGTTAAATTTTCTCATGTTTCTGTATTGAATACTTAGTCTACCTTTGTAATTCAGTTTTAAAATGACTCTGTGAGTTGAAACTGCAGTCACTGTTTTCTTAATAAATTTTGTGGTATAAAACATAGTAGTTCCTTTTTTAACATTTCCCGATAATAATGATATCTATAAATTATTTGAACTAAGGACTAATCGAGATCAGTGTACTGCGCAAGGTGGCAAAAAAGTACCCATTTTATCCAAAGTTGTAAATCACCCTAAAACATTTGAACGGCTTCTTATTGGACGGTCAGTATATCTAGCATCACCAATTGATCCAATCTTTCTAAATTTCACAGTTGGCAAAGTTAAATCAATATTCTGATCATATTTTTAACGAAATTTGCAAATAAGGACGTGTAGTTTTCTCGTGTACTGCTTCATTTTTTTTTACTAACCCTAAATTTTCATCTGTCAAACCCTTTTTGTTTGGTTGCCAACGCTTTACCCTACAAATGGCGGCAAATTTAAATCTTGCGTGAATTTCGAGACATTTTTTATTTCGGGCTTCCTATCCTGATGTTACTTACGCTAATAAATCAAGTTATGTAGAAACTTATACCCTTTCATTTCGGAAGTACAAGTTTCTAATCGTTCCTACACAATCTGTTTACTAATTTCACCCACTCTAATAGAATTTACATAAGGTATGCAAGTTGTCATGAGAATGCAAGGACGGATATTAACAGACATCCTACCTCTGAAAATGTAGCGTTTGGCGTTTGTGTTGAAGCTTACTAAACTTATTTTATATTGTTTAACATTTGCACGAAATTCTCTTGGGAAAATTAAAGTCTAGGGGACAATTAAACTGGTAGAAATTTTAATAATTTCCTATAATTTAAAACGTATTTTTTTTATTTTTACTTAGTACATTACCGTAATTGTTAAAATGATGCGGTACAGTACACAACTCTAAAAAATATATTTTTGTGTTTAACTAACAACATCAAATACTATTTTAATAACGTGCTTAATTTTTTTTTTATAAAGTAGTTATTTTAAAAAGAAGTTAAATTGAAAAGTAATTTTAAATGAAGTCTGTAAATGTTGTGTGATTCACAAATTGTATCTTGGTTTCATAACTTATTGTTATATGATGTTTCTGTATTACAGTGCTTAAAATATTGAAAGAACATAAAATTTTTTTAAAAAAGTTGAACCGACTTCTAAAAGTGCGCAATAAAGTGAAAAATAACTGTAAATTTTTATATGGAATTGACATTTTTGAAGTCGACGCCAAACTAATACTTGATAAAATGTGATTCGTACGAACCGATAAGAAATACTTTATTTATAATTGCTTTCTTACCATAATTTGTATATATATATATATATATATATATATATATATTAGTAGTTATTTATTTCATTTATAAATAATTTGACTTCAAAAATTACAACTCCATATAAAAATGTATAGTTATTTTTTACTTTCTAACGCACTTTTAGAAGTCGGTTCAATTTTTTTTATTATAATTTTATTTTTAGATTTTTAGTTTTGAATTCGTTATGATAGCCATAAATTATTTAAACTAAGTACTAATCGAGATTAGTGTACCTCGCAATGATTCCAAGGTCGCAAAAAGTACCCATTTTATCCAAAGTTGTAAATCACCCTAAAATGAACCACTAAAAATTTTTTGATTCTTTGAGTTCTCCAAATACCAGTGAAATTGTGTTCAACAAATATTTAGTCTGTCATAGTAAATCCACTATCTTAAATTTCAAATAATTTTAGGTTGGTAATATAGACCCCAAAACCTTCCAATATCGATGTTTAAAGAACCGATATATTTTATACTGCATATTGAGTTTGTATACGCCTCAAGAACCCCACAATATCAATTTTCAACATTTAAAGAACCTGAGATGTAAATTTATTACCTCGATATATTTTATACTGCATATTGAGGTTGTATACGCCCCAAGAACCCCACAATATCAATTTTAGACAAAATCGGAAAATGTAAAATTTTCAGTCGCTCATATTATATCCTTATCAACCTAATAGTTGTAAAAAATTAACTTAATGTTCGTAATACACTACATTGAAAACCCTCTGATATCAAATCTGAAAAAATGCGAATAAAGTAAAATTTTCAATCCACCATATTGGATCCGCCATATTGAATTTGAAAAAAAAATATTTTAACGTCTTAAACTAGTCTAAATCTAAACCCTTCAAATACCCTTAGTATCAATTTTGAATGAAATACGGAAATCTAAAATTTCTAGACCGTCAATTGTATCAGTAAGTTATTAAAAGGTTGTACACCGAAGAAATCAAGAAATAGACGGGTTTTGTATTTCAGTGTATAATTTAATTAAAATCGGCCAAGCGCTTTCGGTCTAACAGACCATCCTCAGGGCTCAGACCTCGTCAAAGGGCACACCTTAACCCTGCCAGTTTGAGAGCAGTCGCCAGCCGTAGCCTCCACACAGAACAAATTGTACACAATTAAAAACCTTTAAAAAACCTTGTCACAAATTAAAATTAAAACAAAACATTCAACATACTAGTACATTAACACTGTTAAAACAATAAAGGTTTTTAATTGTGTACAATTTGTTCTGTGTGGAGGCTACGGCTGGCGACTGCTCTCAAACTGGCAGGGTTAAGGTGTGCCCTTTGACGAGGTCTGAGCCCTGAGGATGGTCTGTTAGACCGAAAGCGCTTGGCCGATTTTAATTAAATTATACACTGAAATACAAAACCCGTCTATTTCTTGTTTTCTTTCGTCAATTGTATCGACATATTAGATTTTCTTAAAATAATTTTATATTCGCTATTTACATCCTCAAAAACGATTCAGTTCCACCCTTGAATAAAATCGAAAAATGTAAAATTTTTAGTCTGTTATATTGTATTCGCCATATTGAATCCTGAAAAAATATTTTTAAATTCATAATTTACACCCTCAATTAACTTTTGGAGAAAATCGAAAAATGTAAAAGTTTTTCAAAAAATATTTTAAGTTCGTAATTAACACTAACAAAAATCCCGCAATACTGATTTTAGACAAAATCGATAGATGTAGAATCTTTAATCTTCCATTTTTAAACAATTTCAGATTCGTAATGTGCGATCCCAACACCAATTTTGGAGAAAATTGGACAAAATTAAATTTTTTTGTCTGCCATATTGGATCCGCCATATTGAATTTTTAAAAAATAATTTCAGATTTGTTGTGTACGATCCCGAAAATTCCCCCATACCAGTTTTGGAGAAAATTGGACACAATTAATTTTTTTGGCCGCCATATTATCAGCGCCATCTTGGATTTTACTGCACCAATTGCGTCCAACAAAATATGGAAAAAAATTGGATCCGCGATATTGAATTTTTAAAAAATATTTTGGATTCGTTATGTGCGATCCCGAAAACTCCCCTACACCAATTTTGGAGAAAATTGGACAGAATTAAATTTTTTTGTAGGCCATATTGGATCCGCCATACTGAATTTTTAAAAAATAATTTCAGATTTGTTGTGTACGATCCCGAAAATTCCCCCATACCAATTTTGGAGAAAATTGGATAAAACCATTTTTTTTGTCCGTCATATTATCAGCGCCATCTTGGATTCTACTGCACCAATTGCTTCCAAAAAAATATGAGACTACCGCAGCAACTTCCTGAACATAACGTAAAAAATTTCATTGAAATCGGTGCCACCGTTCCGGAATAATCAGTGTACGTACATAAAAAAAATACATAGTCGACGAATTGAGAACCTCCTTCTTTTAGAAGTTGGTTAAAAATAGATAATAGCCTTTCAATTAGAAACTAAAAATAAAAGAATTAATCCAGCGTAAGTTATAATCAAAAATATGTTATACCCACAGTTAAACAGCGTAAAGAAAGCCTTTTTCTGTGGGGTTCTTTCTCATGCAATGGGGTGGAAGCTTTGAACTTTATCAATGACATCTTAGATCGATTTTCCTGTTATATAATAAATCAACAGAAATTAAGAAAGGGGGTTTTTCGTCATTATCTTGATAACTTGTTTATCGATTTTCACGTATGAAACAGGAAATTAAAATTCTTTTTAATATCTACAACTTTTATTGAGACAAATTTTCTCTAAAATGTCACCGGAAAATTCTACGGGCAAAAAAATCGAATTTTTCGACTTTGGCTGTAGTTTATAAAAAAAACAGGGCCGATCTGATAGTACGTCTTTACGTATTTATCATTTACTATCCCCCTGCCCCCCCCCCCCGTGACTTTAAACCTACAGATAACTTTAATAAATTTTTCGGCTAAATCGATTTTTTTTCATTACACAGATTGAATCAAAAATGCAAGAACTTTAAAAATCGGTTTGAGTTTACCTCGAACAAATAAAAAAAAACAAAAAAATTTACTTTTTCATTATATTAGTACTGAAGTATAGATTAGAATTTTATTTTTAACTCCATATATGCAAATAATTTCTTAATTTAATAATCCCATTTGGGGATAGCCGAGTCAGTTTAATTAATCTAAAATTACACGTGACCCAACTAGCCAATACTCTGATTTGTACCCAAGAAGGGACTCTAACGTTAATTAGAATTAGATGTCGGATAGTAATTCTGATTTTCAATTTGCAGATATTTGATGAAGTGATTTGAATCTGATGTAAGTGATATACGAAACGTTTTCTCGTAATCCTTTGGGTTTTTTTTAAGTTTTTAACTATTTGGTAAGTTTTTCTTAGTTTTTTTACTTTTGCAAAATTGAATGGTGCTCTCTATTACTAACAAAAGAAAATTTGAATTATTGGTACTAGAACCACGATCTTCTAGCCTCCGCAGGATAAGCTGTCGTAAGCACTTTGATGGTTGCATCAATAAATATCGTTACAATATATATATATAT
The DNA here is from genome assembly GCA_034092305.1 of Diaprepes abbreviatus. Taxonomy (NCBI): domain Eukaryota; kingdom Metazoa; phylum Arthropoda; class Insecta; order Coleoptera; family Curculionidae; genus Diaprepes; species Diaprepes abbreviatus. The sequence continues at coordinate 15,413,883 of JASJET010000054.1, forward strand.
ATATATATATATATATATATATATATATATATATAAGAAATTGCTAAGGAATACAATTTATCCTATTTCACCACCATCGAGATGATGGCCTACCTATACCACCATACCGAGAAGAAAGTCAAAACTTACCCTCCCCGCCACAGTGACATGGCAGAGGTACATGTTTCGTCTCTACTAGACTCATCAGGGTACCGACATGCATCTGGCTGTGCAAAGGACAGATCGGAAAGAAGCAAGCAAATACTGAACGCGTCTTCGCCGACCTCCTGCCGGATGGCGTATATATGTTTATGCGGCTTTCGCGGATTCCTCCGTGTGAGATGCAATAGCAGTGGGTATATCCACATTATGCCGTTGTAGTGCTGAAATATATGCAGCTCCATATATGAATGAAGTAAAATGCGAACAGTAAATGCAAACTTCGTTCCAACCATATCATTTCCGTGTTAGAGGTTGCACAGTTGGAATCCGCGAAAACCGCATAAATATATATATATATATATATATATATATATATATATATATATATATATATATATATATATATATATATATATATATATATATATATATATTGTCCTTTGCACAGCCAGGTGCATGTCGGTACCCTGATGAGTCTAGTAGAGACGAAACACGTACTTCTGCCGTATCACTGTGGCGGGGAGGGTAAGTTTTGACTTTCTTTTCGGTATGGTGGTATAGGTAGGCCATCATCTCGATGATGGTGGAATAGGATAAATTGTATTCCTTAGCAATTTGTTCCAACTGTGCAACCTCTAACACGGAAAGGATATGGTTGGAACGAAGTTTGCATTTACTGTTCGCATTTTACTTCATTCATATATGGAGCTGCATATAGTTGTACATTTGCTGAATGTGATTTCAGCACTACAACCCCATAATGTGGATATATCCACTGCTATTGCATCTCACACGGAGGAATTCGCGAAAACCGCATAAACATACATACATATATATATATATATATATATATATATATATATATATATATATATATATATATATATATATATATGACAAAGTTGTCCTCCATATAATTTTTAAATTAAATAGGAAATTTTGGCTTCGTAAACATGGATTGTCAATACGCATTACTATAATTTTATTGTCAAGCCATGATATGGTATTCTTGTGTAATTGATCCGTTGTGCCTTATCTTTTTCTCTGGTTAAAAATAGTGGAAAAGGTGCAGATGGCGTCTAGATGAATTTTACTGGATAAAATGACCTGAGGAGTCCCAATGAGGACGAAACAGTATTGTTGCTATATTCCGGACCCAGAGCTTCTTTATTATTTTCCAGTTATCTTCACTTTTTAGTATGAGAGTAATTCATTACTGACCCAAACTTAGGTTTCCCAACAAATACACGGTACAATTTTAGAGATATAAAATCTAATAATTATTTTTACTAACTGTAAATCCCATTTGGTTTAATCTTCACATAATCCGATTATTCTGTGTAGTAACAACCTTCCTGGTTTTAACGAATGCATTAATCCAGATAGTCTCTAATCTGCTTTAAATTCCTGGAATCACGTTAAAATAATACCTTTATTATTGCACATATCCGCATATATTCGGCCTTTTTAGTATGCAAACGAATGCGACAAAAATAATTGTTTATAATAATTTTTAATTGAATAAATTTGTTTTATATTATAGGAGAGATATTATAATTATTTAATCAATGTTGTTTTTCAGTTACCAAACGCAGGGAGGCGGTATTTCTTTTTGTACCCCGCAAATGGCAAATGTTTGACATTCTCTCGTTACATGTTGAATTGTTTCTGATATTTGACATCTATATCGATAATGGTTGTCTTATATTAAAGTTTCTTTAACGATGTATTCCTGATAGTTTTTTGTTGGAATAACTTAACCTTAAATAGTCCTTTGGAAACCTTCAACTTCTGGATCCATTTGCTCTGACATCAACCAGTAATTCGACATAAATTTCTCGACAATTTTCAGGATAACGTCATTTGGGTGGCGCTCATGAAGATGCTTCTTCTTGGACCTTCTCTTGGTTTATTTAGCAATAAGAAGCAAGTTCATATTTACTCAATTCTAGAGGTATTAAACTGATTCGCACATTGCCCGAGGCAATACGGAAAAGTCTGCTGAACCTTTGGAAATGAGAATGTAAGAGTTTAGTTTATTGTTAATCAACTATATTTTAACGCAGCGAATGCTTGGCATTCTCCTATTATGTGCTGATTACACAGCATAACGTGAAATTTGAATATCGAATAAGCATAGTCATTTCTTGTAGATTTTGGGTAGCTGAATTCGAATCCAGAGTTGCTTCATCACCTCACGTCTTTCAAATATCCTTCATTCATTCATTCATATCAGCCCGTTTTCATCCACTCCTGAATGTAGGCCTCTTCCATATTTTTCCATTTCTGTCGGTCCGTAGCGATCCCCATCCAGTTTTTTCCGGCAATTTTCTGGATGTCGTCACGCCATTTCTTTTGGGGCCTCCCAACACTTCTCTTGTTCTCTCTTGGCCGCCATGCTGTTATCTTATATGTCCATCTATCTATGTCATGTCTTGCGATATGTGCACCCCATCTCCATTTTAGCTGCGCTACTCGTTTGCTCACATCTGTTATTTTCGTTCTTCTTCTGATTTCTTCATTTGGAACTCTATCTCGTAAACTAATTCCCAGCATAGCCCTTTCCATTGCTCATTGTGTAACCCGAAGCTTGTTAATGGCTTTACATGTTAGGGAGGTTGTTTCAATACCATAAGTAAGAACTGGCAGGATGCACGACTCGTAGACTTTTCTTTTCAGACTTATGGGGGTGTTACTGGATTTAAGAATGAATCCGAGTTTGCCAAAAGCTGCCCAGCTGAGACTTATTCTTCTAGAAATTTCAGCCGATTGGTTTTGTTCTAGACTCATTATTTTTATTTTTGACAAGTTCATTTTGAGTCTTATCCTAGCTGATGCTTGATGAAGTTCTTGTATCATACATTGGAGTTGTTCTGGTAAATCACTGATTATAACAATATCATCAGCAAATCTTAAGTGGTTTAGTCGTGTTCCGTCTATGTTAATTCCCTTGTCATGCCAGTCCAAGCCCCTAAATACATCTTCAAGTGCCAACGTGAACAATTTTGGAGAGATTGTGTCTCCCTGACGTACGCCTCTTTTTATAGGTATCCTCGAGGTTTTTATATTCTCGTCTATTGTAACTTGCACGTAAGCGTTTTCATATATATGCTGAATCAGCAGAGTATCTTGAATCAACCCGAGCATTGTCCAGTGCTTTGAGAACTGCCCATGATTCGATAGAACTGAACGCCTTCTGGTAATCAACGAAAGCCAAATGCAGAGGTATATTATATTCCGTGGTTTTTTCGATAAGCGTGTGTACTGTCTGTAGATGGTCTATTGTACTGAAGTTCCTGCGAAATCCGGCTTGTTCTGAAGGTTGGTATGCGTCCAACTTTTGCGTCAGTCTGTTAGTTATTATTTTTGTAAGAAGTTTGTACAAGTGGGACAGTAAGCTAATTGGCCGATAATTTTCTATGTTATTTCTATCGCATTTTTTGTATAATATGATCACTTCTGCGTTTTCCCATGCCTCGGGTATTTTTCCATATATTAAGCACTTGTTCAACAAAATTCTCACGCTTTCTTGTAGTTGTTCTCCCCTTATTTTTAACATTTCGGCGGTTATACGATCCTCGCCAGGACTTTTATTATTTTTCATTTGACTAAGCGCTTTCATTAACTCTACGGTATTTATTTCGAGCATCTCTTCTGAACCGACATTTCTTACTTCCTTTCTTTCGTAGTAAGGACCTTGAGTTTTTGGACTGTATAACTCTGTATAAAAGTCCTGGACAGCCATCGTGATTTCCTCCCGGGTACTAACTAATTGGCCTTGTTTAGTTTTAAGTCCGGAAATTTTTGTCCGGCCCCTACCCAATTGAGATCTGAGAACCTTCATTGATTTGTTAGCTTCTATCGTGTCTTTAATCACTTTTGTATTATGCTTTCTTATGTCCTTCCTTATGTTTTTGTTAATTTCTTTATTTATGTCCCTATATTCTTCACAGTTTCGGTCCACATTTCTTCGTTTTTCTATGAGGTTCTTGGTATACGGGCCGATTTTACTACTTTTTTCTTTATTTTTAAAACATATCTCTTTTGTTGCTGCTTGTATGCTATTATTAATGTGTTGTGCTAATTCATTGATGTCCATTTCTTCCTGGTCTTCTTTACTTATAAGTTTATTCTTTGTTACGTGTTCGAATTTTTCCTTGTTTTGTTTTAGTATTTCGTTTGTTGGAATGGGTTTTCTTCTGGTGTTAATGGTAATCGCAGCTCTGATCAAGCGGTGATCGCTATTGGTGTCGAATTGGTTAAGGACAGTGATATCTTCGCAAATGTTCTTTTGGTCAGTTATAATATAGTCGATTTCGTTTTTTGTGATACCATTCGGGCTTTTCCAGGTCCATCTCCTATTTAAAGGTTTTTTGAAGAAAGAATTCATACAATACAAGTTTTCATTTCTACAGTAGTTAATCAGCATATCTCCTCTGGAGTTTCTCTGACCCAGACCAAAGCGACCTATATTTGGGATATTGTTGTTCTCGTCGTGACCAATTTTTGCATTAAAGTCTCCCATTATTATTACGATTTTAGCTTTTTCTCTCGTTTTTGCTGTAGTTATGTCCTCATATATCTGTTCAACCTCTGAGTCTTCTGAAGCGCTTGTTGGGGCATACACCTGTATTACCTGAATGCTATACCTTTTATTAATTTCTATTACTATGTAGATAACTCTGTCAGACATTGCTTGCCTCTTTGTTACTTTGTGTTTTAAACGTTTATTAACAAGTATTGCCACTCCTCCTTCGTAGTCTTTTATTTCGCTGTTATTTTGATATAGCAAATGTCCCGATTTTAATAAGGTAGTTATTTCTCCTTTGAGTCTCGTTTCACTGAGACCTAAGACGTCCCATTTAATGTGATTAAGTTCTTCCTCCAATCTTTCGAGGTGTTCGTCTTGTCTCAGTGTTCGTATATTATAAGTAGCGAAGTACATTTTTCTGCATTTAGAGGATTTGTTGTTGTTCTGCCGGGGTTTATGGTTAGTCGAGTTTCTGCCTCCCCCAGAATCCATGAGGCTGACTGACGAATCAGTGTGGGATTCAAAACGCCGTGCGCCACCCACCTGGGGTACTTTATTTTTGAAGTTCGACATGTTACCATGGAGTTTTGGAAGGTAATTAGCCTTAAGACGCCACGCTGGCCGTTCGGGTTTGGCGAATTTGGGGGTAGGATGGTAGTGGGATGATAATTTGGATTTGGTTAGGTTAAAAAGGGGATAGGACATGAGTATCTCCCGGGATTTCAAATATCCTAACCTAAGTCAATCAGCACATTTTAAATCTAGAATAATTCAAAAAGTCTAACTTACGATATAAATTTTCTTGATGATAATTTAATGCCACGACGCCATAATTTATGATTGCAGAATAAACAGTAAACTGCCAGAATTCTTGAAAATTTTGCTTCCTAAATACATATAAATTTGAATCACTCCTATAATGAGAATTGTGTCCCTTAAAGACAGCATTTTTGTATATCTACCTTTGTCTGTCCAAATGATATTGTCTTGAAAAAAAATTGTTTCCTTGCGTCCAAGTTATTGTAAATTCACAAAATGCCACTAGTCTTGGAGAATCAGTTTCTTTTAGATTTTGAACCATTGAAAATGTGTATGAATGAAATTTATGTTTGCGTAATATTGTATGAACTGTTGATTTAAATAATTCTGACTCTAAAGCAGCTTGTTTTGCAGACATTGTTGGATATGCAACGAAATATCCCAAACTAGCAATTTCAACATTTTCATTATTAACAAGAGGTTTATTTTTTTGCACGATTGCCTTGACGGGTCCAAAGTTCTTAAAGTTTTCTATAATTTGTTTACTTGCACCTTGTGATGACGTCTGTTTTTGCGGATACATGCAAATGCGTCACAGGTTGTTGATATAACTTTATCAGATTCTCCATAAATAATAAATAAGCTTAAATAATCTTTCTTTGTATAATTTTAGCGCCTCGGCATGATTATTAACTTTCAAATGGTGGCAGCTTCATACAGATCTTTAGCAGTTGATCGTTTTTCAATGCCGTCATAACCAACTATAAGTAAAACGTCATAGCCGACTAAGACTATAACTGAACTATATATTTGCAGCAAAATTGCCATATAAAAATATTAAATCGGCAATATTTCGAAAGCTAAAAATTTACCTTTATTGTTAATGCAAAGTAAGATAAAATCAAAAAATTTGGGGACTTTCATTTAAAAAGATTGACTTGATGATTCCGTCAATTTAATTTTTAATCTTATTTTTTGAACACCCTGTACTATTGGTTATCAAAATATTATAAAAATTTAATAAAGTAGGCCGTTTTTAACAAGGAATCCACCCTAAATTAAATAAAAAAGGATTCCTTATAGGAAAAATTGATAATTATTTTAGGGTCTTCAAACGTCCTTTTTGACATAAAAACTTAAATATGTCAAAAACGCTTAGACTTAGATACAGAATATAATTCACAAAATGTGCTTAGAACCTTACGCAGAATCAAAAAATGCAATAATATATGGGGTGATCTATTTAAAATAAGCAAGTTGACACATACTTCCGATATAATCAGAAGTGCCACCATCTTGAAAACAATTTAGCCGGGTTGCCCCCATCAGTATTAGTATACTCTCAAATTTTCAAAATTTTTTTGGCATATAGTTTTCTATATATAGATCGAATTAATTCCCAGTGGGACACCCTGTATATAAAAAAATTATTTATGACATCGATTGGTAATACAGTCCCATTGGAAGGGTACCTGACTCACGATCTCTTGAGCTGGTTCATTTCTCAGATAGTGTAATTTTTTTAAAGTATTTTTGTATATTCATTATTCCACCAAAACAATAATTGCGGAAAAGAGGCCAAATTCTCTGCTATTTTAGTTTGCTTCGCTAGCAAAACAAATGAAATATAAATGACGACCATGTTTTGTTGTGTTAATGTTTATGGAGGGATATTTATAATTTAATTAATTGAATTTAACGATATAAATAATGTTTTATTTTGCCTTCATTTTATTAGTGTCACTTTTATAATTATACAGGATGCATCATAAGTAATGATACATTAAGCATCATATGTTTATTATATGAGTATATTTTTACATTTTACAAATAACATAATACTTTTTATTATAGGAAATCGTTCACAATCGTGAATAACACCACTCTTATTTGAAAAACAAACAGATAATATAATAATCTGTGACAAATGGTGTTTAAATTTTATATCTATTCATAATTAGATAATACATCAGAACTTCAACCAATAATTATCGCAGAAACAGTAAAAACTGAAAATATTGGTCCCGGGTAATATGTACAAAGGTTCCCTGGATAATAGAGTTTCCGGACCCTGTTCATGTTATGTAAACTGTTAAGAAAACCTTGTGAGGGTGTTTTCTCGGGAAAGTATCTCCGATTTATAAAATTAAAGATATTTTTAGGGACCGTTTGTGTTACGAGGATTTTTTTTCATATTTGGTAGCTACCACAGGGGATTAAAGTTAAATATATCATACGAGAAAGAATAATAATAGAAGTGTACATAATGGTGACGTAATCCGACGTAATAAAATAATCAGTATTTTTTTCTAAAATTAGGATATTTTCGTCAATAATCAAGAAGAACTATACAATTTTTTATTTAATTTTAGAAAATAAAACGAAAACATGCTTATATTTTGTTTATTTTTATTTTTTATCATATCTATTCTTGGAAAATTAGTTATTGTTGTATGATTACGCTTACTTGTATTATGCTGGTCTTTCCCACGGCGGGCGCTCCAAGCAAAATGATTTTGATAAGGTCCATGTATTCTGGACTGGTCTCCACAGGAGAACAAGCATCGTCTTTGACATCTGATGAAGTGGCATTTTGTTGATTTTGCCGTCGTTCTAGAAAATCCAGATCCAACTCTGAAATAAAGAGAAAAAATTTCAAATTTTTTATAATTAGTAGTTATCCGTCGCAAATTGCCTCTACATAAGTCTGATCACGTCAAGTAGACCCCTATTTTCTATTTGAAGATGAAATTCGAGTTCATATATTTTAGTCAAAAGTAGTTATTACCAAAATCAATCCTAAAACAGTTTTCCAAAATTTTCATTTTAACAACAATTTTTTTCGGAATTAAAATTTTTGGGACTTGGATGCATGGTAAATAAAAGTGAATATATACTAATATTGATAAGAAATATTGTTGCTTGAAATATAAAAGCAGTGACCATATCATTTCATCCAGGATTTATTAAAAAAAATTGTGCCATTTATTTATTGTTAAATAAAATTTATATCTTGTGTTTTAATCATTCTGTGTATTGATTGTCTGATTGTGATCTTATAAAAAAAACTAAACTCACCTGAGAAAGAGTCTATTAACAGGTAGGAATACATCTATATCTATATAGAATATTTTGAAAATTTTTCAAATTGGTAAGAAATATTTGTAATTTATTATAATTATTTTTTACCTGGCGGTCAACAAATAAATATTAAAATTTTTAGTTAAATTTTTGCAATATTTTGGAAAAATTAAAAAAAATAAATTCAGAAATAAATAATAAATAAGTTTCCTAAATTTTTTTTTTAACCGGGCAATATTTTGTGTGGGTAACTATAGAGTGGGCGTGCACCGTAATCTTCACAATATATATATATATATATATATATATATATATATATATATTGATATTAAATGTAAAATAAATTATACAATAGTAAATTTTTTTAAATGCTTATTTTTCATTCTCTCCTTCCCGGCTAACTCCTTAGTTTCCTCTTAATTATGTAAATATTCGGTATATATTACAATACATAATTAAATTTGTTTAATTTTCTTTCATTACATTATTCTTAGAAAGAAAAGTAGATGTTCGTTTAATGTATGTTTACAAAAGTAAGTTAGGTATTAGATTATATTTAAAAACTTTTAATGATCCTTAAAAACAATTTTTATTTCGTTTTCTAAAAAAAATCTTTGGAAAGTTTTTGAAATAACAAAGGTACATCATTAAATTTTATGGAAGTTTTAGGTTTCTCTAACTAGATTGCAAAAATATCAAAAAAAAATTATAATTAACTGTTAATCAGTTACTGGAAAATTATTAATCAACAAATTGAAACTATCAGGACGTCTCATTTAGCTGTAATGGCGTTTTGGTTTTAGAATAAATTTTAGAAAGAGTAAGTAATTGTTTTTAGCTATTTAATAACTGTATTTTTAAAAATATTCATCAATTTGTCAATAAGAAATGTGTGGAAAAACTGAGTTTGTACTGTTACAATTGAAAGAGTGTTAACTGGGCTTAAAGATTGAGTATGTAACAGAGACGGTTGAGGAGGTATTTCAAAAATGTTTTCCGGAATATTGTATTTAGTATTATAAAGAAATTTTTTGACAATGTTGTCAGGGTAAGAATTCTCCAATAGTATATCATTAAGTTGGCATAATACCTCTGCTCTAAAATTCGAGTGTGTCAGTTTGACAGCTCTATTCGATCTCATAGGATGGTACGAATGGTAACTGATGAATCTATTAGAACAGTATGATTTTCTGTACCATTTAGTTTTTAGAGTGTTTTCATTCGTACGTATAACTAACATATCCAAAAATGGGATACTATTGTTAGTTTCTTCTTCAACTGTGAATTGAATATAAGGATTAAATGAGTTAAAGAGTTCAAGAACTATCTTAATTTTACCCTCAGGTAAAGCAATAAGTCATCTACATATCGCTTGACGAATGAAATGTGAAAAGGCATGTATTGGAGACAATTTTTAACCAGATCATCTAGCACATAGTTGACTAAAATAGGAGAGATTTTAGAGCCCATTAATGTTCCAAAAATCCATACTAGCTATAATTGAACACTAACACGTTGGAATTGAGAACAAATTCCATGAGTTGCTCAAAGAAGTCATAATCGAACCCACAGTACTGTATTATGTCATTTCATTTCTCACGAAGGCTGTGAGGAGAGCTTCTAAAAGTAACTTGGTAAATAGGGAGACTACATCAAAACTAACAATTATATAGTTATTAGGTAATTGAAAATTATTAATGAAGGTGCTAAATGAGAAGGAGTCCCTTATATAAAATTCATTATCAAAATTGTACGCTGCAGTTGGGATATTAGTGAGATATTTAGCTCTAGAACCATTTGGACAATTAATTGAATGAGCCGCATTGATAAGGTTGCCTTATGAATTTAAGGCAAGGTGTAAAATCTAGGACAGACTGTATCGTAAGTTGTTAATTTAGATTTACCATCCTCATCAATGGCGTCCTTGTCGTACAGAGATTTAACAAATTTGTTAGCTTTAAGTTAAACTATATATGTAGTATTATGATTTAATTTTTTATAATAATTGGTATCGTCTCACAATTCTTGACATATATTGGTCTTTTTCATTGCTACAGTTATATTATCGTTATCACTACGTAGTAGTGATGGGGGCTGGGTGATAGGAACGAGAAAGGGGAGATGTTATACAACTACTTGAACAACGAAAACCTATTTTGTCTCAATACCTTTTATAAAAAACCCAAACAACGTAAGTGGACCTGGACCAGCCCAGACAAAACAACTAAAAACGAAATAGACTGTATTCTCTCTAATAGGAAAAACATATGTACCGACGTGACAACACTGAATAAGTTTTATACCGGAAGCGACCACATATTAGATCAAGATACACATGAGAATAGAACGCAACAAGCTCATCAAACAAGAACGCTACCCAACCACGGAAACTCTGACACAAGAACAAATCAACTATCAAAATGAATTAGAAAAAAGACTAACACCAATAGAGACAATAAAGCAAATGCAAATAAACGAACTAGCCACGAAAATAAAAGAAACCATAAACACATCGGTTAAAAAAGTCTGCTCAAAATCAAAAATAACAAAGACCTTCAAACTACAACCAAATACCTTGCGACTTCTCAAAGAAAGACGAGAAAGGACAGATTGAACAACAGACAGTTTCAAAACTGTAAACAAGGAAGTGAAAAAGGAAATTAGAAAAGACAATAGAAATTACACCAATAAACTAATAAAAGATACAATAAGTGAAAACTGCAACATGAAAGTACTAAAAACAAAAAACTCAAGAGGCAAAACAAGAATAATAAAAATAAAAAAAGCGAAAAACGTGAGTATCCAGGACGAAAAGGAAATAAGCAGAGTCATAGAAGAATTCTACACCAAGCTATACTCGCCACACGCACAACAAGAGCAACAACGAACCAAAAGAACCATACTCAACATAGGCTCAGAGGAAAATCCAGAAGTAACAAACTCAGAAATAAGAATGGCATTAAATAAATTAAAGAACAATAAATGTACAGGAGAAGACAAAATTACAGTAGAGATGCTGAAAATTGGCGGCAGAAAAATAGAACAAATATTGAAGATTCTATTTAATAAAATAATTGAAGAGAGAAAAATTCCACAGGATTGGTATAACTCCGAAGTAATCTTAATATTCAAAAAGGAGGACAATACAAATATCGAAAACTACCGACCAATATCCCTACTATCACACATCTACAAGTTGTTAACCAAAATCATAACCAACCGCATAACAAACAAACTTGATTTTTACCAACCTGTCGAACAAGCTGGATTCAAAAAACACTTTAGCACCACAGATCACCTACACACCATAAGAATACTAATTGAGAAGTGCACCGAATAAAACGTACCGCTCCATATGGCTTTTGTAGATTTCCAGAAGGCATGGGCAGTATTACAATCCTTAGAAAACGCAAGAATCGATTCAAGATACATAAACATCATAAAGAACATATATGAAAATGCAACCATTCAAATAAAAATAGACGACAAGATGAAAACGAACCCCATAAAACTACAAAGGGAAGTGAGACAAGGGGACACTATCTCGCCATAACTGTTCACCCTAGTCCTAGAGGACATTTTTAAGGAACTTAAATGGGACATCAAAGGTATAAACATCAACGGAATATACTTGAACTATCTCAGATTTGCTGATGACATAATCTTAATCTTAATAGCAAGTAATCTCCAAGAATTGAACGAAATGCTACAACAGCTAAATGACATATCCGCATCTGTAGGCCTTAAAATGAACTACAACAAAACAAAAATAATGAGCCAAGAACAGGCAAACATAACAATATAGAACCAGAGGATAGAAAATGTCGAATACAATGTATACTTGGGTCATGATATCAGACTAGGGAAATCAAACCAGGATGCTGAAATAAAAAGAAGAACACAGCTGACATGGGCCGCTTTCGGTAAACTTGCATATATCCTGAAAAATAATTCAATTCCCATAAATCTAAAAAGAAAAGTATACGACACATGCATATTACCGGCGTGTACGTATGGATTAGAGACCATGTCTCTCACCAAAAAGTCCGTTAAAAAATTAGAAACAGTCCAAAGAGCGATGGAAAGAAACATGTTTGGAATATCATTAAGAGACAGGATTAGAAACACTGAGATAAGACGCAGAATGAAAATCAAAGACATCAGGAAGGAGGTTGCAAAGATGAAGTGGCGATGGGCTGGTCACATAGTCCAATATGAGGACAACAGATAGACACGAAGAATCCTGGAATGGAGACCGAGGGAGACAACAAGAAGCACGGGAAGACCTCAAAAAAGATGGGTAGACGACATAAGGACAGTGGCGGGCAAACAGTGGATGAGATTGGCGAAGAATAGAGAAAGATGGAAACAATTAAGAGAGACATACATCCAGGAGTGGATGGACAGAGGTTGACAAAGAAAGAGAGAGAGAGAGAGAGAGAGTAGTGATGGGTGGTTTCTTAAAAAGAGCCTCTTTTTGTTATAAATGTATGATAAAAACGATCTATTGTTATGATTTTTATGTAAAAAACTTGTAATAATATTAGTGTATTGAGAATGAAAGCAATCTTTCTGTTTATCATCAAATTTTTTTGATTTGATTTAGAAAATATTATAGTAAAAATATATGTTAATAACATAAGTGAGTATTATAAAAAACAGTCAGTAGCTTACATATACAGACAGACGTCGTCATAAATCAATCTTTATTTACTACGTAATAAAATTATTGACATTAATGAGTACCAACACTATTTTTAATATGCAAGATAAGAAAATCTATTTGTATAAAATAAAAAGCTAACTCTTTCAGAATAAATTAAAGCCTTAAAAGCAATTTTATGTCGTTCCTGTGCCCTATTTCCGACTAAAAAAAGTTACGCCATGTGCTGTCTAAATAGAGCTTTATAAAATGGCGCCGTTGAGTTGACAAGCTTAGTACAAAAAACTTATTTACAGCTTGAAAGCATTAAATCCGTACTTATTTACTTTTCTGGGAAAGTTTTACCGTCTATTAAAGTGGAAAATTCCAAACTGTTTCGGATGACCTGTGAAGCAATGTATGAAGCGAAAATGTAATAAATAAATATCTTCGGGAAATGTTTAAAAGGAACTATTATGTTTTATACCACTAAATTTATTAAGAAAACAGTGACTGCAGTTTCAATTCACAGAGTCATTTTCAAACTGAATTACAAAGATAGACTAAGTATTAAATATAGAAACATGAGAAAATTTAACGATAAATAAAAACTACCTGAAAAATTACATTATTACAAAGGGGAGGTACGAAATTTTGGGAACTAATTATTATTTGGCGACAACAAATAACAGGGAAACCCCAAATTCTGTCTGGTCATTAAACAAATTTACATTTTTATTTTTACTATGTTTATATATTTCTAAAGATTCAAGAATATTTAACTTTTGGCCCTTTGTTGAATAATGTAATATGTCAGTGTTGCTTAAATTAGGAAAGCTGTGGCTGTGTTCTAAGCAATGGCTGGCAAAGCTCGAGTCTGTTTTTTATAGTCTAAATGATCGGTGGTGTTCTGAAAAATGAGTTTTAAAGCTTCTACCTCTTTGTCCAATATACAAGCTATCACACTCCGAACATTTTAACTTATAAACTCCTGATTTATCAAATTTATTAATTTTAACTTTATCATTGTAAAACAGATTGTGTTGAGATTTAAAGGCTATTTTTATGTTATCTTTGGAAAGAGTATTAGCTATGTTTTCTGATAGGGTACCACAGTATGACAAAAATATATAAGATGAACTATCTTTATCATTTTTTATTTTGGGATATATTGAATTAAAAGCTAGTTGTTTTTGTTTTTTAGTTCAGGTTAGTTCAGGTTTTTTTATGATTTGTTGGGAGAAATTGTTTAATATTGAAATCCTTTCAATGATATTTAGTTCCTCTTGAAGATCTTCTTCAGAGAGAGAGACAAAGAGAATGCTCTATGTATCATTGAATTGTATGCAGCCATTTTGTGTTGTAAGGGGTGAAAAGAGTCATTAGATATAGTATTACCTGTAAATGTTGGTTTTCTAAAAATTTTAAAATTACACTAATTATTGAGGTGAGATATGGTGAGATCTAGAAAATTTATTTTATGGTTATTTTCAGTTTCCAGAGTAAATTGAATTTTTGGATGGCAATTATTAATGTATTGTAAGAATTTTTGAAGCTGTCTAGTAGTGCATTTAAAACATACTAGAACATCATCCACATATCTGTACCAAAATTGAACATGGTTTTTGCTTAAAGGGAAATTAAGAATTTTGTTTTCTATGTTTGACATGAAAATATCTGCTAGGAGAGGGCTAAGAGGAGAACCCATTGGTAGGCCTGAATTTTGTAAATAAGATTTACTATTAAACTGAAAATAGGTTTGTGATAGGCAAAGTTCAAAGGAAGACAAGATTTCAGTAGTAACTATTGGATTTATATTTCATTCCTGTAAGATTTCTTGGATAAGTATAAAACATTCATCTGTTGGAATATTAGAAAACATGCTTTTTATGTCAAAAGAAACTAATATGGAGTTATCTGGGGTTTTTATGTTTTTTAGTTTTTTATTAGTCCCTTTTAAACATTTCCCGAAGATGATTAACTACCACATAGTAACGGTTACCAGCATCAACTTTTTAGTAAATAAATAAATAAATTCAACAAAGTTGTTGGCATTGGTGTTTTGTCGACTAAGAACTGAAATAAATTATCCCTAGATCGTTGAATTTTACCATTGTTAAACACTAGTACATTTTGTATTTTACTGAACCAATTTTGGCTAAAATAATATGGGACTATAGCAGCAACTTCCTGAATATAATGCAAACAATTTCATTTAAATCCGTGCCGCCGGTCCGGAATAATCTACGTACATATATATATATATATATATATATATATATATATATATATATATATATATATATATAAACATATAACCTCCTTCTTTAGAAGTCAGTAAACAGGACATTATCATCCATCTGTATCACCGGAGGATGCTCTCAGGAAGAGTAGCTTCTCCACTTATGTGGGACTTAATTGTAAATTGACTCTTCTGTGATCTGGCTGACTTCGGCATATCTTGTCAGGGCAATGCCGATGACGTGGTCATAATTGCGAGAGGCAACTTCGAAATACCTTTTGCGACATAGTTTCGAGAGGGTAAGAACATACAAAGAGTCGTGTTAGATGATGGGACTAAATGTTAACCTCACCAGAACCACCTTAGTATCCTTTAAAGGAAAAGAAATCTCAACCTGAAAACCACCACTATGGATGGGAACGTTATTGAGCGGAAGTCTGAGGTTAAATATCTGGACCTGATCCTAGATAATGAACTTCTCTGGAATAAATACGAAAAAGAAATAATTAACAAGGCTACAAAAGCCTTTAAGGTGTTTTTTTGTTTAATGTCCCTTAAGAATAGAAAAAGCCCTGGACCAGACGAGATCACTAATGAGATGCTTAAATACGGAGGGAAAAAGCTATGGTATGAATTATTAACCCTATTCAAGAATATCATAGAAGAACAAAAAATACCGAATGAATGTAAGAATAGTGTAACAATACTTAGTTTTAAAAAAGGACAGAAAACGCACCCAGAAAACTATCGAGGAATAACACTGCTCGATAGCATTCTCCAAGCATTCACAAAAACTATACTGGAAGAAATCACCAGAATCATAAGTATACGAGAAGAACAACAAGGTTTCAGCAAGAACGGACCCATTATTGACGCAATATTCACTGTCAAACAAATAACTGAAAAATCCCTAGAATTCAATGAACCTGCGTACATGTGCCTCGTCGATATGACCAAGGCTTTCGACAGAGTACCCTTAAAGGACGTCTTAGAAATTATGAGAACAAAAGGTTTAAACCATAGGCTAATTAACCTAATATACGATATTAAAATCAGAGTAGGACATATAACAACGGAAGACATATATGTAGACACAGGAATTAGACAGGGCGATTCGCTCAGCCCCTTCAAATTTAATCTAATAATGGATAAAATAATAGAAAATCTATTCCAGAACAGCTGGATACAAAATGGGAAACACATTCTTCGATACCGTCTGCTATGCGGATGATGCTGTTCTTATTGCAGACTTTGAAGATAACCTCCAGAGACTATTGCACTCTTTTTACACTAAAGCGAAAGAATTAAATATGCTCATCAACACCGATAAGGCCAAATGCTTAGTAACATCCAAAGAACCAATACGGCGCAAGTTGGAAATCGACTCCAAAAATGTCGAACAGGTAAATCTCTTCAAATATCTGGAAGCAGAAATAACAAGCCATGGAAACTTTTTAAAGAAGTAAAAGAGCAAACAATGAAAGCGGTTAGAATTTCAGGCTGCCTAAAAGAAATTATCTAGAAGAACAAATACCTTAATACCGAAAGCAAAACTAAGATATATAAAACGGCTCTAAGACCCATCATAACATATGCGGCACAAAAGAAGACCAGAACTCTACAAATGATGAGAATAGTCGAAATGAGAACATTAAGAAGTATAAAAGGCAAAACTCTACACGACACAATACAGAATGAAGATGTCAGACAACAATGCGGGATACAGGACATAGGAAGATGTGTTCTAACCCAAAGGCGAAGATTCTGGAACAAATATATAGGGAGAATGGAGGACGGTAGACTCGTTAAAAGCGCAAAAATGAATAACCCAGTAGGAAAAATATCACAGGGATGTCCACCAAAACGATGGTGAGAATGCTGGACCTCATCTTCCGAGGAAGACGTGATGGCAATGAACATGCCTACTAGCATAGTTAACTGCGTTAGAAAGAAAAGAAGACAAAAACCTTGATGGTCTGTAGAAACTTTGCGGAAAAAGGTTGGGGCACAAATCCAAAAATCCTGCAGTGGATGGACACCGCAATAGTGAGACCAATCATCACATATGGGGTAGTGATCTGGAGTAAAAGAACCAGTCTGGCAAATATGGGAGCCAACCTCTCGAAAGTTCAAAGATTTGTCTGTGCGTGCATAACCAGAGCAATGAAATCCTGCCCAACCCCCGTCATGGAAGTAATCCTAAACCTTACACCTCTACATGTACTTGTGGAGAGTATGGCGAAAAGGATAATATACAGAATGATGAGAGATGATGAAGTCATGAAACGAAGGATCAATCTCATATCCAGAAATCAACAAGTCTGGAACATGCCACAAGATGAATTGGAAAAGAAGTTCAAGTTGAAGTAAGTCACAAAAGTTAATGGAACAGAAATACCATTAGAAAGTTCAAGAAGAATTCCGTTAAATGGTATACAGACGGCTCCAAAACAATGGAGGAAACTGGTATAGAAGAGTATGGATCCAGTATCAAATACCATGAAAGCTTAGGTAAGTCACCAAGCATCTTCCAGGTGGAAATACACGCTCACGAAATGTGTTTAATTCAGAAAAGAAAAAAATCTATCTCTGACAGGAGATTATTATCATGTCGGATAGTCAAGTAGCCACCAGTATGCTGAGTTCTTAAGTAATCAACTCTAAGATGGTCTGGGAGTGCCTAGAAGAATTAAATGAATTTAGCCAAAGCAAAAACCAACTTAGAGTTTTAACAGGAATCCTGACGCTGCATTGCCACCTGAAGGGACACCTCAAGAAACTTGGGTTGGCAGAACGGGAAAAGTGTAGATTTTGCGAGGAGGATAACGAAATCTCTATTCACACCCTTTCAGAGTGTAGCGCTTTTGAAAACCCTTGAATGAGATTCTTGAGAACACACCAAATAGATGAAGAGGAGTTACCCACTTTAAGGTTGTTCGGAATCTTAAGGTTCCTGAAAAAACTAGGACTGGAGAACCTGTTTTAGTCGGTAAGGCAAGATAGTGCTAATGACTTAGCAGCAGAAGGGAAACACAGTAAATATTTTAGGTCACCGTGTACAAATCCCCAATTTCACTAGATTTAATCAGATTGTCAATGATTATTTGCCATTTTCTTTTTTACTGTCATATTAATCTATCACGTGTGTCATAAACTCACCTTTTCCTTTCGTTTCTCGAACTGGTTTCTTTCATTTCAATTCACTCGGCCAACAACATTTCCTTTTGATAACCAATGAACAGCAGTGTAGAAAAGAAGAATCGCGTGATCGGAGTTCATTTTTTTCCATAATTCCTTGAACAAATCATTATTGAGAGCATTGGAACTTATATAATTTACAATTTTCACCAAAGAGCCGAGTAATTTTTGCAAAGGCTTTGGAAGAGCCTTGGTAGCAAGAAAAAAAATCTGTGTATCATGCAGTGCAATCAATCCCTTTCCTTGTCGTGCAAACTTTTTAAATTTTGACTTAAAACCTGACCTTGCTCCATGCATGGTTCCATTTGTACACACTCCATACAAGTTTTTTCATTGTAAATTATCACTTTCAAAGAATTAATTTATCATCTTCATGGCTTCTTCACTTTCGGTAGCAGCTTTCAGTGTGCAACCAATGAGAAATTCTTCTTTAATGTCCTCCAGCAATGTAACGTGCCATATTGCCAAGTTTACATAAAAATATATTTCTCTTTTTTATATTTCTAATTGAATTTTTTTTTTATCAAAGTATGATAAATTGTAAGAAAGAAAAATCGACAATAGAAGGTTTGTCTAAATTTAAAACATAGTCGAAGTTAAACTGTTTCATTCTTGCAATAATGAAATACGACAATAATCGCTCCTCTACTGGACGTAATAATGGTTTCCCTGATACCACAATTCATGCATCTGTCAAGCTAGTTCTGACTCGCGAATAACCAAGTATTGCGAAGTATATGGAGAAGGTATGTACCCCTAAAACCAGATATTTCAAATGTTAAACAATCAGCATATCACAATATTTTTTTTATACACTAAATGCACCGCATGTGCCACTTTCAAGTTTTTTTTTCTATTCAAGTGGAAAAAACCGAGTAAAAACCAAATGAAGAGTGTTTTGTCGTTTCTCCAACCCCAAATTACATAAAACATTCTCAAAATTCCAGATTTATTAAAGATTTCTCCTGGATTCTTCTTTTATATATGATATTTCTCCCCCATATGTCTGTTTTTATTTGGTAATAAACCTTTCAAAAGAATTTTATAGCGAAAGTATATTTCGGGAAAAAAAATCACGTACAAAAGGAAATTCGACATCTTAATAACTTTGCAAATACGAGCAGGCTTCAGCATTTTAATAAAATGGTGTCACTTGTAAAAGTTTATTTACTTTCGTATATTTTCTTTATATTTTATTTACAGAAAGATTTTATATACTTCTGACTGCACACGAATTGATTTTAATTAAACAGATTTCAAAGGGATTTAAAATCAATATAGAGAGCACCAAGCCTACTCCAAATCCGATTGTTTACAGCCAAAATTGCTATGAATACGTGAAGAAAAAACCATATGGTAATATGCGTCACAACAAAGTCTGGCACTCCACGCATAGACGTGCCATAAAAAGTGTTTAATAAAAATAAAACATTTTTATTCGCAAAATAAAACTATTTTATTTAAATTCCTGCTTTAAGGCAATATATTAATAAATTGTTATATTTAAGAAGTAAGAATTAATTTAGTTAGTAGTTTAATGTAAAGATTAATAAAAAGCATGTGATTTAAAAAACTTCGAATTACTGATATCTCATAGAAAAAGGACAGCTAAAACTTTAAACCGAAAAAATTGAAAAGAAGAGAGGAAGTAAAATCCATACAGGCATAAACATCTATTTTGTTTTCCCTTAAAACTTTAAACCAGTTACTGCATTTTCATCATTTTTTTTGGTTAGATTTTTCACTTTTATGACTCTATTTTAATTTGAATCTGGCCGATATCGTAAACATTCTATATTTTCATATTTCTATTAAGAAAGGTTGTCAATAGTTATCTTTTTTCCTTACCTCTTAGAATATATGACATAAATATATGTTATTTCTGGAAACTATTTTGATGATGTGGTGTTTTTTATTCCTGTAAATAAAATATCGAGGATTTGACTGAAACTAGACCATTCTACACACTATTTAAAAGAAACTCCAAACCCACTTTTTCTCACCGATAAAAACCAAAAATGTTTCAGGTTTCTTGGCGTGTTTGTTCAGACATTTGGAAATGAAAAGTGAGTGTTTTTCTCAAGTTTTCCCGACACTAATGGCAATATTGATGTTTTCCTTTTGCCGGACTAAAAGCGGGCGAATGTAGAACGACTGGATGAAGTAAACAAAGATCTCATGCAAAAATGAATGATCGGTTATAGAAAAACAAAAGCTTGGTTTTGACAAACGGATTTGTTCTGGAGTCATCTGGCAGAAAATTATTATTTTTATATAGGGTGGAAAAATTAATAATATATTTTTCGAATAATTTAATTTAAAATAATGACTCTTTGTATAATTTAAGGAGACTTTCTAATTTGTTGGGTAAATATTTAAGATAATTTATTTTTCTATATAAAATCAATATTGTTTAAAATAGGTAAAATTGAGAGGTCGGAAACTCCGGAGTATCAGTTTTAGTCGAAACGGAACAAGCGAAAAATGTGATTATTATGCAAGTTTTCGTGTTGCTGCTCTCATAATAAAGTTAAAGTTACTTTATTTGCATATAAGCAGTTATTGTTTATATACTGCATTAAGTTTGAACACGAGGTTCCAGGACGTAATGTTTTCACAAGGAATATTTTTGTATAAAAAGAAATATGTTTGTCTAAAATTTGTTACTGTTTAGACAGGCCCGGATTATTCTAACTCGCAGCTCAGTGGGATGAAAAGTAGTTTTTTGATTCAAAACAGTTGTCTTAATAAAAAGTGAAACACAAATTAATATGTAAAATTTAATGCATTTTTTTCAGGTTTATATAACCTACTTTTTAAAGTACTTCTAACTATTTACTGATTAATTGTTTACTTCTTCTTTTTTTAATAAACACACATATATACAGAGTGTTTGACAACAACAGCAGGAAACTTAGGATGGCAATTCTATGTGATAAAATATAGGTAATAAATCAAATATCAAAATTCACACTGTGCCTGTTTCTTCATTCTACCTTAGGTCACCATTTAAAGTACTACTTTTGACATTCTTCCCATGATGTCGTATGGCGTACTTAGTGACGTACCCATGATTTGTTTTTATGGTCTGGTAATTTGAAAGTATACCAATATACTTTTTCATGTGCTCTTTGCATTTAAAGTAGTTTGATGCGATATTTTTTATAAGATATCATGTTTCGGCTCCATAGATGAACACTTGGAGTATGCACTGATTGTCAAATCTGCTCCTTAGATTTTTGAGTGTCCTCTGGATGATGCCATTAAAACTGCTAAACCCCCTTTGTCTTCCTTATATTGAATTTTTACAATTTTATGAACTTAAGCGTGTTTTTGACAGAGAAAGCCTTAATCTGGTGATTGAACGTATAATATTTTCAACACTGTACCGCACACCGCGGGGTTGTGTGTTTTATCACCAAATCAAAGCTTGGTATAATGTTTTCTGTAAAGTAGAAAGTATTAAAATTAAAAAAAAAATGTTTGAGCCTTGATAGCAAATTTTCATAATTTAGCTTTAAATTAGTTAGTTTTAATCATAAGTTTTCTCGACCACTAATTTTATATCGTTTTTTTTTGTAAGAAGAACATTAACCTTGCTTAAACCCCTTTCTAAGAGATATGAAGATAGAGAAGCTACCAAAAACTTTCTTGCGATCGTCTTTAATGCAGGATAAGTAGCAGATAGTATATACTCTTGATCCTCCTCCTCTACTTAAGCTCTCTCATTTATTTACTACTCATATAATTTTTTAACATTTTTGCTATTTAGTTTTTGAACTGAGAGAACTGACATTTGTTACTATGAAAACATCAATCACACAGTTTAGCGAAAAATAGATTTCATTGGTGGTTAAGTGCTTAACTATACATTAATAAAACCATCCTTTATGTCCTCAAAATATGAAACAATGATTTATGTTTATAAACCGCTTTTAAATGAATGAAGTAAAGTTCTAAGAGATCAAAGTAGCATATTTAAATCAAATTTCTAATATTTTGTTCCAAGCCTCCCACATCCTTTTAAATTTGCTCCTTTGTTACAAACTTCTCTGTAGCATTTTGGTAATACTGTTTTATATATAGATCAAAAGGCTGTATGGAAGTAACACTCAATTCATAACTACTTTGGTGTAATATAAAATATAAATGGAAGGAATATAAGGAAAAATATTTTATGAATTTTATGTTGTGTAAAAAACGTTAAAATATGTTTGAAATTTTGGTTTTTAGAAGCGCAACGAGTTTCCTAGTAGAGTTAACATATCAAGGAGCCCAGTGAGTTTTCATAGGCGATGAAGAGATATGGCTCATGTAATCTGTAATGAAATCCTGGCCAACAGTCATCTCTTCTTCGTAGAAATCTTGAAACAAGACATCCAGATACAAATATAAACCTGTTGAGTATTTTAATAGAAAATTGGTAGATAATAAAAAGTCTAATGTTTCTTCTTTTCTGACAGATTTAAACCAGGATAGTAAAATGGCTCTCGAGACATCATTTTCAAGATCTGAACAAGCACATACAATTGCAAAAAATTTGAATGGACCATGTGCTAAAGACATCACGAAGTATACGCTTCGAGAAAAAACGGCAAAGAAAATTAACCTTGTTCCCTTGTCAAAAAACACAGTGTCGCGGAGAATTAATGATTTGGAAAATTATGTGGAAAGAGAACTTTTAAAAAGAATAACATTTAATTATTTCGCTATTCAGCTTCACAATTCGACTGATGTAGCAATGAATGAGTGAATGAAACAAAGGCTGGTGATACTAGATCATCGATGCCTAGGCCTTTATTGGGTCCTTTACATCCCATTATAGCTGCAGCTTATTTAAGGTCGATTGCTTCTTCGAATCCAAGCAACCTCGTTAGTTCAACTTATCTAACTGATTCCAGCAACAAAATTGTATCTCCGAAATATTTCTGTCTCAGTCTTTTGAGTGCTAGATATTCTTTGAGGACATGGGCACGTCGGGTCGTCTTCGACATCGATCTAATGAAAATGATTCCTAAAGTGGCAATGTCCTATCAACATTCCTACCACAATTCGCAGCTCCTTCCTTTCTAAGGGGAGAAGCTCTTTACCAGGTCTTGCGTTAGGTTCAGTTATACGTTCCTTAGTACACCTCATTCCAGGAGCTCGCTGCACGATTCAATAAAATTTGCTGGCTAGCGGCAGCTGGAACAGGTAGAATTGGTTGGAGGTCCATCTGGTTCAGTTGCAGAACACAACTTTGTCAGACGGTCTGCTTCCTCGTTCCCGCGTATGCCTGAGTGGCTCGGGACTTACACGAGTCTGATTGCGCAACCGTTCCTTGTTATATTATTCAGTACGTTCTTGCACTCAGATACCAGTCGCGAAGTTAAGACATTGGGTTTTAGTGCCATTATCGCAGCTTTACTGTCTGAGCATATATTCCTGTATACGTCCCTTTCACATAGATGGGCATACTGCAGAAAAGTATAAATTTCCGCTTCCGATCGTCGCACGTTGTCCGAGAGGGTAGTACTCTTTGACTCCTGTGCTCCTGCCGAATACTAAGGCTCCAGCTTTTTCATCTTGTGGAGATCCATCTGTATATCACCAGGATCCATTTTTCGGGAGATTTTGCTCTCCTCCCAATGCTTTCTACTTGGCAGAAATATCTCCAGAGAGTAGTCGGGTTTTAAAAGCGGCATCATGTAAGCTGTCTGCAATTCCAAGATGCCCTAGGCAACTGAGATGATAGACAGTCTACAGAGTCTCGTTTTTTATGTATAAGTAAAGAGGAGGCAGGTGTACCAGGACTTCAAAAACCCTAGTTGGAACAGTCCTCATCGCACTCAATATTCCCACACAGGACATTCTTTGAACTTTGTCAAGTTGAAGGCTGTGTTTGCCCTTTGTTGTACTACGCTACCATACAATAGCGGCGTACGTTGTCATGGGACGGATCACCATAGTGTATATCTAAAATAGCACTCTTGGTGCTAGCCCCCGTGTGCACCCAAAGGCTTCTAGAAAGCATTATGGCTTTCTTGGTTCGAGCCTCAATATGCTCATTCCAGCTCAGTCGTAAGTCTAGAATTACTCCCAGATATTTAACTACAAAGGGGAGTGAGACAAGGGGACACTATCTCGCCAAAACTGTTCACCCTAGTCCTAGAGGACATTTTTAAGGAACTTAAATGGACGGAATATACTTGAACCATCTCAGATTTGCTGATGACATAATCTTAATAGCAAGTAATCTTCAAGAATTGAACGAAATGCTACAACAGCTAAATGACGTATCTGCATCTGTAGGCCTTAAAATGAAGTACAACAAAACAAAAATAATGAGCTACGAACAGGCAAACATAACAATACAGAACCAGAGGATAGAAAACGTCGAACACTATGTATACTTATCTCATGACATCAGACTAGGGAAATCAAACCAGGATGCTGAAATAAAAAGAAGAACACAGCTGACATGGACCGCTTTCGGTGAACTTGCATACATCCTGAAAAATAATTCTTCTCTTCTTCTTCTTCTACTTCTTGGAGATCTGTCGATCTGTTAATTCTGAAGCTGCCTCTGCATCTTTTCCTGAGAGGTAGATTGCCAACTATCTTTCCACCTTTTAGGGGGCCTCCCGGGAGGTCTTGAGCCGGGCGGGTTATTTTCTAGGACTATTTTCGGAAGTCTGTTCTCGTCCATCCGTCTTACATGGTTGTACCACTGCCTCTTACGTTGTCTTCCCCATCTCACAATGTCTTGTATCTCGCATTGTTCTCTGATATCTGTGTTTCTTACTCTATCTCTTCTTGTTTTCCTCACTATTGTTCTCAGTGTTTTCATTTCGGCCACCCTTAGCATGTGTTTCGTCTTGTTAGTGTCCTCACGGACTTCCGTGCCGTATGTCATGATGGGTCTGATACAAGTCTTGTAGATTCTAATTTTGCTATCTTTGCGCATGTACGAGTTTGACCAGACTATATCTCGTAGGCATCCTGATAGTGCGGATGCTTTGTTAATCTGGCTCCTTAGGTCTTTAACTGGGTCGTGGGTGCTTGATATGTCTATGCCTAGGTATCTGAATTGCATCACCTGCTCTATGGGATTGTCCTCCACCACCAGCTTACATCTGAGTGGATCCTTTGCGATTGTCATGCATTTGATTTTGCTGATAGAAATGTTCATATTGAGTTGGCTGCTTACTTGGAAAAACTGGAAGAGTTGTCTCTGTAGATCGTTTTCTGATTCAGCAATAATTGCTACATCATCGGCGTAGCACACCAAACCCACTCTTTTGTTGCCCAGTCTGTATCCGAGATTGAGACATGTTACCTTGTTTATGATTTTATTCATGAGGAGATTAAACAAAAAAGGACTCAGACTGTCACCCTGTCTAATTCCTCCCAGTGTTGGGATATTTTCAGTGAATTGATCTCCTGCCTTGACCTTTGTTACGTTATTGTTATTTAGGTTATGGATTATCTTCGTTATGTTCGCTGGTGCCTTATTTTCCATTAATATATGTAGAATGTCTCCCAATCGGACTCTGTCAAACGCCATTGTTAGGTCAATGAAGCAGATATACGCTGGCATACTGTACTCTGTAGCCTTTTCTTTTATTTGTTTTATTATAAACACTGCGTCTGTTATTGACCGTCCCTTTGTGAAGCCCTGTTGTTCCTCAGCATTCTTAATTTGTGTTTCCAGTTTTTCCTTGAGAATACTCGTGAAAAGTTTCATTACTGTGTTTAAGAGAGTTATTCCTCTATAGTTTTGTGGGCAGGTTTTTAGTCCTTTCTTAAATATAGGTATGGTGATGCTATTATGCCATTCGTCTGGTGTTTCCGTTTCGTCTAAGATTTTGTTAAATAGTTGCGATAGTTTCCTAGCCAGTTCGGGGCCTCCATATTTTAAAAGCTCGTTGGGGATGCCGTCCGGCCCGGGTGATTTGATGAAAAATAATTCAATTCCCATAAATCTAAAAAGAAAAGTATATGACACGTGCATATTACTTGTGTGTACGTATGGATTAGAGACCATGTCCCTCACCAAAAAGTCCGCTAAAAAATTAGAAACAGTCCAAAGAGCGATGGAAATAAACATGCTTGGAATATCATTAAGAGACAGGATTAGAAACACCGAGATAAGACGCAGAACGAAAGTCAAAGAAATCGTGAAGGAGGTTGCAAAGATGAAGTGGCGATGGGCTGGTTACATAGCCCGATATGAGGACAACAGATGGACATGAAGAATCCTGGAATGGAGACAGAGGGGGACAACAAGAAGCACGGGAAGACCTCAAAAAAGATGGGTAGACGACATAAGGACAGTGGCGGGCAAACAGTGGATGAGATTGGCGAAGAATAGAGAAAGATGGAAACAATTGAGAGAGACATACATCCAGGAGTGGATAGACAGAGGTTGACAAAGAGAGAGAGAGAGAGAGAGATTTAAATATCTCTTTATATTAAAGAGTCCTTTCTGCCAATGTAATTGTGGGAAGTCTCCTTATTTTCCTCTTTTTTGTAAAGAGTACCACCTCGGTCTTGTCCAGGTTTATTCCGAGCCCTTCCCTGTGGCACCATTGTTCCGCGATCCGGAGGGCCCGCATCATTGGTCCCTCCAAGTCCCGAATATTGCGACCAGGGCACAAAATGACCAGGTCATCGGCATAGGCCTGTGTAAACACTGATGTAGCAAACGATGCAGTATTGCTTGTCTATATTAAATATATTTTAAAGAATTCCATTCAAGAAGGTATATTATTTGCAAAACCACTGAAAACCTATAAGACAGGTGCAGCAATTTTTGATATGATCAATGAATATTTTGAAAAAAAAAAATGAAATAATATTTTTTTTTTGTATGGCTGTGTGTACTGATAGATGACCCAAACCTTTTTACTTGGTTGACATATAAGCGCATTCCTGCAGAGTTATGCAGTACTTTAAGGGAAGTTGTAAAAATTTTTAATTTTATGAAATCGAGTTCTACAAACTCTCGTCTATTCCTTGCACTTTGTGAGGACTTTGGAAGCCTCTATATTTCTTTACTACTTCAGGTTTTGACCCGCTTGTTTGAATTTAGGTCTTAAGTTCAAACATTTTTTCTTGATCATCCATTTCATTTGTTTGCATACTTAGTCGACATTTCTTCTAAATTGAATGATATAAATCTGTCTTTACAAAGCCCAGGTAGCACCACTTTCAATGTGCAGGATTGAACAGCAGCCATGCCAAAAAAGTTCAACTTTTGGATTCATGTTTGCAGGTGAATGAGTACGAATGTTTTGATTTGCAAGAAGAAAAAGTTAATAATTAAACTTTTAATACCAAATTTTTCTGTCATCTACTTGAATACAAATTTCATATCTGGATTCAGTAGCACAAAATACGAAGATGGTTTGATAAGTTTTCGGCCTGATAAAGAAAACAAAAGATTTTTGTTGGGAGCCAGATCCGGCGAATATATGGCGCATGTGGAAGCACTTCGAAACGTAAGTCATAGAGTTTTGCACCAACAACCATAGGTTTGTGTGCAGGCGCGTTATCCTGATGAAAGAGCACTTTTTTTGGCAAGATGTGGACGTTTAGCCTTAATCACATGCTGCAAACGGTTCAGTAGTGAAGCGTGATACTCCCCGGTGAAGGTATTGCCTGGTTCTAAATGGTCTATAAGCACCACGACATGTGAATCCCAAAAAACTGTTGCCATGACTTTTCCTGCAGATGGAATCGTTTTTGGGCCCACTTTAACCTGCCCCCACCCACTGTTTAGACTGCTGCCTTGTCTCTGGCGTGTAATCGTGAATTCATGTTTCATCTACAGTTATAAAACGTTGAGGAAAGTCAGCAGGATTGCCTCTGAATAAGTCTAAATACTCTTGCGAAGTATTCATTAGAACGCGTTTTTGTTTGACTGTTAACAAACGCGGCATCTATCGCGCAGAAAGCTTTTTCATGTCAAGAACATCATGTTAAATGTCATGGACACGGTCTACCGATATGTTTGCTATACCAGCAAGTTCTCGTACTTTCAGTCGGCGGTCATGAAGTATGACATTGTGAATTTTGTGACAATTTCGTCAGTTGCAGCGGTTTTTGGGCGTCCCGAGCGCTCATCATCTTGAATTGATGTACGACCACGATTAAATGCAGCAGCCCATTTTTTTTTTACTGTCGAGAATGAAGGAGGAGAATCCTTTAAAGTAGAATCTCACTCATTTTTAATGTCCGTAGTAGTTAAGCCCTTTAAAACAAAGTACTTTATAACCGCTCGAACTGCAATTTTATCCATGTTTCACAAAATATCGAACCTTATGTGTTCACTCGATCGCCACAAACAAGCAACTGATCGTAAACATCTAAAGTTTGCAGGGCGTCATCTCAAGGTTATTGCTGACAAAATATTATAGTTATTTGATTCTACTAGCGCCCTCTCTGTTTCAGGCTGAGAACTTATCTAACCATCTTTGTACATACAAAACACCTGTCTGCTTGCTTTCACCAGCAGTTTGCTACGCCCTGGGCGCCTAGACTATCGGAGAATAGGCTCCTTTTCTAAATTCTATTCAACAATTGTTTTACCGTTTACCGTTTAAACGAAAGAAGCTACGAGAATGCCGCAACAAACAAAAATCTCCCATTACGAACAAAAAAGTTGCGATGAATTATTCCTAATACATTAAAAAGTCAGCAAAAACACATTCCTCACTCCCTTCGGGCGTGTTCCCGTCAACATCATCAAAAAGCCGCTTTACATGCCATGAATAAATCAAGACTATCGAGTAAGAAAAAAAATTGTGAGCCACGCATGTGACAGTATAAATTTTGAGTAGGATATAATGGCCTAATAAAAAACAAATAATATAACTTTTATCTTTTCGAACGAGGTCACAAAATTCCATCCCTCAAAATCCCCGAGCCAAAAAGGGCGCAAAAAGAACAAAAAATATCGTAAAGGAAAGGGAAAAGATAACAACGTAACTGGTCCCAAGAGCAGAACTTGAGCAAAACTTCCTAGTAAATGCGGAAAGTCAATATTTAAAATATCGGGTAAAAATAGATAGAGGTCTTCTTGTTTTTTAGCATAATCCTCGTTGAAATAAACTGTTTTACTTTTATTAGTGAAACCCCAGTAATTTAGAAAGGTCACCTCTAATTATAGATTTTACCATCTTACAAATGCGATAGTATTGATGCTGCCTTTGAAGTTTAAAGGTCAAATTCTCATAACATTGCGTGCCTCTCGACATGCTTTATTACACTAGAGAATAAGTGCTCATTAGAAAAAATACATCATAGCATTCATGGCAATTAAAAACACTAAAATGTATCTAAAACAAAATCGACTAAATCTTACCATTTTTGATGTGCTAAAACCAAAACTAAACTTATCTTGTTAATATTAGGTCACATTTTAGAGATACGTGATGTCATGTTTCCCTATATATTAACAATGTATCTGCACGAATACACGTGTTATAACAATAGAGGGATGCGACATTGCCAAATTTACGTTTTCCCAAAGTTAAAGAAATTTTGTACAACCTTGTAACACCGCATGGGGATCTCCTTGGATAACCCTTATATATGAGGTTCCAACCCTCCAGGGATTAAAATATAAGGAAGATAGCAATTTACACCCATGTAAATCGACTTTTCCGTCTGCTTTGTACTGTACAGCCACTGTATACAAACAAATGACAAACTCCACTATTGCGAATATTATGGAATTGAATAGAAAATTCTCGAATATTCTCTAAAAATGTAGAAGACGTATTTGGGTATATAAGCATCTACAAAGCGGAGGACTTAGTCAGTTCAAGTTAGTGAGTCGAATCGAATTGGTAGATCGATTGAAAGATGTCTCGAAAGTATGTAATCAACAGATCACTTCTGTTATGTTTATAGTGGGTTACTTTTGCGTCTCAGAAGCGGTCTATTATCCCATTGATATAAAGGCATATCAGCTTTATTTCGGTTGCAATATTGGGGATCAAGACAAACAGTGGATGCCACATATCTGCGGTCTGAGAAACTGGTTAAATAGTAAAAAAAGATTTATGTGGTTTGCTATCCCAGTGATCTGTAGAGAGCCTTCAAATCATGTTAATGATTCCTATTTTTAACCGACTTCTAAAAGAAGGAGGTTCTCAATTCGTCGAGTATTAATGTTTTTTTTTGTATGTACACTGATTACTCCGGAACGGCGACACTGATTTGAATTAAAATTATTACGTTATGTTCAGGACGTTGCTACAGTTGTCCCATATTTTTTTGGGCGAATTTGGTGCAGTAATATCCAAGATGGCGCTGACAATATGGCAGCCAAAAAAATTAATTTTGTTTGATTTTCTCCAAAATTGGTATGGGCGAATTTTTGGGATCGTACACAACGAATCTGAAATTATTTTTAAACAATTCAATATGGCGGACAAAAAAATTTAATTTTGTCTGATTTTCTCCAAAATTGGTGTGGAAGAGTTTTCGGGGTCGCACATAATGGATCCAAAATATTTTTAAAAAATTCCACATGGCGGATCCAATATGGCAGACAGAAAAATCAATTTGTTCGATTCTCTCCAAAATTAGTACAAGGGAGTTTTCAGGGTTGTACATAACTAATCTAAAATTATTTTTAAAAAATTCAATATGGCGGATGAAAAAATCAATTTTGGCATATTTTTTCAAA
This sequence comes from Diaprepes abbreviatus, assembly GCA_034092305.1. Taxonomy (NCBI): domain Eukaryota; kingdom Metazoa; phylum Arthropoda; class Insecta; order Coleoptera; family Curculionidae; genus Diaprepes; species Diaprepes abbreviatus. The sequence continues at coordinate 15,445,156 of JASJET010000054.1, forward strand.
ATTGGTACGAGGGTAACGAATCTGAAATTATTTTTAAAAACTCAATATGGAGGATCTAAGATGGCAGATTAAAGATTCTAAGTATTTTTGTTGGTGTTAATTATGAATTTAAAATATTTTTTGTAAAACTCAATCTGACAGATTCAATATGGTGTCCCAAAAATTTTACATTTTTCGATTTTCTCCCAAACTGATATAGGGAGTTCTTGAGGGTGTAAACTATGAATTTAAAAGTATTTTTTTTCAGGATTCAATATGGCAAATCCAAGATAGCGGACAAAAAATTTTACATCTTTCGAATTTGTTCAAAGGTGGGACTGACTCGTTTTTGAGGATGTAAATAGCGAAATTTTAAAATTCTGGATTTCATCCAAAACTGGTATCAGAAGGCTTTGAAAGGTTTAGATTTAGATTAGATTAAGTCTTAAAATATTTTTTTTGAAATTCAATATAGCGGATGCAATATGGTGGGTTGAAAATTTTACCTTATTCGCATTTTTTCATATTTGGTATTGGAGGGTTTTCGGGGCGTGTATTACGAATTTGAAGTTAATTTTTTACAACTATTAGGTTGATAAGATTACAAAAGGCTATCTTTAGTTATTTAAACCTTCATCTTCAAGTTTAACTACAAACACCTTCTAATTTAGAAAGTAGAACTTAGAACTTTTAACATGTAAAGTATAGAAAATAATTCAAAGAAATCAGTTCACATAAAACCTGCCTTAACGTTAAAAAGCAAAAACCAACACCTCAAGTGTCACTTTAAAAAAAGCTGAGTCGTTTCCTTTAAAATTCTGGTAAAATGAGGTAAATAATGTAATGCACTTGGGATAAACTCAGTAGCGTCGGGGTTTTCGGGAATAACAAGCCTAGTATAAAATATTAAGTAAAAAAAAAGTATTTTGTTTTCTGCCTAAGACGCGATCACCTCAATATAGGGTCCAGTCGCCACTTTTATTAATAATTGTCACTAATATCAATGCCCAGTACAGAATAATGTAGATGTAAAATAAAATTCATTCTCTATTTTTGTTACTGATAATGCCTTAAAATTATGTTTACGTACAACACGTAAAACCAACTTTCTAATTTATATTATTCATCATTATTTATAAAAACATTTCTCTTTATAAATTTAAAACACACTTAAAATTGCCAATGGAGAAATATTAGTCGATTTATCCATAAAAACTATCAACTATCTCTCATACAAAAAATATATAAAAGTTCCGAGTATAATAGGGTGCGAAACGAATAAAAAATATACAACAGACGAGAGAAGTTCCCGGGAGACTATCCTGGTTAACACAAAAACCCAAAAAGGCCTCTATTTGAAATGTCACCTTAAAAGCCGAGACAGGGCTTTTTCGTTTATCCTAAAAAAGGGGTTAAACAAACAAAGGGGAAACTATAGGGAAAAGGCAATGGCGTTACTTGTTCTTACAAGAGAGAAAATATTTGTAGGTTTGTTTAGGGTTAAAGCACAACAAAGACTTCTTAAAATTCTTTACGGGGATTTAACACAACTCATTTTGAAATGAAGAGATTCTGAATGTAATAATATATATATATATATATATATATATATATATATATATATATATATATATATATATATATATATATATATATGAAGTAAATGCGAATAATAAGTGCAAACTTCGTTCTAACCATATCCTTTGCATGATAGAGGTTGCACAGTTTAAACAAACCATCGAGATGATGGCCCACCTGTACCACCATACCGAGAAGAAAGTTAAAAACTTACCCTCCCCGTCACAGTGATACGACAGAGGTACATGTTTCATCTCTACTAGACTCATCAGTGTACCGACATGCACCTGGCTGTGCAAAGGACAGATCGGAAGGACGCATGCAATACTTCGTTCTAGAACGAAGTTTGCACTTACTGTTCGCATTTACTTCATTCATACACGGAGCTGCATATAGTTGTACGTTTGCTGAATGTGATTTCAGCACTATAACGGCATAATGTGGATATATCCACTGCTATTGCATCTCACACGGAGGAATCCGTGAAAGCTGCATAAACATATATACGCCACCCGGCGGGAGGTCGGCGGAGCCGCGTTCAGTATTTGCATGCTTCCTTCCTATCTGTCCTTTGCACAGCCAGGTGCATGTCGGTACCCTGATGAGTCTAGTAGAGACGAAACATGTACCTCTGTCGTATTACTGTGGCGGGGAGGGTAAGTTTTGACTTTCTTCTTAGTATGGTGGTACAGGTGGGCCATCATCTCGATGGTGGTAGAATAGGATACATTGTGTTCCTTAGCATTTGTTTAAACTGTGTAACCTCTAATACGGAAAGGATATGGTTAGAACGAAGTTTGCACTTACTGTTCGCATTTACTTCATTCATACACGGAGCTGCATATAGTTGTACGTTTGCTGAATGTGATTTCAGTACTACAACGGCATAATGTGGATATATCCACTGCTATTGCAACTCACACGGAGGAATCCGTGAAAGCCGCATAAACATATATATATATATATATATATATATATATATATATATATATATATATGTATATATATATATATATATATATATATATATATATATATATATATATATATATATATATATATATATATATATATATATACAGGGGCGGATCCAGCCTCTCTCCTTGGGGGGGGCGGTGATATCACAAAAGTACAGTATGGCAAGCGAAAGCAAGTTGTCGACGGGGGGAGGGGAGACACCAGCAATATTCCCATTTCTAGTGTAAAGGGCAGGGACGGGGCTATTTTTCTGAATTTGAAGATTGGGGGGGGGGCGATCACAAGAAAAAACAAGTTTCCGACAGGGGGTGGGAAGATGCGATCAACATACACATTCCTCGTATAAGAGGCAGAATCGGGTCTATTTTCCTGAGATCAAAGCTCCTGGGGGTGCTATCGCAAAAAAAACAAGTTGTCAACGGGGGGGGGGGGGGTTGCCAGCAGCATACACATTCCTAATATAAAAGGCTGAATCGGTTCTATGTTCCTGAACTCAAAGCTCTTGGGAAGGGGAGGGGCGATCGCAAGCATACACATTCCTATACTCTATTCAAGAACTAGAGAGAGTAATAAAACTGTTACCGAAACCTCCAACGTACCTGCTTCAGTGCCCCCGGTAACTGAGAACTGCCGTAAATCTAATTATATTTGAATATTATAAGCTTTTATAAATTTACTGCAACAATAAAATTTCTGATAGTTCAATTTAATTTCTGTCAGTGAGCAAAGTACACCTTACAGTGTGTCCTTAGTGATTTATTTTGTTTGTGCTTGTTTTTATATATTATTTGAGATTAGTGAGATACCCAAAAGATGGAGGACATTTTTTCCTCAACGAAACACTTATTACGATGAATGTTTATGATGCCTTAAGATATCTAGATAATAATGTTAAAAGCTCTGTTGAGATATGTTCCAATATAACAGTAGTTCGAAAATCTATCATGTACCGAACACTGACGGAGAAAAAAACGACTGGAATTGTTAGTAATCCCAAGCTATATTCGATCACAGGCAGACGAAAAACCTCGTTGGAGGAAGAGATATAAACTGTAATAAAAGGAGTTGTACATACATTTTATTATGAGAAGCAGATCTCAACCGTCGACAAAATTCTAACTAAAATCAATGAAGATCGGAATTTGCCTGAAATTAAAAGAACTGAGCTCTGGAAATTGCTCTGAGAACTTAATTTTTGTTGGGAAAAACCAGATAGGAAATTTGTTCTTATAGATCGTCTGGAAAATGTCCGTTGGTGAAGGAAATATCTCTCTCAAATATAAGGTAGAGTTGCTGGAAATAACACAACTTACAAAATTAATAATTTAACTGGACTTTTGAAAGATTTTTTTGAATAAACTTACTGCAGGTAATTGCGAAAAATCCATTTAATAAACGAATAAAAGAAAATGTGGAAACTCGATCTCATGATCGGTGAGAGAGGAATCAATTATAATTAATTTAAGCGAAGATAGCTTCACTGACTTTGACGACGAATAAGATACGTAATGTTTACCAGCGTTAACACAATTTATTATTTAAATTTTCTGTAACATATAAAAATTAATGACATTTGAATCCCTTTTTAGTGTTTGTAATTCTGCAGATGGTTTAAGAAATAAATAAACTGGAACGTCAAATATCCCAAAAATGTTTTTAATTAATAATAAAATGATCAATAGCCCCAAAAAAAATTTAATATTATATTGACGAATTTATTTTTTTATATATGTTTAACTTCTTGTATTTTTGATAATGGGTATTTTGTAAGTATTTAAATTAAAACTTAGAATTTTTTGAGAGAAAAATGCTACGTTTTAGTCTGAATGTACCTAAAACGGTTTCTATGCCAAAATTAAAAATAATAAAACTACAGTTGTGATTTGTGTTAAATATGTCAAAATGATCTATATTTTCTAATATATGTGAATTATTAAAAAATCATAAGAAATAAAATAATATTATAGAAACTTTTTATTTTAAGTTTATTACTGAAATAATACTCTATGCCATAAATATTTAGTGATTAAATAGACCTCCTTTTGACGCCTTCCGATGCCTATGACGAGGATTAAAATCCTTTTTAACACTTCACACATTCAAATATCTATTGCTATCCAACGCAAATAGTCCATTATTATAGACCAGTATTTTTGATTATAAAATTTCTAACCCATTCCTATGAAAAATATATGTGTCTAATAGATTTTGCTAAAGACACCGGACTAAAGAACACAGGTAGTTTGCGAAGAAAAAAAAGGTAAAAAATGAAAAACTCTCCCTAGTTCTTGAATAAACTATAGTATAAGAGACAAAATCGGGTCTATTTTCCTGACCTCCGAGCTCTTGGGGGGGGCGATCGCCCCCACCGCCCCCCCCTTGGATCCGCGCCTGTATATATATATATATATATATATATATATATATATATATATATATGTATAGCTGGCATTTTCAAGTGATGCATTCTCGACGGCTACTTGGCTTGGATTCTAAGCCGGAAAAACACTAATGCACATTCCACCATCCATGAAAACCTCCGTACATTACTATTGTATTTGTTGGGTTCATTTTTAAATCTACTTTATTACTGGCTATATTATGGTCATTAATTTGCTCTTGCAATTCTTCAGGACTTTTAGCAATGAGAATTATGTCATCAGCTAATCTTAAATGGCTTAGGAGTTCTTCATCCATACATAGATTTTCTTTATTCCAGTCTAATTTCCGGATTCTCTAGGGTTGTTATGAAGAGCTTCAGGGATAGTGTGTTTGATTGTCGAACTCCTTTTGGGTAGTAAATTCTGGAGTGTTCTTATATATGTTTACTCTAGCTGTGGTTTCTCTCTAGATGATAGCTAACATTTCCATGTATGGTTTGTCTACTCCTTGATCGACTAGAGCTTCTATAACTGCTCTAGGATTTAACGAGTTGAAAGCATTCTCAAAGTCTATGAATGATAACGCTAGTGATAGATCATATTGTTTTGTGCAACTCATCATTTCTCTTAGGGTTTGAATATGATCCAGTGTACTGAGACCACTTCTAAAGCCTGCTTGCTCTCGAGTTTGTACGTAATCAAGTGTGCCCTCAATTTTTTTGTTAATTATTTTTAGTGAATATTTTGTATATTACTGGTAGCAAGCTAACTGGTTTACAATTCCCGCTATCTTTCTTGTTATTTTTCTCGTGAATGAAGATTATATTGGCACTATTCCACGATTTCGGAATATGTCTTGCTTTTAGTCTATATATATATATATATATATATATATATATATATATATATATATATATATATATATATATATATATATATATATACTAGGATTCTCCAAGTTGGTTTTCCAGCGTGCTTTAGTAGGTCAGCTGTAACATCTCATTCCCAGCTGTTTTGCCGTTCTTCAAGCTCTTAAAAGCTTCCACTACTTCATCCACGAGAGCGTCTGGAACGTCTGCTTGAACGTTGATAATCGACGAAAAACAAATAATAGCATTGTCAAATGATGGTAAAATGGATGAAATAATAGGAAACTTAACTAAATTATATGAGCATCTATACAGAGCACCAGAAATACAAGAATTAGGGGAATATATATATATATATATATATATATATATATATATATATATATATATATATATATATTTATTTTTTATTTTTCATTTTTTCTTGGGATCAAGTTCTTATTCAAAAATACAGATTTCATTGCTCTGACGTTTGGTTCTTTATTTAGAACATTTTCAAAAATAATCGTCTTGAGATTTCGTCAAAACTATCGCTAACACCGACAAACCACCAAGGTGGTATATATATATATATATATATATATATATATATATATATATATATATATATATATATATATATTGGACAATTATCTGAACAAAAAGCACTCCACATTTATTTCTTTAAATTCTGAGTTAGAAAAATACATTCTGGATGAGATTGCTGATAATCCTTCTAACAGCATTAAAAAACCAGCAGCTCAAATAAACTCAATAAAATGAGTTGTCCATAAAACGTTCCTAGAACAATTGCTTCATCCTTTCCATGTTGAAAAGTTACACGCAGCTTTTCTGGAGGATCCGAAGTGGTTTTAAAGAAAGAAAACTTTCACTACTTTGGTGAAGTTAAAAATCATGATTCTTGAGTTTAGCCGGTGTCAAATTGGAATTATTATCCGACCTTTCGCCTACGATTGTACGAGGCATCTTTATCTCCAAGAATCATGATTTTTCAACTTAAACTGGTTATCACAAAAATTTAGAAAAAATCTACTGATTTCACAAGGGTTATTGTTATGAATTTTTATTATTTACACTTTTGGTATGAAGAAAATTAATTAATTAAACACAAAAACAAGAATTAATTTTTAATTTTCGTTAAAATTTTAGTTCCGCTTCAACTTTTCTGTTTCTCTTAAGTTAAAATCAACCCTTTCAAATGTTCTTCGATCCGATAAATTTTGATTTGGCAAATTTTTGGACATAAATTCTTCTAGCCTGTAGAGAATTGCATTATCCTTGTTAATAAATGCATGCTATATATGAGCATTATTCTAAATTATTAAGTCCATTGGTTCTCCAGTGGGAAATTTAAAATAGTTCATAAATTCCTATTTTTTACCCGCAACACTTCAATAATGCCTTTTTCAAAGTATTGCTTATTTTTTAAAAATAAATGTTCACTTTGAGCACCATGTATCTATTGAACAAGTAATATTTAAAAAAAAAATTAATCCGTTTATTTCGATGTTTAGTATCTTCAGTTGCTATATGACCCATTATTTATGGGACACATTGTACATAAAATTATAATTTCAAGGGGTCGTTAAAAATATATTTTTGTCATGTTTTTACAAACCGAAATAATATATTCCAAAAACGTTAAAAACGTTATTTCCCATCTCCTAAATATATCCCAAGCACGTAAATCAGAAATTAGGGAAACAGGCCTGAAACGAAATACAATCTGTTCAAGATCTGCTTAAAATATCAAATATAAAATTTTATTTTAAACAAGATTGTAAAAATACGATTAATAATTTAAAAATGAGAATAATATTTCCTAACTTTTAGAAAGAAAAAAAATTTGGTTGATAAATGGAATTTTAGGCATAAAAATTGTACTGAATATAAAATGGATGCTATTTTTTTAGCTTTTCCACTCATTTTCACAGAGAAATTGAAATTTGTGTATTGAATAGGAATAGTCATTTCTTGTAGATTTTGGGTTGCTGAATTTGAATCCGGCCTCAGAATTCTTCTGTCTTATCAGTTTTTTTTAAATATCATGACCTGAAGGTGCAAAAAACGCGATTTTAACCCATATTTCAGGTTATCTTTCTTCGCGACATTTTTTTGTCTGAAAAAAATTATAATTAGCGTCTTAAAGTACAAGTCTTACTCTTTCAAATGCCATTAAAATTGTATAAATACATTCTCTTTCTTCGAGATACTCAATTTTGAAAATTTCAAATTGCACCAGTTTTTCAATTTTTGAAAACCTCCACCTTTCCTGACCGATATGCTTTAAACGACAATTCTGCTAAACCTTGGATGTTTTAAGGCTGTTGAAGCATCGCTCAGTACAAATTTATCATTTGTTTTGCAAAATAAATTTGTATAAACAATTTGTTTAATTAAATTATTGCAAAATTCATTCGTTATCGTTATTACGATATATTATTAAGTATTAAATAATAAATTTTGCAATTTAAATAGAAACTCTTTAACGAGATGCATTTGTAGACTTTTTATTTGTAGAATATGATTTTGTGATTTCTAGATATACATTTTTGAATATTTTCTGTTGATCGTTTGATGGTTTTTAAGTTGTAAAATTGATTATGATTTTGTTTACAACAAAATATATCGTAATATCGATAACGACCCCTTTAAACGTATTTATTTTTCTAAAATACAATGGAAGCATTTATTTAAAAAATAATGAATTTTGCAATAATTTCTTTAAGCAAATGTATTTTCCAAATTTAATGATAAATTCATGCAATTTGAAATTTTCAAAATTGAATATCTCGAAGAAGAAGACAGATATTTGAGCAAACTCAACGGCATTTGAAAGAGTAAGACTTATCCTTTAAGATGATGTTTCTTGAGAAAAAAAAATGTCGCAATGATACATAACCCCATTTTTTGCACTTTTAGGTTAGAATGTTTAGAAAACTTGATGTGATGGAGAAATGCTGGATTCGATTACAGTGACCTAAAATCTACATATTTCCGACTATTCTAAGCCCATAAACTGGTATATAAACTGGTATATATCCCCAAAGCTTAATATTACTTTCCGCATATTTTACAGTCTCAATGAAATCTGGTTGATTTATTGGCTCACCTTCCTTTTTCCATTTCTATTGGTGAACATCAGTTGTGTATTGATTGATCTTTGCCTCATCAGACCAAATGACTTTTATTCAATCTTTTTATACCCAGGTTAATCTTGTTAAACAGATTTCATTCATATTTTAAAGCACGAGGGACGATAATATTAAGTTTTGTGAATGTATGATGGCTTTCAAGCTGGGTCGTCCTCACAGAATAGTAAGAAATATTAATACAAAATGTGTTTAGATGAAGTTACCTTCCAACAGGACGACGATCTAAAATATACAGGGTGATTCTCCGGGAAATTTATCGATCGATTGTGGGAAAACTACAATTAGGAAGAATCTGAAAATTTGATAATGTACTAATGTACATGGGGGACAGCGGTTAAAATATTTTCAAGATGGCGGTACTTCTGGTTATACCGGAAGTAGATGCAACTTTGCTTATTTTAAATAAAACACCTTATATATTATTGCATTTTTGATTTCTACGTAAAATTCTAGACATACTTCATGTATAATATTCTAAACTTAATTCTCACCGTTTTGGACATATTTAAATTTTTATGTCAAAAATGACGTTTGCAGACCAAAATTATAAATTTTTCCTATGAGGAAGCCCTTATTATTTAATTTGGGTTAGTTTTCTTGCAGACAAAGATCGAATTTAGTAGTCTTTTTATGATATTTGGAAAATTATTAGTTCAGAGTGGTCAAAAAAGAAGAACCAAAATTATATTTAAAAAATCATCAAAAGTTAATTTTTTCAAATAGAAAGCACTTATTTTTATAATTTTATCATATTAAGTATTAAAAATAAGGGTAACTTTGTATAAGGTTGTCCATTTCAAAAATTTGTAGTTTTCACAATGTTGGCAATTCAACATTTTTCTATTGTAAAAATGCTATACGGCTTTTAAGTTTTGTTATTAATTGGCGTCTTAATAGCCATACCCCCAGGTAGCTACGAATTAGAAGACATAACAGATTTAAAAAAAACACACTTGGATGAGGATAAAATTAGTTTTAGTCTTTATGCAAATAATAATACTTTGCGTACACATCTTAAATGTTCAGCCCCCATAACTTTTCGTGAAGGAACTATTGATAAATTATTAGGGTTTAAAAATGGGCGATTGGAAGCCAACATTGAACATATATCAGATTTTCCCGCAGAAATAATTAAAGTATATTCAATAAATATAGACTGCAGTATTGCAGAGGGATCATATTTAAACGGGAAACCTGTTCATATAATACACCAATTTTTCCCGAGCGTTGCTCCAGGGTTCAAAATAATTGAGTCACCTCAAAACGTCATATATTTCCCAGTCACCGTTAAAGTAATTGATAAAATAGCCATTAAAATAATAGATCAGGAAGGTGATTTGGTTAATTTTAGAGAAGAAACCATAACCATCAGACTATATCTACGGCGAGGCGTGGCGAAAATAAAACAATTGAACCCTACAGAATTGTCACTATTTCTTGCCATTTGGCATTTATTAATAATAATCATGACGGGGCGATTAAATTACACGCACGAAGATTATTTAAACTTATTTATTATTTATGGAGAATGTGAAGGAATTTTTTTAAGAACATGCGATACATTCGCGATCCGATATCCGAAGAAACAGAAACAAACATAACAAACTGTTAAAAGGATTATAGTAAACTCCAAGAACTTTGGATCTATAAAACCAAAAAGAAATAGAAATAAACCAGTTGTTAGTAATGAAAATATTGAAACTACAGTTTTACGATATTTCGCCAACAATATCTACAAGGCAAGTAGCATTAGAGTCTGGATTATCTCAAACATCAGTTTTAAGGATTTTTATGGAAACACAATTCTCATCCCTATTTGTACTCCATACTACAATATTTAAAAGGCACTGACTTTCCATGAAAAGTAGAGTTCTGTCAATTTATTTTACTTCGGTCACAAGAAAACGCTGTTTTTTTGAATAATATTATTTGGTTGGACGAAGCCAAATTCACAAAAAATGGATTGTTTAATCGACACAATTCCCACTACTGGAGCGACTTAAACGTACATCTATTTAGAGAATTAAATTTTCAAGAGTCTTGTCAGTTTAACGTGTATTGTGCCATAAGAAATTACGGCGTCGTCGCCCTAGAGTTCTACCAAGATAATCTGAATGGTAAGTTAGCCATTTTTGGAGACTTCTAGATACAAAATACGTTTTTTAACTTATAGGTGAGCGCTACAAGATATCGATCTTGGGAAATTTGGAAGTGAAGTATTTAGATAACTTGCCGCTGGCTGATCATAGAAATCTATTTTTTCAAAATGATGGGACGCCTCCACATAATAGTCATTTAGTTAACAATCATCTGCAAAACATGTTTTATGATCAATGGATAGCCAAGAATGAGCCACATCTCTGGCAACCTCGCTCCCCCGGCCTAACAGTACTTGATTTTTTTATTTGTAGGACCATCAAAAATAAAGTATACAACACCGCATTAACCACTGTGGAAAATTGCATGCAGCGCATCAGAATAGCATTTGAAGAACTTAATCATCAGTCAATAAGAGGAGCCACCCATGAAGAGTTCCTGCTTAGGTGCGAAAAATGTTTGGAACTTCAAGAGCGTCAATTTGAACATTTATTGAAATAATTTTTGTAACTTTATTTTATTAACAACTGGTTTATTTCTATTTCTTTTAGCTTTTATAGATCCAAAGTTCTTGAAGTTTTTTATAATCTTTTTAACAGTTGGTAGTGTTGGTTTCTGTTTCTTCGGATATTGGATCGCGAATGAATCGCATGTTCTTGAAATAACAATCATATTCTCCATAAATAATAAATAAGTTTAAATAATCTTCGTGTATGTAATTTAATCGCTCCGGCATGATTATTATTAATGAATGTCAAATGGCAAGAAATAATGTCAATTCTGTAGGGTTCGATTGTTTTATTTTCGCCACGCCTCGCCGTCATGGCCAACTAATAACAAAACTTAAATGCCGTATAGCATTTTTACAATAGAAAAATATTGAATTACCAATATTTTGAAAACTATAAATTTTTGGAATAAACAACCTTGTACAAACTTACCCGTATTTTTAATGCTTAATATGATAAAATTATAAAAATGGGTGCTTTCCGTTTGAAAAAATTGACTTTTGACGATTTTTTAAATATAATTTTTATTATTCTTTTTTGACCACTCTGTACTAATAATTTTCAAAATATCATAAAAAGACTACTAAAGTCGATCTTCATCTACAAGAAAACTGACCCAAATTAAATAATAAAGACTTTCTTATAGGAAAAACTTAAAGTTAAGTTTTGATTCGCAAACGTCATTTTTGACATAAAAATTTAAATATGTCCAAAATGGCGAGACCTAGTATAGAATATGTCTAGAATTTTATCAAAAATGCAATAATGTATAGGGTGTTCCTTTTAAAATAAACGAGTTGACATCTACTTCCGGTATAACTGAAAGTGCCGCCATCTTGAAAATGTTTCAGCCGGCTGTCCCCATGCACGTTAGTATACTGTAAAATTTTTAGATTCTTCCTAATTATAGTTTTCCCACAATCGCACTAACGAGCATTTGGCGTCAAAAACCGGACAAAAAGGAGAAATGCAAACTATCCAAGTAATCATCGAAATTATTTTTTTTGTAAACCTGAGTAACCGTACTATCATAAAATTATGATAAAGTGGCCCCTCCCCGCCGCGACGCTGCGCACAGTTAATTGTAATCTAAGCTCCGTTCAATATGCACGCATTCGTTCTTGATAGATTTTTTTAGATTTGTGTTTGGTGTTTGGTATTTTGTAAAGTGAATATTAAAAAAAAGAAAATTTGTCATGGAATCTGAAAAACAAGGTATGTATTTAATTATAATAAATATTATTTAAAAATATAATGATTATTTAGTATTCTTATTGACCTAAAACAATATGCAAGAAAATTTTTTATTTTTTTTTGTTTTTCTTTTTAACTAATGAGTGTTTTTGAAAATGTTCCGAGCTAGGTCGGACTACAATTCTTATTTTATAATAAACTGTAGGCATTAGCCATATCATAACCGTCAAAACATTTTCCACATGTTTCCACCTCTTAAAAAACCGCTTTGAGTTCCACGGTTTTTTTTTGCAATCATTTTGGTTATTTTTTACTTACATACATATTTTTTTCCTATAGATACAGATTTGACATCAAATGTTATTGGGGTATATCGGAAAACGCTATACATGTTTTTTTAAACAAAGCATATTCAGAACACTTGAAGATAAGGTATCATTTACGGAACATAAGCTCCGCGAAATGATGAAATGTCCCCAAAAGGAGTACTATACCTTAAGTCACGATTTAAAACATTTTAATAGTGATTTGAAGAAGAGATGGATATCAACTAACTATATTGAAGAAAGATTTTTGAAAAAAAAAACGAGAAATGGCTTAATACATCAATACCAGTACATAACTGGGCCACGAATTCTACGGGACGCCCAAGAAAGCATTTCCAAGGATACATGAACATAGTAAACGAAGAAATACAAAAAAACTCCGCGAACAGGTACTTGTTGAGGAGCTTTCCTATGTAGCCAGCGTAAGTCAACGAATGTCTGGAAATGCCGCGGCCTCTAAACTTATAATAAATGCAACTTCAACACCAACAAGAGCCAAACGTTACAGGAAGGTAATAAATACTGCTCAGAAACCGAAAGTAAAAAATTACACACCTGAGCAAGCTTTGCAAATCTGAAGGTGACTTTACAAGAAAGCAGTGGGAGTTATTACACGATTCCAATAAGGGTATATATAGTCAATCCGAGTTACGGAGACGAGTGTTGAAGTTGTGCTTCAGGACCTACTTGATCATACAGTAAAGAGACTTTGTCTTTATCTTGAGGATTTTCTTCAAAGCTGCGATGCAGAAGAATTAGAGAACCTAGAACTTATAACAAAATGGGGCTGTAATGGCTCTCATCAAATTTCTTATCAACAAAATTTTTCAGATAGCTCGAACGATGACTCGAACATATTCCAAAGCATACTGGTTATGGCAAAATCCCACACCATCATCCACTCGATTTTGCCGGCCAATCCGCATTCGATTTCTCCAAGAAGCTGTGGATATTACGAAGGAAGAAATAAAATATGCCGAAGACCAAGCAAATCATCTGCTGAAGACCAAATTAGAAAAGTCAAATGGAATTATCTTCGTGCGACATGTTTTGCTCCCAACCATGGTAGATACCAAGGTGTGCAATGCGGCAACTGTTACTTCATCTTCCATTTCAATGACTTTGAAAATACAAATTTGGAGGAACCTCAGTCATTAAGACTCGGTTTGTCCATTCTTTAAGCAAGAATACGCTTGTTTGAAACAATTTTACATGTTGCATACAAACTTCCTTTAAAAAAATGGCAAGTCCGATCCGCAGAAGAAAAAGAAGTAGTTAAGAGAACCAAAGAAGAAATCCAGAAAACAGATAGGGAAAAAACGGGACTTATAATAGATATGCCAAAAGCTGGTTTTGGAAATACAAATTCGGGCAACACGTCCAGAAGATTCTTCGCTGACCCAGTAAGCCTCTGAAATCACACTTTACACAAAATCCTAATACATGGAGCGTCAGTAATAAAATATGCCTATAGGCCAGCTATCGGAAGAGGCTGCAGAAGCTCGAAATAAGCATTACCGTTCATACCGAGAACATTTTTCAAGAAAATTTTCAAGGTTGCACTGCAATCAAGATGTCCTGAATAAGGCTGCTTTTCACGTCAGACACATTGCACAGTTAAATAATTTATGATTGTTAAATTATTTTCATGATAATTAATCAGTGGCCTTGTTTAGACATTATTAAAAAATTAAACAGAATTCATTTAACCCAATTTTGATCGCAAGCGGTTTTTGTCAAAATATGTTGAAATTTTATATTTAACAACCATTAATAAAGTCGGTAGAAAACTTTAGAATGTCAAACTTTGTAAAAGATAGAATTTTTATGGGAAAACGTACAATTACCCTAAGTCAACATATAAAACGATACCCATTACGTTTTTTTAATATTACTCCCCCCTCCCTACCCTAAGTCAGCGCCCCTTCACCCGATCGGTAAAATAATGCCAGAAATGAAATCGAAACACCTAAAAACATATAAAACGATACCCATTACGTTTTTTTAATATTATTCCCTTACCCCTCCCCATCCCAAGACAGCGCCCTTTCACCTGATTGGTAAAATAACGCCAGAAATGAAATCGAAGCACCTAAAAATATATAAAACGATAACCATTACGTTTTTTTGATATTACTCCCCTCCCCCTCCCCACCCTAAGTCAGCTCTCCTTCACCCGATTAGTAAAATAATGCCAGAAATCAACTTAGTGCCCTCAAAATTCCCCGAATACTGATTTAGACATGTCTATAGTCAAAAACAACGACGTTATTAATTTTGTCCGGTTTTTGAGGCCAAATGCTCATTAGTGAATCGGTCGATAAAATTCTAAAAATCACCCTGTATAGCCAAAATAGTGGAGCACTGGCTTATTTTTCAAGACTTTCTAGCATTACAGTGACCAGTATAATGATCTAAATATTTTAGATTGTTTTTCAACAAAAATAAATATTCCCCTCACAGTCCGCCCCTGAAGTAAATATTAATACATCTAGTCATTATATCTCGCTCATCAGCACTTCAAAGCCTTTTATCTACTTTTCTAGGGCACAGCACCCATACATCATACTCGTTTCACCTTTATCGTACAAAAAGTGGAAGAAGCTGTATCTTCTAAGACTGAGTTTCAGCAACGTGTGCATAAAGTTACGAAGGAAGTTGGAGCGTTAACGTATAAGCTCTATTTTATTACTACGTAAGCTTTTAAGGTGTTCTTAAAATCTCATTTTAGTTTCAAGCGCCAAGAGATTAATTACACTACATATTAGTATAAAATAAAATTCCCTGTTGCCTCAGTTTGTATGTCCGGGATAATTGCTAAAAGTCATGAATTAATTTTAATCCGGTTTTTATTATTAGATAAGTTATTTCCCGAGGAAGGTCGTAAATAATAATCGATGTACTAAGTGTTTTCAGATAAGTGCTAATAGTTTTAAAGGGGTAATTTCGAGTTAATTCTAAGCATAGGAGTCCATGTCAAGACATGCCCGACAAGACATTACTTTGTTTTAAAGATACACACCAAGTTTCACAATGGATGGTAACATGAAGTGGTTAAATAACCAACACTTGCAAGTTAACCATGAGTTTTCAAAGGTAGGTGTTTCACAAACAAGAATTGAGGGCTGGTTACGAAACCATTGGTCAAATTTTATTTGTCAATGTTGGTTTGACAACTAACCTCTATTTTTACGATGATATTTCAAAAAAAATTCCTCGAAAATAAGTTTATTATTATGAAGCTAATATTTGTGAAAATTTTATAATCATGGAGAAAAAAGAAAAAAGAGCTGTAAATTTCTGTAAAGAAGAAGAAATCCTTCTTATATCTCTGGTAGACAAATATAAGAATATTATTGAAAGTAAAAAGAGTGATTCTCACACTTGGAGTGATAAAGAAAATTGCTGGAAAATTTTACAAAATGAGTTCAACGCCAGTTGTACTGTAAATGGCACAAGAAATGTCAAAGTTTTGAAAGAAAAATATAGAAACTTAAAAAGAAAAACCAAAGAAAAGTTTTCAAGAATTAAAATGGAAATTAACAAAACGGGAGGAGGAACCTATACAGCCCCTATAATAACCGAAATGGATGAAGCCCTCAAAAATATACTTGGGGAAGAACAAATTTCAGGTTTCCACAATAACTATGATTGCGATGCTCCGAAAGATTTGCCAATGATCATTGTTGAAGAAAATGTTGACGAGAGCAATGAAAATGATCCTGTAAAACAATTAAATATCTCATCAAAAGAAAATCTTATTGTTGCTGATATGGAATTTTAACAATTCTTTTTTGTATTTAGTATTTAGCATTTTATTTATTAGAACCACTGCTTGAAAACCATCACACTGTTTTCGCAAACCGAACAAGAACAGTCAAATAATTGGACTAGTTATGCAGCAAACAATCTTAGAACACCGGTTTCCAAGAAGTTGAGGACAAGTAAAGGTTGGGATAAGTAACTTATAAATATTTGTAACTGTAAGATAATGTTTATGAGTTATATTCCATTAAAAATTTATTTTTTTATTTTTACTTGAAAAGTTTTTCTATAAAATGTAATAAATTGTAAATTTCTTCATAAAAATTGTTTAGTGTTATAGTTTTGTAAAGGGCATAACATATAATGTTGTAGGTTTTGTTGAGTCTTCAAGAATTAGAAGAAATAAATATATAAAGAAGTACAAAAGTCTGAATGCAATTCTAATAGAAGAAAAATTAGAGTTCTTAAGACTTCAAAAAGAAAAGTTCTTAGAAGAACACGAATTAAAAATGCTGATTTTAAGGAAAAATCTGGAAAAAGAATAAATTTCTAGAATTATATATTATTACTAAAAAGTTTAGTTATAAAAATTTTTGTTCTTTTTTGACTGAAAGTTAATAGTGTCTAGTATTTTTTCAGAATTGCTATGTTTTTTTTTAAATTTATAATAATAAATGAAGATGTTACTGTGAAAGTCCAGAGTTTGCAGTTGTCAAGTTTCCCTGGTAAATGTCCAAAATTAATTTAGGAAAAAATAATCTAAACTAGCCCGAAATATATTTAGTTAATCTTATCTAGTCCATTAAGGTTTAGTTACTTTTTTCTAAATTACCCCATTTCTTATATTGGATTATTCAACAAAAACGCAAATAATTTTTGTTCTGTCCGAACCGTCAACAAATAAAAATCGTAAGCAAAGTAATGAGGTTATGTTCTTTTGGTTAAGTAAGTAACCACAGGATTGTCTACTGGTAAACTTAACTCGTGGTTAACTTCCGGTGAAACAATTTTTTTAAATAACCATCGGTTTTTCCTTAACCTTTCGGTGACCACACATTGTAAAACTGGGCACAGAGTGTTAAAATTTATTAATTTTTTATAATTGCAAGGTAATACGTTGAATTTAATTAAAACAAAAAACGACATAACTGCTTTTGTGGGCAAACTTCTTCCAATATTATCAGCAGTGTTTACAAATAATTCAAACATATCTCTCTCTATCATACTTAACCACAAAGTAAAGATCTGTTTGAGCTGACTCTTGGAGGAAAGAAGCTTAGTCTGGTCTCTAAAAAACTATTCAAATACTTCTATTTTACATATATGCATCCACAATTAAAGACTTCTAAGAAATTTATTAAACTAATATTTTTAGATTTATTTAAAATTAATTTTCTTGATAAAACATCTTAGATATGATCTAAAAAGTGACCAAAGTAGTTAAGAAGGCGGGGTTCTGTGACACCTTGATAGCATTTACTCTTTTTCAGCAGCCTCAGCTAAAGAAGTGCTGAAAATCGCCAATTTATCTACTAAATAGTGTTAAAAACTCTAGAAATCCTTCGAAGAAGTGATCGACAATGATGTCACAAGTTCAGTGGCTGTTGGATAAAGGGGTGGATGTGAAAATGCAGATGTGTCCTTTTTGTCAAGTATTTACCTGTCCAGGAATGTAAGGGTATGATCAGGTGTTTTGACATCATCATGCAATCCCGCGAACAACATGATCAGGGTAGAATTAAAAATATTTTCTGTGTGTGTGATTTATTTTAGCAAAAGCGAAACGTTGAAGGCAAGTAATAGGGTGAAATGGCTAGAGTTAAATATATATATATATATATATATATATATATATATATATATATATATATATATATATATATATTGCGTTGAAAAACGTGATGCGGGACCTAACGTCTATCGTCAGAGGTCTATATTCGTCGCCCACACACGCTTCAAGCAACTGCCCGAAGAGGAATTAGAATATTAATATTTTAAATATTTCGTTTTTTTTATAAAATTTGAAAATTGGTGAATGTGAATGATATAATTTCTCTTCGGGCAGTTGCTTGAAGCGTGTGTGGGCGACGAATATAGACCTCTGACGATAGACGTTAGGTCCCGCATCACGTTTTTCAACGCAATTGGCGCCCAACGTGGGGCGCCAATTGCGTTGAAAAACGTGATGCGGGACCTAACGTCTATCGTCAGAGGTCTATATTCGTCGCCCACACACGCTTCAAGCAACTGCCCGAAGAGGAATTAGAATATTAATATTTTAAATATTTCGTTTTTTTTTATAAAATTTGAAAATTGGTGAATGTGAATGATATAATTTCTCTTTTGCTCTAATAAAAATATTCTAAACCACGATATGTATTTTTAATTTTTCCTTGAGCGCCCAGTTACTGTATCCTATCTAAGATAAGATAACAGCACTGTATTTATTCTTTGGATTAACTTAAAAATACATATATTATTGTTAACAAAATTTTAATAAATCTATTTTCTCTTTTTAATCTCCCCTTAATATAACTAGCTCGCTTCCCCTGAAACTATCCCAAGTGAGTTCAGATTCTCATAAATTAAAATTATCTTTTATCTACTGCCAATTAAAACCACTGAATTGTATTAACAATCAACATAAATTTATTATAAAACAAAATGATATTATTACTGATTATAAAATTATTTTGAAATACCTATTGTCTAGATCATCTTTATTAAAATTAAAAATCAATTGCACCTTATCTCTACTGTTGATTATAATGTCACTCCACTTAACTGTCAAGAGTTGTTTGACAAATATGAAGGTCTCGTGTTCAGTTGAAATGTATTACTTTTATTTATTTTAAAAATTAAAAAAAATGTGCAAAGTGCGGATTATTAATTTTAACAAGTGATTATAAATTAGTTCTAATGATTTTATAATGTCTAATATAAATGTGGTAATATTATATTTTAAAATACCTTGATCCTTAAGTGTTTGTTTACTTATAAACAATAAAAAAGGTATATTTGTGTTTCCTTGTCTTCTTTTACCATCAAATTGGATTGGGATAATTGTTTAAAAATAATACCTACTATCAAGTAAGTAGATATTCTTTATTAAACACTGTCTTGGTTATTTTGGAAATGTCCAGGAATTGTCTACTTCTTGGAAATGTTGGTATTTACATCAGCCAGGTATTATTTTCTTGAACTTTTATTTGACACAATCGGGTTTTACTAAATTTTCTTGATGTTAGTTGAAGTTGCTATTTCTTAATGACATTCAATTTAATTTAAATTATTCTTTTTTTTTAAATATTGATTAATCAAACTTTATTTAATTATATATTTCAATATTTTCATGTCAAGCCATTTTGTTTTATAATTTTTAATATTAAAAATTGTTTTGGGAAGGCTAAAATATGTATAATTAGATAGGTAAAATCATAGAGTTTAATTTTATAATATTTATTGTCATGCATATTATTGGATAAATCCAGGAAATGGTAAAATTGGAAAAATTTTATCAATTTTAAATTTCTTGACAGCCATTTTTGTTTGACAAGAACGCCAAGAAAAGGGTGATTTTTCATCAAGTAACCCGATGCCTTCAACTGCTGAGCCAATCAGAATGATTAATTAAGTCAGCTGGTGGCATACGATAGAAAGAAAAATCACAAAAATTCGAGACAGTTGCAAAAAAGTATTGTTACAGAGAGGTGTAAAAGAAAAGTTTCTCCTCAAAACATAACCTTAAAATTTTCACGACAAAATCATAAAGCCACGTGCGAGATCTTTTGTTTTTGATAAGTAAATATTTTTTTAAAGGTTATGAAAGTAAATATTTTTTTAAAGGTTATGAAAGTAAATATATATTAAATAAAGTTTGATTAATCAATATTTAAAAAAAAAGAATAATTTAAATTAAATTGAATGTCATTAAGAAATAGCAACTCCAACTAACATCAAGAAAATTTAGTAAAACCCGATTGTGTCAAATAAAAGTTCAAGAAAATAATACCTGGCTGATGTAAATACCAACATTTCCAAGAAGTAGACAATTCCTGGACATTTCCAAAATAACCAAGACAGTGTTTAATAAAGAATATCTACTTACTTGATAGTAGGTATTAT
Source organism: Diaprepes abbreviatus (assembly GCA_034092305.1). NCBI lineage: Eukaryota > Metazoa > Arthropoda > Insecta > Coleoptera > Curculionidae > Diaprepes > Diaprepes abbreviatus. The sequence goes on from JASJET010000054.1 coordinate 15,466,112, forward strand.
TTTTAAACAATTATCCCAATCCAATTTGATGGTAAAAGAAGACAAGGAAACACAAATATACCTTTTTTATTGTTTATAAGTAAACAAACACTTAAGGATCAAGGTATTTTAAAATATAATATTACCACATTTATATTAGACATTATAAAATCATTAGAACTAATTTATAATCACTTGTTAAAATTAATAATCCGCACTTTGCACATTTTTTTTAATTTTTAAAATAAATAAAAGTAATACATTTCAACTGAACACGAGACCTTCATATTTGTCAAACAACTCTTGACAGTTAAGTGGAGTGACATTATAATCAACAGTAGAGATAAGGTGCAATTGATTTTTAATTTTAATAAAGATGATCTAGACAATAGGTATTTCAAAATAATTTTATAATCAGTAATAATATCATTTTGTTTTATAATAAATTTATGTTGATTGTTAATACAATTCAGTGGTTTTAATTGGCAGTAGATAAAAGATAATTTTAATTTATGAGAATCTGAACTCACTTGGGATAGTTTCAGGGGAAGCGAGCTAGTTATATTAAGGGGAGATTAAAAAGAGAAAATAGATTTATTAAAATTTTGTTAACAATAATATATGTATTTTTAAGTTAATCCAAAGAATAAATACAGTGCTGTTATCTTATCTTAGATAGGATACAGTAACTGGGCGCTCAAGGAAAAATTAAAAATACATATCGTGGTTTAGAATATTTTTATTAGAGCAAAAGAGAAATTATATCATTCACATTCACCAATTTTCAAATTTTATAAAAAAAACGAAATATTTAAAATATTAATATTCTAATTCCTCTTCGGGCAGTTGCTTGAAGCGTGTGTGGGCGACGAATATAGACCTCTGACGATAGACGTTAGGTCCCGCATCACGTTTTTCAACGCAATATATATATATATATATATATATATATATATATATATATATATATAATGGGCGAGCTGAGCAATTGTTAGTCTTTTTGTATATATACTTGTTCATGCCTCTCAATACCTATTTCTGAAAAGTATCATCGATAGTGGATGATTGGTTTAATCTAGGCTTACCTACCTGTGTTGTTTTTCCCTTTTAAGCAAATAATAATAAATAAAATGTATAAAAAGTCTACACTTTCCTTAATTTCTTGCGAGATTTCCATGTCATTTGTATTGAAGATTCTATATTTATAATTTTATTTACTTTAAATTTTTCGTTTTAAATAACAGACATTTCTGTTTTATTCAAATATGATATTTATCAACTTATAAAAAATGTTTATCGAAAATATCAAAACGAAAGATAAATCTTTCCATTTAATGGGTCTCAAAGGGAGAGGTTTTAAATTTTTAATCAAATAAGAGGATTTTCCTTTTCTTCAAAAAGGGATTCGATTCTTAAATAAAACTTTAAGACCCTTTGAATAAAAATGTTAATTTTTTGTAGAGAGTTAATCAGCCAAATCAGCTTGGAAAATATTTAAAGGTTCGATTTTAAAAAGAAAATTATAGTATTTTTTCAAGTTTTAACGGGAATTTAAAGGTTTATATTTATTTTCTGTCCTATATTCAAAAAAATACGGACAACGAAATGAAATAACATATTCTAGTTAACTGATTCTATTTATCTTGTAAAAATAAACTTAAAAAAATTGGAAAATTGACATCTCATATGAATTTTTTTCGATTTAAATAATGCTGAATAAATGAATCTTTTTTTTTTAATTACGAGTGTCACTGTTCGTTTATGCCACTGAGGCATTGTGGATATAAAACTTCCAAAAACCAGTTCAAAATGAAATATAGTACTTAATAAAAAGTTATTAGACTTTGGCATGCTGCAAAGGTGAATTTTTATACATCTTTTAGTCAGCTTTGTAAGCCTATTTGCGTTTCCTAAATTTTCAAGCCTCTAATCTTTTTCAATCAATTCTCACAGGAAACATTTTTATAAAAATTCATAATCAGAGTAATTTGAGGTAGCAATTCCTGTATTGTGAACACAATTGCTACATCCACTTGTTTTCTTTGCAGGAGTTTTATTACCTGTTCCAGTTTAACGCAGTCGAATGCTTGGGTAAAATCTACGAAACAATTAAACAGTGGTTTGTAATATTGGACTTATTTTTTGATCGACTGCTTGAGTACAAATATGACGATGATGGTAGACCGGTTATTGCGAAAGTCCTGTTGTTCTTTAACAGTGCCTATTTTTTACTATTCTATGTGATAATATTTTGGTTCATAATTTATTTGAGCTGCTCTATATACCGATTTTCCTTTAGCCCTCTGTTTTGTTTCTTTAATCCTCTTTTTTTTTTTGGATTGGAATAGTAATACGTCGCCATTTATTGATATTTGAAGTTTTTTTAGAATAGGGCAGTGAGTTCAATAACTATATTTTATCCTATTTTTTATCACCTCACTGGTGATTTTTGGCTGTTGTATCTTAGAGTTCTACCTAGTTGGCATTTGCATTATTTTCTATGATTGTTGATTAGAACAACTGCTTAAAATATATAATATAAATAACTCACTGCTGGCTATGATTTTATAAATATTTTTAATCTATTCTATTATACAGGGTATCCGGGAGAATGTGGGAAATCCCCAAGATATAAGAAAAACACGTGAAAAGAATACTACAAGTTCATATAAAGTTTTTTCGTATAGGCCTGCTCTTCGAAGATATGGATTCCCAAAAAGCTGCAATGGAATCAAGTTTCTTACACATAAAGCCCTTCAAATTACTATTCAAGAAAGTATTGTGAATTACTTACAGCTGCAGGAACGGACTAGATGTGACACTCAGGACCCCATTTTTTTCGCCCTGTATGATTAGACCTTTGGACAACCTTTAACTATTCACTAAAAATTAAGTACTCTTCATACATGTCGTTAATCCTAACCGTTTTCGAAAAAACATCATTTTACTTACATCATGTATTAGGTGTAATTCGATAAAAGATACATCTTTGTTCCTATCAAAGGTTCAACCTTCAACCTTATGATAAAAAAAATTGATCCAAAATTAGAGTTTACCTCTTTAGTTAAAAACATCTAATTTTGTGAATTGCAGTTCGACCTAGGTTCTCAAAAAATGTGAGTTTTTTTTGTCGGCACCAAACATTGCTATGTACGAAACAAAAAATATCTTGCATTTTAGAACTTCTCAACTTTCACATCGCTGACACATTGATTCTTTACTTGGATATTAATTTACTGATTTTTGGATTTCGTGGTGAAATTAACTGTCAAATAATTCCAAATATGGAATACACGTTGAGAAGTATACAGATATGCATCTGATGTATGGTCTTGCATCTTGCAATGCTTTGGAAACCAGGAGATTATATCACGACAGATATCCTAATCGTACTCTTCCAGATCAGAAAACGAGTTGACCAACGTCTAAGGGAGAATGGCAGGCGATTTCATTTTATAAGGTAATATTATTAAATGTCTTCATAATTTTAGGACATTTTGGAAAAAGAAGTACTGATGCTTGTTGGTAAAGAACAGTACGATCGCTGCAATTAGAGGAAAATATTTTAAATTCTGTAGATGACTCTTCTTCGACGAGCACTCGAAAGTTATCAGCGCAGTTTAATACCTTGAAAACAATAGTACATGAAATTCTTCAAGAACCGCTCTTATATCCGTATCATTTGAAAAAAGTTCATGATCTGACGCTTTTCTCCGTAAAATGCAGTTTGCAAAATGGCTATTGGATCAGCAACGAAATAATGTAAACTTCATTAGCACTATTCTCTTCACGGATGAAGCAGCGTTTACCAAAAATGGTATTATAAATTTACACAACTCACATATATTTAACTATTGTTTCGTGTCATCAACATCAGTTCCAATCAATTAATATTTGGGAGGAATCATTGTCAATTTTTTGATTAGACCATTCCTATTGCCGGCACGATTGAATGGAGAACTCTATTTGGAGTTCCTCCAGGGGGCCTTTCACGATTTACTTGAGCACTTACCACTTGAAACCCGCCGAAACATGTACTACATGCACACCGGGACACCACCTCATTTCGTCGTTGCTGTGCGGGAACATCTGAATAACGTCTAAATCGTTAGATAGGTAGAGGAAGATCTATTGCTTGACCTACTCGTTCTCCCGACTTAACGCCGTTGGATTTTTACCTGCGGAGACACCTCAAAACCTTCATGTATTCCACTGCGGTTGGTAGTAGGGAGGAATTTCTACGGAGAATCACGTTTCATTGTGATCAAATAAGGAACAATGCTGAGTTAATGTGGCGGGTACAGCAGTCCTCAATTCAAGGTGCCGCGATTGTATTAGATTTCACGGAGCCCTTGTTGAACTCTCTTACGAAGTTTTTAACTAAGTTAATTTAACTTTTTATTGAAGCATTGGTGACAGGGGAAAATTCCTCTTTTTCATATTCAACCCAACAGAAATTAAGGGACAAACTGTATAAATAAAATAACGTATTTCGAAAACGGTTAGGATTAGCGACATGAATGAAGAGTACTTAATTTTTAGTCAATAGGTAAAGATATGTAAAAAACGTTGTCCAAAGTTCTTATCATATAGGGTGTAAAAAAAATGAGATCATAAGTGCCACAGCTAGTCTGTCCATGCAGCTGTGAGTAATTCCCAACACTTTCTTCGATAGTAATTTGGAGAGTCTTATCTGGTATACATCATATTAAAAAAATTGAAACCTGGTCGTTCCACAATTATATATAAAAAATTAGATTCCATTGCAGCTCTTTGAGAGCCCATATCTCCGAAGAGGAAGCCTATAAGAAAAAAGTTTATATAAATTTGTAGTATTTCTTTCACGTGTTTTTTTCAGATCCGGGAGATTTTCCACATTTTCCTGGACACCCTGTAAAAATAAGAATAGGGATTTTCGTTTGTAATTACCGAAAAACTTATTTAACCAATCGAAAACCAAATGTTTCTTCATATACTACGAAAGGTTTCGAGTTATATGTTGTTTCCAAAAAACATTAACTTCAATTAAAAATAGCGATGCTTCAAAGCGTAGTACATTTTCTCTTCGCTAGGTAGCGGACACGCTGTGTTGCGCCACGGCAGTGAAGTAAGATGTAATCTGAGAAAGTTTCGATTTTTCATATGACAATCCTGTGGCATGTCCCTCCTGTAGTTGAATTGGTTGATATAAATCCTAAATATTAGTCAAACATTTTAACCAGCAGAAGATATTACTGTTGAGAAACATAGTGCAGGCACCAAAATAGTGCATTAATTATCTCATATAACTCTTTATAATTATGTCACCTTTAATTTCGACTATAAATGCCCCAGGAGGTATGAAATTATAATTAAATTCACTGAAATACCTCGATCCAAAAACTAAATTAAAAGTAAAAGTCCGATTCGTGTCAGTTTAAAATTTATCTTCGACGCTTTTAAGATTAGGTTTGCCACGGACGAACTCTCTTTCGGTTGGATGTTTATCCGTTTCCAGTTAACTTTTCCAGTTTATCCAAGATAATGTCTCAAAGGACCCTCCAATTAGCTAAACGATGGTCGTTTTCTTCACTTAATTGTATTTTACTTTGGAAGTATAATCTGGATTACACTCTTAAAAAAGTTTTGGAAATAAACGGGTTTCATACAAAAAAAACAAATTTTGCTAATGAAGATAAATAAAAGTCATTTTTCGAGATTCGGTTATCTTAAGTTGACAGATATAAATTTTCTTTAGGTATATTTTTATAGGATTGGCCCAATTTTGCGGAATGGCTTAGTTAGTGACCAATAGAAAGTTATACCTAATCTGTTTTTTTTTAACATTCAGAACTACAATTTTTCTAACTGATTATCCATTCCATCTATTCCACATGTTAGAGACGTTCTTCTTCTTCTTCTTCTTTCTCAGCCCATTGAGCCTCCCCGATGGTCCTTCACTGGGATCTGTCTCTCGCCTTTTGGAGTCAGTCTTTTCCAGCAAACTGTCTTATATCATCTACTCATCTGAGTTGTGGCCTGCCACGATTTCGGTTCGTTTCTCGCGGTCGCCATTGCAGTAATTTACTCGTCCACCTATCGGGCTATTGTATAGCTATGTGCCTCGCCCACTGCCACTTTAGTCGTGATATGCGTTCAATGATGTCAACTACTTTGGTTCTTGATCTTATTACTTGATTTCGTATTTTATCCCGTAACGAGATTCCTAACATTTGTCTCTCCATGGAGCGTTGAGTGACTCGGAGCTTATTTGCGTTTTGTTTGGTTAGTGTTATCGTTTCCATGCTGTAAGTAGCAACAGGCAAGACACACGTGTTATACACTTTCCGTTTAAGGTTGATTGGTGTGTTTCTATCTCTTAATACGTACTGCAACTTTCCAAAGGCAGCCCATGTCAGCCCTATTCTCCTTGTTATTTCCGCCGTTTTATTTTCTTTGCCAGTTTCACGACCTGGCCTAAATGTACTCTTGGACATTCTCTAAGATTTCATTTTGAATCTCTATTTGTACGTTTGCGTCAGGGCTCATTAACTTAGTTTCCCCAAGTTCATCTTAAGTCCCACTTTTCTCGCCTCTTCATTGAAATCTTGAAGCATTTGTTTTAGCTCTTCTGGGTTGCTAGACATGACAACAACATCGTCGGGGAAACGAAGATGACTAAGATAAGAACCGTCGACCATCAAACCTTTCTCATCCCAATTTAGTTTTTTAAAGACATCTTCCAAAGCTAGCGTAAATAGTTTCGGAGAGATGACGTCTCCCTGACGCACACCTCTCATAACGTTTATTTTTTCGGTTTTTGTGTCTTTGTCGATTTTAACCTGTATAGTTGCGTTTTTATATATGTTTTGTATGATAGCGATATACCTGGAGTCAATTCTAGCATTACTAAGTGATTCTGAAGATCGCCCATGTTTCTATAGAGTCAAAGGCCTTGTGAAAATCTACAAATCCCAGGTGTATAGGAATGTTATATTCCTCGGTTTTTTCTAAGACTGTGCGTAGGGCTTGGATATGATCTATCGTACTAAATCCACGTCGAAAGCCGGCTTGCTCCACAGGCTGGTAATAGTCAAGCTTTTCAGTTACAGACGTTAACAATTATAAAATGAAGATATCGCTTATAATTTTTTTAAAATGAAATATCCTGTATGTTATCAGTGATGATTTTAAACCTCCAAGAAATTTATAATATTTCTTGTATAGGATATTCTATGAGTAAATTCAACTGTTTTAGAAATATTAACGATAATTAAGGGTATAAGAATTGAAATCCTTTTAATGTGTCCAAACCTTTCTGAAAAGTGAAAAAGCACGTTCCGCAAATCTAGATGAAGGATATCATGCACTCCATTTGAAATTCGGTTTTTATCATTCTTTAAAGAATTTTGTACTATAGACTATAGTTTTTAAATTGCCCAAAGATAGAAATCTAAAGAGGTTAGATCTGGTGACCTAGGAGGCTATTCAATTGGTCCTCTTCTACCTATGCACCTTCCTGGAAACGTTTTATCTAGATAGTCTCTGACAATCTACCAAAATGCGCTTTAGCTCCATTTTGTTGAAACAGAAGGTCGTTTATTAATATCAGATATAAATCTGTTTAAAAAAATCAAAATTTCGGTATGAAATGAAGAAATCTATATGCCGTATTTAAATAGTTGTTATATATGTATTCTCCTTTCAGGCAGAGAAAAGGAAAGAATATATACAAACAGTTTATTTACAGCCCCACTGAAGACACCATAAGGTGGTCGAAACGCGTATGGAGAGAGGACCAGAGTGGTATTTGCAGGAAATAAATTATTTGTATATATTCTTTCCTTTTTTTTACTGAAATTATGATTTTTTTTTAAAAATGTCTCACTACTCCGGTGATTCATAGATGTCGTTCGACTGGCGATATTTTTACGTAGTTAGAACAACATCGGCAGTCGTGCCAGTTGATAAAACCATTAAGAGAGAAAGTGGCTTAATCAGAAAATAAAATATACAAAATCGGGTTGTAGGTTTCTATGGTCCATTATTTCTTGTCCTAGTTCCATTTAAGATGTAAGATAGATTTCACCGCGTCTCTTACTCCTGTTCGGTTTCTTATGATGTGATTGGGTATTCTATCCCTAAGAGTAACTCCCAACATTGACCGTTCCATTTTTCGTTGCATGACATGTATTCTGTTAATGTTCTTTTTTGTCAAAGTAAATGTCTCAACTCCATACGTGAGAACAAGCAAGACACACTAGTTAAAGACCTTTCTTTTCAAGCATATAGGAAGATTAAATCTCAATACATATCTGAGTCTACCGAATGCCGACAAGGATAAACCTATTCTTCACTGGATTTTGTGCGTTTGATTATCTCGCCTAATACCGATCTCTTATCCCAAGTATTTGTATAGATGCACTTGTTCTAGATTTATGTTATCGATGTTTAAGGGACTACTCATTACTAGGTTTGTCATGTATTGCGTCTTTAATAAATTAATTTTCAAACCGACTTTTTCTGAGGCATCGTTTAGCGTATCCAGCATTTTTTGTGCTTCCTGTATAATGTCTGTTATTAACAATATCGTCTGCAAAACAGAGATGATATATCAATTCGCCATTGATGTTGATATCTGTTAAATCCCATCTTATCTTTTTTAACATATTCTCTTGCAATGCAACAAACAATTTTGGGGAGAGTGTGTCACTTTGCCTTACCCCTCGAGCTATATTAAATCTATCTGTGCATTGATGCTGATGTTCTGACATTTGCCGTGACATTCTCACATATGTTTTTGATAATGGCGGAGTATCGATGATCGACGCGACATTCGCTTAATGCCTCGAGAAGTTTCCGCTGATTCATTGAATCAAAGGCCTTCTCGAAATCAACGAAGACAAATATCAGTGGTCTATTATACTCAATACATTTCTTGATAAGAACTCTGACGGTCAGAAGATGGTCATTTGTCCCATAGCCTGATCGAAATCTCGCCTGCTCTCTCGAAAGAAAAGAGTCTACTTTATTTGTCAAACGGTTTGCGAGTATTTTGGTAAATAATTTATATACGTGGCTAAGGAGACTGATTGGCCTATAATTTTTAAAGTCTGTAACGTCACCTTTTTTGCGTACAATAACAATGGTTGCATTTGTCCATTGTATTGGGATTATTCCTTCTTCGATGCATTTATTAAATAGAAGTTTTAAAGCTTTGATGATCTGTGGTCCTCCTTATTTGATTGGCTCTCTTACTAGTTCATGGTCTTCGGGAGCTCTATTGTTTTTCATATCTCTTAGGGCACTCGTGATCTCTGGAATTTTTTCCGATCCCTGGATTTAGCACTCTTGGAATGTCGGTTGTGATCAGTCGCTGGTTTGATGTATAAAGTTTTTGGTAGAAAAGTTCGACATAATATAAAATTTCCTCTTTGTGTGTTACTATGTTGCCGTGTATATCCTTGATCTTCTGTATTTCCTTTCTTCCTGTTGTACTGTTTCTTAACACTTTCAAACTTCTATTCTCCTCTATGACGTTCCTAATTTTTTTAGTATTATGTTGTCTCTTATGCTTTCTGATTTCTTTTGATATCTCTCTGTTTAGTGTTCTCTATTCTTGTGTGTTCTTGTCTTCCATTTCTCTTCTCTGCTTCATTAAAAGTTTTGTTCTTTGGTTTAATTTTTTTTCTTTCACTTTTTGAGGTCAGAATTTTTCGATAGCTGTATTTATAAAGTCTTGGATGTTTCCAAATATTTCATCTATCCTCGTACTATTTTCATAATTTAGAGTAGACGCAATACATTCTTTATAAGAATCTGTGTTTTCAGGAGTTACCCATTTCTTGCCATTTTTCCTGAGTGTCATGTTGATTCTTTCTTTCTTTATATTTATTTTTACTTCGGCTATCACAATGCGGTGATCGCTTCCTGTCGAAATTCTGTTCAATACACTTACGTCTTTGATTATATCTTTTCTATTGCTGATTATGAAATCTACTGCGTTTTTGGTTTTGCCATTTGGACTAGCTCATGTCCATTTTCTGCTGTTTCTTTTCTTGAAAAAGGTGTTCATTATTAATAAGTTATTGTGGTGAGCAAAATCTATCAGTGTATCACCTCTTTCGTTTCAGCTTCCCAATCCATGGTAACTGACTGCAGTTGCAGCTTCATCTTGTTTATTACCAACTTTTGCATTGAAATCTCCAATCAACGTTGTATAGTGTGTTTTTCCATTTTGTAGGACCGTTTATACATCTTCATAAAATTTTTCTAACTCGTCATCTGTGTATTTGATAGTTGGTGCATATGCCTGAATAAACTTTAGAGACAATTTTTTATTTATCTTGAGTGTCACACTTATGACTCGTGGGCTTATATTTTTGACATCTACAATCCTACTTTTATGTTTCTTGTGAACTAGGATTCCAAAACCTCTTATAGCAGTTTCTTTTCCTGAATGGCATAATGTATTTCTGGAAAGTAACGGAAAAAGTTGTGTATCTTATTTAGGGATTAATATCGACAACCATTTAAGGTGGGATAATCAGATAGATTGATTGGTAAAAAAAACTAGAAGCGTGATACCAAAATTCAAATTTTATAATATTTGTTTGCTACACAACAAGTTATAGCCTTGTATTATGTTCTGATATAATCGTATCTTATATATGGCATCATGGCGTGAGGGTTTGGTGACTAATAATTATTTGAAGAAGCTTGATCTTACATCGAATTGCCTCTAAAAAATATAGTTATGACCTGTTTTGTGAAAGTTGTTTCCTTGATGTTCGTGAACTATACTTTAGAGAACTGGAGCAAAGCCTCAAAATAAAGGATAACAATGTTATCAGAATTTGACATAACTATTTAACATGGAACAGAGTTGTTGAAATAAGTTGTTGGTTCCCAGGATTAAGAAAATGATAGGCCAGCGTTCTCATATATATATATATATATATATATATATATATATATATATATATATATATATATATATATATATATATATATATATATATATATATATATATACCTCGTACCTAGAATTTTTAATGAAATCCCTAATTACATTAAAAAAATAAATTCAAAATCTCCATTTAAAAAAAATTAACCTCTTGAATTTTACAAAAATCGAGAAAAAAAAATACATAAAATTGTAGGAGTAAAGAATAATTATTTTTAAACATTTAAAAGTGCCTTTATATTTTGCCTTTGTTATGAAAGACTGTTGGCCCTTGTTGTTGTTGTGATTACTCAGAGGTATTTTTTTTGTATACATGGATTTATATTGAACTTTTTTTGGTGAATGTTCGCGTTTACCGAACAGCCCACGTACAAGTTTACTTTTATTGATTATTTATATGTACATGGTGTTTATATATATATATATATATATATATATATATATATATATATATATATATATATATATATATATATATATATATACATACACAGTTATATAGCACTTTCATAATTTCATAAAGTAGCGTATAAATTCAATATAAATTAAAATGGTTTGAAAAACGCTGTTAATGTTATTTCAGGTGGACAGGTAGAAGACCCTGCGAATTTAAGAAATTTTTCTTGACAATTTTTTTTATGTAGGGGAAGGACGGGTAATGGGTGTCAACGGATAATGGTCATGCACATATCTACAAAACAAAACATCCGAGAGCCGCGAATAAACCCTCCCTGTCCCGCTCTATGCCCGTCGCCACTATTTTGAACGTAACGCCCTAGTAGTGCCACGCATCTCTGAGCGCCTGACGTGTTTTGTTTTCGTGCCTTGCTGATGTAGTTTTTTGTCGATATAAAATAAAAGGCAAGTATTTCATTTCATAGTGTACTTAAATGATACTTATAACAGTATTTAGTCTACAATTCAGAATAGTGAGGTGTAGTTTAGGATGCGATAATAGTTACATGTTTTTTTATATTTAATTTTTTTCTCAATAATCTAATTGTAGGTAATGAGAGTCGGGTGACCCCCATTGCCCACAAGTGATTACCATTACCCGCAAAGGAATGTGCCTCTAATTTTGATTGAGTAATTGATGATTTGGCGCTGTTTTTTTTTTCTAGATGCCAAAAGTACGAGTCAGAACCACCGAAAAGCTTCCTGGTCTTCTGAAAGCCTGGAAAAAGCTATACAGCTTATCGATCAACAAGGGTTTTCTATAAGAAAATCTTCAAAAACTATGGGTATTCCATTTTCAAGTCTATAGAAGAGATATAAACAAAAATCAAATATGGCTCCTCATCTTGGACGATATACTGTCTTTACCCCTAAAGTAGAAGACGAAATAGCAAACAAGGTAAAAAAATATGGCTAACATTTTTTATGGATGTACCGCTAATCAGGTAAGAAAAGTGGCATTCGAATATGCTGAAAGCTTGAATTTGAATCACAACTTCAACAAGAATTCAAAAATGGCTGGACGTGACTGATTGAATTTCTTTATGTCCATACATAATATTTCTATTAGAAAGCCAGAAGCAATAAGCATAAATAGAATCCCAGCTTTTAATAAAGAGGAAGTGCAGTTGTTCTATAAGCATCTAGAAGAACTGATGGAAAAGCACAAATCTGTCCCTAAAAACATATATAATTGTGATGAAACAGGGATTTCAACTGTACAAAGTCCGGGGAAAATATTAGGTACAAAAGGACAGAAGAGAGTGGGATCTATCACAAGTTAGAAGCGAGGAAAAAATATAACCTTGTTGTGTGCAATGAGCCCTGCTGGGGGATTTATCCCCCCAATGTTTATTTTTCCTAGAAAAAGGTTGACTCCACTACTTGAGAAGGATGGCCCGACAGGAGCACTTTATAAATGCTCAGAGAACGATTGGATTAATGAAAATCACTTTCTTGAATGGCTTTTGCACTTCAAGCAGCACGCTAAGCAATCTATAGATGAACCTGTCCTTTTGGTACTAGATAACCATGCTAGCCATATTTCATTACCCATCTTTGAATATTGCAAGAGCAACTATATTCATATGCTGTCTATACCACCATATACGTCGCAGAGAATGCAGCCCCTGGATGTCTCTTTCTATGGACCACTAAAAACAGCTTACAAGAAAGAATGTGACTTATTTATGAAATGCCATAGCGCTGAAAAGATAACTCCTTATGACGTAGCATCCTTAATAAGGAAAGCGTTTAATAATACGCAATAGAGCAACTGGCATTTTCTCTATAAGTCCCGATGTATTTTCTGATGAAGACTTTGTTGTAAGTGAAATTCTTCAATCTGTTGCAGTTCAAGATTGTGACGAATCTATTTTAGCTGCTGCTTCTGATGCAATGCAAGATATACGAGCAAATCCTAGCACAAGTAACTCTATCAGTTCCTGGCACATCAAATCAAGTAGATCCTTCACTTTAAGTACCAAATACTATATCAACTCCACAAACTACAATCCAAGATTTCATAAAATTGCCACAGAAAACATCTATCCATAATATAAAACAAGGCAGAAATAACCAGGACTCTACAATTTTAACTTCGACGCCAATCAAGCAAGCCCTAGTAGAAAATAAAAAAATGAAAAAATCTGAAAAAGACAAAGGAAAAGGGAAAGAAAATAAGAAATGGAAAGGGAAGGGCCAAGGAAAGAAGACTAAGGTACAGAAAGAGGGTATTAGCAGAGCAAAAAGGTAAATTCTCCAAGACTTAATTGATTCTTCTGTGTCTGATGTGAATATTAATGATCTGTGCCAGGATGACGAGGATGATGATGCAGACGACACAGAAAACAGATGTCTTATATGTGGCGAATTCGGAAGGGACAATGAGATTTGGTACAGATGTACTTCATGTAGACTGTGGGCTCACTCTGACTTCACTGGATGGGACTCATCCCAAGGATATGTCTGCTACTTGTGTTAAATGTTTATAATTTCTTTGATTCTGGTTACCCGCAGGGTGACTACTATTTCTCTCACGTCGGTGCAATGGGTGTCAAACCTGTTTGTTTTTAAACGGTATTTATTTTCTAAGTTGATTGTCAAAGTTATTCAAATTTATCTCAATCGACAGATGAATAAGTAAATTTTCTTATTAGGCGGTTGCAATAAAGATTTTATTTTGAAATAGGCTTTTATTTGAATTCTCGCTTAAGTGACTCCCATTACCCTCTTTTACCCTAACCATTATCGATATTTACCTTGTCGTATTTGAAAAAATGTACCCTTTCTGATTCTGAATTGAGCATATTAAAATTAGTAAAAAACTGGAAAACAAGTCAAAAAAGCAATAGCATGCGTTATTCCCAAGCGGTCACCCATCTAAGTGCTAACCGTTTGTCTTTCAAACCTCTTTAACAATGTTTTAATAATGACCATTTTTTCGGACTCTAAAATAGAAATATTTAATATAAATTTACCACCCCCGTATACAAATAGAAAAAGTTTTGTTTCCGTGGACAATTTTCATTAAAAACTCGTAACAAAAGTTGCGACCATACAATTACCATCATTAAATAATAAAAAAGATATAAAACTTTTACGAGACGAAGTGGGAATCATAAAACAGATAATTTGACTAATTACTTAGCTCCGAAAGGGACTATTGCGACATAAATTTTGGGTTAATTCATTAAATTCAAGCGTTTCAGTATTCTGACATTTAGAAAATATAGTTTATTTAGGATACAAAGTAATTTTTCACGCACACAAATTAAGTTCAAAGATATCTAAGGGACTATATGAAAATGTTCTTTTCTTTTTAGTTTTAATAGAATTTTTAACTTTAGAAAGCGAAAATACGCATAATACAATGACGATAAAATATTTTTCTTTGCAAATTTTGCCGAATTTAAACCTTACAATTTATAACCCAGCGAAAAATATATTTGCCACAAGAGTGAACAAAGAAACAGATACAAATTAGTCAGTCTGGAGTTCCTAAAACCTAATATGACGGTAATTTCCAATTGAGAAGCGAAGTGCTTTTGTTTTAGAATAAAGCTGGGACCATTGTTTGATGAAAACGAGATAAATGTCGAACATTAGTACATCACAAAGCATGTAGTCAAAGGACTTCAAAAATACATTTCCTCTTGTGTGTAAACAACGAGCATTATTTATACCCTTACCAGTTTTATTTGTGTGCTTATATCTGTAGCAGAAAGTTATTTACAGTGAGTCAGAATAAAAATCGGATGCGGAGATATTATCTTTGAAAAGAATAATGGTTGTTTCGTAACACTGCAGTTTCAAATTTAGCTGGTTTAGCTGATTTAAAATATCAGATAATTAAGCTACTCTTTGTATCTAGGTCACATTATGGATTTATGTCTCATAAGTTTGTGTTTTTCTTCCATTTCTAAGTGTTGTTTCCTTTTGATAACCAATGAACCACCAAAAAGTCCAGCACTTCTTGCAAGGCTTCGAAAAATTCTTGATCGCAAGGGCAAATTGGCGAATTATGTAGTGCAATTCCCTTAAATGGGGAACAAACTCTTTAACTTTTAATTGCAACTCCCATCTCGATCCAAGCATGGCTGACTCTCCATCGATACACACTCCATAAAAGTTTTTCCATCGTATATCGATACTATCAAAGATTGAATTTATCATCTCCATGCGTTCTCACCTATCGTAGTTATTTTTAGTGCTTTAAAAAAAAACAAAAATTCATCTTTGAAGCCCTTCAAGTAAATAAATCTCACAAAAACAAGTAATTCGTGATCTATTGGTTGGAATCACTCTGCTGGTGTGCGAGTAGCAAAAAAGTTTTGTTTGGATTTCTTCAATAAAGGGTAAAATAAACAAAATAGTGACTGCTGTATGAGTTTAATTAGACTAACTGCATATTAAGTATTAAAAAAACCTGTATATTTAAGAAATAAAATTACTTAGTGTGTGTACATCAAATAATTCCCAATATGTAATTTAAATTATTGTTCCACTAAATGAAGTCTTTAAAAATTTGGACCATTTGTTTATGAGACGGAATCGAACGGAAATTTTAAAGGACTCTAAAATACGTTACGAATGAAACTTTGCCCCACAATTGACAAAAATGTTATGTTTGTGATCTAGAAGGTCTTGCTAATGACGTATTATATTATAGCAACAATTGTAAATATTGATATAGCGACAGTTTAAAAATAGTAATTTAATTTGAGTGATGCACTACATGCTATTATCTGATATCTATGGTAGAATGAAGTTGCAATATGAAAATTTACATTTGTGACCCTAGCAAACAAATACGAATTTCAAAATGGGGTGATTTCCATAGTCAGATTATTCTTGATGAAATGACTGAAATTGCGATTCTTGGTTCTGTATATCACATTTTGCATAACATCTGCCGGTTCCATTTTTTTTTTGCACAGTAGCGACAATCTAAGCTTTGAAATTTGAGTGTCTCCCACATAGTCCTTATTTTCATGACCTAGTTTCAAGCAATTGCCATGTCTTTGGTTCACTTAAATGTAAGGGAACAAAAGTTTATTGTGATATTTACTAATTTTAACATTTATTAACTCTCAATTAAATTCTACTAAATGGAAGAATTTACTTGAGTCCCCCTCTGTATAAAGATTTGGACCGTTGAATTGTATATCTTTTGTCTGGCCAAAAATAGTCACATATCAGGGAAATATAAATCCATCAACAAACTTAAGCCCAGTTTTATTACTTTTGGGGTAGTTAACTTTTCTGAAAAAAACAACATAAACTTAGTGAATTTATGTGACACAAAAACTAATCTGTTCCACCCTCTCGAAGTTTTTGATATAAATCTGTCAAAGTAACTTAATAGTCTTAAAAACCAAATCGTTAAGGGTCTAAGGTTAAGTAGTAAAGTGATAACCACATGTGGCAGACCGTGAGAGAGCTTTCTTTTACTTAAACTGAGCAAATTTTCCCATTATAAGGAAACAAAAGAATATTTAAATAAAATCACTAAAACGCAATATTAGTATTTGTTATTATGCAGAAAGTTCGCGACTGTTACCCATTTTTCCCCAATTGACGAAAATAAGAATAAGAAAGTGAGAAAATGGTTAAAACCTTGGGGTTTTTTCATGGGTTCTTTCACGATCTTTTAGTATAATTGTAGAATAGATATTGATCACATTTATATAAAGTAACTATTAGTTTTGAGCTCTGGTCAGTTTTAATATTAAATTAAATTAAATTCGACGCATAGATGACTTATGCCATCTATGAACCAGGGGACCGAAAACATACCGACGCTCGGGAACGAAAACTACCTTTGTGCGCGGGGATGCATCGCGTAAGTGCGTTCTATTGGTGGAAAAGTACGCATGTCGGAACCAACGCATCTAATAGGGAGAAGGGAGGTTTTAAGGGATGCAACTTGAGTTTGATTTTGAGAAATTAATTAAAGGCAGTTACGATTTAGAATCCGTCTAAGTCAGTTTGGCGTGTGTTTTAGTGTTTTACCAGTGTAAGAAGGTTTTTCTCTGCTGTCTTTTCTGCTGTTTTTTGTCTTATACTTTTTTTTTATTCTTCCAGACCGCATTTCAAATAGTAAGGGGAAATTTACTTTATTTTCTACCGGGGAAGGGAGTCCACCATCCCTTTAACTTTTAATTAAACAATTTAATTTGAGATATTTCTTTTATTTCTAAAAGGTTGTTTTATTTTTTCGGACTTATCAAAATTTATTAATATTATCAGTTCAAATTTGGGTTTATTTCATTAATAGGAATATCAGAACGGCCTAGAGAGCTTGTAGTTTTAAGTTTTTATATATATTATACTCCAAATTTACTCTTAAGTTTCTCATTTGTAAATACTGTTTTATTTTTCTTTTATTTTTGTTAAATACAGATAAGTGTTTTAAGAAACTAGTCTTTCTTTTATCGATAAAAACCTTTTTGTGGGTAAACACACGGGCGTGTACTTGTGTACCAAGAAGCATAAGAATAATCCTGCTTTAGCCAGCTGACAGCAGTTTTCCTGAAACCTGCAGTTGTGTTCCTGGTATTGGTAAGCAATAACTAACGGTAGACCTTTAGAACTAAACTTCAAGATCGACCAGACTACAAGAGTGCCTTTGTCGCAGCGGATTCATCTAATCTATATTTTTTTCTTTCTCTTAGGTTTTAGGATAGTTACTAAATAATATGGACAGTAGTAAATTGTGAGTGGAACGGCCACACGCTACCTAGAACAATCCGTTTGCAGTAGTTCACAATTGAATACGGTCACATAAACATGCATCAGGGAAAGAAAATTTATGGTAATGATGAGATCGTTCAGCCAGTGCATAAGTAGCCACGCTCACCACTGAAATATTTTTTTCTCCGTGGAATCAAGCGTTTTAACAACGGTAACCATTTTTATGTTTTTCTTTTGTCTCAGCCTCGTATATTCCTAAAAAAAAGATAAACTCTCTACCAACAAACGCTACTGATAGGGTAGAAAACATGCCGTTGTCTAGGAGATGTCTTTTGAGGCTATTAAACTGATGGAAAGCTAGAATTTTCATGGTAATGTCCTCGTAAGGCATTCTTGTATGCGGTGTGTGGACTCGATATAATTTTTTCGTATATTTTGACATCGATTTATGAGATATATTCTAAAATATATCAAAAACGGTAAACAGAATGGTTTATGACCTATTAACTATAATATTTTTTTGTCATGAAAAAAAAACAAACCTAATTAAATGATATGGTATATATCACTGATAATATTGATTATCAGTATTCACGTAAATTTACACAACTTTGCTACCAAAACTAATTATGACAGGGTTTTTGATGATTTGATGAATTGAATGTTTGAGTGTTTTCCAGAACGCTTTCTTGAAACAGCTTTTTTCAAACAAAAAAGAAAGACTAATATTAATTGTCCCAAATTTATACCCATCCAAAGTGTTTAAAAAATCTTTAAAAAACCTTAAATCCATTTTTATAAACTTAAATTGGGTAAAATAAAGTATTAAATTAGAATTTATAGAGAAAGAAAAAATACCCTTCATCATAATTTTATTACTGAAAAAATCACTTTAATGATCATTTAATTTTAAACTCTTCAAGTAAATCAAGGACAATATGGAAATTAATTAATAACAAAGGAAAAAATACTAAATCAAATGTGCCAACTAATAAACATAATGGAAATATTGTGGAAGGAGATGGGGCAATATCTGTGGCGGTTTTTCCAATATATTTTTTAATGTGATGGAAGAAGTTCGCATTTTCTGTATGGTCGTTTTATTCACATTCACCATAACGCAATATTTTTCGCCCCTGTTACTAACATTGAGATAGAAAAAGTAATACTCAATCTCAAAAATAAAAAATCTCTAACATTGGATGAAATTTCTCTATCTTTTCAGATTTATTTTCATCAATCTTAGCAAATGTTGTTAACAGATCAGTAGCATCGGGTGTCTTTCCCACACGTCTAAAAGTTGCTTTAGTTTTACCGATTTATAAAAAGTTGGACCAGAACACAATGGACAACTACTGCCTCATGGTTTTAGGCAGGAGTATTCAACTGACACTAAAAATATTGAGTTTATGCAAACTAGTTTCGACAGTGGTTAGAGTGACCAACATACAGCCGGAATCTTTTTCTGGTATATTAAGGAACCCATTAATAAATGGACTGTATCTTTTCTATAGAAGCGACAGCTTGCTATTAAGTCTGGGATGATGTTGTCCGATCTGCGAAGTTTGGTGCTCGGGATAACTCAGGGAAGTATTCTCTGGCCACTATTTTTTTTATATATTAATGACTTACCTGATTCGACTATTGTGAATAGTAATAATATATTTATGTATGCTGATGACACCAGTATCACACTTGGGCTTAAAAATATTAATTATGATGCCAGATTACAAATATTGAGTCTGAGGTGAAGGTTCTGGGTTTATATCTGAATGGCAATTTTGATTGGTCAGCTAAAATAAGTAAACTATGCTCAAAACTTAATAAAAGCTTTTATGCAATCCTTAACTTAAAGAATAACTTCTTACATACTTTCTCTATGTCAGCGTACTTCCGAACGGTGTATCCGGTTTTTAAGCAGAGTTCAGGCAGTCAACAAAGACAGAGCTGTTGTTTGTTAAATAAAATTTTTATTAAAAAATTGAACCGACTTCTAAAAGTGCGCTAAAAAGTGAAAAATAACCATAAATTTTTATATGAAATTGAACTTTTTGAAGTCGGCGCCAAACTAATACCTGACAAAATGTGTTTTGCATAAACAGATTAAAAATACTTTATTTGTATTTGCTTTCTTACCATAATTTGTATATATTAGTAGTTATTTATTTCGTGTACAAATAATTTGGCGCCGACTTCAAAAACTTCAATTTCATATAAAAATTTATGGTTATTTTTCACTTTTTAGCGCACTTTTAGAAGTCGGTTCAATTTTTTAATAAAAATTTTGTTTTTCTATTTTTAGTTTTAGAATTCATTATGACATTCATAAATTATTTGAACTAAGTACTAATCGAGATTAGTGTACTTCGCAATGACTCCAAACTGGCAAAAAAGTACCCATTTTATGCAAAGTTGTAAATCACCCTAAAATGAACCACTAAAAATTCTTTAGTTCTTAGAGTTTTCCAAATACCAATCAAATTGGATCAAACGAATATTTAGTCTGTCATTGAAAATCCACTATCTTAAATTTCAAATTATTTTAGATTCGTCATATGCGATCCTGAAAACTCTCCCGTACCAATTTTGGAGAAAATCGGACAAAATTAATTTTTTTGTCGGTCATATTGGATCCGCCATATTGAATTTTTTTTAAATTATTTTAGATTCATCATACGCGACTCCGAAAACTCCCCAGTACCAATTTTGGAGAAAATCGGCCAAAATTGATTTTTTCGTCCGCCATATTGGATCCGCCATATTGAATTTTTTAAAAATTATTTTAGAATCGTCATATGCGATCCCGTAAACTCCCCCTACCAATTTTGGTAAAAATCGGACAAAATTGATTTTTTGATCCGCCATATTGGATCCGCCATATTGAATTTTTTAAAAATAATATCAGATTTGTTATGTGCAACCTCAAAAACTCCCCCATACCAATTTTGGAGAAAATCGGACTAAATAAAAAAATTTTGTCCGCCATGTTGAATCCGCCATTTTGAATTTTTTTAAAATAATTTCAGATTCGCTGGGTACAACCCCGAAGATTCCTCCATACCAATTTTGGAGAAAATCGGACAAAATTAATTTTTTTGGCCGCCATATTGTAAGCGCCATCTTGAATTTTACTGCACCAATTTCATCTAAAAAATATGGGACCACCGCAGCAACTTTCTTTACATAACGTAACAAATTTTATTCAAATCGGTGCAGCCGTTCCGGAATAATCGGTGTACATATATAAAAAAAAAAATACATAATCGACGAATTGAGAACCTCCTTCTTTTAGAAGTCGGTTAAAAAGAATATTAAGAATGATATTTAACTTGAGATTAATATATATCCAACCCATAAAATATTAACAGTTACGGATAAAATTATTACTTTCTGTTCACAGCAATAAAATGTGATTTAAAACAAATAATGATAATCACAATTATAACACGTGGAGAAAAAGCAATTTTAGAATAGAGAAAGTCTTTAAAATTTGCCAAACCATTATTTTTTAAATTTTTGGCGGATTCTATTAAACAGGCCAAAACTCTAATCAAATTTGAAAACATTTTTGATTAATAATTGCTTTTATTATTTGGGCAAATATATTAATGTACAGATGTAAAAATCTTGCCTTGACTATCTTTCCTTGATATGACTAGTAATATGAACGTTGTGTGTATAACTGTATACCAAGTAGTTTTCTTTACAGTCTATTCTTTATTAGTCTGTATTAATATTATTTCTGACTCACGTGTAAAACGATGTACGGGGGATTCCATTTAAAAAAAAAACATAAATTTGGTTTGTGACAAACCTATACACAATTCTGTATATTGTTGTATGAACAACAGCCTATAGATGCAATATCTTACCTATAGATTCCGTCAAGGAATGACTTAAAATATAATATCCAAAAATAATTAAGTACGTAAATAAGGGTGTCTAGGAAAGGCGTCGGTGGAACCCACTGACGAGTCCGCCACGGGTGTCAGAACGAAACACGCCTTAAAAGCTTTTAGTGGTCGAAAACTAGCTTGTACTTATGTTGTAACATCGCCGGCATATTTGCAACAATATACAGATATCATTTGATTTTATAGCTATCAGCAGTCCCTTCAACTTATATCTTCTTATAATTTTTATAAGTACCGAGCTATAGCTGTTGGAATACCTTTCATGTATTCAAATTGCTACCTGTTTTTTTTTTGTTGAAACAACTGAAAGGAATAAATAAACATATAAATAAAATTAAATAAATAAATATACATTTTTTAAAATTTTATGGATTTTTCTTCTACCTTTGAATAACATCAAAGTAATGCCTTATCTTCAAAACTTATTAAGGTAATAAATATTAACGAGTAATACAAACCCAATTACAAAAATAAACATGTTATTGCTTGTGTTGGTTTTATTTACTTGTATCGTACATCCTGTTGATTCAAGAGAAAGTTCTGATGGCAGCATATGTTAAATTAAATTTAATTAGATCTTGAACCCAGACGACCCGAGTTCGTATCTCGGTCGGAACATCAAAATTTAGTTATACTCTCTAGGTGCCTATTCTCGTTCTCGAGAAAATGATCATCTTGACAGAAAATGGGCGTGGTTCTCATTAAAACATAAATAGTTGTATTGAGAACTACGTCCACTTTATACTAAGTGGTTGTTCGCTAGAGAATGAGATTAGGCACTTTGGTGTGCTTCAGAAGACACATAAAGCTAGTGCGATATCGTCACCATGCAATACAGATGTGCGAGCGGTTACCTACCTATACTCTGTAAAGAGCACAGCACTTAAAGAAGAACGAGCTTTAAAAAAAGAAGGAGGTTTTCTCAGTTTGAAACGTATGTAAGTTTTTTAAAAACTGGTTCACACATATCTTTAATAGAAGTAGGATATTCTGATGAAGTTTTCATCATGTTATAAGGAGTACTCCCATTGGGGCCTGTTATCCAGGTGAATGCTTAAAAACTTTACAAACTATATTCTACTATCAAATTCTAGAAGATATGACTAATTAAGAATGCATTTGAGGACTAAAGTACAGAAAACTTGTTCTAGCCACATTCAAATTCAATTTATTTGCATGAAACTAGTTGTAGCATTTGCTAGGTATTTTTCGAGTCATCTTAATAACAAAGTTAAATTTCTATTATTGCAAACATCAGGCAAACAAAAGAAGACCTAGGATGGGCTAATTTTTAATATAGCAGATTTTATTTCATTGATTTCAACAATCTGATAACGATTATACAAACATGAGTGTAACCACTCATGAACTTTCTCACTAAAAACGAATCCAAAATATTTTCGAGAATATGCTTTACAAGGTCAGGAGTCTTGATGAAATCCAAAAAGATATTCATGTATTTATTTTTATTTATATAAGTTCACCTCGTTACCATATATCAAGGAGATAACACCCAAACTTTCAAGAATTTTTTAAAATAAATAATATTAAAATTGCTAACAAATCAATACTTACAATAAACTCTGTACACTCAAAACTTAAAGACAAAACACCAATTAGTTTTCAATCCAATGTTGTTTACAGCATTCCTTGTGCGGATTGTGACTAGATATATATCGGCCAAACTTCATAATCACTTAAAAATAGAATTACATTACACCGAAGCGATTGTGTACAACATCCTGAAAGATGTGCACTGGCTGAACACGCTAACAATCACTTACATAATATGGATTATGGGTTAGTGAGGATACTTTCAGCTCAGTCAATTATTGCCAAGAGGTTTTTCTTAGAGATGGCCTTTATCTCACAAGAACCGAATAGCCTAAATAAAAAAACTGATATTAAACATTTGAGTGAAATATATTCTTATCTTTTATCGTTGGA
Source organism: Diaprepes abbreviatus (assembly GCA_034092305.1). Classification (NCBI taxonomy): domain Eukaryota; kingdom Metazoa; phylum Arthropoda; class Insecta; order Coleoptera; family Curculionidae; genus Diaprepes; species Diaprepes abbreviatus. The sequence goes on from JASJET010000054.1 coordinate 15,490,046, forward strand.
TAATTCTTTATCTACATCTATAAATATGACTAACACTAATGATAAAAGTTTTCTTTAGATAATAATTAAAAAAGAAAATGAGTATGGCTACCAGTTACTACATAATTACCTTTAATTACAATCTCACCCTAATAAAACTCAATAAAATAATTACTATAAGTGGACAGTCCTGCTGACACTTGACAATTTTCCTATCCTAATAATTTCAGCATGACTGACCATTTATTGCATAATTACACTTAAATGCAATTTCATCCTAACAAAACTTAAAAATAATTGGTTGAAGGTGGCAGCCCTACTGACAGCTGACACTTTTCCTAAACTCATAATTTTAATTCATTTTACAATTACATGTGACTCGGGAAGGAACTAACAAAATGGTTCCTTCTGTTTTATTTTTTATTTTAAATTTAAAGTCAATTTTATGTCTTAAGTTGTTGCAAATTCGTCTGTGACCCTAGTTTTTAGTCTCTTTTACGAATGTACATTGTCATAAAACCACTTAACATCTTAGTGAACAACCTTAAATAAAGATGTAAGTTATTTAAAATTATTGGGGAAAGTTATCCCACTATTTGTAACTATTGCCTCTCTCTCTTTCTCTCTCTCTCTCTCTCTCTCTCTCTCTCTCTATATATATATATATATATATATATATATATATATATATATATATATATATATATATATATATATAAATTCGGAATATGCGGCGCAGTCATATAATAATATTAGATATATCCATGTGACAAATTAACTATCTCCAAACTACTGCTAGTTAAATTAGTTGTTATATACAACAATTCTTAATTAACTTTTTCTATTTGGTGCAATTTTTTCCAAAAGGTTTAATTATTTTTTAATCAAATTTTATCACGGTTTGACGGTAATTTTTATTAAATAAAAAGTTTATCGGGAAAATGCTGTTGAAATATCCTGTTAACGGAAATTGAACTTTAAAAGCGAAACACGTTCCGTCTGGAAAATTTAAGCGACTACCGTTAAGCTAATTGGCGAATTGGCGAGATCCTTGCGACTTTATTCTGGATTAACTGAAAAAGCTAAGAGGAAAACTAAATAAAAGCCTTATTTAAAGTTAATAGGCCACATACAGAAAGTGTTAAGATATTATTAGCCGGTTGCCCAAGCAAATTATAAAGGTATATATATATATATATATATATATATATATATATATATATATATATATATATATATATATATATATATCATTTTTCTTAATTTTGTATTTTCTTGGGTTTAGGTTCTATAATTAATAAAACACAAAACGATTGACGTTTCGCCCTTTATTCAAGGCATTTTCAAAATTTTTTCCTAAAAAAATATATAATTAAAATACATCAAATAAAAAACATATTTTACCATTTTGGAAAACAAACAAGACACTTAAAAACAGTAGTCAAAAACTTTAAAACATTTTAAAAATATTTAATTTTACCAGTACATACCTTGACATTTTGCTGTTCTGTTTCTAAATAAACTTTAAATTTTCATCGTTTACTGAGGATACGTGGAATGCGAATGTGTTTTATTTTTTTAAATATTTTTTTATATCTTACAATGTATAAAAAAAACAAATAAGGTATATGTTTGGTTTTATGTTTAAGAGGATATTCTATTTTTGATTCTTATTTGACCGGATCGAATACTTAATAGTTTTGTTTAAATTAGGTTTGCGTAAATGTAGAGGAAAAAGTCTTAGAAAAATTAAATTTTAATATAATATTTTTCAAACGTTTTGTCGATGATCGTTTGTGTTTTATTAATTATAGAACCTAAACCCAAGAAAATACAAAATTAAGAAAAATGATATAATCTATGGTTCAAGAATCAAGAAAATAAATATATATATATATATATAGCATTTTTGTACCTGAGAAGTTGATCTGATGTCGTGTGCTGCACTCGCTAATATATTTGTGGAAGACTTCGAATCAAAAGCTTTAGAGACGTCTTCACACACACCACGACCATGGTTGTATTATATATATATTGTATTATATATATATATATATATATATATATATATATATATATATATATATATATATATATATATATATATATATATATATAGGGGGTTTGGTACATCGATAGAAAGTTTGGAAGAGGTGATAGAGTCATTTTGAATAATTTATGCCATATATGCCTTATTACAAAAATGCACTTTTATTCCTCTAAGAAAATTCAAGTTTCATCCTTAGATTTTAGTGATGTTTTATTCTAAAGTGAGAAAAATGATGCATTCAATTTATTTTAAAAATAACTTTGTTGAATTACCTTTATAGTGGTTTATCGAAACCCGTATCAATAAAATATTAAATCCATAAAATTCAGGGAAGATATTCATATTAACGAAATTAATAATTTTCTCTATTTATTTTTATTTTCCTAAAATTACCAAAATCGCGTTAAGTATTATTTTACATGTTATATTCGAAATTTGAGCGATTATTTCTAATACATTTTCGGGCCCTTTTCCCCACTTGGGTGGTGATTACACCTAGTCTCATTTCTTCCCTAAGTGTGACACCTGCTTCAATAATTTTTTCAATCAGTTGATTAAGGTCCACTATTTCAACTTTATAGACAAGTTCTTTCATACGTCCCCGGATGTGAAAATTTATAGGCATCAAGTCTGGGGACCTCACAGGCTACAATTTGGGACCGTTTCTTTTGATCCAACGATTAGGGAATGTTTCATTTAAAAAATCTCTTACGTCAAGCCGATAATGTGTTGCACATCCATCGTTCTGGAAAATCTCTTACGTCCAATGGTATTTCATCCACGATGTTCGGCATTTCATTTCGTAAAAACACTACAAAACGTAATTGTCTCCGTTTAAATGTACAGGAAGGAAATATGGCCCAATGAAAGTTCTTCCGATTACCGCTTTACACTTAATTTGTGTTGGAAGGATATTTCTTTTTTCATATGCAGATTCTCATCAGCCCAATAATGCAGATTGTGGAAGTTCGTGATTAACTCCCGAGAAATTTTCGATTCATTGGACCATAAAATACTTTTTAAGAAAAGTCCATCTTCCATATCAGCATTTAACAAATAACGGCAGAACATAATTCTCCATACTGGATCACCTTCTTCAAAGCCTTGAACCGGGGTGTAATGGAATGGATGTTTTCTTTTAACTTTCAAAATGTTCCCCAACTGGTTGTTTATCTATTGGTGTTTTTATTTTGTTTATGTTTATTTTAGAAATAACAATTACCGGCCTGGTGAACAGAAACACAAAAATTCATCTTTTAAGCGTTTAGAACATTAAATATTTTGTATTTTAATTAAATACACGAAAAGTGAATAGAGAAAATTATTAATTTCGTTAATATGAATATCTTCCCTGGATTTAATGTATTATTTTATTGATACGGGTTTGGATCAACCACTGTAAAAGTAATTGAATAAAGTTGTTTTTAAAATAAATTGAATGCATTTATTTCTCTCACTGTTAGAAAAAACGTCTCTCAAATCTAAGAATGAAACTTGAATTTTCGTAGATGAATAAGATTTTTGAGTACGCAGTTTTCTGTGTGTTATTTTAATTTTAGTCCTCTTGTTGTTATTATATTGTATGAGTCAAAGAATAAGAAAAAAAATATTTCAAACCGAAAAATTATACCAGTATCATAAAAATTAAATTTTCAATCACCAATTGCCAGAAAACCGAAAAATTATAAAATGTACTGTAAATCGACAACCGTGCATTTTTGTATTAAGGCATATATGGCACAAATTATTCAAAATGATATTCTCTATCACCTCTTCCAGACTTTCTATTGATGTACCAAACACCCTATATATGTATATATATATATATATATATATATATATATATATATATATATATATATAATACAACCATGGTAGTGGTTTGTGTGAAGACGTCTCTAAAGCTTTTGATTCGAAGTCTTCCATAAATATATTAGCGAGTGCAGCACACGACGTAAGATCAATTTCTCAGGTACAATAATCCCATAGAGAAGTAAAAACCTATCCACAAGAGTTATAAAGGAAGCCATCGAAATTGCAAAGTGACCCAATAACTTAAATAAATAGCAGAAACGACAGTCATCGGTTACCTATGAATTGGAAAAACCTGTTAACGAAACAATAACCAGTAGTAGGTAGTAAAGAGATGGGTCATAACTCAGTGATACGAACCAAGACATGGCCGATAACACGCAGCAAAACTCGCAACCTGATCGCAAGTATACACATTCCTTTACTCTATTCAAGAACTAGAAAGAGTAATGAAACTGTTACCGAAATCTCCAACGTACCTGCTCCAGTGCCGTTGGTAACTGAGAACTGCCGTAAATCTAATTATATTTCATTATATTTAAATATATTTTATAAATTTACTGCAACATAAAAATTCTGATAGTTTAATTTAATTTCTGTCAGTGAGCAAAGTACCCCTTAGAGTTTGTTCTTAGTGATTTATCTTGTTTGCGCTTGTTTTTATATATTATTTGAGATTAGAGAGATACCCAAAAGATATGGCTTTCACCTCTATATTTATTCCAAAATCGTTAAACCAGGGCATTTTTTTCTCAATGAAAAACTTATTACGATGAATGTTTATGATGCCTTAAGATATCAATATCTAGATAATAATGTTAAAAGCTCTGTTGAGATATGTTCCAACATGACAAGAGTTGGAAAATCTACTATGTACCGAATACTGAAGGAGAAAAAATAACTGGAATTGTTAGTACTCCCAAGCCACATTCGATCACAGGTAGATGAAAAACCTCGTTGGAAGAAGAGATGAAAACTGCAATTAAAGGGGTTGTATATACATTTTATTATAAGAAGCGGATCCCAACCGTCTACAAAAGTCTAACTTAAATCAATGCAGATCGCAATTTACCTGAAATTAAAAGAACTGATCTCTGAAAATTGCTCAGAGAACTTAATTTTTGCTGGGAAAACCAGATAGAAAATCTGTTCTTATAGATCGTCCGGAAAACGTCCGTTGGAGAAGGAAATATCTCTCTCAAGTAAAAGGTAGAGTTGCTAGAAATAACACAACTTACAAAATTAGTAATTTAATTGAACTTTTGAAAGATTTTTTTCAATAAAGCTACTGCAGAAAATTGGGAAAAATCCATATAATAAAAGAATAAAACAAAATGAGAGAACTCGATCTCATGATCGCTGAGATAGAGGAACCAATTATAATTAATTTAAGCGAAGATAGTTTCACTGATTTTGATTAGGAATTAGATACGTAATGTTTACTAGTGTAAACACAATTTATTATTTAAATTTTTGTTTTTGTTGTATTTTATTTTTTAATGTTGTTTATATGTTTTTTTTTTATTTTTTTTATATATTTTTATTTTAGTGTGTCCCACTCTTTAATTTTATATATTTAATTCCAATTAGCCGTAAGTTTTTTATTATTTTATTATTGTATTTGTGTCTTTTTCTTAAGCGTGCAGAATTAACATGTTTATCTTATTTTTTTGGGGCTATCGTATTTCCACATATAAAAGTAAATTAAATTAAGATATCAGTACAATAGAAATAAAAATAAGTAGGTCTAATTTTAATTACAACATAAAAAAAGTAATTACATTTGAATCCCTTTTTAGTGTTTAATTGTAATTCTGCAGATGGTTCAAGAAATAAATAAACTGAAACGTCAAATACCCTAAAAATGTTTTTAATCAATAATAAAATGACTGATAGCCCCAAAGATATTTTAATATTATATGGTTGAATTTATTTTTTTATATATGTTTACCTTTCTGTATTTTTGACAATGGATATTTTGTAAGTATTTAAATTATAACTTCGAATTTTTTGAGAGAATAAGGCTACGTTTTAGTCCATTATTATAGACCGGTATTTTTGATCTTAAAATTTCTAACCCATTTCTATGAAAAATATATGTGTCTAACAGATTTTGCTTAAGACACCGGACTAAAGAACACAGGTAGTTTGCGAAGAGAAAAAGGGTAAAAAATGATTTATTACTCTCTCTAGTTCTTAAATAAACTGTAGTATAAGAAGAAAAATCGGGTCCATTTTCCTAAACTTAAAGCTCTTGGGGGGGGGGGCGACCGCCCCCATCGTCCCCCCATGGATTCGCGTATGCGCGATATGTATGTATGCATTAATGTCAACCAAAATGCCAGTTTGTGCTTCTGATATAATTTTTATTGTCCCAGTTAGTAATGTATGATTTTCTTGCATACACTGTACATTTTAAAGATGTGCTTAAAAGTATTTTTTGAAAAAGCCCTTCAGAAGTCTCTAACATTTGGAACTTTGGGAACATTTTGTGTTTTAATGATACTATATAACTGGATTAAATTGCGAACGGGTCTTTTTAATTTTAGAATCAAGCCCAGACAGATTTATGAGGAAGATTGAAAATATAATTAGTTAGGTAATTGAGTTTTGATGAAAAAGATTAGATTTTGTATGTACCGGCGCGACACAAATCAATAGCAATTTAAAATCCACTAGATGGCCTGTTAATTATCAATAAATATTTTATTAAACAATGCGGATTCGTTCTGTAAATTGTAAATAAATTTCTATATACAGGGTGGCTCATTGGTGTGGTAAAGTCTAATAGCTTTGTTATTATGAGAGTAAAAATAAATATTTTATTTAAAAGTTGTAGAAGGCTAATACGTCAGTATTTTAAAATTATTTTTGTTTATACATGGTGATATGAAAAAGTAGGGGAGCAAAACAATATATATTTTTTTTAAATGGGACACCTCATATCAGAGGCGGATCCAGCCTCTCTCTTTGAGGGGGGGGGGGGGTGATATCACAAAAGTACGGTATGGCTAGCGAAAACAAGTTGTCGACGGGGGGGGGGGGGGGAAGCCACCTGAAACATTCCCATTTTTAGTGTAAAAGACAGGGTTGGGTCTATTTTTCTGAATTTAAAGCTCTTGGAGAGGGGGGGGGGCGATCACAAGAGAAAACAAGTTGCCGACAGGGTGTGGATGCCAGCAGCATACACATTCCTAGTATAAGAGGCAGAATCGGGTGTATTTTCCTGAACTCAAAGCTCTTGGGGGAAGGGCTATCGTAGGAAAAACAAGTTGTCAACGGTGGGGGGGGGGAGTGCCAACAGCATACCCATTCATAATAAAAAATGCGGAATCGGTTCTATTTTCCTGAACTCAAAGCTCTTTGGAGGACGGGGGGGGGGGCTGTCGCAACCATACACATTCCTATACTCTATTCAAGAACAAGAGAGAATAATAAAACTGTTACCGAAACCTCCAACGTACCTGCTTCAAAACCGCAGGTAACTGAGGACTGCAGAAAATCTAATTATATTTTTCTAGTGTTCAATTGTAATTATGCAGATGGTTTAAGAAATAAATAAACTGAAACGTCTAATGTCCAAAAAATGTTTTTAATTAATAATAAAATGACCGATAACCCCACAAAAAAATTTAATATTATATCGACGAATTTATTTTTTTATACATGTTTAACTTCTTATATTTTTGACAATGGGTATTTTGTAAGTATTTAAATTATAACTTTTTTTGAGAGAAAAGGGCAACGTTTTAGTCTGAATGTGCCTAAAACGGTTTCTAAGCCAAAATTGAAAATAATAAAAATGCAGTTGTGATTTGTGTTAAATATGTCAAAATTATCTATATTTTGTAATGTATGTGAATTATTAAGAAATCATAAGGAATAAAATAATATTTTAAAATTTTTTATTTAAAGTTTATTACCGAAATAATATTCTATGCCATAAATATTTAGTGACAAAATAAACCTCCTTCCGACGCCTATGACAAGGATTAACATCCTTTTCAACACTTCACACTTCCAAATATCTATTGTTATCTAACCCAAATAGTCCACTATTATAGACCGGTATTTTTGATTATAAAATTTCCAACCATTCCAATGAAAAATATATGTGGCTAACAGATTTTGCCAAAGACACCGGACTAAAAAACACAGGTAGTTTGCGAAAAAAAGGGTAAAAAATGATGTACTACTTTCTCTAGTTCTTGAATAAACTATTGTATAAGAGGTAAAATCAGGTCTATTTTCCTGAACTCAAAGCCCTTGGGGGAGGGGGGGGGGCGATCGTCCCCACCGCCCCCCCTTGAATCCGCGCCTGGTTCTACGCCAAATCGTCAAAATAATGTATATTTTTAAGATTATTTTATACAGTATACTAATATACACATTCGGAGCCGGGAAATTTTGAAAAAACATATTTTGGGATTCAAAAAATTGCAACTACTTTTTTTCTAGCGAACTTAAAATCTTATTATCATGTTCATAAGATTTAACTGCATCATTTCCGATTTCTAGGAAAAAGATGTTCTAAAATGAAAACCACTTTAACTAAAAAGAAAACTTTAATTAAGCAAATATGCAAAATATCAGTCATTTTGCTGAATATACTTATTAACATTTGTAAAAAAAATGAAATTGGACCCGATCTTATCTCACGATTATTAAAAGCTTTGCCAGCGTTTAAAATACCCATTAATAATGCTTTGCGGATGTTTATCGAAGCCTTGTATACATCTGTTTTTAGAGCGCCCCACAAAATAAAATAAACACCCTATATAATACAAACATAAATTTCTAAAGAATGGTATGAATGTCATAAAATAAAATAATACCTTACTACCCATATATGAATAATGCCATTTTAACCGAATACATTCCCATGTCGGAAGTAAACGATATTGAATAGTTCAAGATTTATATGTATAATGCAATATGAAATATTGAATGCAGTCTGCCTTTTACGCTTCGTATGGAAATGCTGTTCTAACGTCAAAATGGAAAATTTAATAAATATAGTTATTTGGATCTTATTTACATAAAAGTATATATAGAATAATAAACAGCATAAAGTCAGTTTCTCGACATCGACAGTTTGTAAATTTACGGAATGAATTTTGATCCTGTTTTCACCGTTTCTTGAGGAAAATTTACAGCTTTTTTATATTTTTGTACAATTTTTTGAGGATATTGCAAGTAATACATTATCTTTAAATTGTTTTATTTATTCATAGGTTTGGCCAAATGGCTTTTGGAGTTCCCCCAGGGAACATTCACTGTTCTTCTTCTTTCTTTGGTTTACGCATAAATGTCAGTTTTTTCTCCGCCCCCTCCACCTATTTGAGCCTACGCCCTACACTTCTGCGACCTAGGGGTGATATGTCACGTGCTACCCTAACTATTCTTGAGTCTTAAGCATAGATAAAATATTTATAGCTCCAAAAAATGGCAAATTTACGACAATAAAATGTAAACATCATAGATCAGATGTCGGCATGCGCACTACAAAATGATCAGGTGACCATCGACAGGACCGAACTTCGAAAATCTATTTAGTTAGTTCAATTAGTCATAAATGGCGTCTAAATCAAGCAAGTTATCAAAGTTGCAACCATGGTTGCAATCTTTAGTAAAAAAGTCGGTGTCATGTAACTTTCTTGTTCTGGGAGTCACATCATATGAGCACAAGTAATATTTGAAGCAGAAGGGAATAATCCAGTCTGTGTCTATCGATGGGAGTTAGTTTAGTCATTTCTTATACTGTGAAAGTAAAATTGTGAAGAAAATGTATCTTAATATTTCTCTAATCTATTGTTTCCGTCTGTGTGCATTAACTTTCTTGTTGTAGGGTGGGAGTGAATAATTAACATTTTTAAGGTCCGGCAATTTATTCTCTAATTATTAGAAAATAATGACCTTCTTTTCCTTATCTTTTTTTTAAATTTTTTAAGAAAATATTGATACGAAATGGGTTTGTCAACGGATATGCAGGATTTAAACATAATTTTATATAATAATATTTTTCTGCCGTAATGGAGAACTAAGCATATATTTTCTTATCGCATTAAATTAATCGGATCTGTAAGTTCTCCGGTGATCCTGGCTTGAACTTGATTTCATAATATATATTTTCAATAGTTTTAATTAGGTTGTGTACTAATCTGGGCGCGGTCGAACGCTTTTTCAAAGTATTTAAAACATATATATGCTGGTTTGTTGTATTCGATTGATTTCTCCCTTATTTGTCTTAACACAAAAACCGCATCGGTGCATGACTAAGCTATTAATTTTATTCGTTATGATCTTCCTTATTAGTTTTTTTTTTGCATTTCTCCTTAACTTTTTGAGAGAATTACTGAGTTTTGTTTGGTATAATTTTAGACTTATTAATTTTAGTACCTAGAGCTTCTTTAGTAGCCTCTATAATGATGTTTCTCAATTTTTCCCAGCTGGTATTAATGGTTTCCTCCTCATTTATTGGGTTTTCGCCGATTTTTCCCTTTAGTCTTTTTTGATACAGCTACTTTATTGATGGGTCCCATAGTGACGTAATGATTATTATTCCTGTTTTAGCTATTGATTTTCTGTCTTTTTGCCGTGCTATTTTAATGTTAATTTTTCCTAGTAGCATACTGTGGTTGCTACCTACGTTAGTCAAGTTTAATACTCTGATGTCAAGGATCGGACGAGGATGGACGAGGATCTGACTTGGAACATTCCCTCATTCCTAATAAATAAGGATTGAATTCTTTGGGGACCTTTACAATGTTGCTGCGTCCTGGCGGACGTTATAGTCTGCTGCATTTCCTACAAACTTCTGGACACTTCGGATGGTAGCAATCAACACTGCCTTATCCATAGCCTTACATGGACTTTTAAGCAGATAAATTCCCAATTGTGCGAGTTATTGATAAATTATAGGGATCATCTAAGCTTTACTCATTCCCCATTGGTCGACTATTGAATTCACGACCTCACCAAAAGTGTTTCGACTAATATTTTACAATAAAGACTTGTTCGCATTTACCGCAATCATTATGTTCCGTTGTTTAAAATTTAATAACATTATTATATTCTAATATTACAAAACTCATTTTTTGTTGCAAAATATTTCATAAAACATAAAATTGTCTTGTCGCTATTAAACCTTATTACTGGTTTATTATGGTTAGGTTTTTTTTTACTAGTGTCCCTCGTAAAGAGGAGGAATACATGATCAGGGTTTTCTTTTATCAATGAAAAAATCGCTGGAAAATCCCGCAAAATAAATTGAAGAAAGGAAAATATATAGACCCCGGATTTAAATTAAAGATCTGGAAAGGACATTTGAATAAAGTGAAAAAAACTTAATTAAAATATATTTTTTGAAAAAACGTTTTCAAGTCATACTTGAATGAAGCGTCAGAAAAAACAAAACCACCGAAAATCCCAGATTAAAAGAAAATCATTTTGAGCAATAAATCCTTTTAAATCCAGATCAAAAGCAAGAATACAATGGAGTTGTATAAAGAATTTAGAAAATGGAATTAAAATTATGAAGCAAAATAAATTCCTTTTTTAAAAACAGGTAAATCATATTTCAAAAATATTAAATTAAATTGTTAACAAGCTAGATTTTTGTTTGGTCCATTATTCTTATGTTTTAAAGAAAACCTCACACGTTTGTTTGACGTTGCTTATATTTAGTCTCTTTTTAATCAGTTAAAGGAAATAATAATATACAAATAGTTTATTTCCTATAAGCTGGTTCTCTCTTCATACGCGTTTCGACCAGCTAATGGTCTCGTCAGTACAGCTGTATCGATTCAAGAACAACCGATTTGACACCCGAAATAAAGTTCGTATGCCTTTTTTTTATCAAGGAAGTAATATTTCTTCTTTGGGATGTTAAAGTTAATTCACTACACATTTAACAGAAATTTTTTGGATAGTTTTCACTATTTTGTGCCATTTAAAGGAAACTGTTCGTACAAAAATTTCCACTTGAATGCACCTTTCTAACACAACAACTAAACTAAACTGTTATTATTAAGTTCGCTAGATTAGGATCGTCAAACATCTCCTAACAATAAAAGGCGTATCAAACCGAGTAGCATTTTTAACCATCAAATTAAAAAAAAAAACATGCTTGAAAATTATTCAAGTTTACGCACCTAACAGTGTATATACAGACGAAGACATTGAAACCTTTTGTGAAGAAATAACATCAGCATTGGAAGAACAAAAGACCCGTTTAACACTGATAATGGGTGATTTCAATGCCAAACTGGGGAAGAGACTCAATGAAGAAGAGACGAGGATTGGAAAGTATGGATACGGCATAAGAAATGAAAGAGGAACTACCCTGATGAATTACCTAGAAGAAAGAAAACTCTTTGCGATGAACTCCTTTTTTGACAAGAAACCACAACGAAAATGGACATGGATAAGTCCCAATGGTAAAACCAAAAATGAAATTGAATATAAACTTTCAACACAAAAAAGCATCGTTACAAACGTAACCGTGCTTAACCAGTTGGCGACTGGCAGTGACCACAGGCTTGTAAAGACAAAGATTCTAATCAACAGCTTTTTTGAAACCCGAAAAAGAATCAATAAAACACAAAAACTAGATATGGAAAAGCTCAAACATAACAGAAACAAGTATAAAGAAAAAATAAAGAAATATATGCCAAATATAAACAACCTAGAGAATAAAAATATCGATAAAATAGATAAGATATTGACGAATACAATATTACAAGCCGGGAAAGAAGTAGCACAGGCATCATCGAAAAAGGACAACTATATGTCTCAACACACAAAGGAACTAATGAATAAAAGAAGGATGCTGCTTAAGGAGGGTAAAATAAACACAGCAAAATATACAGAGACTAACAAAACAATTAGAAAAAATATCAAGGAAGAAAAAAGAAGGAAACAAGGAACAAAGATAGAAAGACTAATTCAACAAAACAAGAACATGAAATGCCTGAAACCACAACTAGGAGAAATCCAGATAAATAGTATAAAAAACAACGAAGAGAAAGAAATTAGCGACATGGAGCTAATTACACAAATCTTTATAATACAAAGGAAAAATCACCACAAGAAATCCTTAATCGATTAAACACTAAAATAAAACACATCAAATGAAATTAAAGAGACCCTGAAAGAACTGAAAAATTACAAATGGCCAGGTAAAGGTGGAAAAACAACAAGAAACGTTTTGTATATCCTTCTGAACAAAATACTTAGTACAAAACAGATGCCAACTAGTTGGAACGAAGCAATGACCCTTTTACTATTTAAAAAAGGATATCCAAAGAATTTGAAAAACTACAGACCAATAACGCTACTTAATATCATGTATAAACTGCTAACTAAAGTATTAACAAATAGATTGACCCCCAAATTCGATGGCTACCAAACACGAGAACAGGTTGGGTTTAGGAAGGATTTCAGCAAATGCGACCACCTACTGACGATAAAAATTCTAATTGAAAAGGCCAGCGAATATCAAATTCCTCTATATATAGCATTCATAGATTTTGAAAAGGCCTTTGACAGCGTTGAACATTGGGCAGTTAAGACCTCGTTGCAAAATAGCAGGATCGACCATAGATACACAGATTTACTAACAAACATATATAACAATGCAAAGATCACTATCAAAATAAGGGAAGAACGCAGCACTAAACCAATAAAAATAGGACGAGGAGTCAGGTAAGGAGATAGAGTGTCACCGAAACTATCCAGCCAAGCTCTAGAGGATGTCTTTAAAAAATTACAATGGGGCCATTATGGGATCAACATAAATGGGAAGCTATTGAATCCCTTAAGATACGCGGATGATATAGCATTGATAACAGATAAGAAAGATGAATTGCAAAAAATGATTGAAGAATGGGACAACGAAGCGTCAAAAATAGGATTAAAAATGAACTATGACAAAACGAAAGTAATGACAAATCAAATTGAAGAAATGGTTATAGCGGTCGCACAAAAGAAATTGGAGGAAGTGTCAAAGTATATATATATCTCAGTCAAATAACAAAACTAAATAAAGACCAGCAAACTGAAGAAATAAACTCTCATACATCCTAAAAAATAAGAAATATCCGCAGTATCTAAGAACTAGAGTGTTCAATCAATGCATACTACCTTTTTTATAATATGGGTCCCAAACATGGATATTTACCAAAGAGAATATAGATATAATTGCCAAAATACAGAGAGCAATGGAGAGGCAAATGCAAGGTATCAGTCTTATAGATAAAAAGAAGAAGACATGGATACGAGACAAAACAAAAGTAACCGATGTCTAGACACAAGTAGCCAAGCTTAAATGAAATTCGCCGGTCTTACTTTAAGACAGAAAGACAATAGATGGAACAAAATAATCCTAGGATGGAGACTCTGACAACACAAACGAAGAAGAGGAAGACCGCAAATGAGATGGAGAGACGACTTAAAAAAGCAAGCCGGGCAAAGATGGGTTCCAAGCGCTCAAGATAGAGAACAATGGAGAAAACAAGGGGAGGCCTATGTCCAAAGATGGATGATTGAGGCTCATTAGATCGATAAATAAACTAGTTTTGATAGATCTGACGTTTGTTTGACATCTTTATTGGAATATATATACGTTGTTGGCGACCACCTTTTTTAATAAAGTCGTAAACAAATAAAGTTACATCAAGAAACACACTTTGCTACCTTCGAAATGAAAATTTTTGGAAAATATGTAAAATTACAAAAAACTGAACCCGGTGGGCAACTTTTGTGGTTATATTCGGCTTCAGCGTAGCAAACTACATAAGGAATTGCTATAGTTATTCATTTAACAAAATTACTGTCGACCAGTGTTACTCGTAAAATTTTCCACATAATTTTTTCCATTTCTGTGCAAAAGGTGCAAATAACTTGTACTGTATGTAGTTTCTTTCCACTCCACGTGGTGATGTAATTTTTTTTTATGTGGTGCCGCATTATTATGCTTTATTTCGATGAAAAAAATACGGATTTTCTCTCAAAGGGATCTGTCCCTTGTTAATATTTTATTATAATTTACCCTTTAAACCAACTAATTATACAGAATATTTATTCACTAAATACTTTATTAAACCAGATTATAAAATATTTACCGAAAGAGAAAATTTAAAGCGGAACATTTTGTTACAGAGTTCGAGGAATTTTTCAGTTTGAATTTATTGGGTGCTAACGAGATTGATATTCGTACCAACCATTTCCTTTTAAAGAAAAATGTCTGTTTTACATCTTGAAGAATTGTACGTAAGTTTCTTTCAGATAAATATTCTTTTTCCGCAAACATTTGACTGCCTTTTTCAATTTAACCGATTGATTATTTTTCGAAACTTTTGTTCTATGGATAGCTGTTATCTGTCAAAATTTTATTCATATATTTTAACACTGTGTACAAAGAGAAAGCAATAAACAAAACTGGCAAGAGCACGGGCAGACAAAAATGAATAATGCAGATGATATGACTGTTTTTGTACAAAGTACGAAAAAATTACAGTACCCTATAACGGAATTGCAAGAAGCATTTTGGGAGTACAAAATGGAAGTAAGGAATAAGAAGATTAAAGTTATAGTATGTTAAGTTGAAAATCATGGTTCTTGGGTTTAAACCGTGTCAAATTGGAATTATTATTTGACGTTTCGCCTACGATTGCACGAGGCATCTTCAGGGATCTTTACTTCACGAGATTAGAATATTAAATGACTATCGAAGAGCAACAGCCCGGTATTTATACCCGACTGGTGCTCAGCGAACAGTGATTTAGATTTACAGTAGATTTTTACGTGTGATGTAAACTGTAACCTGCATCTCTATTTATATTATTTGGATATTTACAAATTTCGGTTAATTCTCTAATTTTACGTTTAAACAAACCAAAACACTGATGTTGGCACCTTAGTGTCTTTTACATTAAAAATTGACTTGAGCAATGCTGGTGTTCAGCTACTGTAGATTGTACAACTTGTGTCTTTTTAATAGATCTTTCATGTTCTTTAAGCCTAGTGGATATAGACCGTCCTGTTTCACCTACATACACTTTACCACAAGAGCAAGGTATCTTGTAAATGCCTTCTGCTTAAAATGAAATTGCTTCCTTTGAAGATTTCAAACATTGTCTAACTTTTTTACAAGTGTTGAAAATTGTCTGAATGTTTGATTTTCGGAGCAATTTGGTAATCTTGTCGGTGGTTCCGTGTATGTGAAGTAAGACAACACTCTCCATAGGAAGTACATTTATGACATTTTGTTTGAGGAGTTGGGTTTTATATTTATTAATAGAACGTTTTGTATCTTCAGCGCAATAACCGTTGCTTCTCAGAGCATTAGTCAGTTTTTCCGTTTCCGATTTCAATGATTCTCCGTCATATATTAAAATTGCTCTATGTACCAAAGAGTTTATGACGGATTGTTTTTGAGATGGATGATCGCGTGTCGTTGACATATCGATTTGTATGTGTTGGTTTTCTGTACACAGAATATCCTAATTTTTCATTCTCTTTTCTTTGTTCTAGTACATGAAGAAAGGGAAGAGCACCATTTGATTCAGTTTTCATAATGAATTTTATGCTAGGGAGTTGTTAATTTAAATGATCCAGGCAGTTATGGAGGTTATCTGTGCCATGCGGCCAAACTACGAACTTTTTATCTAAATATCTGCACCATAATTTAGGTTTTAGAGGAGCAGAAGATAAGGGGTTTTCTTCGAAAGCTTCCATGAAGATGTTAGCTACCACAGATGATAACAGAGATCCCGTGACCCCTCCCGAAGTCTGCTCGTAAAAAGTTCCTTGAAAAGTAAAATAAGTGGAAATCAGACATGTTTTAATTAATTCTAATAGGGTGGAGTCCATGTTGTTGTTTTGCAATATGTCCGATATTATGGAAACTGAATCATCTATAGGAAAATCTAATTGGACGGCTTTTAATTTTTGGACAAAGTGTCCAAAGTTTTTAACAAATTTGTAGATGTCCAAATAGGGTGCACACGTGGACATCGATTGTAACTTTGGATAACAGTTCGTTGAGCGTCAGTCGGGTATAACCATGCATACGCAATATAATATAGCACACAATTTTTTTTTAATACAACTAATAAAGGGTGTTTTTTTATAGAGGTATACAACTTTAAGTTGGCAACACTTTTTTAACTGGCGGCCATTTTGTCAGCTGTCAAGTGATTTATGTCTAGTTTGATTTGGCATTTCAACATGAATAGACTGACGCCTGAACAACGCTTCCAAATTGTGCACATTTATTTTGAAAATCATGGTTCTGTTCGAAATACGTATCGCGCACTACGTCCATTTTACGATCAACATAATCGTCCATCAGAACAATTAATTCGATTAACTATGGAACGTTTTCGCACCACGTTTACTCTAAATGATAATACGCATCCACAGAGACGACGTCCATTCACTTTATGGAAGATTTTGCGGAAAGATCTTGGTTTGCGTGCTTACAAAATCCAACTCGTGGAAGAAATGAAGCCACACGATCACCTAGCAAGGTGTAGATTCGGTGAATGGGCCCAAAACAAGATTGCCGTTGATCCCGATTTTCATAAGCGAATTTTGTTTAGCGATGAAGCTCACTTTTGTTTGAATGGATACGTCAATAAACAAAACTGCCGTATTTGGGGGGATGATAATCCTCAAGTGTATGTTGAGACACCGTTACATCCAGAAAAACTGACTATTTGGTGTACTTTATGGGCTGGTGGAATCATTGGTCCGTACTTTTTTAAAAACGATGCTGGTCAGAACGTTACAGCCAACGGTGACCGCTATAGAGCCATGATTACTGACTTTTTCGTTCATCAATTGAACAACCATGATGTGCAGGAGCTGTGGTTTCAACAAGACGGCCCAACATGTCACACAGCTCGTGCCACAATTGATTTATTGAAGTAAACGTTTGATAACCGCATAGTTTCATGTTTCGGATCCGTGAATTGGCCTCCAAGATCGTGCGACTTAACGCCGCTAGACTATTTTCGGTGGGGATATGCGAAGTCGCTAGTCTACGCCGATAAGCCCGAAACGATTGATTACTTGGAAGACAACATTCGCCGCGTTATTGTCATTATACGGCCACAAATGTTGGAAAAAGTCATCGAAAATTGGACCTCCAGATTAGACTACGTTCGAGCCAGCCGTGGCGGTCATATGCCAGAAGTCATATTTAAATTATAATGCCAGAAGGTTATCTTTCGAATAAAGTAAATTTCATGTCAATTTAAAAAATTCATCTTTGTTTTATTCCATTTAAAATTTCTATACCTCAAGCACGCAAACCAAGATCTTTCCGCAAAATCTTCCATAAAGTGAATGGACACATCCAATTCCTGTGCACGATGGCGGATAGACTGATTCGGGTCTTCCTCTACGCTACGCTCTACAGCAGCAATGACTTCTTCTGTACGCACTGTACGACGTCTCTGTGGATGCGTCTTATCATTTAGAGTAAACGTGGTGCGAAAACGTTCCATAATTAATCGAATTAATTGGTCTGATGGACGATTATGTTGATCGTAAAATGGACGTAGTGCGCGACACGTATTTTGAACAGAACCATGATTTTCAAAATAAATTTGCACAATTTGGAAGCGTTGTTCAGGCGTCAGTCTATTCATGTTGGAATGCCAATCCAAACTAAACATAAATCACTTGACAGCTGCCAAAATGGCCGCCAGTTAAAAAAGTGTTGCCAACTTAAAGTTCTATACCTCTATAAAAACACCTTTTATTTACATGGAGGTCCTCACATTTCTAAATTCAGTTGAGCAGAAATTATTATGTATTGAGAAGAAGAAAACAATCAATTAATGGCCAATTTTTTTAACAAATCCATTTTTCATCATAGAAAAATTTCCTATAATCGTTTTTAAAGGGAGTAGTAAACAAATTTCGAAGAAATTGCACGGACATCACTATAAAATCATGCTAAATAAATTACGTAGTCTTTGACAGCGAAGAACAAGCGACATCATGCACTTTGATTGGTGCTCGTTGTCACGTGACTTGGGAATGATTTAATTACATTTTGGTTATTAAATAAAAATTTAATTTATTAAAAATAAAGAAAAATATTATGTTTTTTAGGATATCTGTTATGAAAACTACCGTTTCTTAGCAAAATTATATTTTTATTTGAATACAGTTAACTTTCCTATTTAAGAAAACTGTTCGTAAGGCAGACTAACAAGGGTGTAAAGATTCTACTACTTAGGCCGATAAAGCAAACGCGTAGAAGCTTAGTTATAAGTGCGCTTTCTCAGAACATATATTTCAAACGTTGACAAAAAAGAAATACCCCACCAAAAGACACTTAAGGTGTAGTGCTATAGAAGAATATAGAAAATTAGTAGGTTGGAACTCATAGCAGAAGGACTGAATCGAATTAAAAAAAAATAGGGATACTTTAAGTTCATTGAAGAAATGAAGGAATTGGATCTATTCTGAAACATGATGGTGTCACACAACTGATTTAAGAAGAAATGGCAAAAGTCTAAAAGAGAAGAGAGTGAACTCCTTGCAATAAATATTAAAAGACATGAGTAGATCCAGAAATAACTTGAAGATTAGGCGCAGGATAAACAAAGAGAGAGAGAGAGAGAGAGAAAAAGAGAGAGAGAGAGATAGAGAGAGAGAGAGAGAGAGAGAGAGAGAGAGAGAGAGAGAGAGAGAGAGAGAGAGAGAGAGAGAGAGAGAGAGAGAGAGAGCTGTAGTAGCTCAAGGAAGTTTATCACTTGAATGCAAATAAATCTTTTCAATGTTGTTTTAAAACAATTATTAATAATATTCTATATGTAACTAACTAAATCTGTCTAACTCCTCTAACTCATTTTAAAATATATTTTTACTGTAATCTTATATGTTAAGTTTCTGAATTTATTTTCAAACGAGTTACAAAACCCTTTACCTGCATCAGTCAGTTGTTTTCATCTTAAACTTAATCAAGCTTTTGCCTAATAAGACTTTGAAACAGAACATTCATAAAAGAGATTTAAACATAAATACTTGGAGGCCTCTTTTATGTTTTTGATACACTTTTAGAACTCTTGAAATCTGGTTTAGCTACGAAAATCGATAGCTTGAAAAGTTGTGCAATGCACTGCATTCGGAATTGCATTTTCGTCGTAAATTGCTGACCTGGTATAAAATGGTTTATTATCAATCCGTAAAGTGGATCTCGAAGCTATTCGAGGCCTGTCCGCCATTTCTTTATTGCTCCAGACATAGGAGGCGTCGAATATTAAATGATAAACTATAGGGTGGGGCAAATTAAATTTTCATATGAAATATATTTTTTTTATCCATGTTACATCTTGGCTTTGGAAGGTACAGCAGACATTTGTAAATTTTCAGTTATCCGATGCTCATCTTATTTCTCAGTGATAGTTTAATGACTTAGCGAGAGACCTAAACATGTTGAGGGTACAAGCAGAATGTCTTAAATCGCCTATTGAGCAATTGGATCTCCTAGATACAGAAACAATTGATTTAAATGAGATATATAGAGATTCCAGTATAAAACATGATCTCACAGCACGTAGATTATTCATAAAATTCTTCCAAAATCTCCAATTCAATGGTAACAAATATGAGGTTAGCCGTTTATATTTCCGAAATAACAAACAAAGAAATATTTATCATTGAAAATGGTTTTAATGTTTTTCAAAACATTCTCTAAGGTGATCAGTACACTTTTCTCGGAAAAACATTTTTGCGTCTTTTGGCGCAGAAAATTATTGAGTTCGCAGTTTGTTCTTCATGTACGGAAAAAAAATTGACAAACTAGCCTTGTACGGGAGATGAACTATTAATTTCACGTTTTGAGTGTTCGAAAAGTCATTTTTCGAGCCGATAGTATTTAGTAATAGCGTAAGAGAAGGTAAATGAGGGAGGCAAAAACTGAGAAATGTATTACTAATAAAAAATAACAATGAATTATATAATAATAAATATAATAAATATATAAATAACCCAGCTAAGTATAGGCCGATCACCTGCCTGCTCACACTATATAAGATATCCACCTCCTACGTGACCCAACGCATCTATGCACATTGTGAAAAAAATACCATCATCGGAACTCAACAGAGAGGATGCACCAGGGGAGCAATGGTATGCAGGGAGCAATTGATTGTTGACTCTGTCATATGTAACCAGGCCTGTACCAACCGAAGAAACCTCTTTGCTGCCTATGTGGATTATAAAAAGGCCTTCGACTCAGTGCCACATAAATGGCTCAAAACTATATTGAGAATGTATAGGGTCGATGATCAATTTGTTTCCTTTTCAGAACGCATCATGTCAACCTGGAGAACTAAGATCCAACTGCAAGTTCCATCCAGCGATATCATCGAAACTAATACTATCTCAATACGAAGAGGAATATTTCAGGGTGATTCACTAACCCCATTGTGGTTTTGCCTTGCAATGAACCCTCTGTCACGCCGTTTGAACTCCACCAGATACGGCTTTAGTATTAGAAAAAACAACCATGAGGTAGCAAGACTGAATCATCTTCTATACATGGATGATCTTAAACTGATGGCTGCTACTAATAACCAGCTGGAGCAAATGCTCAAAATTGTCGAGGAGTTCTCCGGGGATATCGGAATGCAGTTTGGATTTGACAAGTGCCGTATTTTGAACATCGTTAAAGAAAAGATACAACCTGGAGCATTTGAGACGCAGAACGGTGAAACCATTACTGCAATGGAAGCAGAACAAACATACAAATAATTAGGTATGAAACAGGCTAAACGAATTGACCATCGCACTATGAAGGCCGAATTGACAAACCTAATTTGTCAGGAGGGTGAGACGGGTGTTACGAACTAGTCTAAATAGTAGAATTTGTTCAAGGCGCTCAACACGTACGCATGCTCTGCGCTTAGCTACTCTTTTGGAATAGTAAAATGGAGCAGGACGGATATCGACAACCTGCAAAGAAAAATAAGAACACTCCTACCAAAAGCACACAAACACCACCCTCGGAGTGCTATTGAGCGTATAATGCTTCCAAGACACCAAGGAGGAAGAGGATTGGTCGATATTGGTAAGCAGCTCCAACAACAAATAATAAACTTACGTTCTTAATTCCAGAGGTTAGCGGACTCTTCCACACTACATCGAGCAATATGCGAAGCAGATGATTCAACGCCGCTACAGCTGAGGGAACGGGATATTGCTTCTCACCACCGAACAGACCAAGAGAAGTTAGAAACCTGGCTACAGAAGCCACTTCATGGACGGCATCCAAATGAGGTCAGTCAGGACAATGTCGACAACTTAGCGTCGAACTACTGGTTGATTTCAGGACAGATGTTTTCGGAACTTTAAAAAAGCAATTAAAACCTCTTGGAAAACTCTAAAAAACTCTGATCAGAATTTTATCACAAACTTTTTTATAAAAAGGCGCTGAATTTAATAAAGTCGAAATATTTTTTTATTCTAGATTAAAACCTTTAAAAAATTAAAAATCGACTTACACTTGTCATCTGCAAGTACTCGCAAAGAGCTTTCAAATGCTTATTTCAGAATTGTCATGCGATGATTCCTTACTGAAATACAAAACTTTGAATTCTACTTGTTTTCGTGTAGACATGGTAAAAGTGATTGACGGGCAGTGTATTTCACAGAGAAAGCATTTGATTTTTTTAATTATTTTCACTGCATGCTTTTGAAGGGAATCAGTCCAAAGTAAGTAAATGAAATAAAAGATGGCCTTGTCTTGTGTCTTTAACTGCTTAATCTAGAGAAATGCCGGTATTTCATATTAGTGATACCATTTCATATTTAATGACTTTCTTCTATTTTGGACTTGCTGCATGAAGCGGAATAATGTGCCTTACCTTGTAGAATTCAATATTATGTTGGTTAAAAATGATTATATCCCGACATTAATGATGACAAATTGATATTTTCGAAACTGAGCACGGCACTGTTGGCATAACATATTATTTATTATCAATCTGGGGAGTGTATTTCCAAGCTGCATGTTTGGAGATGATTTGTATATACAGCCAAAATTATTGAACTGAGAGATTTACAATACGAGTCAAAACATGAAATATGAAATATATTTGATGGATAGGTATGTTATCGAAACGCGAATGCCGTTGTGCTTTTCGTAATTTATCAGTTTTAATTCTGATAAATCGCGGCTTACAATAAGACTGATAAAGTTCAATAAACAAATATTTTTTGAAATAGCAAAGGAAATTAAAATACTTGACGAGTCGCTACTGAGATGCCAAACAATAAAAAATACAAATCCTCACAACACAGCCAATCTCGAGGTCGTATTTTATAGGCTTTAATGTCTTTTTTCTGGCTAAAAACCTTTTTTCCGCTGATCTTCATAAATCACAGATAAAGTTTCGGGAAACATAAAATCAAAATAGCTCAAAGTAATGTGGATTTCCAGAGGGATTCCTTTATGTTACCTTTCCAGAAGTCCTGCATTTCTTGTGATTTATTTTTAATGAAATTTATACGACCGTTAAATAGGAAAATACAAAAATTTAGGGTTTCTTGATTAGTTGTATTTAATGTGTTCTACGGTCAGAGTATGTTGTAATTCAAAGCTAGATATGTCTATATTCGGATTTATGAATTATTTCATTTCTCAGTGGTAACCTCTTTCTTTAACCCCAATAAATCGTAGGATTTTCCCGAACAATAGGACGAAAATGGCTAAAGGATAGACGCTTTTCCAATTGATTTCTCTTGTTTTGTACTTCAATTTATTTTGTTGACCTATTCATCTCGGAATATTTCGTTTATTTTTGGCATGTTCTTGTGATTATTTGCCTCAATTATGATTCTAGATTGGAATTTCGGGACTTTAATAACATAGGAACAAGAATAAGGGCTTTATTCTTAGGTACTAAAATGAAAAGAAAATATCGTCATTAGTCATTTATATGTCGGAAATAACAAACAACAAAATATTTTATATTTGCGAATATGGTGTCCCAAAATATAGTTTTGGAACGCAATAACCGCCTCTTATGGAGTAGAAAATTGCTGACCACGCTGTTTGTTCTTCATATGCATGTTAAGTTTTTCCGAAAAAATAGACGAACGTTTGCTTCGAAGTGCTATGTGACCGGGCAATCTCTATTGGTTATGGCTCATCGTGGAAGACCCAGACTTCCGACCACGAACATGACATGTAAAATTGGACTGCTCATGAAAATAATTTTTGACTCCTCCTTACTGGTCGCCATTAGGTGCAATGATTTGTATGGCAACATTGAATTCCCTGCTAGTTTCTTATATTGGCGTGTGTCGTGTATGAATGTCAATTCTATTATTCTAACAGGTTTAGACAATAACTATCTCTTTCTATAATATATCTAAAACAATAAATCGCTCTTCCTTATTTTACTTGACAGGTTAATTGAGTATATTCAATAAAGAAGACCGGGATAATTGTTAACAAATTTTACTTGAATTTCTGTTTTTAGTTTCCTCAAAATTATAGTTTTTCTGTTCAAAGCAATTCCTTTAAAGCTAATTTTTTTTAACATCTTTGGAACAGCGTAAATATGTAGTAATTTTATTATTTCTAGATAATAACCATGAAATGTCAGTTCTTATAAAAAAATAAAAATGCTTTTTCTATGAATGTTTTTTTTACAATAAAACTGTTATTTAGCAAAATAGCTATATATATATCCGGTTTCATAGCGTTCTACGCCTTCCGGTTCCCAGTCTCCATTGTTTTCGGTCTTCCCAATCCCCTGGAACTAAGTTTCTTTCGGACATGGCTAGGTTAATGCCCTTCATCCAGGTAGCTTTTGGTCTTCCTCTTTTTATTTTTTCATTTGGTGTCCATTTTAGGATTTGCTTTGGTAGACGTTCGTCCGTCATTCTCTCCACATGTCCATATCATACCAGCTGACGTTGTTCGATTTCATCGAGAATAGTTTTTTTTACGCTCATAATCTCTCTAATTCTCTAGTTGGTTATCCGTTCGATCCTTGACTTTCCGGCAGATCTTCGCCAAAAGTCCATTTCAAGAGCCAGCAGTTTACGTTCTAAAGTTTCATTTATCTGCCATGTTTCACATCCATACAATACAACGCTTTTAAATATTGCATTGTATAAAAGATGTTTTCTTTCCTTGGAAATATTTGTTGACCATAATAGTGAGTTTAGGCATCCGATAGCTTTTTTCCCTTAAGTTATTCGCTCCAATATTTCTTCTTCAGTTCGTCCACTTTGTCTGATCTTTGTTCCAAGGTAGGTATAATCAGGACAAGATTTTACTATGATATTGTCATCCACTTCCAAATCTGTTTCTTCTCCACCGATACACATATATTTATTTTTACTGCAGTTGACAGTTAATCCCCACTCTGCGTATTCTTTAAATAGTCTCCTCGTCATAAATTCGAGGTCTTCTTTATCTTGAGTCACTACCATTTGGTCATCTTCAAAATGAAGCGTATATAAATTGGTGTCATTATTTAATTCTATTCCCATTCTACTGCATGACCTTCTCCAATTCTTTAAAGCTTCATTGAGGTAGATTTTAAAGAGAGTTGGTGATAGACAACATCCCTGGCGAAGGCGTTTGGTCACATGAAAGCTTTCTGATAAGTTATTGCCGATCTTAATTCTGGAGAATGCTTGGTCGTATAGCTGTTTGATGGCTTGGATCACTGTATTGTTAATTGGGGACTTCTCCATCACGTGCCATAATTTTTGGATTGGCACCGTATCATATGCTTTTGTGAGGTCAACAAAAAGCAGACGAACCTCTCTATTTCTTGCCACCTTCTTTTCATTAAGTTGGGTTAAACTAAATATATGATCTACGCACGATCGGCCAGCTGTAAAAACCTGCTTGTTCTTCAATTTCTTGGGGGCCATATACTGTTTCTACGATGTTTCTAAGCAGTTTTCCGTATACTTTACACATTGTACTGGTTACAATTATATAGCAAAATAGCTAAAATGTGAAATATGAACCCAAAAACAAATCGAGACTATTTTTTTTTTAAATATCTGTTTTGGAAAAGATTGTGAAAATCAGTGGGTATTTTTGTAAATAACATTAGTAAAATTTACATCCTTCTTCGGACGTAGAGTATAAGAAGTTAACGAAAAAAAGTATTAATGCATTTATTTTTAAAAATTTTATATCATAAATTAATATAGTATATTGTTTAATGTAAGGTCTCGAAATGTCTCTATAATTTATCGCAAAGTAATAAAGTTTCATCATTTAAAAATAGCTTCGATTAGGGTTAAAATTATTTTCTCCTCGATACTTTTAGGGAACTGATGTATTAGGTATTTATATAGGGTTAACAACATTCATAATAATGTTGACATTCCCTTCATAATAACGGAGCTTCAATTGAAAGGAAGTAAAATAACATTATATACTGAACCATTTTTATATAAAAAAAAATAAACTCCAAAGTGAATAGTGTTAAAGCAGTCTATATTTATTTGTAAACGAAACAATATTTATTAAGACACTTTAAATATAAAAAAGACTGAAAATACAAAATTGGAATTCTTACATTAATATAATCATTTTTAATCTAAATATATACATAAAGATTTACTAGCAACTTTTAATTTTTACACTAGGTCAAACTTTCCATTTACTTAACTGTTTGAGTATCTGGAATTGACCTTTCCTAGAGTTGAATTTTTAAAATGGTAATCAATCACAGCTTCTCACAACTTTGACAAAGGATTTTCACGACACAAATTTCCTAACTATCTGGGCTAAAATGAAAAATTTTTGTTTTATTTTTTTAAAATAATAAGTAACTAAATACAAATTTATTTTAACTTAATAACATATTCAAACAAAAGGTTATTATTTTATTTTTAGACAAAACAAATACATAAAAGTAAAATTAATGTAATTTCCAAACATGCTCAATAATATTGAAAATTTCATATTATATGCAAACATTTATTTCTATTTTAATATAGCATATTGGTTTTTAAACGTATAATCATTTTAAATTTTAACAGCATACCAGTTTCGATGTTCAGCTTTATATGTCAGTGGAACATCAACTTCATTGTAAAACGATATTGTTGTTGGTTAATGCACACCTAATTCAGGACTTTTTTTTGTAGTGCTAGTGTACGTTATTAAGTCCAAGTTTAGTTGCTTCAAGATGTCTACACCAAACAGTGCTTCATAACTTTTTTCATGCAGTTTATTTGTAAGAAGAACACCACAAACTTTTTGCTCATCTTCTTGTATAAAACTATTTCCAGAAAAATGCTCTCATAAAGTTAGTCATCTGGTGTATAAAAGAATTATGATCATAATCTTGAATTTGAAGTTTCTTTTCTTTTAGAAAACTAAAATATTGATAACATTTAAAAATTATCATACATCATATTCATAAGATTAAACTTGTTACCCTTAGATTTACAACTTGATTCTAAGGTATAATTTAAAATAATTATTATTGAATGCTTTGTAAATTACCAATTAAATAAATTCCGATTACCAGATGATGTATTTGCACATCTTACGATTAAGAATCGCATTTTTTAAAATACCAAAAAAAAACTTTAAAATTCACGTTCCTGTTTGAAATTTTCAGTAAAACATTAGATAAAATGTTATAAAATGCATAAAACAGCATAATCAAAAATAAAAAGTATTCACTTAATGTTAAAAATACACGTTCACCAATATTATAAAAACTTAGGGAATTCATTGTTGTCAAACCAATTATTTACACGTTATGGCACGGAGTATGTTGGGGTCATTTTTAGTATAAGGGAGATATTATACATGAGCAGTTCAGTTTTATATGTCAAGTTCTTGCTTCCGACTGATCTTGACTTTCGGGCCCATACGCACAAATCTAGGACTCGTCATCTGTCACGATCCTATAAATGTTTTTTAAAGCACCGCTATCTTATTTTTGGGACATCGATACATGCCTTTTTTTAAGCTGGTGTAAAATTATTCCAGGATCTAACGCGAACATAGAAACAATTCAGAAACTAATCTAAAACATAAACCCATATATCATAAAACATTATTATTCTATGAAGAATGATAACAGTATATACCAAGAAATTAACAAAATGGTATAAAAATTAAACAAAAATTAAAATAAATTTTAAAACAAACATTATCCAAGAATCTATCGTAAAATATAACGCAAAAATTTAAAATCGAGACCAAACTATAAACAATAACTGAATTAAAAACCCGTCAATTTTAGCATAACATAAATTATAAAATTTAATGCCTAGAAGCTTATCATCTTATCGCATGTGCACACATGTAGTACAGATATATGTAGGCGATTTTTGTTTTACTTCGTCTCTAATAGCCCCTTTACGATATTGAGGTTGGACGAGAACAAAAAAACCTTAATTTAATTCAGTTAAAATGCCACGACTATAACACTGAAATACCGCATATCATCTGATCATTTTACATAGATTAAAAAGACCTAATTTAAATTACAGTGCTCAACAATATATATATATATATATATATATATATATATATATATATATATATATATATATATATATATATCTATATATATATATATATATATATATATATATATATATATATATGTTAAACTTTATTATTATTTTTAGTTTTTAAAATGTATACCATTTTTTTAAATATAACCAAGTCAAATTTCTCATAAAAAATATTTTTATGTGAAATAATATGTGAAATAATAAATAAAAATGGTACTTTTTTCCGGGTTTATAAAATTTTACCCTCTTGAATTTTTTTCGGGCGCCACTGATTCAATATAATTATTCAGTTAACTTTCTCATCTTATAAGGAAACTTTTACGTCTCTCAAGTTTTGCTTGCACTACAACCAATTTCACTCGACTCGTCCATGAGCGAACTACGGCGACGATTGAATTCACTAAACCATCCGTATAAGGTGGTTTTTGTAGGTGTTTCAACGTCATATAAAGAATTAAGTTCATTGATATACTCTTGCTGAGATAAACCATATAGAAAATTGTGAAAAATAATCGTACGAAAATACTTACTAGTGAATTTCATTTTTTGGATAAGATTAAATTTTGAAGCTACTTTAAACAATACGAATAGCGTCCGTATGTCAAAATATTCCGAGTATGTAATGTTAAACTTTTCAATAGATATGTCAACTTGCAACGTCAGTGTTACCAGTTTCCGAAATATAAACAGCAAACCTCATAATAGCTTACGAGATGTAACATTTTAAAATCCAGCTATGACTTTCCATTTTGCGTAGTTTATTGTTAAGAGATGAAAGACTGAATCTTATGAGAAACTTTTCGCAAGAACAGCAGGCTCACTATACATTTTATATTACTTTTCTGACAATGAAATAATAAAATGCTTATCTCTAAGATATTTATAAGAGTTACTTCAAACATGAAGCACAAATACACAACAGCTTTAAAACTGAAGAAGTAATAATAAAGAACATTGTAGTAAATCCTAATCTTTCTTTTATAGTCGCCATAGGGGAGTAGTAACAGTGGTGTTATTGACTCATAAAATGATCTGTAATACTCTAAAGTAGTAAAGATACTAATATATTATTACAGTTTTTATGACAACCAAATGTTATTCATTTCAGGATAATTCCGAGTAAATTCCGACATGTATTATAAAACGGTATACTACGATAAATTTTCAGTTAAATGTTGGCGTTGGAATGATTTATCATACAATAAAACTTAAAATTCATTAATATAATTTAAATTCCATTTGAACACTTCGGAAGTCATAAATCACCCACTACTATTAATTGCATTTTCATCTCGGAGATTTATAACGGAGATTTTTTGTTAGTCCTAGATATCGAAGAGCAGTGGCATTTCTTTTTTAATCAAAAAGTCATTTTGTTAACCCTTTTTAATCAAAAAATTGATCTAAAAAACCATAATGTACATAGTTAAATATATGAGTACAATTGGATATGGCCAAGGTAACCTCATTAACCAGAAAAAGACAAGTTTATCAGTTCAACTACCGAAAACTAATATAAATACAAAATGAATAAGACACAAAAAAACATTATTTTATTGTAGAACAAAGTCAGAAAAAATACTCCATCCAATTTAAATTTATTTTTGGTATAATTAAAAGACATTCGGTACCATTACGCGAGACCTTTATACATTAGTCAATAAAGAAGGAACCCTTAGTCGATAAAGCAGTTCATTAAACAGTAGTCAATAAAAACAACTCGGTCGATAAAGCAACCAAATACCCACACAGAATAAGTTATCTGTTCAAATTTCCTCTCTATAATTGCATAACAGAAATTTATGCAACCCCCAACATAAAGCTGATTAAAAGAATATTCCTTAAGCGGTACAAAAACGGAAGAAGCTGACATATGACCTAATCTAAGCAGAATGTAGATAAAATTTATGAAATTATCTTAAATAATTTCATGAAAACTGTCATAAGAAATGATAAAAGAAGAATTTCACTTGAATAGTAGGCAGGAAAACAGAGATCTATCTAAAAAAAGGTAACAGTAAATTCAGCAGCCATAAAAAACAATTAAGCGCAATGAACGTGAGTATTTGCAAAATTTGAACTGTAACAATATATTATATATATATATATATATATATATATATATATATATATATATATATATAATTTTCTTTTTATTTTGTCTTTATTTAATAAAAAATCAAAAACAATTTGACGTTTCGCCTCTTATTTAAGGCATTTTCAAAAATTTCATGTTTTTTTATTATCCATGGATCCTTCTTGACATTTTGACCGCCATATTGCATCAGCCATATTGAATTATATAAAAATAATTTTAAATTCATTATTTACACTCTCAGAAACTCCGCAATACGATTATGAATAAAATCGAGAGATGTACATTATGAACTAAACTGAACTAACCTGTATATATAAAATATATATTAAATTTTAGAAAAATAATTTTAGATTCATTTTATGCCACCCTGAAAACTTCCCCATACCACTTTTGGAGAAAATCGGACAAAATTAAATTTTTGGTGGCCATTTTATAAGGGCCATCTTCGATCTTACTGAATCAATTTCGAACACAATAACATGCGGCCACTGTAGCGACTTTATATATATATATATATATATATATATATATATATATATATATTTTTGTGTAAAGAGTATTTTATACCGATAAGTATAGTAAAATAAAAAATCTCAACTATATGCCTGAAAAATGTAGATAGGAAGTATTTTATTACTCATATTTTTTTCCAGTCGATATTAATGTTTCAACATTTTATTAAATGATACGATTCGGGCTCTGAAATTCGATTTATGTGTTTATGGAGATTTGATAGGTTTATCTCAAAGTTTTTATTTACGTGATTTATTACTTTTTCATAGATTCTGGATATGTAGAATATTATTGGTTTATTTATTTATATATATATATATATATATATATATATATATATATATATATATATATATATATATATATATATAGACGCGAATCTCGGGGGGGGGGCAATCCCACCCCAAGACCTTTTTCTGATTCTTATACTGTAGTTTATTCAAGAACTAGCGAGAGTAATAAATCATTTTTTACTCTTTTTTTCTTCACAACCTACCAGTATTCTTTAGTCTGGTGTCTCTGTCAATATATATATATATATATATATATATATATATATATATATATATATATATATATATATATATATATATATATATATATATAATAGGAATGGGTTAGAAATTTTATTATCAAAAACACTGGTCTATAATAATGGACTATTTGGGTGGTATAACAGTAGATATTTGGAAATGTGAAGTGTTAAAAAGGATTTTAATCCTTGTCATAGGCGTCGGAAGAAGGTTTATTTTATTACTAAGTATTTGTGGCATAGAATATTATTTCGGTAACAAACTTAAAATAAAAAGTTTTTACAATATTATTTTATTTCTTATGATTCTCAATAATTCACATATATTACAAAATATAGATAATTTTAACATATTTTACACAAATCACAACTGTATTTTTATTATTTTTAATTTTGGCATAGAAACCGTTTCAGGCACATTCAGACTAAAACGTAGCCTTATTCTCTCAAAAAATTCTAAGTTATAATTTAAATACTTACAAAATACCCATTGTCAATAATACAAGAAGTTAAACATATATAAAAAAATAAATTAAATAAAATATTAAAATTTTTTTGGGGCTATCGGTCATTTTATTATTAAATAAAAATATTTTTAGGACATTTCACGTTTCAGTTTATTTATTTCTTAAATCATCTGCAGAATAACAATTAAACACTAAAAAGGGATTCAAATGTAATTAATTTTTATAAGTTACAGTTAAAATTAGACCTACTTCTTTTTATGTCTAATGCACTGACATCTTAATTTAATTTACTTTATTATATGGAAATCCGATAGCCCCAAAAAAATAAAATAAATATGTTAATTCTACACAAATAAAATAATAAAATAAAAAAAAAATTACGGCTAATTGGAATTAAATATATATAAAAAAATAAAAAAATATATAAACAACATTAAACAATAAAATACAACAAAGACAAAAATTTAAATAAGATATTGTGTTTACACTGATAAACATTACGTATCTAGTTCGTAATCAAAGTCAGTGAAGCTATCATCACTCAAATTAATTATAATTGGTTCCTCTATCTCCCGATCATGAGATCGAGTTTCCACATTTTGTTTTATTCTTTTATTATATGGATTTTTCCCAATTCTCCGCAGCAACTTTATTCTAAAATATCTTTCAAAATTTCAGTTAAATTACTAATTTTGTAAGTTGTGTTATTTGTAGCAACTTTATCTTTTTCGGGAAATGTTTAAAAGGAACTACTATGTTTTATACCACTAAATTTATTAAGAAAACAGTGACTGCAGTTTCAACTCACAGAGTCATTGTCAAACTGAATAACAAAGGTAGACTAAGTATTCAATCCAGAAACATGAGAAAATTTAACAATAAATAAAAACAAAAATAAAAACTACCTGAAATATTTCATTATTACAAAGGGGAGGTACTAAATTTTGGGAACTAATTATTATTTGGCGACAACAAATAATGGGAAAAACCCAAGTTCTGTCTGGTCATTAAGCAAATTTACATTTTTATTTCTACTATGTTTATATATTTCTAAAGATTCAAGAATATTTAACTTTTGGCCCTTTGTTGAATAATGTAATATGTCAGTGTTGCCCAAATCAGGAAAACTGTGGCTGTCTTCTAAGCAAAGGTTGGCAAAGCTCGAGTCTGTTTTTTGTAGTCTGTATGATCGGTGGTGTTCTGAAAAGCGAGTTTTAAAGCTTCTACCACTTTGTCCAATATACAAGCTATCACACTCTGAACATTTTAACTTATAAACTCCTGATTTCTCAAATTTATTAATTTTATCTTTAGCATTGTAAAGGATAGTGGACAGATTGTGTTGAGATTTAAAGGCTACTTTTATGTTATGTTTGGAAAGAGTATTAGCTATGTTTTCTGATAGGGCACCACAGTATGACAAAGATATATAAGATGAACTATCTTTATCATTTTTTATTTTAGGATATATTGAATTAAAAGCTAGTTGTTTTTGTTTTTTAGTTATTAATTTCTTTATGGTTTGTTGGGAGAAATTGTTTGATACTGCAATCCTTTCAATGATATTTAGTTCCTCTTGAAGATCTTCTTCAGAGAGAGGCCAAGAGAATGCTCTATGTATCATTGAATTGTATGCAGCCATTTTGTGTTGTAAGGGGTGAAAAGAATCATTAGATATAGTATTACCTGTAAACGTTGGTTTTCTAAAAATTTTAAATTTACACTGATTATTGAGGTGAGATATGGTGAGACCAAAAAAATGTATTTTATGGTTATTTTCAGTTTCCAGAGTGAATTGAATTTTTGGATGGCAATTATTAATGAATTGTAAGAATTTTTGAAGCTGTCTAGTAGTGCCTTTGAAACATGCTAGAACATCATCTACATATCTGTACCAAAATTGAACATGGTTTTTGCTTAACGGGGAATTAAGAATTTTGTTTTCTAAGTTTGACATGAAAATGTCTGCTAGGAGAGGGCTGAATTTTGTAAATAAAATTTGTTGTCGCCAAATAATAATTAGTCCCCAAAATTTAGTACCTCCCCTTTGTAATAATGAAATATCTCAGTTAGTGTTTATTTTTGTTTTTATTTATTGTTAAATTTTCTCATGTTTCTGGATTGAATACCTAGTCTACCTTTGTTATTCAGTTTGACAATGACTCTGTGAGTTGAAACTGCAGTCACTGTTTTCTTAATAAATTTAGTGGTATAAAACATAGTAGTTCCTTTTGAACATTTCCCGAAGATGATTAACTACCACATAGTAACGGCTACCAGCATCAACTTTATCTTTTACTTGAGAGAGATATTTCCTTCTCCAACAGACAGTTCCCGGACGATCTATAAGAACAGGTTTCCTATTTGGTTTCTCCCAGCAAAAATTAAGTTTTATGAGCAATTTCTAGAGCTCAGTTCTTTTAATTTCAGGTAAATCTCGATCTTCATTGATTTTAGTTAGAATTTTGTCGCCGGTTGGGATCTGCTTCTCATAATAAAATATTTATACAACTCCTTTTATTACAGTTTTCATCTCTTCTTCCAACGAAGTTTTTCGTTTGTCTATGATCGAATGTGGCTTGGGAGTACTAACAGTTCCAGTCATTTTTTCCTCCTTCAGTATTCGGTACATAGTAGATTTTTCAACTTCTGTTATGTTGGAACACATCTCAACAGAGCTTTTAACATTATTATCTAGATATTGATAAGGCATCATAAACATTCATCGTAATAAGTTTTTCGTTGAGAAAAAAATGCCCTGGTTTAACGATTTTGGAATAAATATAGAGGTGGAAGCCATATCTTTTGGGTATCTCACTAATCTCAAGTAGTACTCGTATATAAAATTACTCTCTCTAGTTCTTAAATAGAGTATAGGAATGTGTATGCTTGCGATCGCCCCCCCCCCTCTCCCAAGAGCTTTGAGTGCAAGAAAATAGACCCGATTCTGCCTCTTATACTAGGAATATGTATGCTGCTAGCATCCCCCCCTTGTCGTCAACTTGTTTTTTTGTGATGCCCCCCCCTCTCCAAAGCTTTAAATTCAGAAAAATAGACCCGACCCTGCTTTTACACTAGAAATGGGAATGTTGCTGGTGTCTCCCTCCTCCCCCCGTCGACAACTTGCTTTCGCTTGCCATACTGTACTTTTGTAATATCACCGCCCCCGCTCAAAGAGAGAGGCTGGATCCGCCCCTGTATATATATATATATATATATATATATATATATATATATATATATATATATATATATATTTGTTCCTGAGAAGTTTCTCTTATGTCCTATATATATATATATATATATATATATATATATATATATATATATATCCCCAAAAAGGGATTGTGTGTTTATATGAATATTTAAGTTAATCAGATTAACATATTTCGGATATTGCCCCGAGAGAAAACCCTTAATCCACTACTAATTCAATTAAAAAAATATTCCACTATTTTTTCGACAAATAAATTCAAAGAATCTTAATAATTTATTAAAAAAATATCTATTCTTAATTTATATTCATCTCATCTGGTAAATTGTATGTTGTTGGAAAGAGATTTTATGAGCTTGTGCTAATTTGACCGAAATAACTGAGAACGTAATGTTTTCATGTTCTTCTTCTTATTTAGGTGCCATGCCTGTATTCAGACGTTGGTGGTCATCATGTTTACAATTTCCTGAAATCTTTCTCTACCGGCTGCTGCGCGAAATAGTTCTTCTACCGTGCAATCACACCACTGCCTGATGTTACGCAGCTATGAAAGCTTCTTTCGGCCTATCCATCTTTTTCCTTCCACTTTTCCTTGTATTATAAGGCGAAGTAGCTGGTATTTAGGTCCTCTAATTATGTGACCGAAGTATTCTGTTTTCCGCTTCTTTATAATGTTCAAGAGCAGTCGATCTGTATCCATCATTCTGAGAACATCCTCGTTGGAAGTGTGTGAAACCCATGATATCTTTAGGATTCGACGGTAGCACCACAATTCGAATGCTTCCAGTTTGTTTAGCGTTGTGGTTTTTAGTGTCCATGTTTCGCAACCGTATAATAGAATAGACCATACATAGCATTTCACAACCCTTTTACGAATATGCATTGATAGGTTCCTGTTGCATATAACTGGTTTCCATGTCATAAAGGCCTTCCGCGATGTTACAATCATGTAATTCCACATTTTAGAAATTAAAAAGGTTTGTTTTTTTGTAGGATGAAATGGCAGCGGTCGAAGGTAGGATGCTTATTTGTTTGTTTGTTTTAAATAATTTCCAAAAAAATTGAATAATTTTGCGATTATTGAGAGAACGTTATAAAATAAATATAGGATAAAAGTACTCGAAAGGATGCGCCGTTTAACATTAGATTCTTCTCGATCTGAATAATAGTTTACGAGATATAACACTTAAAAATTAAACTATTAGCTTAAGTGGTTTTTCTGGGACAAATCTTTCGTGAAACGAGTACTTTTATCCTCTATTTATTTTATTGCATTTTGTTTACTAATCACAAAGTTTTTCATTACAAGCCAACACCGAGGATGGTTATATCAAAATTCATCTGTAACTCCCTATTCTGCTTACAATATTCTAAAAGCAAATAAATCTTAAGCGGATTTTGTCTGTTATCTTATTCCCAAAAGGCTGTTTGTGGATTTCCAGTCCTAGGTCGAATCCCAAAGGGTTAATAAAGAAAACGTATTGGGTATCTGATAAACTAGTATAGAAAAATGGAGATTGCTTCGGGAATTTTATATATTGTAGTAGCAACTTTGGCAACATCTTCTCGAATGAATCAGTGCATCAATTTTATCAATAGATGTGATTTAATATTTTTAATATAATTATGTACCTTACTAATAAATAGTAAATAGGCACAATGGCAATCGATATTTGTTTAATATAAAGTAAATATAATGAAGCTCACTATTCAATTTAAACAATAGAAACTTTAACAAAGTCCATTATATCCTCAACAAAATCCCGAACAAAACATCAAAGCTCTTGTTCAATTTTTTTTTATCTTTTTACCTTTTAACAAGGTTTTAACAACATAAAACAACTTTTTACCACAGACGTTAATTAACAAAACCCGAAATCCTTTAAAAACAAAACGAAAATGACTTAAGGGAATTTAGCTTTTTGCGTTTTTTATGTGTTTATTTTCATTTTTGGGAAAATCTTGAAGACTTTTGGGGCTGATGCCGACAGGCGTTAGCATAAATTTATTTTGTTTATAATTCCAGGATCAGTAAATTCCTGTTTTCTTTCGGAAGAGAAGGTCATGAAGACTTTTAGATAGTTTTATTTTGTTAACATGCTTTTGTGAAAATAATTATAGATGCTTTTTTAAATTCGATCTGACTTTTTTTCTAAATTTCAATCTATGATCCGATATTAAATCTAAGCTCTTACAAATGTCTTTAAAAAGAATGATATATCTAACCATCTGCAATCTTATAGCACCTTTAATTCATTGTTTTTCAGTATCGATTGATACAACATATGTTTTGTCTTATAAAGAAGAGCAAGTCGTGATACTCAGTATCCATCATTTGTTTAATGTTGAAAATTGACTAAAATGTGGTAGTCGAATTTGTATTATCTTTATTTTTACGACGTTTCGATTAGGTTGTATCTCTAATCATTATCAAGTATAAACTGAATGTTTTGTTTTAAGGGTACTAGCGGATGTAGGGACTGAAGGATAAAGTTTCGCTTTACTGTACACACTTCAATGATTTGATGTTACAAAGTAGTGATTGCCAAAGACTAGGTATCTCAACACTGGGTTTACTGAAGATTCCACTATAATTTTTAATGTAAGCCGCTTCTATATATTATTTTTTTCCTGTCGGGTTGCAAACCTATATTGCCGCAGCTTCAGACAATTTTATATGGAGTTATTTATCTCAGGCATGTTCTGCAATACCTGATCTCAACGTTTCTCCATTTTGTGTATGAGTTTTATGTTCCTTAATTCTAACTTCTAGTGGTCGTTTGATTTCTCCAATATACATTTCACTACACTCACATGGAACTTTGTACATACATTCTTTCTTATCGGTAGTTTTTGGTTTTGTTTTTGTTAAATGAGCTTTAAGTGTATGCCAAATGAGATTTTGGCGAAATGTCGTGAAAACGATTTTTTGAACGAACGGATTGAAACCCGGAATAACCAAACCATTCATTCTACCATCCGTGAAAACCTACGATATAACATTTTACACCTTTACGGGAAGGAGACCTTTTTAAATGTTAAACGTTTCGAAAAACTGAAATCCAAGAAATCAGCCCTACTTTGCGATATAACTTTCTTAATAAGATGCCGCCACAATAATCTAGAACCAACTTGCACCAAACTCTCGTACCATCTAAAGATAAGAAGAACTATTTCAATCCTTAAGACCGCTGGACAAGTTCTCCTTCGAGAACAAATCCGAGAAAAACAAAGATTCTATCAAGGACTGAAACAGAACTTTATAATCTCCATATAGCTTTAACCCACAAAATCCATCATCTTCTGTGGAATGACATAGAAAAAGTATTCTGTTGGAGACCGGAATCAGACACCCAGCTTAAGACATAAAAACAACAGAAGAAATTTGAGGCACTACAACAACGCAATACTGTCCACACACAGCAAACACTGGACTGCAATAAAGTTGTCCATAATATCTCCAACTACCAATTAACAGAATTCGAGAAATTATTTCTTTCTAAAGGTTTTAATTTTGCCGTAACGCCAAAACAGTCCCCTTTGAAGAGATAATTTCGAATATAGAAGCTGCCCTAGAGAACATCCCTGAGGAAAATGCCGAACAAGCCAGATAAGACATAACGCAAATTTTGAGATCAAGCCGGCCCCCAACTGAAACTTAATGCAAGCTGAACATCAAGCCCTCTCATCCTTAAGAAAGAATAAGGAAATAACAATATTACCCGCAGATAAGGGAAATGTCACGGTTGTAATGAACACCAATGAATATATGCAAAAAATGTCAGAAATTCCCAAAGACCCCACTTACAAACAAACCAACAGAGATCCAACAACCTACCTTGAAAAAACTACGAAAGCCAAGCCTCAAAATTAGACTCAGAAATTGAAAAATCTATAATACCAAAAGAAAAATCAAGCAGATGTCTTCGTGAAAAACTCCGAACATCTGACTAAAATTATCAAAAACATTCACCTCGAAGAAAATGACATCTTAGCAAGCCTCGACATAAAATCGCTATATCCAAGCATACCACTGGATGTGACTTTGAACAAAATCGCCTTGAACACAGATTTTCCAGCCTACACAATTGAACTTGCAGAACACTGCCTAAAAAACACATACTTCATGTTCAATAACCAAATATATAAACAAACAGATGGCGCACCTATGGAGTCCCCGCTTTCACCAGTTATAGCCAACCTTCTTATGATATATTTCGAACAAGAGGCACTGCAAAAGGCACCTTTAAAACCGAAATTTTGGAAACGCTATGTGGGTGATATTTTTATAATATGGCCACATGGAAAAGAATACCTGGACGATTTCCTCATATATATATATATATATATATATATATATATATATATATATATATATATATATATATATAGTTTTGATTTTGTCTAGTGATTCCTCTAATGACTTCAATGGGCTTAGGACAAAACATTCAGTTTGTACTTGATAACGATTAGAAATTCAAATAAAAATTTAAATTAGCCGCGAAACGGTAGTTTCCGTTATAGGAATCCTAAAAATCAAAATATGTTTCTTTATTTCTTCTTTTTTATTTAATAATTAAAATGTAATTAAATCGAAGTGCATGACGTCGCTTGTTCGCAAACATCATCGCTGTCAAAGGCTACGTTGTTTGGCTAACATTATTTTATAGTGATTTTCGTGCAATTTCTTCGAAATTTGCTTACTACTCCCGTTGAAAACGATTCTAAGAAGTTTTCCTATGAAGGACAATGGATTTATTAAGGCAAATAGTTCGATTTACGAAGAATTGATTGTTTTACGGTGGCTAATTTCTTCGCAACAAACAGTAACTTTTATTCTACATCAATATATATTTAAATAGATGTGTGGAGTACATGCACTATTAAAAAAAAGGGGTGTTTGATGTGGTACCAGACTTTGTTGTGACGCCTAAAAGAGTATGGTTTTTTCTTCACGTTCACGCTACGCTTGACTGTCCCTATTTTAAACTAAAATTTCTGAATCATTTATTATTTTAATGACAAAGTCATAAATGCCTCTATTTTAAAGAACGTTTCGCAAACAGTCTAAAGCAAATATATTAGCAAATCAAAATTTATGCTTATTTACTTCATTAAAACTCAAAAGGGATGGTAATTAGCAAATTGAAATTACCACAGGGAATAGTAGTTAACAGTTAAGGAATAATTTTACCCAAATGAGATAATTTTGGAAGTGTCATTATGACAATTGGGAATGTAGAGAGTGGAGCAAAATTATAAATTTGATCTTTTATGTGGGTAAAAAAAATATTGACGAATCTAAGGTATGTGCTTAATAAAAACAAGACATGTACGGAAACCAGAGAAAAATATGGGGAATGTTAAGAAGGAACAAGCTTGAAGTCAAAGATACCGTGAGAACTAATAAAATCAGATTAGAGCAGTGGGAAACATACTTTAAATATTTATATAAGGAAGAGGAGAACATGGAACAGATACAAAATGAATATGAGGAGGACGGTAGTATAGAACTAACAAATGACAAGACAGAAAACACCTTAAAGTCCCTTAAGAATAGAAAAAGCCCTGGACCAGACGAGATCACTAATGAGATGTTTAAATACGGAGGGACAAAGCTATGAAATGAAATATTAACCCTATTCAAGAATATCATAGAAGAACAAAAAATGCCGAATGAATGGAAAAATAGTGTAACAATACCCATTTTTAAAAAAAAGACAGAAAACGCACCCATAAAACTATCGAGGAATAACACTGCTCGTTAGTATTCTCAAAGCATTCACAAAAACTATACTGGAAGAAATCACCAAAATAATAAGTATACGAGAAGAACAACAAGGTTTC
Organism: Diaprepes abbreviatus; assembly: GCA_034092305.1. Lineage (NCBI taxonomy): Eukaryota > Metazoa > Arthropoda > Insecta > Coleoptera > Curculionidae > Diaprepes > Diaprepes abbreviatus. The sequence continues at coordinate 15,531,098 of JASJET010000054.1, forward strand.
AAGAAGAACAGATCCACTATTGACGCAGTATTCATCAAACAAATAACTGAGAAATCCCTAGAAATCAATAAACCTGCGTACATGTGCTTCGTCGATATGACCAAGGCTTTTGACAGAGTACGCTTAAAGGACGTCTTAGAAATAATGAGAACAAAAGATCTAAAGCATTAGCTAATTAACCTAATATACGATATTAACATCCAGTGCAAAACAAAAATCAGAGTAGGATATATAATAACGGAAGACATATATGTAAACACAGGCATTAGACAGGGCGATTCGCTCAGCCCCTTCATATTTAATCTAATAATGAATAAAATAATAGAAAATCTCCCCAGAAGAGCTAGATACAAAATGAGAAACACATTCTTCCATACCGTCTGCTATGTGGACGATGCTGTTCTTATTGCAGACTCTAAAGATAACCTCCAAAGACTACTGCACTCTTTTAACAGTAAAGTTAAAGAATTAAATATGCTCATCAACACCGAGAAGACCAAATGCTTAGTAACATCCAAAGAACCAATACGGTGCAAGTTGGAAATCGACTCCAAAATTGTCGAACAGGTAAATCACTTCAAATATCTGGGAACAGAAATAACGAGCCATGGAAACCTTTTTAACGAAGTAAGAGAGCAAACAATGAAAGCGGCTAGAATTTCGGGATGCCTAAAAGAAATTGTGTGGAAGAACAAATACCTTAATACCGAAAGCAAAACTAAGATATATAAAACGGCTCTAAGACCTATCATAACATACGCGGCAGAAACAAGACCAGATACAGGCAGAACTCTACAAATGATGAGAACAGTCGAAACGAAAACATTAAGAAGTATACAAGGCAAAACTCTACACGACAGAATACGGAATGAAGATATCAGACAACAATGTGGGATACAGGACATAGGAAGATGGGTTAGACAAAGGCGAATATTCTGGAACAAACATATAGGGAGAATGGAGGACGGTAGACTCGTTAAAAGCGCAAAAATGAATAACCCAGTAGGAAAAAGATCACGGGGAAGACCGCCAAAACGATGGCGAGAATGCTGGACCTCATCTTCCGGGGAAGACGTGATGGCAATGAACAGGCAATAGCCTACTAGCGTGGTTAACTGCGTTAGAAAGAAGAAGAAGAAGAAGAAGAATACATATTTACCTGTAGTAAATTATCAAACAATAACACAGCCACACAAAATAACACAAATTTCTGCCTTGGGGTTCTGACTACGTCTACTGTATGTTCCGAATCTGCGGTCCATTACACCCAGTCATGTCAGGGTTCTCCATAACCTCAAAAAACCCCAACACCCAAACTATTAAGCAATATTGAATACTGAATACGCGAGGACAACGGAGTGGGGGATGTTGTGAAGTGGGTTCAAAACCGTCATAGGCAGTGGAGAGATCACGTGGAACGGATGGACGATGACAGACTAGCAAAAACCGTGATGAGAGAGAAACCAAACACCAAACGGCCGCCCGGACGGCCCCCCAAATGATGGAGAGACAGCTGGATTTCGACCTCAAACGAGGATCGATGGGGCATTGTATAGATAAAAGAACTTGGTTCTACCTAGAAGAGAAGAAGAAGAAGAAGAAGAATACTGTTAATTCAAAACCAATACTGTTAAACCACTAATAACCCATGATCCAAAAACCCCAAAACCCAACAACTGAAATCATTGGGGTTATGGGGTCATGGAGTTCAACAGTCACTGTTTATAGAAATTAAGTGCACACATTTTTCCGCTACGGGAGATTGAGTGTAATGGTTTCCGTATTATTGTTATGGGGTTATAGAGCCATGGGGTCATGAGGTTATAGGGTTATTGGGTCATGAAGGTCAACAGCTATAGTTCAAAGAAGTTGAGGCGATTGCAAGTTCTTCCTCTACAAGAGATTGAGTATAATAATTTCAGTATTATACTTATGGCGTTATAGAGTCATGGCGTTATGAAGTCATGGCGTTATGGAGTTATGTGAATCATGGGGTTATTAGAAGTTTAACAGCATTGGTTTTGGGTTAAAAGCATTCAAAACATATAGTGGAGATAGTCAGGACCCCAGCCCAGAATTTCATTTTCTGGTTGTGTAATTAATAACTTTTATATGAAATAACTTTTGTAATCATACAAAGAAATGACTTGTTTGTCTCTTTCTATCTTGCTTTACCTATAAAGTCAGATCTATTGCAACATATGGCTTAAATTAAAAGAAATATGTTTTGCTTTCTGTCCTTTTTTATTTATCGAAAAATTAGGACGAACATCTCTTGAACTGTCTTTGATATAGATTGATAATGAATATGTATTCCTTTACTGTTCCAATTTTATCACACGACTCGAAGCCCCTCTTTTCATACAAGTAACTTACATTTTTGGCTTGTTCTTAGAAAAACAACATCATGGACTGATATTGACAAAAATTACATCCTAATCACAGAATCAGCTGTGTAGTGTAAAAAATTGGTACCCTTCGCGTTTCAATTAATCCTAGTAATAAATAAAATGGAGCAACAGACCACAGGGAAATGTGTGTGTTTAATGTTTAAAATTGTTTTACCTGAGATTACAATGTTGGATGTTACCCAACTATACATTTTAGGGTTTTCCCGTGGGAAATTTATTTGCTGAATTTGGTTTAATTATGCACGGTCAATCCGGGGATAAAACTAGGGATAATTAAGTTATTTTAGTATGGGCTTAGGTTCAATTTGGTTGGGTCATTAGGCTTAGGCCTAAGATAGAGCGATTAAAAACTTTAATTATTTGAAATGCAATAAACTAAAATTGATTATACAGCGTCGATAATAATAATGGCATCTTGGTGTATTTCTAGTTTGAATAAATAAAGCTTAAATTTTATCCTCAAACTTGGTGTTTCTTCTTGACGCAGTTTCCCTGTATGCTATTGATGATTCTAGTGATGATCTGACAGATCATTTTTTAACTATATAATGCAGACTTTTTCGCCGGCACTGTATTGATGAAATTTTTTTAGGGTGTAGTTGGGAAAATACGGTCACTTTCTAATATACAATAAAATGTATTTGAGAAATATAAAACACTCTCAACGACAAGAGAAACACTATCTTAGGTTTGTAGGCTAACAACTCCTTCAAAGTGTGTGTCTAAGTACTAATAACTAACAATACATTGGAATGCCGACGTTGTTGCCGAAAGACATTACAACGTACTGGATTTAATGAAAACTGGAAACAGTTTCATTAAAACTTTCCAACAAGGATTTAATTAATAAAACCGCTGAACGAAATATGGGACCCTCGAAAATTATGGTACAGGGTGTTCCCGAAAATGATACAGTTTAAAACCATTGCTTCAAATTTATTAAAAATATTTGTCACCTCCCTTTCCATTCCGCCATATTTGATCCATGAAATAATACATTGATACATGTCATGTAGAAAAAATTTTGACAGATGTTCGCATGCAAGTTGACAATACAAAATTTTTGCGCTGTTGCCAAACCTCATTCAATATTTATGAATAAAATAAAGGGTGTTTTTTATAGAGGTATAGAACTTTTAAATGGAATGAAACAAAGATGAATTTTTTAAATTGACACTAAATTTACTTTATTCGAAAGATAACCTTCAGGCATTATAATTTAAATATGACTGACGGCTGGCTCGGACGTAGTCTAATCTGGATGTCCAATTTTCGATGACTTTTTCCGACATTTGTGGCCGTATATCGGCAATAACGCGGCAAATGTTGTCCTCCTAGTGATCAATCGTTTCGAGTTTATCGGCGTAGACTAGCGACTTCACATATCCCCACAGAAAATATTCTAGCGGCGTTAAGTCGCACGATCTTGGAGGCCAATTCACGGGTCCGAAACGTGAAACTATGCGGTTACCAAACGTTTCCTTCAATAAATCAATTGTGGCACGAGCTGTGTGACATGTTGCGCCGTCTTGTTGAAACTACAGCTCCTGCACATCATGGTTGTTCAATTGATGAACGAAAAAGTCAGTAATCATGGCTCTATAGCGGTCACCATTGACTGTAACGTTCTGACCAGCATCGTTTTTAAAGAAGTACGGACCAATGATTCCACCAGCCCATAAAGCACACCAAACAGTCAGTTTTTCTGGATGTAACGGTGTCTCAACATACACTTGAGGATTATCGTCACTCTAAATACGGCAGTTTTGTTTATTGACGTATCCATTCAAACAAAAGTGAGCTTCATCGCTAAACAAAATTCGCTTATGAAAATCGGGATCAACGGCAATCTTGTTTTGGGCCCATTCACCGAATCTACGCCTTACTAGGTGATCGTGTGGCTTCAATTTTTGCACGAGTTGGATTTTGTAAGCACGCAAACCAAGATCTTTCCGCAAAATCTTCCATAAAGTGAATGGACACATATCCAATTCCTGTGCACGATGGCGGATAGACTGATTCGGGTCTTCCTCTACGCTACGCTTTACAGCAGCAATGACTTCTTCTGTACGCACTGTACGACGTCTCTGTGGATACGTATTATCATTTAGAGTAAACGTGGTGCGAAAACGTTCCATAGTTAATCGAATTAATTGCTCTGATGGACGATTATGTTGACCGTAAAATGGACGTAGTGCGCGATACGTATTTCGAACAGAACCATGATTTTCAAAATAAATTTACACAATTTGGAAGCGTTGTTCAGGCGTCAGTCTATTCATGTTGAAATGTCAAACCAAACTAAACATAAATCACTTGACAGCTGACAAAATGGCCGCCAGTTAAAAAAGTGTTGCCAACTTAAAGTTTTATACCTCTATAAAAAACACTCTTTATTATTGACACTCACATAAAACATTTAAAACCTTTTTTATGCTCATAATACAAAAGAAAATATAATTTTTTGGTATATTTAATTTTTATTTATTCATTTGAGAGACGTTAAAAATTTTTTATTTAAGGTTCGTAACACTTTGAACTTCGCATATCTCTCCTGTCTCTGCAGCCCCCTGTCTGACACCACTGATCATCCGTAAATTAAACACAGCATTATGATACTATCACTAAGGGCCAAGGAAAGCATTTAATGACCTATAGGAACTTTTTATCATGTTTTTTTATATAGAATTATACCCTAAACTTTATCAACATATTTTACGGACAGTCTATATAATTTATAACGTCCTTTTTTAACAGTCAGGACTAGTCATAAGTAATAAAATAACTGTATTTTTGATGATTATCACAGGCCAACAAAATTTGACTGACTTTTAGTGACAGAAATTTTAGTATACTTTTCCGAAGGATTTTGGTGAGCTGAATTAGAATCTGGCTTCAGAATTGTTCCATCATGTCGAGTTTTTAAGATATCCTAATTAGAAAGTGCAAAAAACATCGTTTTTTGATATATTTAAGTTTATGTAAAATTAAAGGGTATTTTTTTTTTCACAAAACTAGTAGAAGCACCTAAAAGTATGATACTTTCTCTCTAAAATCAATTTTGAAAGATCCAGATATCTTTTTTTTTCACCGAGATATGCTTATTTGAATTCTGTGTTTCACCAATCTATTCGAATGCAAGTCAAAAACCTAGTTCAAGCTACCTCTTTGAGTATACTTTTCTAAATTCTATTATTTTGATGAAAATAATTATATAAGCAATATGGCGGTCGAAAATTTCAGAAAGTGTGAACAGCTGAAAAATTTGTCAACTATATTGGATCTGTTCCTTCAGTCTTTTAAAATTTTCTCCTCCATCGATTGCTTATGTCAAAAAGAAATGGGTTTTTCTAAAAATAAGACAATGACCTTGAATTAATTATAAAAGTTATTACCAGGTTAAAATTAAGGTCAACACTGACTTAATTTCTTTAAAATCTGATTTTGGATTTGTAATCGACATCCTCTAGAATACCTCCAGAAATCTATATATAAAATTTCTTTAAAGTTTAAAACTTTTTGAAAATTTTGTCCGCCATATTGGATCTGCCCTTTTGAGTCTTTGTTTTTGTTTGAATACACGAGAAGGAATTGTAGAGTACGATTAAGATCTCGCCATCCAGAGACGGCACAAAAGAGAACCAGTAAAAATTACAACAGTGCAATATTAAAATCAAACGTAAAATAAGTGATATTTCACGTAATAGCAAAAATCAGAACGAGTGCTTCAGATGAGAACGATTTGGACATATGAGACTATTAGGTGCAATTAAGAAGTCAGATAAAGTGCTACAAATGTGGATGCACTGGACACATGAGATGGGACTGCTAGGTGAAATTAAGATTTAGTTCACCATCCAGAGACCTCATAGAAGATAACTAGGAAAAACTGCAACAGTAGAATTTTAACACCAAATATAGACCGGGAAGACTACATAACAAAGCAGATACCTTGTCAAGAAGATCATATAAGGAATAATACAGACACGGCAGTAAAATAGAATAAAAAGAAGGGTTCCTTATTCGGAGAGGCACTTCTGATGTTGATCCAGAGTGAAGTACAGGGCAGATGAGAAAAAATTAACTTGAAGACAATGATCTGGCGTCATTTCTTTAATTTAAAGCACAAATCAATGATACACCTATTACCATATCTGTTGACGCTGGTGCTGCAAATTTGGTAAATTTACAATTCTACCATTGTTCAGAAAAGTAACGTTACGAACTGTAACTGGAGAAGCAGCTGATGTGATTGGAAGGCTAAAATTAAACAATTTGGTGTTAGTTGCTGACGTAGAAAATGAATTTATTTTGGGTTTCGACCTGATTCGTCAATATGGATTTTCCTTTGACAACAAGCTTAATATTCTAAAGTTTGACAGCGAAGAATTTATTCTGTCAAAGAACCTTAATACCGAACCGATCAAAGTCATTGCTGAATAAACAACCAAACTAAAGGGGAGCTAGGAGAAAATTATTCACGAAAGACCGAACGAGATTTTTGGAAGCAACGTCGGATTAGTTCACTACTCCAACAAACCCTGCAAATACCTGGTAGCGAAGGCATTAATCGGTTCATATAAAATCATTACACACTCGGCAGAGTTCCAGCAAGGTTTGGTTATGGAATTCACAGAGAAAGAAGAGAAATTCGCCATCATAGGAAGGACCATATACTGTTCTGAAAATAATCAATAACGTTGTTTATAGTATCCAACAAAGTCCCAAGGCCCAAATAAAAGTAGTAGAATGAAAGCCATCCCACGGAAATAACGAAGCTAGTCGGGACGATCAGAAGGGGGTAGTGTAATGAAGGACTAGGAGAACTTTTTGATGCAACCTTATAGAAAAACCTTATTTTGATGAAACCTTTATCATACTATAACAAACGAAATATTTTATCAATGAGTCATCATTGATTAGTCAGGTTCCTTGTAATTTTTTTACCTGTATTCTTGTAAAGGGTGTTTTTTATAGAGGTATAGAACTTTAAGTTGGCAACACTTTTTTAACTGGCGGCCATTTTGTCAGCTGTCAAGTTATTTATGTTTAGTTTGGTTTGGCATTTCAACATGAATAGACTGACGTCTGAACAACGCTTCCAAATTGTGCAAATTTATTTTGAAAATCATGGTTCTGTTCGAAATACATATCGCGCACTACGTCCATTTTACAGTCAACATAATCGTCCATCAGAGCAATTAATTCGATTAACTATGGAACGTTTTCGCACCACGTTTACTCTTAATGATAATACGCATCCACAGAGACGTCGTACAGTGCGTACAGAAGAAGTCATTGCTGCTGTAGAGCGTAGCGTAGAGGAAGACCCGAATCAGTCTATCCGCCATCGTGCATAGGAATTGGATATGTGTCCATTCACTTTATGGAAGATTTTGCGGAAAAATCTTGGTTTGCGTGCTTACAAAATCCAACTCGTGCAAGAATTGAAGCCACACGATCACCTAGCAAAGCGTAGATTCGGTGAATGGGCCCAAAACAAGATTGCCGTTGATCCCGATTTTCATAAGCGAATTTTGTTTAGCGATGAAGCTCACTTTTGTTTGAATGGATACGTCAATAAACAAAACTGCCGTATTTGGAGTGATGATAATCCTTAAGTGTATGTTGAGACACCGTTACATCCAGAAAAAATGACTGTTTGGTGTGCTTTATGGGCTGGTGGAATCATTGGTCTGTACTTCTTTAAAAACAATGTTGGTCAGAACGTTACAGTCAATGGTGACCGCTATAGAGTCATGATTACTGACTTTTTCGTTCATCAATTGAACAATCATGATGTGCAGGAGCTATGGTTTCAACAAGACGGCGCAACATGTCACACAGCTCGTGCCACAATTGATTTATTGAAGGAAACGTTTGGTAACCGCATAGTTTCACGTTTCGGACCCGTGAATTGGCTTCCAAGATCGTGCGACTTAACGCCGCTAGACTATTTTCTGTGGGGATATGTGAAGTCGCTAGTCTACACCGATAAGCCCGAAACGATTGATCACTTGGAGGACAACATTCGCCGCGTTATTTCCGATATACGGCCACAAATGTTGGAAAAAATCATCGAAAATTGGACCACGAGATTAGACTACGTCCGAGCCAGCCGTGGCGGTCATATGCGAGAAGTCATATTTAAATTATAGTGCCAGAAGGTTATCTTTCGAATAAAGTAAATTTCATGTCAATTTAAAAAATTCATCTTTGTTTTATTCCATTTAAAAGTTCTATACCTCTATAAAAAAACACCCTTTATATTCTCATAGGTTCTATAGACATATAAATAGGGATAGGATATGAGTAGTAAGTTTAATTGTATTTGAACTGTAAAGATGTTAAAAAGTAGTAATTAAAGAGTAGTTATTTATTAGTGAAAAATATTGTGTTTTACTTGGACCTAGTTAGTAAATATTAGAGAGAGAAAATCGTAACAATATTCTTTAAGATTATGCCTTTTTTGCGACTCTTTCTCACGCGCAATGAGAAATATTGAGCTAGGTTTCAAATTGTACTACTTACTAATGAAGTTAGCCAGTATGCTTCTGTTAAAAGGGTCTGGCATTATATAAACTTTATTTTTCCAAAAGCAATTAAAAATTTTAATTTAATATTTGTCTTTTCAAAGCCAGTCTAATTAAATTTACCTTAAGAATTAATTTTAACCGGCATATTTAAAATCTAAAATTCAGTGACACCATAAAAGATGATAAGGCACGTGCGCTCGAGGTTACTATTAAAAATAATTTATGGGACGTAGTTACAAAATACATATTTTGAAAATGGAGCTTTCCCCCGAGATGATATTTCAAAATTAAGTGTGGGGCGGTAAGAATATAAATTAAAGTAGTTTTATTAATTATGGTTTTTGGTTCCTGATTTAAGTTTAATTTAGTAATCGCGACTAATTATGACTTAATTTAGAAGTTTTATTTGACTCTAAATTTGTACGTCAAAAATGTTTTTTTTTTAGTTTGATGCATATTTTCTAATAAACAAATAAGTATTTTAAGCGGGATACAGGGCAGGTAGATCTAATGGCCTCGTTGTTATAAATGTAAGAAAAAATACTTTATATAAAATTTCTTCTTCTTATGCTTCCTTATATATAAGCTTTTGGCAATCTTTTCTTCATCCTCTTGCCTGGATATATTTATTTCGTAGATTGTTAATACATCTTTTACATGACCTTTCAAAGTTATTTTGCTCTAATGGGTACAATTATTTATTCTAATATACGATTAATATATGCGTTCCATTCCTTCTTTCTTTTGAGAACTCGGTGTTGATGTTGCATATCTTACAATCTCGTCTGATATTCTCACTTCTTCCGATATCCAGCTGTGTCTTTCCAGCAATTCTGTGCATTATTTTCATCTCTCTTGTTTCTAATATACTTTTTGTTCTGTGGTCTCTGATCTAATTTCTGTTGTCTACGTTAGTATTGTAACGAACTATATAGCATTTTACATTTCATAGTATTAGTTTACGTTTGTAGTTTGTATTATTTGTATTGTTTTAGGTTTATTTTCCACTAGTTCTTAATTTTTTTAATTAATTTTACCTTTGTTAATTTTCTCAGGAGACGTCTATGAAAGAAAGTCTGGAACTTTTTAGAGAATTCTATTTCCTTATTTTTAACATGGAACGCCTATGATAGAAGGTCTAGAAATCGCCGGATTATTCCTTTTTCTTATTTTTATTACAACATATAGTATGGAAACCCTTCTAGAAAATAGAAGAGATAGAAGTACTCGTGATAGCCGAACGAGACAAGACGGGTCGTGACCGCGAAAACAGTTACGGAATAAGAACATTCTACAGGTCATCCTCGAGAGGGTTCATCGAGAGGGACTGCGACAGCGAAAGGGAATGCGGAAGAAGAATGTCCTACAGGTCATCCTCGGGAAGTTACAGAGACGACTATAAGTAGAAAGCAACAGAATAAAGACCCGCTATGACCTCAAAGCCAGTAGTGGTGGATTTATGGTTGGTGAAAAAGTTTGGTGTACAGTCAGGAAAGAACCAAAGGGCGTTCACCAAAACTTCAGAAGTCATGAGACGGTCCATACAAAGTAGTGACCCGATTAAACGATCTGGTGTACCGAATTCAGAAAAGCCTTCATGCGAAGATGAAAGTCGTGCATCTTGACAGATTGGCCCGCTATCAAGATCAAGGAGGTCGATCGGGACGATCAAGACTTGGAAGGAGGTAATGTAACGAACTTTATAGCATTTTATATTTCATAGTATTAGTCTGTGTTCGTATTTTGTAGGGTTTTAGGTTTATTTTCTACTAGTTCATGATTTATTTAATTAATTTTACCTTTGTTAATTTCCTCAGGACAACATAGAACGCTTTTGATAGGTCTAAGAATCACCGAATAATTCCTATCTTTTATTTTTATTACACCATGTAGTATCAAAATCCTTCTAGAAAATTAGGGAATATTCCGGTATCGACCAAAAAGGTATATAAAGGGTCCAGATTGGCTTCCGGGGACAGTATAGTTTGAGAGCTTGTTGACGCAACTTAAATTAGTCTGATAAGTGTCAAAAGTGAAGTTGACAATAAAAATCTTTTGAAATAATAGAGTGCGTTCAATCATACAGTGTGTAATTAAAATACCGGTCATCCAGAACAATATATACAATGTTTTCGTAAAGTTGCGAATAAATTCAATATAAAGTAAATGGGTACATGTTTGGAGTTTTTTAGCGTGATACCGACATATACAGGGTAACTCAAGAAGGAGCTAATATATTATCGATACTATTTTTTAATTGTAAACCCCATTTCTTATTTTAGCATCAAAGGACGGTTTTTTTTATTTACGACAGGGTAAATATTGATGTTGGTTACTTAAGGAAATTGTCAAGAAAAATTGTTTTAATTCAGAAGATCTTCCACTTCCCCACCTATCACACCATAAACGATATTAAATTTGTTTACAAAGTTTTTTATTTCCAATGTAACAAAAAGTCAGTTTTGATATTAGCTATTAGAAATTTTTAACTTAAATTTCTCCTAAACTAAGTGATGGTAAGGTTAAGGAAGAAATATTTCATGGAATATAAATTAGAAAAATACTCAAGAACCAACGGTTTGATCAAAAATCAAGTGATGTTGAATTAACTGCGAGGGTTTCTTTTAAAACAATTGTTCCGGAACTTTTAGAAAATAAAAAAACGAAAAACTTGTAGAAGAACTACTTGAAAGCTACTGTAAAATGGGCTATCGCATGTCTCTTAAAATACACTGATTTCACTCCTATTTAAATTTTTTCCCAGAAAATTTAGATGCCATTAGTGACGAGTAAGGAGAAAGGCGCCACCAAAACATATGGAACAACGCTATCAAGGCAGATGGGATCCAGCAACGATGGGAGATTATTGTAGGTTTCTTATGAGAGATAGAGATCAGGAATATAAACGAAAGTCAACATTTGCAAAAAAGTTACTATAAATATATTTTCATGTTTATAAAAATGTAAGGTATCTTGTTTTTTTATTGTTTAGAACTTATGTATAAATATTATATAAAAATGTTAATATTAAATTAAAATATCTGATACATCCTATAACTGAAAATCTATACTTGGTGGAAAATTTTCTTTGTTGAATTCGCAATCAGAATGCTTTAAACTCCCACGGACAGCCCTTATAACATCAGTCGTAATTTTTTTTTGTATTTTTTGACTAGTGTTTTATTACGCAACAAGAAATTTTTGAAAATAATTTGTTTCTTCTGAAAGTAAGACTAATTGCCTTCAAAACAATATACAAAAATCCTAAAGGTGAAAAGCAAGAAAATTTAATTTAAAACGTTTCACTTCAGAATGAAATAAAATCTGTTCGGAGTATTATTTCACTCGACTTTTGCTTTTTCTGACATTTAAAATGAAATTTTAAGTGTTCTTGGCAATCCAGTGACATTCCGTTTAAATGATATTTTTAGTATTTTTGTAATATTCTTAAGTGGTGGCCATTTTTATAATCTATTAAATGTTAAAATTATTTATAATTGAGCGACGGTTCACATAATGTGACGCTACATATCGACGTTTATTTTCACTTAATGAATGTAACAAAATTTTTCAACTAATTATGGGTAGATTGACATTTTTTTCTGTAATTTTAATATATTGTTTACGTAGTTTTTGTGAGATTTGAAGGTAATTATGGTCAATTTTAAATGTGGCGCCAATTTCAAGAACTGTTAAGAAAATCGGTTATTCACAAGACTTTGCACATTAATTGGAAAAGTGTAGTGTAATAAAACATGTTGTGTACTAAAGTCAAAAAAAATAGAGTGTAAAAACCATTTACATTTTGAAAATCTCGTTTTTTCGTTATTTCCAAATAGTCCAGCTGAATTAGGCTAAAACGTATTCAAAATGTGCAAAGTTGGTAAGTAGGGTAAAATCGGGTAATCCAGGTCAGGAGGTTAAACCAGTCACTTCAGTTTCTCCCATACTATCGCTTTTCTGCATACATACACATACAAAGCGGGTGATATGACTATATTCCGAGCTAGCGTACCGATATCCGTTCAGCGCCCAGCACGCATTCGGGATGAGTACACGTCAATCGTTTTCCCGCCATATCGTGGTAAATTTTCGTCTTAAGACTATAAGAGGTAAGTGTTTGTTTTATCGTGTTTTTTAGATTGTTTGTTACAATGTTTCTAGGCGGGCAATGTCGATTATGCTGACCGGTATTACCCGCAAGCACATGGTTAGTTTTTTTTTCTAGGCATGTAATACCAGTCACGTTGACCAGTTTTACCAGCAAGTAAAATTGGTGCATGGTTAGACTTTTTTGCTAATTTAGTGATTGTCTTTATTTCAGAATGTCCAAAAAACGAAGCAAACCATGTTCAGAGGCGTCATGGAATTAAGATCAACTAAATGAAGCTTTTAAACTAGTGGATGAAAGGAAATCGTTGAAAAAAGCAGTTCAATCTACTGACATACCGTTTTCAACTCTTCAAGAAGGACTAAAGAAAAAGAATAGTAATATCCCATAGCAAGGGAGAAATCCAGTATTCACAAAGGAACAATGAGATGGCTACTTCAGTCAAGTTTTTGGACAATACATATGGCCGCACCTCGCTTCAGATTTGAAAGATGGCATATAGATATGCAGTCAACAATAACATTAAGCATAATTTTAATTCAACTTTTCAATAAGCTGGCAAGGAGTAGCTCAAAGGATTCATAAGACGACCCTGTTTGTCCATCAGAAAAGCTGAAGTTAGGAACTTGAATAGAGTCACTGCTCTTAACAAAAGTGAAGTTGGTATGTTTTTCAAGGTTCTTATAGAACTCATGGAAAAATATTAGTTTCTGTCAAAAAACATATATAATGAAGACCATACTGGAATCTCCGTAGTGCAAGATTCTGTAAAAGTTGTGACTGAGAAAAGACGAAAATTTGTCGGCTCTATAATTAGCGGAGAAAGAGGAAAAACCGTCACAGTTGTGTGTGCTGTAAATCCTACTGGAGTGTACGTCCCTCCGATGTTAATTTATCCACGTCAGAGATATTCCCCTGCATTAGAAATTTTTGGACTGGCTAAAACAATCTGCTGATTTCAACAAACCTTCAGAAAACGAACCCATACTGCCTATTCTCTACAATCATTGCAGCCACATCTCTTTGAGAGCATATGCATTTTGCAAAAGCAATAACATCGTGATGCTATCACCCCATGGCTCGCATAGAATTGAGCCAATTGACGTTTCTATTTATGATCCCTTTAAAGCTGCTAATAAAAAAATGTTACCTTTTCATGAAAACTCAATTGGAGAAGAAGTTCACACTAAATGATCTCGCATCACTATTCAGAAAAGGTTTTTAAAAAGTAGCAACCACCCAAAGACTGAAGTTGATTTTGTAGTTATAGGAATATACTCTCTAAACCCGGATGTGTTTACAGATGAATATTTTGTGACTGCTAAAATTTTAAACAACAACGAAGTGTTCGTTTCAGGAGAAAAAATATGGAACCGTCATAATAAATCCCCAGATGACTAGATAATATCATTCACTGTACCGACAGATCCATCAACTCACCACAAGACAGAAATCGAGCCAACTCTTAATCAACTAATATTTACAGTAACCCCTTCCCTCAATTTCAAGAGTTCAAAAAATTACCTCTGCTAAGGTTCTTCTGCTGTTATAAAAAATCCATAGACAAGAAAAAATGTATATCTCACAAACAGCATGCAATAGTCATAAGGGGAACTCCTAATAAGGAAACTCTGATCGAGAAAGAAAACTGAAAAATAACAAGAGAGAAGGAAAAGGTAACTATCAAAATAAAAACTGAAAAAAAGACTACAAGAAAAAGAAAAGAAAAATCTGATGTGAAAAAAGCTAATAAGAGAGTTCTTCAACACAAAGACGTAAATAGTGAGGGTAATACGTCGAATTCAGCCAATGATATTAGCTTTTGGACATGTAAAATTTCACTTTTCAACAAATATATCTTATTCCATCCAATATCGATCAGTCAAATAGTTTTTATACAATAATTTGATAATCCAACTCAGCCCAGGCATAGAGAACTTCAAACATTTGTTACAGTTTTGTTATTTTACGAACACAACTATAAATAATTTTACTAAAATACCAACAATCAAGCCAATACTCACCATAAATTAGATTCTTATTTTCATCAAGTAGTCTCTTTAATACATATGAAATAAAAGCTAAAAGTTTTTGTCACTGTCACATCAAAAATTGGTTTTGTAAAAAATCAAGTGTGCCTAGAAATGTATCAAACACTCCACTTTTGCCACTTTCATCAAGGGTGTAGTTAGTTAATCTTTTGTTTTTTCTTGTCACTCTTGAGATTTTTAAAAGCGTCAGTAGAGAGATTTTGGGCCAAGCCTTGTTCGGGAAAACTGGCAAAAGCTCAGAAAGCAATATTTTGGCTCATTTTTCTCATTATACAGCACTACGTTTATCCCAGTGTACAGCTAAAACCATATTTAGTGTTTTAGGGCAACATTTGCCAGATTTTGGGGATGAAAGTTAAAACTGTATTCGTAAAGTGTAGTGAGAGGTCAACACCATATTTGTGAACTTTTGATACTTGTTACACCCGTAAAGACCAACAGGTACATGCGACAATCAGATTTTATTAAACCGGAATCTTCCTTTTCTATTTAACAACTGGAATTCCATGCCGAAGCCTGGCATAAAACACTCCGTTGCTCCCAAAGAAGTTACAGGTTAGTGCTTGCTGAAAGTACTAAGACTCAGTGATAAAACCACACTTCAGGTCAGGGGCGGATCCAGCCTCTTTCCTTGGGGGGGGCGGTGATATGGCAAGTAAAAATAAGTTGTCGACGGGGGGGGGGGGGGGTAGACATCAGCAACAGTCCTATTTTTAGTGTAAAAAGCATGGTCGGATTTATTTTTCTATATTTGAAGCTCTTGGAGAGGGGGGGGGGCGATCACAAGTAAAAACAAATTGCCGACAAGGGGGATGCCAACAACATAAGTATAAGAGCAGAATCGGGTCTATTTTCCTGAATAAAAAGCTCTTGGGGCAGGTTATCGCAAGAAAAACAAGTTGTCAACGAAAGGGAGTGCCAGCAGCATACACATTTCTAATATAAAAGGCAGAATCGGTTCTATTTTCCTGAACTTCAAGCTCTTGGGAGGGAGGGACGATCGCAAGCATACACATTCCTATACTCTATTTAAGAACTAGAGAGACTAATAAAACTGTTACCGAAACTTCCAACGTACCTGCTCCAGTGCCGCAGATAACTAAGGACTGCCGTAAATCTAATTATATTTAATTATAAGCTTTTATAAATTTACTGCAACAATAAAATTTCTGATAGTTCAATTTAATTTCTGTCAGTGAGCAAAGTACACCTTACAGTGTGTCCTTAGTGATTTTTCTTGTTTGCGCTTGTTTTTATATATTATTTGAGATTAGTGCGATACTCAAAAGATATGGTTTCCACCTCTATATTTATTCCAAAATCGTTAAACGTATTACGACGAATAATAATGTTAAAAGCTCTTTCGAGATGTGTTCCAACATGACAACTGAAGGAGAAAAAAAAATACTGGAATTGTTAGTACTCCCAAGCCACACTCGATCACAGGCAGAAGAAAAACCTCGTTGGAAGACCAGATGAAAACTGCAATAAAAGGAGTTGGACATACATTTTATTGTGAGAAGCAGAACCCAACCGTCAACAAAATTCTAACTAAAATCAATGAAGATCGCGATTTACCTGAAATTAAAAGAACTGTACTTTGGAAATTGCTGAGAGAACTTAATTTTTTCTGGGAAAAACCAGATAGAAAATCTGTGCTTATAGATCGTCCGGAAACTGTTCGTTGGAGAAGGAAATATCTCTCTCATGTAAAAGGTAGAGTTACTAGAACTAACACAACTTACAAAATTAGTAATTTAGTTGAACTTTTGAAAGATTTTTTTGAATAAAGTTAGTGTGGAAAATTGGGAAAAATCCATATAATAAAGAATAAAACAAAATGTGGAAACTTAATCTCATGATCTGTGACATAGAGGAACCAATTATAATTAATTTGAGCGAAGATAGCTTTACTGGCTTTGATTAGGAATTAGATGCGTAATGTTTACCAGTGTAAACACAATTTATTATTTAAATTTTTGGTTTTGTTGTATTTTATTGTTTAATGCTGTTTATATATTTTTTGATTTTTTATATATTTTTCTTTAATTTTATATATATTGAATTCCAATTAGCCGTAAGTTTTTTATTATTTTATTATTGTATTTGTGTCTTTTTCTTAAGCGTGTAGAATTAGCATTTTTTTGGGAGGGATATCGGATTTCCATATAATAAAGTAAATTAAATTAAGATATCAGTACAATAGAAATAAAAATAAGTGGGTCTATTTTTAACTGTAACATATAAAAACTAATTATATTCGAATCTCTTTTTGGTGTTTAATTGTAATTCTGCAGATGGTTTAAGAGATAAATTAACTGAAACGTCAAATGTTCTAAAAATGTTTTTAATTAATAATAAAATGACCGAAGCCTCAAAAAAATTTTGATATATATGGACTAATTTATTTTTATATATATATATATATATATATATATATATATATATATATATATATATATATATATATATATATGCTTAATTTTTTGTATTTTTGACAATGAGTATTTTGTAAATATTTAAATTGTAACTTAGAATTTTTTGAGAGAATAAGGCTACGTTTTTGTCTGAAGGTGCCTAAAACGGTTTCTATGACAAAATTAAAAATAATAAAAATACAGTTGTGATTTGTGTGTGAAATAGTAAGAAATAAAATATTATTATAAAAGCTTTTTATTTTAAGTTTATTACCAAAATACTATTCTATGCCATAAATACTGGATTAAAATCCATTGTAACACTTCACACTTTCAAATATCTATTGTTATCCAACCCAAATAGTCCATTATTATAGACCGGTATTTTTGATTATAAAATTTCAAACCCATTTCTACGAAAAATATATGTGTCTAACAGATTTTGCCAAAGACACCGGACTAAAGAACACAATTTGCGAAGAAAAAAATGATTAAAAATGATTTATTACTTTCTCTAGTTCTTGAATAAACTATAGTATGAGGCAAAATCGGGTCTATTTTCCTGAACTCAGAGCTCTTGGGGGGGGCGATCGCCCCCACCGCCCCCCCCTTGGATCCGCGCCTGCTTCAGGTATTAGAACTATATATAATAAACTGTGGTATTACCTAATTTATCGTATGGTTTCATTTTTTCCCTGTGATTCTGAACTAATAAGACTTTCTGCGTGCGATCACAGGACACTTTATATTTAATTTAAGTTAAACTACCTTGTAAACCGAAGGTATACGTATACACTAGGTAATTTAAAACATTACTTCACCCATTAGAAGTCCAGCACTTTTAATTTAGTTCCTAAATCGGCGTACTAGATAATTTATTAGTGCAAAATACAACTGTACATAAAAAGTAAGGTTATTCAACGCAATCAGCCGACAGTCTAAAGCTGGACCTACATTTAAACCGAGTTGGCGTATGGCGCAGATGACGTCATACTTACAGTAGTGTTGTTCATTGTTTCTTTGTTTTTTTGTTCTGATCTAGGTAGCAAATAGTCGCATATTTCATTAGATTAAATTAAAATTCACATAGTTTGTAAAACAGAACCCCATTTATTTTATTGTTAAATATAGATTTTAACTGTTTTTGGAATCGGAGTGTTTTATTTTTGGATCTAATTGTTTCCTGTTTTCGTTAACATTATCGCTTCGTCTTACTAAAGGGCCTAAAACAGGTGGCGCTTTGAATTTATATAACCCCCCTAATCTCCGACATGCTAGCGTAGGCACTGCCCTAAAAGAAGGAGCGATCAACACCGAAAAATAACCACCTGTACAGAAGCATTCATTCAATATTTAATTTTCGTTCATTTATTTTCATTTTAATTCTTTTTCTCTCCCGTGACGTAGCACAATTGTTAGAAATATGTTTAATAATGATTTTTCGAAGGTGCTGAATTTTTTGTTTAAACTAAACTAGCTTTCAAACCTTTTTTAATTTTTAAGGACCAACAATTGGAACAGCCTAAAGAATTAAAAATACTTTCCTTTGCTTAAAAATAAAGTGAATATCTAGGTTATTTTTTCTCTAAATTTTATAAATATATATATATATATATAGCTTAAAAGTGCCGGGAAAGGCTTTGCTTTAAAAAAAAATTCGTTCCGATCCAATTCATAGCTTCGGACATACAACACTTCAAAGTGAATGCTTGTTTGCTGCTAAATGGCGCATTTTTTAATCATTAGATTGGTTTTTCCAAGTACTTTACTGATAAAAAGTTTATATTTGCAGTGTGCATCGGCTTTATTGTTAAGACACGTTAGAAGTTTCTAAAAATTCTTGAGCTAGTTGTATATTTCGATAAATTTAAGTAACACAAGTCAAAAGAAAATTTTTTGACGAACAAATTATGTTCCAATTATTTTTTCTCTAAAATGAATTCACACACGGAGTTGCATATAGTTGTACGTTTGCTGAATGTGATTTCAGCACTGCAACAGCATAATGTGGATATCACCACTGCTATTGCATCTCACGCGGAGGAATCCGTTAAAGCCGCATAAACATATATACGCCATCCGGCGGGAGGTCGGCGAAGCTGCGTTCAGTGATACATGCTTCTTTCCGATCTGTCCTTTGCACAGACAGGTGCATGTCGGTACCCTGATGAGTCTAGTGAGAGACGAAACATGTACCTTCTTCTTAGTATATATTGGAAATTTAAAGAGACAAACCTAGAAACAAAGCTTTCAATACACAATAATTGTTTAATTTAGACTATGTTTGTAAATTACGGGTTAAATGAATTTTTTAAAAGCATATTTAACATTGTCACATTCTAACAATTTTTTTCAAAGTATATTAAAAACATAATAATATCTTGTTTTATTTTTTTTAAGGCCTGAAACATTTTTCTTCATAATAGGTTATTTTAGGCATTACATGTGGTTTTTGGAGAGGCTTGAAAATATCTGGTTGCGACATCCATCAATATCCATCTTTTATTCCGACATCTCATTTGGTATCTTATTTTCATTTCCTTTAACTCTGGCGAAACGTTTCAACAAGCTTTTTACTGACGGGCCCAAGATTATCTGGAAATAATCTGAGCGCAAGAAAAATGAGTTTTCTGCCGATAATAAAACCTAGTTTTACTACAGGTTTCCCGATAACTTTTATAATACGAATTTTAAGCTACGCTTTGGAGCTTTTATTTTGTTATTTCTTTGAAAATCACCTTAAAGGGACATAAAATTAAATATTTACTGCTTAGAATATTGGTATATATATATATATATATATATATATATATATATATATATATATATATATATATATATATATAAATTTGATTGTATTGATTTTCTTGAACCGTTAATATTTATTTTTATTTTTGATTTTTTCTTGGGATTAGGTTCATATTTAAAATACAGTTTTCATTGCTCTGACGTTTCGTTCTTTATTTAGAACATTTTCAAAAATAATTGTCTAAAATTTAAAATGAATTATAAATATAATAAGACATTTAAAACAATATCAGAAATTAAAATGATAATTATTTATAAGGATTATTTTTAGTAAAATTTTACGTACCTTGAATACCACTGCGTTTGAATTTTATCATTCTGGCGTATTAGAGTCATATCTAGGAAGTTTATTTTTCCGTTTTATTCAGATTCTGATGTAAATTTTAATTTGTTATGGAAATTATTAAATTGTTGTGCAACGTAAGCCACTTTGTCCTGAGGAATTGCCATTAAACAATCGTCAACGAAACGTTTAAAGAAAATTAAGTCTAAATTTAGATTTTTAATGACTCTTTCCTCCAAATATTCCATGCCTAGCTGGGCGATCGAAGATGAAATAGGTGTGAACCCATTACACAACCATCAACTTGTCTGTAAAATTTATTGTCATATTGAAAGTAGTTTGTTGTTAAAGCTAAAGTTACAGCTTCCATAAAACTATTCTTGGACAAAGTTGTGTAGTTTTTTAGTTCTTCCCATTTTTCAGATAATATAATTTTAACTAAATCGTTTGGAATATTTGTGTATAGTGATACTACGTCCAGGGAGACAAGTTTGTAATTTTGAGAGATACTTACGGGATGTATGCATTTTTGAAACAAAAGGAATCTTTAATATAAAAGTTATTTTTTCCTGTAATATTTGAGATACAGCCGGAGAGATATTTTGACAATTTATGAAAAGGTGATTGTATGCAGGAAACAATCGGTCTTAATGGAATGTTTAGTTTGTTTAATTTAGGTAGTCCGTATATTTTTGGAGGAATAGCATTATGGGTTGAGAGATCTTTCACTTCAGCGTCACTAATTTCTTTTTTTGTTAGTAATTTCCTTACAAATTCATTATTTTTCTTTTGGTTTATATTTGTTGGATCGTAATTTATTTTCTGGTATGTTGTTTGGTCATTCAATAGTTCATTTATTTTGTTGTCATAATCAGATTTATTCATTACTACTGTTTTATTGCTCTTGTCTGGATTTAAAACAATTATTTGTGGGTTTTCTTTTAAAAATTTACGTGTGCGAGCTATTTTTGTTTTGATTGTGTTTTGTAGGTCGTTGGTCTTAATTTTTTTATGTCTGATTATGTATCACAAATCACAAATCACAAAATAAAAATGATAAAATTCAAACGCAGTGGTTTACAAAACCAACCTGGTCCGGAAGATATTTGAACAACTTTTCAAACCATTCAAGAAACCAAAAAAGGAGCGTAATCGTGAACTTGGTTGACAGAGCCATTTTATTAACGTCCCGTACATTCAGACCCTCTATTCTAAGAAAAGTTAAAGACACGCTTATACCGAACAATTTTAATATTAAAAATATTGATGAAATTATTAAAAAAAAGAACATACAAACACTACAATAACCTAAGAACCAAAAACAAGGATGATTCACAACAGGAAATACAAAAACAATACATAGCATTACCTTATACAACAGACCTTTCGGAAAAATTAAAATACATTTTAAAAAAACACAATATTGTAGCATGCCACAAGAGTTACAACCAACTAAACTCAAACTTAATAAAATTGAAAAGCAAAACACCAACTATGAAAACTTCCAATATTGTATATTCAGTTCCGTGTGCAAACTGCCCAAAACCATATATAGAAATGACAAGCCAATTACTAAAAAATCGACTAAATGGACATAAATATACCAAAAATGCTATTACAGCATTGACAAAACATGAAATGGATGAAAAACACTCTTTTAACTTTGAAAATACCAAAATAGTTGATAGGGATAAAAATTATCACAAATTAATAATAAAAGAAATGATAGTCATCAAGAAGGAAACACATACAGCATATGACAGCACTGACATAAACAATCTAAGTCAAATTTACAACAATATAATTTAGACACAAATATTCCCTTAATAACATTAAAAATATCTATATCACCTTAAAAGCAAAAACAAATTCTTTTAATTTTTTATTTATCATGTCCCTGAATATCACTACATAGTATAAAACAAAGTCGCTTTCTCTGTCCCTATGTCCCTTTGTATGCTTAAATCTTTAAAACTACGCACCGGATTTTGATGCGGTTTTTTTCAATAGATAGAGTGATTCAAGAGGAAGGTTTATATGTATAATAACATCCATTAAATAGTGGAGAAATACTGTTATTTTTGAGGTTTCTAATGTGGTGTCGTTAATTATCATATTTTTTTCCGCTTACATTGCAAACGCAGGCTGAACCCTACGAGATTTATCAAAATAATGTACTAATTATTTGTACACATTGAAAAGGTCTACAGAAAACTCCGGGATGGTATATGTCTATCTCTCATGGATATCCCACAATAACATTTTTTTGTCATTTACTTTTTACGACAAATAATGGCAAATTTTGAAGCGATTTTAACCAATACAGCATTAATTCTTATCCAATTAAATAGCTTAAATACATTGTTGATTTAATATAGATCTATATGGTCCTTTACAGCACAAGATTTAAATGAATATTTTCGAAGATATTACAGATTTAAAATTGCGGGAAGTAGCGCTTGCGGCGGTACTGGCCGACCGGGGCGGCGGCAGCGTGCCTATAAATAGCGCGTCGGAGGCCGATGTAATAATTGTTGTAAAAATAAAATAAATAGTCACAGTTTTTCTGTGGTGTATTTAGTATCAGCATTGCACCCGTGCGAAGCCGGGGCGGGTCGCTAGTAAAATATAAATCCTTGGTGGTTTGTCGGTGTTAGCGATAGTTTTGACGAAATCTCAAGGTACGTAAAATTTTACTAAAAATAATCCTTTTAAATAATCATCGTTTTAATTTCTGATATTGTTTTAAATGTTATTGTCTTAAATGTTGAATTTTAAGTCTGTATTATAGGTGTATTTATATTATATTCATAACTCGTTTTAAATTTTAGACGATTATTTTTGTAAATGTTCTAAATAAAGAACGAAACGTCAGAGCAATGAAAACTGTATTTTAAATATGATCCTAATCCCAAGAAAAAATCAAAAATAAAACTAATGTATATATATATATATATATATATATATATATATATATATATATATTTGGGTTGGTTATTTTCTTGGGAATATGGTTCATTTTATATTGAAACTACATGTATAAAGTAGTCATACTTATTGTATATATATATTTTTATTTTTCAGGACGTTTCGATTCTTTCGAATCTTTTTCAACTGACGGTTTCAGCGAATGCTACAAAAATGTACATTTTTAATATTATTATATATGGAATAGGAGGTTAAAAACTTACCATCAAGAAAATTTAATTCCTATAGTATATATATATATATATATATATATATATATATATATATATATATATATATATATATATATATAAATATATATAATGTGAATATAATCACTGCCAATGCATCTCACACGGAGGAATCCATGAAAGCCGTATAAACATATATAAGCCATCCGACGAGAGGTCGGCGAAGAAGCGTTCAGTGTTGCATGCTTCCTTTCGATCTGTCCTTTGCACAGCTAGGTGCATGTCGGTACCCTGATGAGTCTAGTGAGAGACGAAACATGTATCTCTGCCGTATCACTGTGGCGGGGAGGGTAAGCTTTGACTTTCTTCTCGGTATGGTGGTACAGGTAGGCCACCATCTCGATGGTGGTGGAATAGGATGAATTGTGTTTTATTACAATTTATTCTAACTGTGCAACCTCTAACACAGAAAGGATATGATGGAGCGAAGTTTGCATTCACTGTTTCTCATTTTATTTCACTTACATGCGGAGTTGCATATAGTTGTACGTTTGCTGAATGTGATTTCAGTACTACAACAGCATAATGTGGATATAACCACTGCCAATGCATCTCACACGGAGGAATCCGTGAAAGTCGTATAAACATATATATATATATATATATATATATATATATATATATATATATATATATATATATATATTATTGCAGAACAATTTAATTTTTTTTTTGTCTTACGGCATTTTTATTTTGTATTTACAAAATATTATCTTTTCCAGCTAAATGAATACGTCCAAAAAAGTGATAGGTGCCAACAAAAGGGAAAATTAGAACTCTTTGTCCATTGTTTCCTCTGTCTGAAAACTGTGATCAATAGAGAGAATTTTACTCAAGTCTCTAATTAATTCTTATGAAAGAAAGGAATGTTAGACTTTAATAAATAAAGGGTAATAAAAGACTGTAACATAATGTAGTTACTGCGCGAGTTAATAAAGTTGCCTAATACAATTATAAAATCTAGGTATGCCCAGCAAAAGGTATATTCATGAATTTTATAAATTTTACTTATTTTATAATTTAATGTTTATTCATTGCTAAAACAATTTTTTATGAAGTATTAACCGTGTTAATAAGATGAATAATCAAAATATAATCCAAAAATATAATTAGTGAAATAAGTCAATGTCATACATTAAGAAATTATGAACCAATTACATGAAACGTATATCATATCACCAAAATGTAAATGATGTTAAATGCCGTTCAAAAGTCAAATTATCTTAATGAATTTTAACTTATATATGGCTATATTAATACTTTATGACCAGTTTATTATTTCTTTAAATTTCTTCTGAAATATTTTGTAAAAAGTCTGTGCAGTTACACACCTTCTGGGATTAAGATTTCAAAAGATATCTATAATAACTGATGCAATTATCTAAATATAAATAGAATCTTAAAGCTGTAAAATCTAAAACATTGTTTCGAATTTTTAGCATTATACTTTAGTATGCTTCAATGACTAAACTTCTAAGCTCTTCTTCTATTACAGAATTTTGTAGATATAATTTTTGTCACATCTACAAGGAAAGTCTAGTAGGGTAAAATCCGGTGAATCTGATGGCCAAGGCGTTTCGTAATGTGTGTAGATAAGTTTCTCTGAAATCAATCCTGCTAAAATTAACAATCGCCAAAAAAACCTAAAATAATTTATATTATACTAAAGGAAACAGGACTATACTTACTAAATTTCTTAACAAAGATCAAAAATGGTTCAAATTGTGTTTGAACTATAATGTGTGACACAATATTGAATTCAGTATAAGAAGGGCTTTTAGAAGTTGTTATTAGAAACTTAGGATTGTATTTGAAAAACTAAAAGTGATGATTGTTGCTCGAAAACAAAAGATCAAAGAAAATATCGATGCCGTTATGTTTAAGCTTATTTAAATTTGCTGTAAAAATTTTTATCGGTTTCGCTGGGACTTAGTATTAAAGCTATAAAAAATTAACTTCGAAAATTTATGAATTTTTAAAACAATAATGTTATGAAAACGCAACCTATTTTAAATCATAAAAATTTATAAATACTTATAAATATCCCTTTTATTGCGGAAAAAATATCCCACCGCTGTTCTCCGACCAAATCTGACTTAAATAGGAGTTCCAAGTCGTAGAAAATACGATGAAGGTGTCCGGGAAAGAAACATGGAATGAGTCCACCACCGATGCCGGGAAGAAACATCCTAACATTTCGAAGGGGTCGCAAATAAGATTGTGATTATATATCCTTAACACCGGGAGCATGATTACAATACTTTCTAGACAAATTACGATTTTCATGCCGAACGGCTTCGCACTTCCTCCAGAGAATATTGACACATACCAGGTATACAAAGATACCAAAAGTTTGGGGATCCTTTCCATATTGTCGGGTCCTAGGTGACGTGGCCTGCTGTATTTTCCACATACTTTCGGACGGTCCGCGTGGTTGCAGGGAGAACTGCTTTCTGAATCGGCTTATACAGATGCTCACTAAGGCCCAGTCCCTTGATGTTCTGCAAGAGGTCCTTTGGTATCACTCCAGTTGTTGATAATATTATGGGAATCGTTTGGACGCTCTTCATTGCGCATTGTCTTCGAAATTGCACCTCCAGATCTCTGTACTTGGCGATCTTCTCGTGATATTTTGGCCTTAGGTTATTGTTGTTAGGTATAGTAATATCAATTAGTGTAGTTCGCCTAGAAATTTCATATATTAATACAATGTCTGGTCTATTATGAGCAACTCTTTGATATGTTAAAACCGTTCGGTCCCAATATAGCTTGAACTCGTTATTCTTAAGAATTGGCTCCGGGTTGTATTTGTAGTAAGGCACTTTTCCTTCCTGCTATGGATTTCACTTATCTGCTAACTCTTGGTGGGATATCTTGGCGGCTGAGTCGTGCCTTTCCTCATACTCCGTTGCAGCAAATGCTTGACATCCTCCAGTTATGTGCTGGACTGTCTCTGATGTTCCACAGCCATATCTACGTTGGTTGTTTTCTATTGAGGGATCTCTGATGATGGGCTTCCGATAGTTTTTCGTCGGAATAACCCGGTCTTGGATAGCTAACAAAAAGTCCTCCGTTTACAGAGAATTCTATCCTGAAATCAATCAGTAGTTCATTGACTTCATTTGAATGCTGTCCATGAAGTGGCTTCCGTAGCCACGGTTGCAACTTTTCTTGATCTGTTTAGTGGTGAGAGGCGTCCTGCTTCATTTTATAATTCCAAAACACATTTTTACTATTGTAACTAGTTCATAATAACCGCCTTACCCTCCTGATAAATTCAGTGGTCAGTGCTGCCATCATATTCTTCTGGTCTGTTTCATACATAGGTATTTGTTTGTTTGTTCTGCTTCCATTGCAGCTATAGTTTCATTAGTCTCTATTTCAGATGCTCCTAGTTGTATTTTCCCTTTAACGATGATGAAAATAAGGCACTTGTCAAGTCCAAACTGCATTCCGATATCCCCGGGGAATTTCTCCACAATTTTAAGCATTTACTCCAGCTGGTTCCTGGTAGAAGCCATCAGTTTAAGATCATCCATGCATAGAAGATGATTCAATCTTACTACCTCTTCGTTGTTATTTAAAATACTTATGCCGTATCTGGTAGACTTCGAACTGCGTGAGAGTGGGGTTAGTGCAAGGCAGAACTACAATGGGCTTAGTAAATCGCCTTGAAATATTTCCCTGTGTGGGTGTATTAAATTCGATAGTATCGTTGGATAGCACTTGCAGTTGGATCCTAGTTCTCCAGGTTGACATGATGCGTTCCAAAATGGAAACAAAATGAATATCAACCCTATACGTTCTCAATATAGTTGTGAACCACTCAAGTAGTACTGAGTCGAAAGCTTTCTTAGAAAAATATTAATATATTTTTATTTCTTTGAACCAATTTTTGGAATATACCATCCAGACCCTTCTATTATCTCGTTTGACTTTGAGAATTGCCGGTCATCGAAGGCATAAGGGTAAGGAATGTACCTGATGTATGATGATTTAGCTCAGCGACAGTACTGTTTCGTCAGTTTGTGTTGAGTGAAACTTTAATTGTTGTAGAGCTCATGGAGTGCAACATGCAGCACTATCTGTGTTTTTCTCGTTCATGCCATTCAGGTAGTTTAGTATGTGATAAATAGTGACCACCCTCTGGTCCCGATAAACATAAATATTAAAAGACATATCACAAATTTTTGATTCTTAAATTGCACAGCTTTTTTCCCTTTTAATCAAATATAATACTTCAGCAGTCAAAAAAACATCTTTAGATACAAAGTAAAAAAAAAATTACAAACATTATTTTGTAATCAAAATATGTTTTTTAAACAATGTCTTTACACAATCTCCAACTGCATCTTCTGCAATATATACCTTGTTTTATATAATTATCTAAAGCAATGTTCAGAACTATTATTTCAATGTAAATGTCTGCTTTGTGAATCAACTTTCCATACAATTGATACACAAACAAGGAAAATTATCTTTGAAGAGTGTTATTGTTTTTATTAAACTTTTATATTACAAAGTAGTCGGGATACATTTGATGTCTTGGAAATAAAAGATGTATCACAGAAAGATAATGATTTAAAAATACGATACTGGATCTTATTATGTTGACATATGTCCGACTCGTTTAGAGAGGTTACGGGAAATTAAAGTTCCTTAAAAAAGCATTAAAAGGGGAGAAATGATTGTATAGAACATAATTTTTTTTGTCATATTGCATGTTCGATTTCCGATTTTATTGAATTAATTTTAACAAAAAAATGTATAGAACTAAAAATATAGAATTTTAAGTTTAAAATAATCATTTAAGGTCTGCCTATAGCTTGTTTCGGAGATACGAGATTCCTTCATTGAAGTAGGTTAAAAACGCGATATATTACCTACCACATTCCCAGCCGTTCACGCAGCTGCTGGTCCCTCCTGTCTGCTCTGTACAAGTATTAGTTAGTGTAACATGTAATTATAAATTATAAAATTATAAAATGATAGGTGAATTGACCGAAAAAATAGAAGTAAATAATGGCATCCGACAAGGTGACTCTCTTAACCCCCTACTATTTAACATTATCATGGACGAATTGATAAAGCAGGTGCGTAGATTGAAAGGGTATAAAATGGGAGACAGGGAAAACAAAATACTGTGCTACGCCAAGGATGCAGTGTTAATAGCTGAAAGCGAAAACGATTTGCAAAGACTACTGCACCAATTTAAAATTGCTGCTACCATCTCTCTAAATTGAAATTATGGCAATTTATGGTCGGTTTCAAAAATATTGTTACTCTTTTCCTCTTTTAAAGTAGAGGTTGTAAAATAATAATTAAAATTAATAATGTTCAAATTTAAGACAAAATAGAGTCAATTAAGTTAGTAAGCAAATCTTCGGCTGCTCAGCGAGACAAGGTCCGGTAAATCTAGGTCGCCAGCAGCTCCATATCAGTCGAACTCCAAACTTTCATTGATCGTTTCCATGCTTCCTCTACAGCATTCACTTAGCCAGTATATAACTTATGGATTAAAAAAATAAATAAATAAAATTGTATGTACGAACTAACATCTAATAACTTTATTTTCATAAAATTAAAATAATTTTTGTTACCAATGATAAGTTGAAGTTTGCGTTGGAGATAGTCAGAGAATTTTTATAAATAAGAGCTAGAGAAAATATATAAAAAAATTAAGGAAAAAATATTCAGCTTACCAAGACAACTTTATATTGAACCAACTAACATGTAAGGCCTTTGAAGCTATACGTTATATGGCTAGATGTTTAACCTGGGTGCCATATATATATATATATATATATATATATATATATATATATATATATATATATATATGTTAAATTATACTTATCTGATCCCTCGATGCGATTCTTGTCTACCAAAGCAGGATTTCAGTATACCTTATGGGGTTCAAATTTCCACCCGAATGGTCAGATGAGGGGATTTAAACAGTAATTTCCAGTAAGGAAATAAAATAGACGTCACAAGGCAGGAGATGAAAGAAAGAACTAAGAAAAAGAGGTACGTGAAAGAAGAATGCAGGAGAAAAAGAAGCTTTAAGGTTCAGTTGTTTGGAAAATTTATCAGTTCTGCTAAAAAAAGAGACCCTTACAGGGTTTTGACGACTCTCATGTCGTAATATGTCTCAATTGAGCTTGTGAAAAAATTCCTTCAGAGAAGTAGTTACTCAATAATCAGATCAAAAGGGTAAGATGATAAAATAACCAAAGGAATCAAAATGAGCAACTGAAGGCAACCCACCGAAAATCCTATTCAATGGAATCAAATATGTCGGAAACAAGTTGTTTCTTATTTCACGGCTTCGTTAAGACCAAATGGCCGAGAAAAGTGTATTTTTTCATAGGTAAAGGAATTGTTCAATCAAAAAAATGACCATGATGAAATTCACCATAATACCCACAATTGTACATAATCCGATACAATACATGAGTACAATTGGAACTGTCAATGTAACTTTATTAACCAAAAAAATACAAGTTGATCAGTACAACTCCCGAAACAGAACAGAGATTATTTTACTGCAGAATATAGTCATAAAAATTATTCTCTTCAATTTAAATTTATTTTGCTACAAATTAAATAAAATCCTGCACGACTACGCGATAGGTAGGAATATCGAGATCTATCTGAAAAAAAGATAATAGTAAATTCAAAATCAATAAAAAAATAAGCGCAGTGGTAAAAAATCGATATATTGGTAAAACTGCTTTCGTAATGTAGTAAGACCAAAATGGAATGAATAGAATGATTTTATTCAAACAATTGATGAGAAATGCATAAGGAAAATGATATTGTGTTGTCCATAACGTGAATATTTGCAAAATTAGGGTAAAATTAACCAAATTAATCATAGTGAACCTTGGTTCAAATTTAAATCGTAACAACTATCAAAAACCATTAAAAATTTCTACTATCAACTTTCACTTGCAAGTTAAATGATACATTTTATTTTCATCTGTTCATAGTTCCTACTAAAAATTAGCAGTTATCAATTACCAACTGAGATGGTGAAAAATGACAGCATTTGATCATAAACTCCTCCGAACGGAACATTTTGGGTATCGTTGGCCGTTCCATCTACAATCATACTGCTGTTCCATATTAATAGCTATTATAATAACCTATAAATAAATATCACAAAGACATTAACATTCTGGAAGTCTGGTCGTTCTTCTTCTCTCTTGCAGTTTTAGGACAAGACAACTACGGGTTATTTGTGGCCTACCATTACCAAAACTCAGGACTTCAGGACTCAGGTAAGACTGATGTCTAGCTGGTCAGATAATCTCTCTTGATTTGAAGCTTTCACAACGGCGTGATCGGGAGTTTAGTCGCGTGAAGGTTTTTAATTAAATTAAACAAAACAAGTTCCTCAAAACACTTAAACCTATTAACAAAAACAAATGGAAAATCAAACTATTTGCAATGAGAAATTTAAAATTAGAAATGTTTAACAATTCCAATATAACTAACATAGCTGTTCTTAATGGTCGTTCTGTTAATTAAAATGGTAAACCAAATTTAGAAGATAAAACATATAAAAACGTAAAAAAACAGCTATTTATATTACTTAAACAAACACTATCAAAGTAGCTAAATTCTTGAGTAAAATAATACAAGATATTTCCTTAACTTCAAAATTCAATAAAATAAACAAAACAAAACCCTCATTAATAGCGGTTGTACAGAGAGGTAATTTTATAAGAGATTCTTCTCAAAATGGTACCGACCTTAACGAATCCCAGACCGTAACTGAAATTTATTATTTCTTAAAAAGCCAAACTTTCATTCCCACGGCACCCCGCGAGTTCCCTCAGTCGTACACCCTGTAGGGGTGGATTTTATTCCCGGAAGTTCGAGTAATTTGTTCCAGAAGGCGTTAGCCATTCTATACCGAATACCTAATTCCCGAATTGGCCTCTGAGCGTCTTAATCTTATTTTTTTTTTATATATAAAATCAGTTAATCAAACTAATATACGTCTTCCTATAACTAATAGAAAAATCGATAACCACCTGAGAAAAAACCTGAAAGCCATTTTATTCATTTTGCCGGTATTTAAATCATTCCTTCTTGCAATCAGGAAAAACGGTGGCTATACAAATTTCTTTGTACATGTTGTCAAACAATGTAATATATTATAGTGAGTTTATTTGATCATTCTTTTGTTTCTTAATAATGGGAAAATCGTTCAATATTTTAATACATTTTGACAGTATTTGTGTATACCACATGTTATGACCTCCCTCGGTACTTATCTCTTCGGTTTTAATTACATAACTAGGGTAGGATTTTTTCAACAGATTTTTTTACAAATATTAAAAGAGGGTAAGACCTTTCTAGTTTATGTCGTCATAAATTGTTTGAGTTTATTTGTTATTAAGAAAACATATAAACGACTCAAAAGTAATAAAGTTGAGATTAGGCTTATGTACGATAATTGATTTATTTTTCCTTTTTACTTTCTTGGGTGGTAATAAAAAAATATATACTATCTCGTTCCCACGGATAAAATCTATCCACAGAGTAATTATTTAATTACTCATTTTAGCCGAATATACTTCACGTTGATCAGCACAAAACAACTAATACTTATTCCATTACAATTTTTTAAAAAGTAGACCTAATTCGTATCCACTTTTGGATGTTATCGTTTGGAGGAGAATTTGACTAGTACATAAAAATATAAAAAATAACATAAACACATAAAATTTAATAAAAATAAGTCATAAAATAGTCGAAATACTTTAGAATAAAATTAATTAAACAACCACCATTGAGAAGCAAAAAATTAACGTTTTACTTTGAATATTAATGGGCGATTTTGATTGGTCATCATTAATTTTTACTAATTCTTAAATTGGAGTATAAACCACGCATTTTTATTTCGTTGAATAAGTGTAGCTCATAATTTTTAGAATTATGAACCGAGCATCAGAATAAATTCCGATTCGAGATCTATTAAAATAAATCCTGCACTTATAATGATATTGCGACGTCTTTAATCGCTGCAAAGTCTCTTATTAGTAGCAAATCTAGGTTTTTCAAATTTCCTCGAAACGTAACCAATGAAACGGAAACCTTCCATTATAATTCCGCCGAATCGCTTAACGTTATAAAAACTTTAATCCATTTCCGGTCAAATCAAGTCGATTCTAATTTACTTCCGCCGATATCGGTTTAGGTTCCTTCCCGTTTTGGCGTATTGGATTTCCATTTCAATCAGTCACAGCTGGTTGGGCCTAGATCGATATACGCTGTTTGCATTATTCAAATTTAAAATAGTTTTATAAACTGATCGAGAGCCTAAACGAATTTATTATGGGTTACCATTTACAGCTCATACGTTTTATGACTCTCCAGTGAGGGTGTTTTCCCAGTCTGATTACCGAAGGCTAAATGTGAAATCGAAATATTTTTCTTAAATAATCATTTTATGAATTCTACGAGCATTTCCTGTAAGATTATTCGGAATAGTAATATGAACTGGAGTAGCTCATACGAGGGTCGCTCTTTATATTTCGTGAACTTGCAACGGTGGCATTGCTAACAAGAGAACCACCTAAATCCGACATTCACTTTTAATGGGTCAAATTCACTAAAGGGATTGCAACCTGTATTTTATATTTTAAGAAAACTACATTTTTTATGAATATTTTTTTTTATAAATATCGGGATATGAACTCAAAAAAATTATGGAAATCATTTTCGTTAACAATATCGATTATTAATGTTAGCGTGTTTCGGAATTTTTCTAATCACCACCCCTAAATACAGTCAGGGGCGGATCCAGCCTCTCTCTTTGGAGGGGGGGGGCGCGGTGATATCACAAAGTACAGTATGGTAAGCGAAAACAAGTTGTCGACGGGGGGGGGGAGGGGAGACACCAGCAACATTCCCATTTCTAGTGTAAAAGGCAGGGTCGGATCAATTTTTCTGAATTTGAAGCTCTTGGAGAGGGGGGGAGGCGATCACAAGAAAAAACAAGTTGCGACAGGGGGGGGGGTGCCAGCAGCATACACATTCCTAATATAAAAGGCAGAATCGGTTCTATTTTCCTGAACTCAGAGCTTTTCAGAAGCATACACATTTCTATACTCTATTCAAGAACTAGAGAGAGTAATAAAACTGTTACCGAAACCTCCAAAGTACCTGCTTCTGTGCCGCAGGTAACTCAGGACAGTCGTAAATCTATTATTTAATTATATTTAAAAATTATAAGCTTTTATAAATTTACTGCAATAATAAGATTTCTGATAGTTCAATTTACTTTCTATCAGCGAGCAAAGTACACCTTACAATGTGTGCTTAGTAATTTATCTTGTTTGCGCTTGTTTTTATATATTATTTGAGATTAGTGAGATACCCAAAAGATATGACTTCCACCTCTATATTTATTCCAAAATCGTTAAACCAGGGCATTTTTTCCTCAACGAAAAACTTATTACGATGAATATTTATGATGCCTTAAGATATCAATATCTAGATAATAATCGTAAAAGCTTTGTTGAGATGTGTTCCAACATGACAGGAGTTCGAAAATCTATTATATACCGAATACTGAAGGAGAAAAAACCACTGGAATTGTTTGTACTTCCAAGCCATATTCGATCACAGGCAGACGAAAAACCTCGTTGGAAGAAGAGATGAAAAAGATTTGTACATATATTTTATTATGAGAAGCAGATCAAAACCGTCGAAAATTCTAACTAAAATCAATGAAGATCACGATTTACCTGAAATTACAAGAATTGAACTCTGGAAATTGCTCTGAGAACTTAATTTTTGCTGGGAAAAACCAGATAGAAAATTTGTTCTTATAGATCGTCCGGAAACTGTCAGTTGGAGAAGGAAAGATCTCTCTCAAGTAAGAGGTAGAGTTGTTAGAAATAACACACCTTACAAAATTAGTAATTTAACTGAACTTTTGAAAGATTTTTTTGAATAAAGTTACTGCGGAAAATTGGGAAAAATCCATATAATAAAAGAATAAAA
Organism: Diaprepes abbreviatus; assembly: GCA_034092305.1. Classification (NCBI taxonomy): domain Eukaryota; kingdom Metazoa; phylum Arthropoda; class Insecta; order Coleoptera; family Curculionidae; genus Diaprepes; species Diaprepes abbreviatus. Next base: position 15,565,955 of record JASJET010000054.1, read on the forward strand.
CAAAATGTGGAAACTCAATCTCATAGTCGGTGAGATAGAGGAACCAATTATAATTAATTTGGGCACAGACATCTTAACTGACTTTGATTACGAATTACGTAATGTTTACCAGTGTAAACACAATTTATTATTTAAATTTTTGTTTCTGTTGTATTTTATTGTTTAATGTTGTTTATATATTTTTTATATATATTTTTATTTTAGAGTGTCCCACTTTTTAATTTTGCATATATTTAATTTCAATTAGCCCTAATTTTTTTTATTATTTTATTATTGTATTTGTGTCTTTTTCTTAAGCGTGTAGAATTAACAAGTTTATTTTATTTTTTTGGGGCTATCGGATTTCCATAAAATAAAGTAAATTAAATTAAAATGTCAGTGCAATAGCAATAAAAATAAGTAAATCTAATTTTAACTGTAACGTATAAAAATTAATTACATTTGAATTCCTTTTTAGTGTTTAATTGTAATTCTGCAGATGGTTTAAGAAATATATAAACTGAAACGTCAAATGTCCTAAAAATGTTTTTAATTCATAATAAAATGACCGATAGGCCCAAAAAATTTTTAATATTATGTGGACGAATTTATTTTTTTATATATGTTTAACTTCTTGTATTTTTGACAATGGGTATTTTGTAGGTATTTAAATTGTAACTTCGAATTTTTTGAGAGAATAAGGCTTCGTTTTAGTCTGAATGTACCTAAAACGGTTTCTATGTCAAAATTAAAAATAATAAAAATACAGTTGTGGTTTGTGATAAATATGGCAAAATTATCTAAATTTTGTAATGTATGTGAATTATTAAGAAATCATACGAAATAAAATAATATTATAAAAACTTTTTATTTTAAGTTTATTACCGAAATAATATTCTAGTACTTAGTGATAAAATAAACCTCCTTCCGATATCTATGACAAGGATTAAAATCCTTTTTAACACTTCACACTTCCAAATATCTATGGTTGTCCAACACAAATAGTCCAACATTATAGACCGGTATTTTTGATTATAAAATTTCTAGCCCATTCCTATGAAAAATATATGTGACTAACAGGTTTTGCCAAAGACACCGGACTAAAGAACACAGGTAGCTTGCGAAGAAAAAAAGGTAAAAAATGATTTGTTACTCGCTCTAGTTCTTGAATAAACTATAGTATAAGAAGTAAAATCGGATCTATTTTCCTGAACTCAAAGCTCTTGGAGGGGGGGCGATCGCCTTAATGCTCCCCCCCTCCTTGGATCCGCGCCTGAATACAGTTAACTACCCATTACAGTGATGGACCACATATAAGTGGTAAGAAGATTTGTTTTCTTAAAAGTCATCCAATGTATAAAGCAAATATAATTGATAACAAATGTAAATATATTAAAATATCTTTTCTATAATAGTACCAAATTGGTGAAAAAATCACTCCCAAAAGTAAATACTTAATACATCACGAGTTTGAATTAAAATTCTTTAATAAAAAAAACAAAATAAGTCCTGGAAAACTGATAAAGGAAATAACCTTATTCTTTTTAATATATCGACATTTTTTAAGGGCTGAAAACCACCCCTAAAGTTTACCCTTGAAATTATCTTGATAATATATTTTTTCGTAAATTAAATTTATACATTTGCATTAGTTATAAATCCTATATAGTTTACCCATGGAATAAATCTTAATAAAAAAATTCCATTTTTCACCACTTGCATGTGATCCATCACTTTAAGTGGTACCTTCTGATATTAGGGAGTGGTTCATTGAAAAATGCTAAAACAAGTATACTTTAATATTCAATATTAAAAAAGAAAATGCTTTTCTGAATTGTTTTCTCTTATTTTCATGAAAAAAATTCTTGACAATAATGTATTTTTTACAATATAAAATAAGGGTTGCAACCCCTTCGTTTATAAATACATTTTATATTTCAGGATTCTTCCGAAAAATATTTTTCAACTTCACTTTTTTTTTAAATCTCCATTAAGTGTTGATGCATATGAAAAAGTAAATTGTAAAGTTAAACTTTAGGGGTAGTTTTCACCCCTTACAAGTGAATATTAGTATGTTAAAAAAAGTTCCCTCCTTATTAAATCATACAGGGATTATTCTATATTTTGGTTTATTAAAGAATTTTAATTAGATCTCATGTTACATTAGGTATTTACTTTTGGAGCTATTTCCAAATTTAATAATTGGTGGAGGCATTTAACTTCAAGGGAAGCAAGTCGAAGAGACTACGTCCTACAAATATTTGGACCATGAAGTTCGCATTGTTAGAGATAACCAGACCTGGGAACTTACCAGAAGAATACGTTTAACGTGGACAGAAAAGGAAAGTCTTTGACCCGTCTATATTGCCCACTCTAACTTATGGTTCAGAAACTCTACCTTTAACAAAAAATAACCTTAGCAGGATAAGAGTGACACAGCGTTTAATAGAAAGGGTAGTACTTGGACTGTCCCTGGGAGAAAAAGTTCTAAACACAGAAATACGTTGAAGAACAAAGTTGGCTGATGCTGTAGAAAGAATAGCTGGAAATGGAATTGTGCTGGTCACAGATGACAGACGGCCTAGAAAGATACTTGAATGGAGACCAAGACAGGATACATTTATTAGCAGAGGAAGCCCTTCGACAAGGTGGCATGACGATTTAAAAAGAATCCACACCAACTGGATACTGGTAGCGAAAGATAGGAGGTTGTGAAAGCAATCAAGGGAGGCTTATGTTCAGCAGCGGACTTTAGGAGCTGGTTGATAATGATGATGATGATGATATTATAAATTACCTTCGTTTGATGTTTGGTTTCTCTCTCATCACGGTTTTTGCTAGTCTGTCATCGTCCATTCGTTCCACGTGATCTCTCCACTGCCTACGACGGTTTCGAATCCACTTCGCAACATCCCCCACTTCGCAACATCCCCCACTCCGCTGTCCTCGCGTATTTTTGCGTTTCTTATTCTATCTCTTAAACTTGTTCCCGTGATCATTCTCAGCGTTTTCATTTCTGTGGTTCTCATAATTTGTTTTGTCTTTGTGGTTTCATTTCTTGTTTCTGCGCCGTAGGTCAGTATCGGTCTTACACGGACCTTGTAAATTCTTGCTTTGCTCTCAACCGGCATATGTTTATTGTTCCAGATTATGTCTCTTAGTTGGCCTGATATCATGACCGCTTTGTTGGCCTGTGTGCGTACTTCTTCCGTTACTGCCCTGTTACTTGTTATATGTGCTCCTAGGTATTTAAACTTCCCAACCTGTTCGATAAGTTTGTCATCAACCATTAGTTTCCATCTTACCGGTTCTTTTGCTATTACCATTGTTTTTGTTTTCTCCACAGATATCCTCATATTATACTGTTTGGCTGTTCGATTGAGATGGAAAAGGATTCTTTGTAAGTTGTCCTCGCTATCTGCTGTCAAGGCAACATCGTCTGCAAAGCATATAATTTGAACGGTGTTGTGTCCCATTGGGTACCCAATATTTATGCTTTTTACCTCATCAATGATTTCGTCCATGATTACATTGAAAAGTGTTGGACTTAGGCTATCACCCTGTCTTATTCCTATGGATAGAGGGATTTCCTCTGTTAGAGTGTTATTTGTTTTAATTACCATGGTGTTTTTGGAATTCAGTTCGTATATTGTGCGTATGATTGCTTCGTCTACTTGTTTTCTTCGCAGTAATTCTGTTATGTATTCCAGTTTGACTCGGTCGAACGCTTGTGTAAGGTCCACAAAACAAATGAACAGCGGTTTATCATATTCGATAGATTTTTCAACCAGCTGTATGATAACAAATATACCGTCGATAGTAGAGCGGTTATTCCGGAAGCCCTGATGTTCTTCGCACGCCCCTAACTTGTCTACGATCCGTTGTGACAGTATTTTGGTTAACAATTTGGCTGAACTGTTCAGTAGGCTGATTCCCCTGTAGTTTTCGGGTTGTTTCTTTGATCCTCTTTTGTAGATCGGAATTGTGATTTTTCCGCCATTCATTGGGTACTGACGTTGTGTGGAGTATTTTTTGAAATAGACCAGTGAGCTCTGTGACAAGGCTGGGGCCTCCGTACTTTAGCATCTCATTCGTAATTTGGTCGGTACCAGGTGATTTCCTGTTTTTTAATTTCTTAATTGTCAGGTGCATCTCTGCTTCACTGATATTAACATCTGTTAGTTCTGTGATTTCTTGTTGGTTTTCGTCTACGTTGTTTTCTGTAGCTGGTGCCTGGAGTAAGTCCTCAACTTCTTACAAGTAACAAACATTGGTATTCATTGGGGAAAAATATTGCGTTGTCAACTGTCAAATGAAGCTACATGAGGCATGAGCGAAGCTTTGCAAAATATATTTATTGGGTGTATCTAGACGCTTGTACAGAAAACACTATGGATCACAGGTTAGTGAATTAAGTAGTGCCCGTTATTCACTCACATATGAGTCGCGTGAAGGTAATTCAAAATCGGTTGAACTGCAAGAAAAATTATTGCTGTGCATTTCAGGAAAAAAAAATTGAAAGAACAAGACTAATTTTTTTCTCCTTCGCTTTTAAGTTTAGTTAAACCAATGAAAATCGATCGGTTTCAGGTAAGAGTAAATTTGATGACCATTATCAATAAAGGTGACCTCCCACCTAATGTTTGTTACAGAATCTCGATCCTGACGTTTTGTTTGCTTTCGAATCTCTCGTATATATCGAAACTTGAAATTGTTTTTACTATCAACAATTCCGTCAGTCACTGTATTTATCCAAAACCGGAATTAAATCACCCCGGATTAACCTTTGATTTCGAAAAGAAATTAAAAAAGTTTTCCCTGCAAATTTTAGCATAAAACAAAGTTTATCCATTTAGGGGTTTACGGAGAAATTTCGATGGGATTTTCTAAAACTAAAATTAATTGAAAGTCAAGCAACAAAGGACGATCAAGGGAAACTTTGCCAATAAACCTTGGATTATACCTGTAATGTCACCTTAAAGTCATTTGTGTCCAACCGTTGTGGCGGAAAATATTATATTAGAGGGAATACAATAGAAAATTGGATAGTTAACTATGAAACTTTTAATGAGTTATGAAATTACTTGAACAAATTGTAGTCTACTAGGATAAAATTTTCAATTTTGTAGGAGAATAAAATTTCCTTTGATTACAAAGGCAAAAAAAAAGTTGTATATAGTTTTCATGCGATATATGTAGTCCGCAGTATTTTTGCTTTCTGATCACGAATCCTGTTTTAGAATTTGGCTTACCATTTTTTTCCAACCTCAAAAAACAGGAAAAAAATAAAAAATTAACGAAATGCCGACGAACAAATTCTGAAAATTTTTCGGTTCACATCCAACTATTCATCTGTAAGTAGATGGGCCCGTTAAATCCAAATATTCATCACCAGAACTAACATAGCATGTCTCATATTTATTTGTTCTCCAAAAATGTCTATATTGACAGACTTAGTGTCTTCTTCTTCTTCTTCTTCTTCTTCTTCTTCTTCTTCTTCTTCTTCTTCTACCTTCTATAATAGGTCCCTGACCTGTTCCTTCTTCGATTTTCCTCATTCTGGACTTAAATTTTAGCTCCACCTTTCCCGTGGTCGACCTCTACTGCGTGTACCACTAGGCGATTTATCTCGTGCGATCCTTACCAGTCTATCCTCTGTCATTCGGCTTATGTGTTTGTTCCATTGTGTCTTACGCTGTAGGACACACTCATTAATGCAGTCTATGTTGCATGATTGCCTGATGTAATCGCTTCTTTCTCTGTCTAGTAATGTTTTTCCTGTTATTCGTCGAAGTATTCTCTTCCCGTAAGATTAAAGGTATTTAACAATCTCTGGAGGTCGTCTTCATTTTCGGCACATATCACAGCGTCATCAGCGTAACAGAGAATTTTTATTTCTGTATCATCCATTTTATATCCTCTACCAAGTCGCACCTCCTTTATTATTTCGTCCATTATCATGTTAAACAACAAAGGACTAAGCGAGTCTCCCTGTCTAATACCGCTGTTGACTGGTATGGGTGTTGATAATTTGCCGTTAGTGCGAATCTAAACTTTATTGTTTGCGTATATGTTTTCGATGGTCTGAATTATATTGATAGGAATATTTCTCTTATATAACAGGTGGATTACGTCATCTAGCTTTATGCGATCGAATGCTTTTGTTAGATCTATAAAGCATAAAAATGTTGGTTTATTGTATTCTATAGATTTTTCGACTATCTGTCGTAGAATAAATACTGCATCCACGCAAGACCTTCCTGATCTAAATCCCTGCTGTTCGTCTTCCAGTGTTGTAACCGAATTAATTTTATTTTTGATTACTTACTTTTGAAGCTTAGTTTCTGTTGCTGCAAAATCAGCCCCGATATTTTTTGCCATTATAACTATATCAAATGCAGTTTTTGTTATAGACAGGACGTCATAGATGGACATGACTCTTCCAGAATTTAACCATATCCAATTATCACTGGTGATGTTAATGGCTTTCTTGAGAGGATCGAAAACTGTTTCCTTCATTAGCAACAACTTGGGCATGCAGTGCAAAGGGAATAAAGGGTATGTGAGTAAAATTATTCCATTTTCTCTACAAAACTCAATGTTTTTTAAAGCCATGTATGACGAATTGTTATTTAAGAGTAAGAACGTTCTGTGAACTTCTGTTTGTCTTACGTGAGTTTTGAAATTCTCGAGAGAAAGTTGAAGTTATCTTCTTGCATCCATCCAGACCCATTAACTATTCCTACTGATCCAAGTGGGCCATATCGCATGAAATGCTCTTGAAATGATTTGCGCCGAAATATAAACATAGGCGGTATATAATTTCCTGTTGCGTTTCCACCCAAAGCCAACGTCACTAAGGGCACCTTTCTGCTGATGTCATGGCATTGTCCTGCTTTTCTCCGTACAATCACCCTGTCTTGTCTTTAGACTGTTGTGATGCCCGTTTCGTCCACGTCCAAATATTTTTGCCATGAAGGTATTACTCAATTCTTCTTCTTCAAGTGCCATATCAGGTCCCCCTGATGTTGGAAATTACACTGGCAAGTCTTTCACGGTCCTGCGCCAGCTGGAACAGTTTCCCCGCGCTACGTATACCTGTCTATTTACGAATATTCCTCAACCAGGAAGCCTGTCTCCTTCCTACCCCTCTACGTCCCTCTACTTTACCCATCATGATTAGCTGAAGAATTCTATATCGCTCCCCTCTGAATATATGTCCAAGATATGAGATTTTTGTACACTTCACAGTGCTTAATAGATGACGAGTTGTGTCGGCCCTATTGAGTACCATTTCGTTGGTCAGCCTAGCTGTCCAAGGTATTCTCAGCATTCGCCGGTGTAACCACATTTCGAGAGCCTCCAACCGATTAATCGTGGCAGCCTTAATTGTCCAGATCTCTGCCCCATATAGTAACATTGGCCAGACGTATGATCTTATCATTCTCTGTCGTAGTTTTAGGTTGAGATTATTATTGCAGAAAAGTGGTTTCATTTTTTGAAAAGTTGCTCTAGCTGTCTCTATTCTACCCTTATCTCTTTACCTGGGTTTAGATTTTCGGTGATATAACATTCAAGATATTTAAAATGAGTCACCCTCTCTATACTTTTTCCTTCTATATGTATTGAAGCGTTAAGATGAGGTTGTCTACTAAAGACCATAAATTTTGTCTTTTTGATATTTATGTTGAGCCCCATTTCTTGACTCTCAGTGTTAACACAATTTAATAGATGTTGCAGGTCTTGTAGTTTGTGGTTTAGGATAACAGTGTCGTCAGCATATCGTATTGTATTTATATATTCTCCATTGATTTGTACTCCCATTCGTTGTCCTTGAGTAGCCCATTTAAAGGTTTTATCTGAATATATATTAAAAAGCAGTAGAGATAGTATGCAGCCCTGTCTGACGCCTCGCAGAATTTTACTTTCTTCTGTGAGTTTTCCATTTAACCTTACTGTTGCTTTCTGCCGCCAATATAGATTTTTAATAATTCTTACGTCTCTGCTGTCTACCCCTACGTTATTTAAAATGTCTATGAGTTTTCTGTGTTGTACTCTGTCGAAGGCCTTCTTGTAATCGACAAAACATACGAATACATCCTTGTGTTGGTCCCGGCATTTTGCAGAAGTATATTTAGAGCGAATAAAGCCTCTCTAGTACCTAGGGTGTTTCTAAATCCGAATTGGGTTTCATCCAAATCTGCTTCGCATTTAGATCTTATCCTGCTGTGGATGTGGCTCATTAGACTTATTAGTCTGTACTCACTGCATCGCTTTGTTGGCTATTTTTTTGGGATTGGGACGAATACAGACCTCAGCCAATCTTCCGGTATATGTTCAGTCGCGTAAACGGTATTAAACAGTTTGACCAAGATTCCTATATTTTCCTCATGGATCATTTGTAACAGCTCGGTTGGGAGATTATTAGGCCCGATAGCTTTCCAGGTTTTTGCAGATCCTATGGCAGATAGAACTTCACTGTTTAGAATTTCCGGTCCCATGACTATATTAGCGTCTATATTAGCGAGATCATCGGAGTTGTGTTCATTTGGTCTGTCATCATGAAATAATTCTTTCACATATTTAACCCATGTTTCAAAAATTTCTTTTTCGTCCAAAATAATTTTACCATCAGGGTCCACAAGGGTATTAGTGGTATTCTTATTATATAGACCTGCTATTTCTCTGACCTTTTTGTACATGTTGAATGTGTCATGTTCCCTTTCTAGATCTTCCATTTCGATACACTTGTCTCTCATCCAGTTCTCTTTGGCTATCCGAATTTTCTGTTTAATTTTTCTTTGTCTTCTTTTATATTCTACTCGATTTGTTTTCGAATGTCTCCTTTGTTCCATGAGGTCCAATATTTCTGCTGTCATCCATTTCTGTTTTTTCGGTTTGTTCTTCCGTACAGTATTTTCAGTTATTAGTTTGTTGGTTAGTTCCTTAAACGATTTCCAAATTTCTTCTACGTTGTCGTCAGTTCTTGTGTTCTTTATGTAGTTGTTCAGATCCTTTGTAAGCAGTTCTTTATCGGTTTCCGCTATCTCAAATTTACTGTATTGACTATTACTTTTTATTATTTTAGGTTTGATTTTAATATCAGCAATCACGGGATTATGGTCAGATCCAATGTCTGCTCCAGGATAGGTTATGACTCTGTTCATACAGTTCCTATATCTTTTGTTTGTTAATATATAATCAATCTGGTTCCTTACAATGTGTGCGGGATTATTACTCAATTAAGACAACTTTATAGTTTCAAAAAAATGCTAATATTGGTAATAGTGAAGCTTATGGCGTGAGCTATACTTGTAGGCTGAGGCTACCTTAACGACAAGTTAGGGTGGAGCTTCATAAATAATTGGTAACCATAATTTTTTAGCCATTTCAGGTTCAACCTATGAAGCAAGAAAATTATTGTTATGGTACCGTGCCAATTTATAAGCCAATTGTCCTACCTCTTTCGTTTTAAACACATAATTGGTGACAGCACAAGTCAAAACGTATTATTCAGTCATAGATAGAGCTGGAAATTTTTCAGCATAATATCTTCTTGCTTGGGAGTAAGACAGAACTTCTCCATAAATTAAAGTACATGGGCACACCCTGGGTATTTTATATTTACCTGTTTGTGTTTAGCATTAGTAACACTGAGGTTATCTCAAAAACCGCCAGTTTTATCGAAATAATTTAACAGTACTTTTTTCAAAAAGAAATAACCAAAGTATCTAAAATCAGTTTTCAGCTCTGTAAAATGATACCTGTCAATAAAATTTTTATAAAAAAATTTTTTATAAAAAAAATGAACCGACTTCTAAAAGTGCGCTAAAAAGTGAAAAATAACTAGAAATTTTTATATGAAATTGAACTTTTTGAAGTCGGCGTCAAACTAATACCTGACTAAATGTGATTTGCATAAACAGATTAAAAATACTTTATTTGTAATTGCTTTCTTACCATAATTTGTTTATATTAGTAGTTATTTGTTTCATTTACAAATAATTTGGCGCCGACTTCAAAAAGTTCAATTTCATATAAAAATTGCTAGTTATTTTTCACTTTTTAGCGCACTTTTAGGAGTCGGTTCAATTTTTTTTATAAAAATTTTATTTTTCAATTTTTAGTTTTAGAACTCATCATGATATCCATAAATTATTTGAACTAGGTACTAATCGAGATTAGTGTACCTCGCAATGACTCCAAGGTGGCAAAAATTTTATCCAAAGTTGTAAATCACCCTAAAAAGAAACCACTAAAAATTCTTTGGTTCTCAGAGTTTTCCAAATACCAGTAAAATTGTTTCAAACAAATATTTAGTCTGTCATAGTAAATTCACTATCTTAAATTTCAAATTAATTTTAGATTGGTATGTGGGCCCCAAAACGTATAAGCCTCAAGAACCCCAAAATATCAATTTTCAATATTTAAAGAACCTGAAATGTAAATTTCTTAGCTCGATATACTTTATACTGCATATTTGCAGTTTGTATACGCCTCAAAAACCCCACAATATCAATTTTAGACAAAATCGGAATATGTAGAATTTTCTGAACCTCATATTGTATCTTATCAACCTAATAGTTATAGAAAATTAATTTCATATTCGTAATACACGACCCCGAAAACCCTCTTATACCAAATCTGAAAAAAATACGAATAAGGTAAAATTTTCAACCCCCTTTATTGCAGATTGAGTTCAAAAAATATTTTAAAGTCATAATCAACACTAACAAAAATACCCCAAAAGTGATTTTAGACAAAATCGGGAGATGTAGAATCCTTAATCTGCCATCTTGGATCTGCCAGTTTGAATTTTTTAAAAATAATTTCAGATTCGTTATGTGTGACCCCGAAAACTCCCCCTTACCAATTTTGAAGAAAATCGGACAAAATTGTTTTTTTCGTCCGCCATATTGGTCTGCCATATTGATTTTTTTAAGAATAATTTTAGATTAGTTATGTATAACCCTGAAAACTCTCTCGAACCAATTGATTTTTTCTCCGACATATTGGATCCGCCATATTGAATTTTTAAAAAATAATTTCATATTCGTTGTGTACGACCCCAAAAATTCCCCCATACCAATTTTGGAGAAAATCAAACAAAATTAATTTTTTTGGCCGCCATATTGTCAGCGCCATCTTGGATATTACTCCACCAATTTCGTTCAAAAAAATATGGGACCACCGCAGCAACTTCCTGAACATAACGTAGAAAATTTCATTCACATCGGTGCCACCGTTCCGGAGTAATCGGTGTACATACATAAAAAAAAAATATACATAGTCGACGAATTGAGAACCTCCTTATTTTAGAAGTCGGTTAAAAATGAGGCCTAACAAGTGTGGCTGCAAGTCCGTTCATGACTTCTCTGATGATCTAAAACATTTACTGTAATATGGTTTAATGAGTCTTTATAACCTCTATAAAATATTAAACTTTCATTAAATTATACAAGTTGGTTCAAAACTTGGAGCCGATAAGGTAAATCATTGAGTACCCCTTTAGAACTGTGTATCTCCGTTAAAGAGCACTTTAGGATTTTTTTTCTATGAAAAAGTAGGGTTATTTTGACCCCCCCTGTATGTTCTTGAGAAATAAAGAGGTACTGAACGCACACCCTTTATACCTACTACTGCATAATGAGCAATCTTGCAAATGTGGCACTGGAAATAGTTAGTTTTTTCTTTGATCGCCATTTTTTACTCATAAATTTGTTTAAAGAAGGTTAGTAATAACACCGAGAGTTTTCTTTTGATAAATTTTACGAATGTTTTTAGAAATAACAAAACCAGATAGCGCTGAGCTTTGAAAAATTTATAAAAATAATAAATTAAATTAAAAAAGGAAAAAAAAAGAAAATATTTTTCTTTAATGGGAAATTTTGCTCGAGGTAACTAAACAATTTTTAAAAGCTCCTACTCTTTTTTTTGTTTATAATCATAAGCTTCAAAGCGATCCTTTGTTGTTGTATAACATTGTAAGTGCAGGTAACTTTTAAAACCATAACGTCTGTGATGTAAACAGAACTGTCTGTAATTAAATTAAAGTGATTGCTAAAAAGAAAATTAATTACTTTTTAATAATTCAATAAAAAAAAGAAATATTTAATTATAAATCAGTTACAGTTCCTATGAGTTTATCAAAAATTTTCGAAACTGCTTTTTAAGACAGAATGATAATTTTTTTGCAGGATAATAAGATTTTGAATTGAAATCAGCATGGCTTTACAAATCGAAAATCTAACACTACTGAGATGAATTCATTTTATCATAATAGTATAAGATGTATCGGGTAGAAGGAGTGCCTGTTGAGATCTTTTGTGATTTCAGCTGGGCATTTCATTGCGTTGATCGAAGATTTGTATTAGTTAAATTGTCTAAATAGAGAGTTTGCAACACTTCATTAAACTAGATAAAAACTTCTTAGATAATATGAAACAAAAGTGTTTTTCTAGTGACCAGAGAACACAACAGAATATTAATTCTAAGTAAATTGGAGGTTGTAGCCCAACTGGGCTCCATATTGAGCTTTGTCCCGTTTATATTATATTTAAATAAAATTGGATGCATTCCTACAGAGCTACGTCTGTATATACAGATGACACATCATTTTTAGTTTCTGAAAAATTATCAGAAAAGATGTTGGAGACTTGATATTTTAATTCAGGGCAACTGTATTGATTAGTGTGTAATATTGAATTTTTAAAAATCACTGTGAATATGTTTCAGGTAAACTGAATAGTTTGGTTTATAAAGGGTGTTTTTTATAGAGGTATAGAACTTTTAAATGGAATAAAATAAAGATGAATTTTTAAAATTAACATGAAATTTACTTTATTCGAAAGATAACCTTCTGGCATCATAATTTTAATATGACTTCTGGCATATGACCGCCACGGCTGGCTCGGACGTAGTCTAATCTGGAGGTCCAATTTTCGATGACTTTTTCCAACATTTGTGGCCGTATATCGGCAATAACGCGGCGAATGTTGCCCTTCAAGTGATCAATCGTTTCGGGCTTATCGACGTAGACTAGCGACTTCACATATCCCCACAGAAAATAGTCTAGCGGCGTTAAGTCGCACGATCTTGAAGGCCAATTCACAGGTCCGAAACGTGAAACTATGCGGTTACCAAACGTTTCTTTCAATAAATCAATTGTGGCACGAGCTGTATGACATGTTGCGCCGTCTTGTTGAAACCACAGCTCCTGCACATCATGGTTGTTCAATTGATGAACGAAAAAGTCAGTAATCATGGCTCTATAGCGGTCACCATTGACTGTAACGTTCTGACCAGCATCGTTTTTAAAGAAGTATGGACCAATGATTCTCCTAGCCCATAAAGCACACCGAACAGTCAGTTTTTCTGGATGTAACGGTGTCTCAACATACACTTGAGGATTATCATCACTCCAAATACGGCAGTTTTTTTTATTGACGTATCCATTCAAACAAAAGTGAGCTTCATCGCTAAACAAAATTCGCTTATGAAAATCGGGATCAATGGCAATCTTGTTTTGGGCCCATTCACCGAATCTACGCCTTGCTAGGTGATCGTGTGGCTTCAATTCTTGCACGAGTTGGATTTTGTAAGCACGCAAACCAAGATCTTTCCGCAAAATCTTCCATAAAGTGAATGGACACATATTCAATTTCTGTGCACGATGGCGGATAGACTGATTCGGGTCTTCCTCTACGCTACGCTCTACAGCAGCAATGACGTGATGCGAAAACGTTCCATAGTTAATCGAATTAATTGCTCTCATGGACGATTATGTTGACCGTAAAATGGACGTAGTGCGCGATACGTATTTCGAACAGAACCATGATTTTCAAAATAAATTTGCACAATTTGGAAGCATTGTTCAGGCGTCAGTCTATTTATGTTGAAATGCCAAACCAAACTAAACATAAATCACTTAACAGCTGACAAAATGGGGGCCAGTTAAAAAAGTGTTGCCAATTTAAATTTCTATACCTCTATAAAAAACACCCTTTATGTGAAATAATTTACGTACCGTTATGGATGAGGTACAACCCCTAATGTCAACTACGCCCAGGTCGAGTCACGCCTTTTGTATGGGGTCAATTCCTGGGGTTGGTCATCCTTTTCCTATAAAGTACTTTTATCACAGGAAAGAGTCATTCGATGTATTGCTAATGTATTTATTACTTTTTCATGTAAAAGTATTTTTAAGAAGTTTAGAATTGTAACCCTTTCAGGTTTGTTTGTTTTTGAAATGTTTGTCTATGTATATTTAAGTAAATCCTCTTTTGCACTTGTGAAAGATAAACATCAAGTTAGGACCCATAGGAAAGATAAGTTACATGTTTCCTACAATAAGTATAAATTGGATTTTATAGTTCCTGATTGCTTAGTGCCCCAACTTTTTAATAAATTACCAGATAACATAATAAAATCTTCTCTTAATAATTTAAAAACAAAATTGATGGAAAAATGTTTATACTGTGTAGATTTCTTAACCAATATTAATAATTGAACATGTTTTTCTTTCTGGCTTTATTTAGTTTTATATCTTAATAAGTTGACGATTCTAGTTGATTTTTCAATCACCGCGGTAAACTAATTGTAATTTGCAGTTGAATTTTTTGAGTAATTCAAATACTTTCGCAACAATTGAAATTACTTTTAGTTGTGTAATTATCATATAAGTTATTGTAATTACCTAAAAGTAATTCCTCTACTTTCGAAATTAATTACATTGCATATTTTCAATTTCATTATTTTAATAATCTTATAATTATAATAAACATCAATTAAAAATCTCCTTGAGGATGTAAAATGCAGATCACAATGTCCTGTTATAACGAATAAGGGTATAAGAAGAAAATAGTAATGGGTCGCCATTCTGGAGACTTATATTCCCATTTGAGGAAATAATAAAACCAATTAACGTCAGACCAGATGAAGAGTTATGAAAATAATGAAGTTTTGCGCAAGGGAAGGAAAAAATTGGCAATTTAACGATAAGACAAATTTTAATTACATCCTTTTTTCGTGTAGCAATTTTTGTAGCTGTATAATGCTGAACTTCATTTTGTCATTTTAGTATTTTGATTTATTTAGCTATTAATTTACTTCGTTTATCTTCCAGTATTTCTGCAAAATAAAAATTAGTTGAAATAATACAAATAAGAATACCTGGAAAGTATAATAATGTATTGTCTCTTTTCCAAAGAATCTAATAAATGTAATAAAAACATTTCGGTTCATAAACCTTCATTAAAATGTTCTAAAATCAATAGGAATATACTTTTTTTATCAAGTATAACAATTTTTATATGGTCAACATTCCTTGCAAAGTGTTTTTGAAAATAGCACTTGTCAGAAAACGTCCACTTAAAGCACAAAAATCTGACTGACTGACTGACTTACTGACTCCGTAGCACTACAACCCAGGGTGGGTCTTGGCTGCCTCGACTATCTGCCTCCACCTAGAACGGTCTTGTGCCAGATCCCTCCATTCTCGCTGGTCAACTTCAAGGATAGCTAGATCCTTGTGGATGTTACATCTCCATCTAAGCCTAGGTCTTCCCAGTGGTCTTTTTCCTTGTGGTGCTTCCTCCCATACACGTTTTATTGGTCGATCGTTTTGACTCATTGACCATCGTAGTTTTCTGGACTTTATTTCTTGAATGATATCAGGGCTTTGATATATTTGCGCAAGCTCTATGTTGCTTCTCATTCTATGACGGCCTGTTTCAAGGTCTCGGTATGGGCCATATAGGATAAGGTTGTGGGAAGCTATGGAAGAATTTGGAATTCCACACAAGCTGATTAGACTGTGTAGAGCGTGCCTGGAGGGGGCAAAAAGCTGTGTCAAAATTGAAGGAGAGTGTAGCCAAATATTTTCTATCAACAGAGGATTAAAACAGGGAGATACTTTGTCGCCAATACTGTTTAATCTTGCACTCGAGAAAGCCGTAAGAACAGTATCAGTTGACGCGGAGGTTTTTAGGCCAAGTGCGAGTTTTCAAGTACCTGGGCGCAGTGATAACGGCAAACAATAATATGCAGGAAGAGGTTAAACAGCGCATCACACAAGCAAATAAATGTACATTTGCGATACAAATCTTGCTTAAGTCAAAATTTATCACTAGAAAGGCAAAAACCGAAATTGATCGAACAAAAATCTGTTTCCTATTATTTATTTTGCGATCTGTCATTATGCAGATAGGTCTAACATACTAAAAATATGTAAAAATATGCAGTATATAGTGACCTTTTTGTTCTCTATGTGCCGTTAGGTAGAAATTTCAGTTACAGATGACTTAAAGACCAGGGGCTGATTTAGATATCACCGTCTACTATATAAATAATGAACTAAAAACACAATGATTTACCAAACTATCTTGGTCATCCAAATATCTATATTTTAATTAATAACATTCCTTATTTCAAAAAAATCAGTAATAGGTCTGACAGAAAGTAAAAAAACTGTCCGTGACAGAATACAGAACAGATGCAATTAATAAAAAAAACATACACTAGAATGTATTATTAATTAATACCATTTTTTTAAAAAAAAACACTCCTCTTTTATAATAAAAATCAAATATGAACAAAACCAAAAAGATCTTACTGATGTTTCAATGCCAAATATCCCTAAATTATCAGAATAGTTACAAAATGTTTTCAAAAATCACAATATGACCTTTAGCCATAAATGACAATCTCCTAAATGCAAATTATACTTAAATAAAATCAAAATTATTTAAAGGCAAGAAAATCATTGTCACATATTAAATTCCATGTAAGGGAAGTAATGGGTCTTTCATACTAGTAACTAAAACTTTGCGATTGTATTTTTTTTACATCACCTAAGGCCCGTAGATTAGTTTGCGTCCGATCATGGCCACCTAGATGCAATTTTAAAAGTGGCTCTAAAAAAATGAAGTAGAAGTAAAAAGTTTTTAAAATGTCACATTCTGATCTAGGATTGTCTCAGAAATCCAAAAATGTTAAAATATACAGGGTATTCTATTTAAAAATTCAAAACCGGGGCCATTTCCGGTGAAACCGGAAGTGGCCGGAAAGGGGAAATTTGCGAAAACTCTCCCCTTCACATACCATTTACCTGTACCAATTCTCATTTTGATACACATAATACTCTAGAAATTATGACTTGTCTAATAGATTCGTTGACGTCCGGTATAGGTCAGACCAGTCTATACCTCAACAACAAATTTATTAGCCATAAAAACCAAACCGCTTTGAAGAAAAGTAGCATTGAAACCCAACGTACTTACAACGGACACGAAACAACTTGGCAATATATATCATGGTAACCTAACGTTGTATATTCAATAACATTATAATTCTAACTTCACAATATAAACTTTACCGTAAATAATATATATATATATATATATATATATATATATATATATATATATATATATGTATATATATATATATATATATATATATATATATATATATATAGTCATAAAATTAAATTAACTAAGATATGTAACAATATATCCTCCAAAACTATACTTAAATTCTTTTCCATTCGGACTATGCTCCTAAATCCGCTCCCCAGTTTTAAGTCATATATTATTAAAATCCGATATCTACCTAACAGTACACAGGAAACAAAAAAGATCAATAAGTCATGCATATTTTTAGAGTGAAAGCTGTCTTCATAATGGCAGCTCACAAAATAAATAATAAAAAATAAAGGTTTTTGCATAAACTGAATGTTTTGTGACACAACAATTGTTAAAGTTAAAACAATTATATTCTTATTAATTTTAAAATATTCTGGTGAAGGTTTATGAACCGAAACGTTAAAAATATAAATAAAGTTAAATCAGAATTAAAAAAACACAAAAATACACATGTGTATATATATATATATATATATATATATATATATATATATATATATATATATATATATTCCTCATATTCAATTTAATTTGCAATTGAAGAAGTAACTAACAACAGTATCCCATTTTCTGATCAGATAACATTATTAAAAAAATTCTCTATAATACCAAATATAGTATTTCTGAAAACTTCTCAACCTTTTCTTCTGAATACTCAGTCTTTAAATTTAACTAACACTATTTCAAGTACAACAGTACAAGTACAAATTGATGAATATTTTTAAACATACAGATACCAGAATAGCTAGAAGATAAATATTAACTCTCTCTAAAATTTACTCTAAAACTAAAACACCTTTACAGCTCAATGACTAAATGAGACGTATCGTGTATAAAGTCCCTTGTTCCAACTGTCAATCAGTTTACATAGGTCAGACTTCCAGAAGCGTTGAAGGACTCATTTCCAATTGTAATGCTGTGAATAAAAAAAAAGCGATACAGAGCCATTTACGGCTATGTTTTAAAGTTGAAAAAAGAAAAGTATTTCAGCCTCCTGGACAGTTCATGTCCAGATGAATAAGCTTTATCCTTGTTTGCTCTTATATCATGTCAAAAATATGAAACAAGTATTTTTTTTTCCAAACTTCACACTTGGTTACTGTTCTACGGATTCTCACTTCTTTTATTACTAAGACCACCCACGCCACTGTTCTCGGTTGACACTTGACAATTAGTCTAGTGAGATGTTTTGCTGTTTGTAGTTTTTTGAAAATTTAATCAAATTCTAACAATCCTGTCATAGCATGCCTTTAAATATAATTAAAAAGTTTTAATGGTGGGATTTTTCCTCTGTTTTTCACATATCGATCTTATATTCATAGATTAGGTTGAATAATGTAACTTTGTAATTATTATTGTAGAGATGTCCGAAAGAAGAAAAAAATAAGTTTGGTATATATATATATATATATATATATATATATATATATATATATATATATATATGTTTATGCGGCTTTCACGGATTCCTCCGTGTGAGATGCAATAGCAGTGGATATATCCACATTATGCCGTTGTAGTGCTGAAATCACATTCAGCAAGCGTACAACCTACTTTCTATGTTAGAGGTTGCACAGTTTGAATAAATTGTTATAGAACGCAATTTATCCTATTCCACCACCATGAAGATGATGGCCTACCTGTATACCGAGAAGAAAGTCAAAACTTACCCTCCCTGCCACAGTGATACGGCAGAGGTACATGTTTCGTCTCTTCTAAATTCATCAGGGTACGGACATGCACTTGACTCTGCAAAGGACAGATCGGAAAGAAGCTTGCAAATACTGAACGCGGCTTCGCCGACCTCCCTCCGGATAGCCTATATATGTTTATGCGGCTTTCACGGAGTCCTCCGTGTGAGATGCAATAGCAGTGGATATATCCACATTATGCCGTTGTAGTGCTGAAATCACATTCAGCAAACATACAGTTATATGCAGCTCCGTATATGAATAAAGTAAAATGCGAACAGTAAATGCAAACTTCTCTCCATCATATCCTTTCTATGTTTGAGGTTGCACAGTTAGAATAAATTGTTATAGAACGCAATTTATCCTATTCTACCACCATGGAGATGATGGCCTACCTGTACCACCATACGAGAAGAAAGTCAAAACTTACCCTCCCCGCTACAGTGATACGGCAGAGGTACATGTTTCGTCTCATCTAGACTCATCAGGTTGCAACCTTCTTTCAGTTGTAGATGTAGAATCTTTTGCAAGAGATGTCTAGTTTCCGTTTCTTAGGATTTCGTCAATTTTTCGGTTGTATGTCTCAGCATTCATTACGACCATGGCATTTCCTTTATTCGCCGGTAGAATCTCAATACTGGAATCTGTCTATAAATTCGTTAGGACAGTTGTCTTGTTTTGCTGATATTTGGTCTCGTTTTTTTCAGGTTTTTGTAGAGTCTCTCTTATCTTGCACTTGATCTGATCCACAAAAGCATCGTTGTTGCTCCAGTATATATCTACTACTTCGTAAGAAATATCGCTGTCTTTGACCTTCAAACAAACAAAAGACACATCTCTATCTGACACTTCTTAGTAATTTTGACGCCTTCTAAACACTGCCGAGAGTTTGACATATACTTACTTGACATCCTGTATAAAATTTTAAAACACAAAGACTTAGGGTGTAATCTGTTATTTAAAAAACAATATACATATTTCGGGAAAAAATATAAAATGCAAATATTTCTAAAGCAGAGGGGAAAACGGAACAAAAGATAACGTAGGTCCGTAGGTTTAAAAGTTTATATTGAAATTTTGTTGGAGTAACAAAACCAATTATTGTCAACGACCAAATTGGGATTTACGAAGATAACATGGAAAAAAAAACGTTTAGAAAGTAAGACTGTAATGGGAAAATATAATAAAAAAAATTCCATTTTTACACGGGAAAATGGAAAACTGGGGTTCGGTAAAATATTTAAAACGTTTTATTAGGTATGGAACGGCTTCGTAAAACATTACCATAAAGTATAGGGAATCTTTTTCACTTAAAAATTCATTTTTAGGGAGGAAATAATAAAGTTACTATAGCAAGCAATAGGGAATTCTTAGTCTTCTATTATAGACTAGAAAGATAAAGGTGAAATGCAAATTAATTAATTTTCTTTTTCGAAATAATACTTCCAGATAATATAAAACGATTCTCATTTACTCACACTTAAGAGCGAAAAATCGGATACCTTCATTTAATTTCAAAACCATATTTTTCGACTCAAAAATATATGATTACAAACTTTGTTTGTCAAAATCTGTCTAGTGGTTATCAAGATATTTAAAAAGATTTTTTATTAGTAATAACTTTGCAAAAAATGTTGTAATCATTTTCGTATCTATAAATAATAAGTAATTAATGATACAAAAAAATTAGCGAAAGATGGATTCTGAGAAAAGTTTTCATATTTTATGGCATGGGAAAATTGTTGGCGAATCGCACAGAGACGCGCGAGGGATTATTTTGTTTTCAAAGATTTGCATAAAGACTTTTCAAAAATGAATCATTATATTTTACAAGATGAATTATGCAAAAAGTAGAATAAAAAAGGCATATTTCTTTCGTTCTTAAGCAAATTAAATAACGCAGATATTCCAAATGCTTCGTATCTCAAATTGGTGGCATTTGAAAGCTTAGAAAAAATGGATATTGCAAAAAAATATATTACTTTCTATGACTATTGAAAACAGAAATAAGGTTTCTTTTCAAAAAATCGCCACGTCACTGTATATTAACATTAAGTGCTGAAATTTGGCATGTTCTCAGTAAAAGTCTTAACTACAAAATACAATATTTTTTTGCTATATAGGGTATCCCTTAAAAGTCTATACAAAACGCTAACGTAAATTTAAGAAGCTAAAGTATGAGGATCTAGCCTAATTTACTTTGGTCCAAAAGTTCGTGGTATCCAAAATACAGGGTGTAAAGATATAATTTCTTAAAATTTTTTTGAAACATTTATTTTAATAATTGCTTAATTTGCACTAAATATGGTACTTTGAGGTTTTTTAGGATGATAAATCAACATTTGATGACAATCTCGAAGTACATTGAAGAGAGCTCCACCGGTAGCACTTTGCCTACGCCTGAAGCTTCATAACTTTTTTGTACCTCGGTATAATAAATTTCTAATTAAAAATTTCCATACCTTGCCATATGTTATAAATGAAAATAGTTTTATTGGATCATAGTTTGGTAAGTAAGTGTTATTAGCAATGTGCTTCTTCTCTCTACACTGGTTTATGCACCGCGTATAACTTTTTTAAGAGTTCTAATTCTACCTTGGTTATACGTAACATACAATCAAATGATAATCATGGAAGAGTATAATAATGCACAGGAACCTATTTATTGAGTTTTAAATAATTATCCAGAAACTGCTCTTTAAAATGATGTGTTAACATCACATAATAGCAATACACCTGATTTCAAGTATATGTCCGAATAGTCCCCAAATTTGTACACCCAAAGAAGTTCCATACTTCTTTTGCTCGGCCATAGCTCTCATCGCTATTGTGTTCGTCGACAATAACAATAAAAATTTATTTTGCAACGAGCTAATAATGAAAGTAATATAGGAATGAACTGGTAAACAACATTAAGAATAATTCGCAAAGTCAATAAGAAATCAAAACACAAAATATTTATTTATTAAATTTTTTAATTCAAATGTTCAAAATTACCTCTGTTTTTATGTTCACAAAGATTAATTCTACGGAGCAAGTTAAACTTCACCCTGTCCATTATTTTTCCATCTAAGCCTAAAGTGTTTACTGAATTTTTTATTTATGCCCATAATTCTTCTTCGGTGTTTACAGGTCTACAGTATTCCATCTGTTTAAAAGTTCCTCATTAGAAATAATTCATAGACGTTAAATCAGGAGCATCATTTTCTCTGTCGATTCATCGATTTTGAAAATTCTCATCTAAATGATTTTTTACATTTACTATGAAGTGTGAGGGTACACCTTTGTGCGTGAACTACTTATTTTGTTAGTAGCTAGTGGAAGGTCATCCAAAAATTTGGCAAATTTACTAAGTATTCTAGATAACTAAAACCATTTAAACTCAGTAGTAAGATGATAGTACCAGTAATAAATCTGTCAATGATCCAATTTGTTTGACCAGTCTTAAGCCTGAATTAAGTTTGAAGGGGTCCACCACGAGTCTCATTTCGCAATAAAGCATTTAAATCCGATTATCTCAGAAACAGTTGTCCGAGACGACACCTAATTATAACTTTTTTGGATAAAAAATGCCAGGAAATGAAAACTTTTAATTAGAAATTCATTATAATGGCACACAAAAAAGTTATGAAGTTTTAGATGTAGGAAAGGTGCTGTTAATGGCGCCCTCTGCAATGTAAATAGAAACTGTAACCAGATCTGCATTTCTCATCCTAAAAGATCCTAAAATCCTCAATTTAATGCAAGTCAAGATAATATTAAGATAAATATTTACAAAAAGGTTTAAACAAATTATAACTTAGACACCCTATATTTCAGAAACTATCAACTTTTGGGCCAAGGTAGCATTTTTTACAAGTCTTTTGAAGATACCCTGTGGATGTAAAATAGTTTTAAAAAAAGCCATTCAAAGTGATAATGCTCTTTTGCCCATTCACAAGGCGCTGGAAAAATTTGCTGTTTCTTGACCGTTTAAAACATGTTTCCTGTTAGAAAAAAAGAAAAGTTTTTGGCAGTTTTTCATGTTTTTAACTGTCGCCATTAGTTGGCCAGCTTTGTGAATGTAAAAAGTCGTGTAAGTTGCGATCATTTGCTTTCTGACAGTGAACAATTCTATTCATGAATTCAGAAATAAGTAAATTTGATTATTACCAACTTTTTTGTATTAAAATAACAAATAAGTAAAACAAAAACTTACCCAGATGTCGTTTGGAATTCGGTGTTATCACCGCCTGTTGTTCAGGTGCTTCAGCCACTTTGAAAAGTTTGTATCAACACAGTAATAATTAAAACCTGAGTATTAACACATGCTGTTGTTGCACGCTTAGTTTTTGCAATGTTTTGTGCAGTTTCAATTCACTTTTTAACCCCCTTTTGCATTTTGAATAAATATTTTTTTTACTTGTTTGAAATCATGTTTGTTTTAAATTTTTAATTCAACTTTTATAGTTTTAATTAGTTTTTCTAAACAAGCTTTAAATAATTTTATCAGCTGTAAAAGTTTAATTTTTGTCGTTGGCTTTTTTTTAATAAGATTTTCTTAATAAAATAAATTAAATGTTTATTGAAATAATAGCTAGACAAAAAATGTGTTCATAATTATACATAAATTATTCTTGCAATTTGCGAAGAAACTGTTGAATGTACAGGGTGCGCCATCTTTTATGTCGGTATGTAAACATTGAATAACTTTGACATTTACCAACCGATTGATTTGGTTATACGTATTTTTGAAACGTCAATTCAGTACAATTTTTACCATGAATCGCTTTATACTGAAAGAACGTGCCGAAATAGTGACAATGTACATTGAAAATAGTCGTTCAGTTGTGTTAACTCAACGTACATATCGTTGAAAATATCGTGGTCAACAGGCACCGTCTGATAACACAATCCGTGGTTTGGTTTCGAATTTTGTTGAGAACGGGACATTGGGAGATCGTTAACATACCGTTCATCAGAGAGAGCGTTGCCCAGAACTCAAAAGTGTCGTATCGTCACCGCGCTCAGCATTTTGGCATTAGTGGAACAACTTTGCGGCGCATTTTGAAGGATGATTTGCATTTGTTTCCGTGTAAAGTGCAGTTAACACAAAGAATATTACCGACAGACTGTCCACGTTGCTTGAAATACGGCCAAACAGTTGCTCGAATGGTTGAGACTAAACCTGATTTTTGGAAGCAAATTTTGATGACCGACGAGGTTCATTTCAGACTCTCTGGGCACTAATAAGGGACGGAGAATCCACACGAGATCCACGAAACGCCATTTCATGACCGAAAAGTGCCTATTTGGCCGGCGTTTGCGCCATTTGGGCCATTTTTTTTTTCAAAGAAAATGAAACAGTCGAAGGAAATCGATATCGGTGGATGTTGCCTCATTATGTCTGCCCACAAACGCATGAAAAAGGTCTTGATGGTTACTGGTTTCAACAAGACGATGCACCATGCCACACTGCAAATCAAACAATCCAGTTTTTGCAACGGAAATTCCCTGGACGTCTAATGTCAAAAAGAGGCGACATTGACTGGCCACCCGGATCTCCAGATTTGTCCAATCCTCTGGGGTTATTTAAAAAGCAAAGTGTACGCTAGCAAGCTTCATATCATTGAAGAGCTCAAGGCAAACATTCGTTCCGAAATCACCGCTATACTACCTGAGATGCTCGCAAAGGTAATGAAAAACGCAGCAAAAAGGTCTCATTTTACTTTGGCCAATATAGGTGGCCACTTGATCGATGTAGTATTTAAAAACTAGTCCCAATAAATTGTAAAGGACCAAATTTAATAAATCTACCTCCTATATAGAAATCAATTTTTTTTTAAAAGTTATTCAATGTTTACATACCGACATAAAAGATGGCGCACCCTGTATATAGACGTCCTCTATTCTAACTTAGAGGTATCCAAACATTTTAGCTCAAGGTTTACACTGACTTTTTCACTGTTCCAAAAACCAAGATCTAGCTAGCTCATCATACCAGTATACTGTAGTTTTAAATTAAACGCAAATTTCCATATCTATATAAGTCGGCGAATAAGATATTTATGGCGCAGAGCGAAGAGGTGGACTCTGCTCCGTTTGCCATTTCGATTGGTACTTACGGGCGAGTATCAAGGGCATTTGTATATTGTTACGACTATCTACAGTACAGTAGATACATCTTGCAGAGAGTCAAGAAATTAAGTACCGGGTGAGTCAACGATTGGATGAAGTAAGTTTGTGCCTTTTCGGTGAAATTTACAAAGAAACTATATTTATTGTTTGATACAGTTTATTTTTACGCAGATTTTAAAAATATTTAGGACTCTACAGGGTGAGCCAAAAAACTGGGACAGCATAAAGTTGTATTTTTTTAAATAGAACACCCTATTTACGAATCGTATTTTCGATTTAGCTTATAATTTTAAATCTTTTTTATTAAGAGTTTACTATAACAAAACTTTATAGTTTCTGAGATAATTAAGTTTAAAGAAAAAAAGTCACATTTTCAAGCATCAATTCAATCCTAAATAACGTTTTCAATTTTGTGATAAATATATTCAAATTTGGAATTTAGCAAGGCCAAGGACAAGTTAACATAATTTTTACCTAATATTTGCAATAAAAGCTACAGGGTGTTGAACACATCGGCTCAAATTTGAACAAGTTTAAATGAATAAATATCTTTTTTTTAAATGGTACACCCTGTATATTTTCATGTTATTTAATAGAGTAATAAAAACCCTAAAAGTTTTGTTCAATATATCCTTTACCTATTTATAATAGTTTTTGAGATATTTCAGTTTTTCTTATTTTCCATACTTTTTTACAGAAATAGTCTTCATTATCATAGTAGCCATGTAAAATAATAAAAAGAAACTACAGACACAAACAGAATGTGGTTAAATATGATGAAATACATTATTCGTTATATTACAACGGCAATAGTTTAATTAAACATAATGTGAAAAAATTAACACAACAATAACGACAAGGCAAATACATATTTACTTTTATACTAAATTGAAACAAAAAAATTACCTATTAAATACTGAGATTAATTATTTTTTTTAATGAGTGTTCAAATAAACGACCCTCTTGTGCAATGCACAAATTTAGTCTTTTTTGCAGATTTTCTCGGACCCTGGACAAAATTAGTGGCGTTATTGTTCTACAGGTATCCCTAATCCTGTTTCGCATATCTTCCACTGTTGTTGGTGGATTAACATACACCTTATTTTTAATATAACCCCATAGGAAGAAATCTAATGGGGTGATGTCGCAAGACCTTGGTGGCCACTCAATGAAACCCCCACGTCCAATCCATTGTTGCGGATATCGTTGGTCCAAAAATGCACGAACTTCACGATGGTAACGCGGAGGCGCACCATCGTGCTGGAACCACATACTGTCGAGCTCATCCCTATCGAGACCTTGAAGCAGTTGGGATAGTTCTTCTTGTAGAAAGTTCAGGTAACTAGGGCCATTTGGTGGTTCATTAAAAAAGTGGGGTTCAATAATTCGATTATGATGAATAACACACCAAACATTTAATGACCAGTGGTTTTGATGTTGCACCTCTCTAATCCAAAATGGGTTTTCTGTGGCATAATAATGCATGTTGCGTCTATTTACGGCACCGTTACTTCTAAAAGTAGCTTCATCACTAAACATTACCTTGCATAATAAATTTGGATTTAATTGAATCTCCGCATTTATTGTACGACAAAAGTTTACACGACTTTCAAAATCCTGTCCATGCAATTCTTGGTGTAATTCCATGTGATATGGATGATACCAGTATTTCTTGGTAGTACGATTAGCGGTGGATTGTGATGTTTCACATAATGCTGCTAACTGACGGCTACCAATATAAGGATTTTCCTGAACATTTAACAATACTTGTAGTTCTTTTTCTTCATTAGTTACTGGTTTGTTGACCACTTTACGTTTTGGATAATCAATAGTACCAGAAGAATCAAATCTTTGCATTAAGTTTTGAAAAGTATGGGTATTAGGCTGGCGTCGATCAGGATACTTCATTTTGTAAATTCTTTGAGCAAGAAGGCAATTTTTTTGAGCCTCTCCTATTGTATAAATCATATCTATTAACTCGTTCTTTGGAAAATTCATTTTACAATATAAGATGAATGCGGTTATAAATTTGACACACAGAAAAATGTTCTTTTACATTGTTTTTGCAATGGCTACTATGATAATAAGACTATTTCTGTAAAAAAGTATGGAAAATAAGAAAAACTGAAATATCTCAAAAACTATTATAAATAGGTATAGGATATATTGAACAAAACTTTTAGGGTTTTTATTACTCTATTAAATAACATGAAAATATACAGGGTGTACCATTTAAAAAATATATATATTTATTCATTTAAACTTGTTCAAATTTGAGCCGATGTGTTCAACACCCTGTAGCTTTTATTGCAAATATTAGGTAAAAATTATGTTAGCTTATCCTTGGCCTTGCTAAATTCCAAATTTGAATATATTTGTCACAAAATTGAAAACGTTATTTAGGATTGAATTGATGCTTGAAAATGTGACTTTTTTTCTTTAAACTTAATTATCTCAGAAACTATAAAGTTTTGTTATAGTAAACCCTTAATAAAAAAGATTTGAAATTATAAGCTAAATCGAAAATACGATTCGTATATAGGGTATTCTATTTAAAAAAATACAACTTTATGCTGTCCTAGTTTTTTGGCTCACCCTGTAGAGTCCTAAATATTTTTAAAATCTGCGTAAAAATAAACTGAATCAAATAATAAATATAGTTTCTTTGTAAATTTCACCGAAAAGGCACAAACTTACTTCATCCAATCGTTGACTCACCCTGTACGTGACGTGGCAAAGCTACAGTAGTACAACGCCATCTTGTGAGGAGTAGCGGATTACGCAAAAACATCAATGCTTTGTTAAAAAAATATACAATGTCATGTTGTAGCAAGTAGCAGAGAAATTATGTGAATTACATGTTTATGTCACTTATTGTACTTTTAATATAAATTTCATGTCACTAATTACAGTTAAAAATGTATGTCAGTTATTCTGTTTCATCATTTGTCTTGATTTATATTGTAAATATTAAAATGTAATCAAAATAAACTATGCAGTTGGATTGGTGGTGCTCGCAAGCAACTGTTGGTACGCTGGTCATAGTTAGGAGATTTCTGTTCTAAGTTATCAATTTGATGAATAATCGTTGCAGTGAAAATTCTTCTTCCATGCAGCTTAAAAAAACCGGGGTCATAAATTTTTAAAAATAAATTGAAAAACTAAGATAAAAATGTAGACATCAATGATAACTGAAATCTTTATAGATAAAGTTAGTTTGTTACATTAAAAGTAATAATAATAAGATACTACAAACTTTTACAGTTGAAAATATAACTTTGTTCGGAGAACTTTCAGTCCAAAGAATAAAACAAACTCTGGACAATGGACGGTAAGTGAAAAGTTTGTTTTGTGTTCCACTTCATATCTTTCGTAGTAGTGGGCACTTTAAAATTTTAGTAAGGTACATAAAGCACATTTAAATTATAGACCTTACTGCTCATATTTCTTTTTATTTAAAAGTTTAATCACCATAAATTTAAATTTGGACATAGAGGAGGCAATAAAGAGCGTCGATGAGAACTCCAAAGTAGTTTTAAAAGAAAAAAATTACAATTCTTCAATTTATAGATGATTTAATTACCAAAGCGGAAAAAGAAAAAATGCAAGAATACTTTCGGGGTTCAAAATGAAAGTAAGTAAAAAGGTCAAAGTCATGGGTTGTCAGAAGACAATCAATAAAAAAATTGGATGTAAGACTTAGAGACAGACAGGAACACTGGAAGAGATCGAGTAATTCTGCTGATTACTATTAATTTCTAAAGTTTTAGTTCCCCAATTCGAATGAAAATTCCAATACTAAGGGACGAAATTATGTAAACAAATTATCTGTTGTTGAGTTCAGGAGATTCCTACAAAATTTGTTAGTAGGTAGTTTCTTTAATTGTATTAAAATTACATTAATTTGGAAAAAAAATCTAGTCAACTCAAAATAACTAATATATACGTATATATACAGGGTGGCGCAATATATATATATATATATATATATATATATATATATATATATATATATATATATATATATATATATATATATATATATATATATATATTGTCGTATTAGCCAACATCTTACCGCCTTTCTCCGGCCAGATTTAACTTCAAATACAAGTTCCGAGAATTAATAAGTACGACGACGGGTGTCTGGGAAGGTACCAACTAGAATCCCACTGACGAGTCCTATAGTTGGTACCGGGACGAAACACCCACATTTTTGAGAGAAATTCGAATAATACTTTAACCCGATTGCGACACGGCAGGTCTTTTCTAGGTTTTCCCTGCCATAATAGCCCTTTGATGACGAGAGTGACCCGATGAGAGAAACAGATAGTGACAACCCATACGAGTGACAAGGAAAGAAAACCGAACTTGTTTGTAATGTAGGAGTGTACAGGGATACGTCGATAAGTAGTCGCCCACGACTTGCTCTTATATTACAACATGGCATCCCTGTAGCGGACGAGTGCAGCGGGTCGCAGCTTCGTTGAAAGATAGACCCCTGCATGGAAAAGCATTAAGAAATGCTTAAGAACCCACAACAAAACGTGACGGAAAGGGATAACCGGCAAGAAAATAGTTGAGCTACCAATCGAGGGGTATGACATATAGCAACAAACATATTAAGTCCGGTGAGGCCCAAGTCACGATGTGGCTAATACAGAATTTCGGGGTGTTAGTCCCCGTAGTTTCTGGGCATCCAACGTTCAGCGCTTCGTTCAAGATCAAGACTTAATATCTCGAAGAACGACGAAGTTGTCTGGCCTAAAGGAGGGGGTGTCGTATTAGCCAACATCTTACCGCCTTTCTCCGGCCAGATTTAACTTCAAATACAAGTTCCGAGTATTAATAAGTACGACGACGGGTGTCTGGGAAGGTACCAACTAAAATCCCACTGACGAGTCCTATAGTTGGTACCGGGACGAAACACCCACATTTTTGAGAGAAATTCGAATAATACTTTAACCCGATTGCGACACGGCAGGTCTTTTCTAGGTTTTCCCTGCCATAATAGCCCGATAATGACGAGAATAACCCGATGAAAGAAACAGATAGTGACAACCCATACGAGTGACAAGGAAAGAAAAACGAACTTGTTTGTAATGTAGGAGTGTACAGGGATAAGTCGATAAGTAGTCGCCCACGACTTGCTCTTATATTACAACAATATATATATATATATATATATATATATATATATATATATATATATATATATATATATATATATATATATATGTATATATAAATTCCATGTTCTTTGGAGATCTCTGCACTTTTTAGCATGAGAATAATATTTATCAACGGTCTTAGTCCGCATAGCCGAGAATTTCTTATTTTATTTTAAAATTACACAGACGTCAACTTCTCTTTTTATTTTTATATTTGTTGGCTTAAAAGATACACAACAGCTCTCTTGGGAAGATCGTTGGTGCGATACTGAACTTCAACTGTGGAATTCAAGGTTAGTTTAGTTGCCGATGCCGAATAATGTGACCTCTATCCTTGAAGTAGCAAGTTCGTGTATCGAGTTTTGATATATTTATTTTTTAATTTACCGTCGCGCCATCACGTGGCGGTTTTATACAACATTTGTTGATTTGTGTTATTCTTATGTTATTGAGTGAGCCAGCGAGATATCGCCACTGTGTCCTATTTACTATTTTTCAACTGTGAAGTCTGTTTATATGTCACAGATACGAGATGGTGGTTTGTACCGAATGCGATGGCCTGACGAGTCCCATTCTAGGACGAAACAGTGCTGTCGTCATTTTTCGGACCCGGAGTTTTTCCATATTCTTTGGAGATCTCCGCATTTTTTAGCATGAGAATAATATTTATCAACGGTCTTAGTCCGCATAGCCGAGAATTTCATATTTTATATCATATATATATATATATATATATATATATATATATATATATATATATATATATATATATATATAGCAAACAGGATAAAAAGGACGGACATGCTTGGGACGGGGTTCAATTGGTGCTATCTGGTCAATTGGTTCAATCTGTTCGATCGGTTGAATCCTGATGCTAGTCTATCGCGACTTAGTTAATGGTTAGTGAAGCGAGAATCCCAAGCATGTCCCAGTCCTGAGCAGGTCGACGAAAGAGTATACTAGTGACAACCCCCGTGAAGAGTGCCAGGAAGATAACCTTAATGTAAGTCAAACATCTAGTCACAATTATGTATAGTCCAAAATGTTAATTTTTAACTAAACTATTTTTTTTATATAATCCGTGGTAAAGAGTTTATTTTGAGTGCAACCTCTGAAGACCAAATTCCTAAATGCTACGTCCCTAGTCACACCTCAAAACTGGGCGTGACAATATATATATGTAGATCTATTGGAATCTCATTATAAAATTATTGTGTAGTATACAGAATGACTCAAAAAAAAAGTTTCACACCAAAATTGTCAAAATTTAAACCGAATACCCTATATATTATTATATATTTTGATATCCCGAGCCAAATAAGGGTAAGTTGATGATATGTTTCATATATCTGAGACAAGTCGTTCTTGAGATATTTAATTATTCTTAAAGTTGTAGTACCAAATTTATGAGACTTGCCTGGCTTGCCTATTCAAGCTATATGTTTTAAATTGAATTTTTTTATTTAGTAAAATGATTGCAATTGCTTGTAAAATAAAAATGATCTTAAAAAATTAAACAAAGTTAATACAAATTTAGATTTGATATTTATTGATTTATACGACGATTCGAAATTTGTTTATGGGTCCTAGAAATGTTAGGAGATGATGAACATTTCTTTGATCTAACTCTTTCTTTCTTGTGAATAAGAAAAAAAAACATTATACGATTTCTTGATACATGTAATCAAACGAATATATCGCATTATAGAGATGAATCCACTTTCCATAATAACGGAGTAGTCAACAGGCATAATTTCCATTATTACAGTGATGAAAATTTGAAATATTTAGAACGGTCGATCGTT
Organism: Diaprepes abbreviatus; assembly: GCA_034092305.1. Lineage (NCBI taxonomy): Eukaryota > Metazoa > Arthropoda > Insecta > Coleoptera > Curculionidae > Diaprepes > Diaprepes abbreviatus. The sequence goes on from JASJET010000054.1 coordinate 15,598,141, forward strand.
AGCACAGATGGTCTGACATAGCGAGGGGTGGAATAATTGGAACATATGATAAGTCCATAATTTTCATTTGTCACTTAAACGACGCCATGTTTCTTAGATCTTTTAGGTGCAATTTAGCCATATTTACGAAGAATGTTTCATTGAATTTTTTAGAAAAATGTGGCTGCAACAAGACTGTGCTCCTGCGCAGTTCCACGTTAACGTCAGAAATGAGTTAGGTACTAAATATCCAAATAGGCGAATAGGGCGTAGAGGAATACAATACTGACCAGCATTATCTCCGGATCTAACAAGTATTGATTTTTATTCTTATTCGGATATATTAAAAAAGTAGTTTATCATATACCAATAAGGATACCCGAAAATATAAAATAATGGAAAAGAACAGTGTTTCGCTCTATATGTTAATTAAAGTTAAATAGTCATTTCAGAAAATAGTTTTTATCTAATAAATTTCAATAAAGCGTATTAGACAAAATGACTGTTTTTTTTTGATTATTATATTATAGTTTTCTCTTGATGTGAGCCCTTTTAAAAACACATAATATATAAACATATAAATTTAAAATATTTTAATAACCGTCATCTAAAGTTCAAAGGTAAATTTAAAAGTAAATAAACATATAAATCCAACCTCAAACTGATAACACTGTGTTAATTTCAAGTCTCTTGGTGATGACGTCACAAATTTGTGGTAGGTCATTGTATTGTAGGAGTCATTGGTCTAACATAACAACTTTGTGCTAATGTTTGTTCCTATGAAGGAGTTTTGGGCCCACGGCGGACCAACCGATATCCTTAGTTTTACTCTACATATATAAATAAATTCCTTAAACTGATAGAAAACAAAATGTATGATATAATATTAATATTTTCAGGTCTGCTACAGTTTAATAGACGCAGCTCTATGGTATTGTTCTTTATAACGACACATGGTCGAAGTAAATTCAAATTTTTTACTGTGACATTGCGTTCCCACAATGATCAACCCCCTTTTTTTTTATTAAATATGTTTTCCCTTTAATTTTAATTACTTCCAACTTTAAAAACAAACATTAAAGCGGTTTCCCTTTAATTAATTAAGACCCAAAGCGGCTTCAAATTTACATAATCAGATTATACCTTTGTTATTTTTTGCGGACGAGGCAAATTTTGTTTTTGGCTTTAAAGATGCAAATACAATTATTATTATTATTTTCCACCGCAGTATATTTTATTATGGGAAAAGGGTCGCAAATTTCAAACCACAAATTTTATAAAACGTTGGTGTTACGTGGGATTATACTGGGGTAAAAATTCATTCTATGAAAATTCAAGTAAATAAATATCAATGCTTTGGGCCGTTTTTTTCATTCCTTTCATTTAATATTCTCCGAATTAAAAATAAATGTTAAAAATAATGAAATTGGGGCCTTGAGATGTGGGAAGATAAGCAAAGGACGAAAATGTATTGGAAAATTCAGAGTAACGAGATCAGCAACACTTTAAAAATGAGACTTGGATCCAAAACATGTGGCTTAATTATCTGATATCTTAGACTAGCTAAACAAATCGTTATCGTAGGTATGATATGCGTATATATATATATATATATATATATATATATATATATATATATATATATATATATATATATATATATATATATATTGTATAAATAAGTGCTCAGACTTAGTTTTATTTGAGATAAAACAGAAGAAATCAGACACAGAAAGGTTAAATGATGTATTTTAATGGTTAATATGCCAGTAGATTTGGTTTAGAACAGGATAAAATTAGATTTAAGTATAGTATAAGATGTATTGTTTAAATCGTAGTATAAATAAATAGACAAAGTCTTAAGAAAAAGACAATAAAATCCGAAATTCATGAATAAGTAAAATAATTGAGATAAATTCTTAAAAAAATATGACATATTTCTTTCTATAAAAACTAAAGTTAATTAAAAAACAATATAAAAAGTATTGTACTAGTTAGAGTAAGGGCTAATACAAACAAATATATATATTTAAATGAATAAAAAGAGTGTGGATGCTTTTAAAAAGCTAATAATGAAGTGTTATACATAGTCGCTTGTCCCTTTAAAAGAATCACTCATAAGACACAAAAGTGCGTGAAGTGGAAAAATTAGTGCAAATTTCAAACAAAAATACCGCGAATAGTGAAAAATAAACACTAATGTATGAAATATAAGAAGAAGGTTTTAGTTTTAAGAGTTATTAAAGAAATTATGTATAAATTAAAACCATATTTTATATAAAACTAGCAACCCGCCCCGGCTTCGCACGGGTGCAATGCTGATACTAAATACACTACAGAAAAACTGTGACTATTTATTTTATTTTTACAACAATTATTACATCGGCCTCCGACGCGCTATTTATAGGCACGCTGCCGCCGCCCCGGTCGGCCAGTACCGCCGCAAGCGCTACTTCCCGCAATTTTAAATCTGTAATATCTTCGAAAATATTCATTTAAATCTTGTGCTGTAAAGGACCATATAGATCTATATTAAATCAACAATGTATTTAAGCTATTTAATTGGATAAGGATTAATGCTGTATTGGTTAAAATCGCTTCAAAATTTGCCATTATTTGTCGTAAAAAGTAAATGACAAAAAAATGTTATTGTGGGATATCCATGAGAGATAGACATATATCATCGCGGAGTTTTCTGTAGACCTTTTCAATGTGTACAAATAATTAGTACATTATTTTGATAAATCTCGTAGGGTTCAGCCTGCGTTTGCAATGTAAGCGGAAAAAAATATGATAATTAACGACATCACATTAGAAACCTCAAAAATAACAGTATTTCTCCACTATTTAATGGATGTTATTATACATATAAACCTTCCTCTTGAATCACTCTATCTATTGAAAAAAACCGCATCAAAATCCGGTGCGTAGTTTTAAAGATTTAAGCATACAAAGGGGCATAGGGACAGAGAAAGCGACTTTGTTTTATACTATGTAGTGATTATAGAATGTAATATAGATTTAATTAGTTTATAAGGCAATTTTGGCACTAATATATCAAGAAAATTTTGCTAAATAAAAGGGTAATAATATTAAAGCAACAATAAACATTTTAGAGCTGTTATGAACAAAATTTGATTAAAATTGTCATAAATTTTAAGGTGCAAAGTGTTAATTTTTATCAATTTTTATATATATATATATATATATATATATATATATATATATATATATATATATATATATATATATATATATTTACTGGTAATAAAATGGGAGTGTTATTGTGTTTTAAATAGTCGTTTTATTATGGAGCGATACACCAGCAGTCAGTAAATTAACATCATCAACCTGAAACTTATGTGTTTTCCTATATTATCACTAGGTAAGTAACACAGATAATGTAAAACAGGTGGCGCCTATTGAGTAATCAAAGCAAAGCACAACTTTAGAGATACGGACCTAGCCTTCGACATAGGCTGTATTCTTTAGAGCAATTATCAAATGATCAAAGTGAAAAGATTGAAACTGATATCTTCATGTTCTTTTGAATATGCATTTACCTGTCATTAGGTCGAAGTGGTCATGATTATTTCAAGTGATAGAGCTGAAAGTGATAATGATTCAAAAAATAGCCCTATATTGAACTGCCGTACGCATCCGTTGCTGTACCCTGTAAGAAGGTAGAACGCAACACTATATATATATATATATATATATATATATATATATATATATATATATATATATATAGTGTGACTTTTTGAGAAGTGCATTAAACTCAGATTGGATGATTTTTTGAAAGAAAATAAAATTTTGTCTCTTTCTCAGTATGGATTTCGGTCGGGAGTAGGCACGGAGGATGCAATAGTGCATGTAACGGATTATATAATTCGTGGGTTTAATACAAAATTCAAGACACTGGGGATATTTGTTGATTTGTCTCGTGCAAAATTACTGAGGAAACTTGAAAGTATTGGCATTCGGGGTATCGTGTATGACCTGTTTGAGTTATATGTAACTAATCGAACACAGAAAGTGAGAATAAATGAAACACTAAGTAAAACAGGTAATGTGGAGTTTGGGGTATCGCAGGGTACAGTATTGGGTCCTATCCTGTTCTCTCTCTATATAAATGATCATTTTACTGTTCTTTAAAGTGAAAATAGTGAATGTATTTGTTATGCTGATGATACAGTTATTTTAATTAAAGGTAAATCTTGGCAGGAGGCATTTCAAAGAGCAGAGGATTACTTTTCGAGGGTACGATTGTAGATGGATCAGAATCTTCTGACTATTAATGTCAGTAAAACTATCCATATGGCCTTTTCTATGAATAATGGAGTTAATACTGTATATCTTAATCTTTTAGTACATAATTATGAATGTAATATGGGTGAGAAACAGTGCGGATGTATTGAGTCTGTGGCAGCGGAGGACAAGGTTAAATACTTGGGGGTGTTCATTGACCGGAATCTCAGATATGATGCTCACGTAAACTATATCACTAAAAAATTTCGAAAGACTATATACAAGTTCTACCAACTGAGAGAATTCCTGTCTTTGAAACTATTGCGAATGACTTACCAGGCTTTGATTGAGTCAGTCCTCGCATATGGTTTGAATGTTTGGGGTAGTGCATGTGGTAGCATTCTTTTCCCCGTTGACTGTTACTCAAAAATATATAATAAAAATATTCTTAAATAAATCAAGGAGGTTTCCATCAGACTTGAACAAGCTGACTTTTTAACTATCAGACAATTGTATTTTAAAAATGTTTTAAAATTTATGAAGAAGTGTGATGAATATAAAAGTCCGATTATGCACAATGTTCATACCAGGTCTGTTCACAATGGAGGCCTTACCTTTCCTGTGGCATTATACACGGCTTCGCAGAGGCATATTATGTATATCGGTCCAAAGTTATTTAATTTGTTACCTTTAGAAATAAAATATATTGTAAATGTATATTGTTTTTGTGTGAGAATATCTACGTGGATAAAAGCAAACCAACATCAGATTGTTAATGCAGTGTCATTATTAAATTAGTATTGGAAATGGAGATGATTTTAGGTATTGTTTTTTTGTGTTAATATTTTTGAATATGATTGATATGTATGTATGTGATGTTTTCTCATTAAATAGGTGTAAGTTTAATTTATTTAATTAATTTTAATTTGACTTGAATTTTAATTGTTTTATTTTGTGACAGTGTATTAGAAAGTAAGCGTTTGTTATTTGACATCCAGACAAGCTGCTTGTAGCTTATGGATTCAAAAAATACATGGATGTAGAAAATTATTGTAACTTTCTTATTTAGTGGTAATAAAAATTATTATTATAATTATTATATATATATATATATATATATATATGAATTTAAACATAAAAATTATCGGGTTTCTTATTAGATACAAATCTATTTCAGCCCACTCTTGTTGCCCCGGGTCATGTTGCTCCAAATGAACTTTGTACTGCTATTTCTTTAAAGTTGGTACCCCTTTAAAATTAGTTTCGACGTCTGGAAAGAAGAAGCGTGATAACCAAACATGGGGCTTATATATAAAATGGAGGCCAAGATTGAATAATCTTACCAGCGTTAACGATTTTCATGCCTTGATTTACCTCTAAAGTATACCATAAAAATATTTTTTAACATATTGTTCGAACAACATTTCTTTGTGCTTCTTTCCTTTTTTGAGCAACAAATCGAAGGTAAACCTATTAGCTGCTTCATTAATTTCTGAAAGTGGCTCATTTTTTTAAGGATTATCCATCATAAGTTCACAAAAGAATGGCTTTTTACGAATTTATTATAAGCTTTTCTGTAACCAATAACACGTCAAGCAATAAACCACGCGAGGCGTTTTTATTTTGCTTGGATGAATGGACCACGAGCGCTGTGGCTTCTCTCAAGATAATATGGCAAATTTAACTTCATAAAGAGGTATTTTATATGAATTTTTTGGCAATATTTTTTTTTATAATATGTATATTGTGAAACGAATAATTTTTCTAATAATACAGTTTTTAATATCCGACAATACTTGAATTGATTATTACCAAATTTTGAAATAAGCAGCATTTTTACCTCTTTGAGAAAATCGATTTATGGAATATAGCTTTTGGGATACAGATTGTTTCATTTTATAAGGAAGGTACGCAAAGTGTTCGACCCAATTTTGGGAAACTCAGAAGACACGAGAATAAGAGATACGTATTTTTTTTTAAATATCTCAAGTTTTAATTAAGATATCTTTACCCAATGCAGTGGAAATTCCTTGTTATTTGAAACGAAGTAAAACTATCATGTTTCACCTCTATGTATATTATCCCTTATTTTTATAAGGGTAAACCTTTAATTCAATGACGTATTTTCATTCAAAAATTGCGATATTAACTGGAAGATTTCGAAAATATTTTTTATCAATAACATAAGCGACTAAAGTTAACATTTTTCAGGGTTTTTGAAAAAGAATACTAATGAAAGGGAGTGAATCACTCCAAATTAAGTTTCTTTCTTATGATCTTTAATGACTCCTTAACAGAAACCTTCGTGTATAAGCTTTTCACATCAAAGGTAATCCGAAGATCTTCTGATTATACTTCCTTCGTATAATTTTTACGAAATGTTGCAAGTTCCAGTCTTAAGATGATGTATTTTCCTGTAATTCTTTCAGGATTGGAAGGAGGGACATGGCAAGCTTGGCAGTCGGAGAGTTCCGGGAACTCGTGATAGGTCGTAAAGGCATGTCTTGTTTATGTATCTTTGGAAGTTAATAAAGATGTGGAGTTTGGTTGTGTTACGTTAACTTAGTCCACGTCTTCTCATGAATATACTCTTCGTGTTTCTTAAGAACGCAATAGATTCTTCTTTCAATTGTAGGTTTAAGATCTTTAGCAAGAGATGAATATTTTCCTTTCCTTAGAACTTCGTCAATTTTTTGGTTATATGTCTCAAAAATTTATTACTGCTGTGGCATATCTTTTATTAGCTGGAAGAATCTTAATACTGGAATTTTTTTGTAGGTTAACTAGGGCAGTTTTCTCGTCCTTTTCTTTACCCGTTGGTATAATATTAATACATACTGGAATCTTTCTGTAGACAGTTACCTCTTCTTTGTTAATGTTTGCCTTTGCTTTTCCAGATTTTTGTCTCTCCATCCTGAATTCATCTGTGAAAGGATCTTCGATATATGTTGAATACTCGGCGTTAATTATGTCGAGAATAAGAATCCCTTTCAGAACAACTGTGAAGCTTAAACTTCTGGCTAGCAATGGGTTTTCGTCTTTGGTTAATTCTTTTACACATGGGTTAACTATTGTCTGCTGACCTTGAAATGACTGTTTTCTGTTTTCTGTCATTTTTAATATAAATAGTTGTGTTACTTAAAATCTATTCAATTTCGCTTGACAAAAAATAAAGACATGTTATGTTATGTTTTTTTACGTGCCTTGAGAAATTGAAAAAACACCTGGTACTATTCGAATTTCACCTTAAGTTCATTATGGTTAATTTAGTTAATTTTACTTTGAGCATTTTTCTTATATCCTTCTAATAAAAGCCTACTATTCGTAGCATTTTGGCCATACTATATTATTAGCCCCGTCCCAATGTTCTGCTTCTTTGCAAATTTTCTTCCAAACTAGATTGTTTTCTTTATCATTCTGAAATTTGCTTATACCCATGCAATATAAATACGATTTAAGTTAATTTTATTATAACACAGTTACAGACAAAGCACTATCTCAGATTGCAAGAATACCAGGAAAGGGTGCAAGCCTTTCCTATGGTAGTGCACCGCTATCTGTAGACCGGTTTCGAATTTGTTAGTTCTCGTCAGTACAGAATAGGCTAGCGCATTTGAGTATCGGAAAGGTAAATCCTTTAAGCAGCTTATATTAGACAAAATATGAAATCTAATACAAGTGGCGCTATCGGTCATTTTATTATTAATTAAAACGTTTCAATTTATTTATTTTTTACACCATCTGCAGAATAACAATTAAACACTAAAAATGGATTCAAATGTAATTAATTTTTATATGTTTCAGAAAATTTAAATAATAAATTGCATTTACGCTGGTAAACGTATCTAATTCATAATCAAAGTCAGTGAAGCTATCTTCGCTCAAATTAATTATAATTGGTTCCTCTATCTCACCGATCATGAGATAGAGTTTCCACATTTTCTTTTATTCTTTTATTATACGAATTTTTCCCAATTTTCTGCAGTAACTTTATTCAAAAAAATCTTTCAAAAGTTCAGTTAAATTACTAATTTTGTAAGTTGTGTTATTTCTAGCAACTCTACTTTTTACTTGAGAGAGATATTTCCTTCTCCAACGGACATTTTTCGAACGATCAATAAAAACTGGTTTTTCTCAGCAAAAATTAAGTTCTCTGAGCAATTTTCAGAGCTCAGTTCTCTTAATTTCAGGTAAATCCCGATCTTCATTGATTTTAGTTAGAATTTTGTCGACGGTTGGGATCTGCTTCTCATAATAAAATGTATGTAAAACTCCTTTTATTTCAGTTTACATCTCTTCTTCCAACGAGGTTTTTCGTCTGCCTGTGATCGAATATGTCGTTTTTTTCTGCTTCAGTATTCGTTACCTAGTAGATCTTCCAACTGCTGTCATGCTGGAACACATCGCAATAGAGCTTTTAACATTATTATCTAAATATTGATATCTTAAAGCATCATAAACATTCATCGTAATAAGTTTTTCATTGAGGAAAAAATGCCCTGGTTTAACGATTTTGGAATATATATAGATGTGGAAGCCATATCTTTTGGGTATCTCACTAAACTCAAATAATATATAAAAACAAGCACAAACAAGATAAATCACTAAGGACACACTGTAAGGTGTACTTTGCTCACTGACAGAAATTAAATTTAACTATCAGTACTTTTATTGTTGCAGTAAATTTATAATTTTTTTTTAATTTTAAGTTTATAATATTTAAATATAATTATATATAATTAGATTTACGGCAGTTCTCAGTTATCTGCAGCACTGGAGCAGGTACGTGGGAGGTTTCGATAATAGCTTTATTACTTTTTCTAGTTCTTAAATAGAGTATAAGAATGTGTATGCTTGCGATCGCCCCTCCTCTTCCCGAGAGCTTTGAGATCAGAAAAATAGATCCGATTCTGCCTCTTGCCATGTCGGCAACTTGTTTTTTCTTGTGATCACCCCCCCCCCACTTTCCAAGAGCTTCAAATTCGGAATAGATCCGACCCTGCCTTTTACACCAGAAATGGGAATGTTGCTGGTATCTCCCCCCCCCTCGTCGACAACTTGCTTTCGCTTGCCATATTGTACTCTGGTGATTCCGCTCTTCTCCCTTAAAGAGAGAGGCTGGATCCGCTTCTGCGTTGTATCATGAAGTATTCTATTCATATATTCTATCTTGTAAATGATACCTCACTGGATGAAGTGAACGAAAAAAATTTACTTTTTCACTCAGGGACGTACCTTAAGTTTTTTTCTCGTGCTGCCTCAAACTTGTTTTTGGGTTACCGGAAAGAGTGTGCCTGTAAAAAATCATTGCACAAGAATAAAAAATGACAAAGTTAATATGGTGTGACTTAGAGGCAGACGGATATTATGAAACTATAACATTTCCTGGCTGGTTGCAGGACTCTAAAAATGTAAATAATAACAACAAATCCATTTAAAATATTAGATTTAATTCAGGAAATCCTACTTTGCATCATTAGTTTCAATTTATTTTAATATTTATAAAATTCCAAATTTAATTTAAAACATACGAGCAACGAGTAATACAAAGATTACTGGATAATAGAATTCCCAGATTGGAGATTTAAATAAAAAATTACCTATTTAAAAAAACCAGTTATTCTTCGGATGCGGATGTTGCGCTATTTTTCTTTTGTATTTTCAGGGATTTTCTCTTTACAAATTACAGACGTCGTGGAAAAGTTTCTCCAAGTTCAAAAATACTTTATAAACTTCATTTTAGTAATATACGATTTGTTTTGTATCAAATTAAATTTTATTGGATACCTGTCCAGCTGAGTTTGAACAAAGTGGATTTTAGCGTTCGAGTGGATATGTATAAAGTATGATTTATTAAACATACCCATTAGTTGTCATTTTATTTTTAGCTCACTAGTATTTGTTTATACCATTTATTAAACAACAGTATTTAACCAGTCAGTTTATTCAGTGATTTAAATAGAATTTATTGTGAAAGATTTTTAAAATTATAGTAAACATAAAAATATCGCTGCATAACTTTTAGGATGGTAATCTGTTAAAATAAATATAAATCTGTAAATAAATAAAAATAAAAAAATGTGTTATTTTAAATCAATTAAAGTATTGTCACAGTACAAATAAAATTGCTAGTAGGTTAATTCAACTTTGTGCCAACCGAATCATTAAGGGATTTTTTAAAGATTTAATCATAATTCTAGCCTAAAATAAGTTCAGTAATGACACGAAAATCACGATGAGACATCGTCTGTGCTGCTAATATTGAGAATCTTATACTTTTATTTATATTTTATAATTTTTGATTATGGTTTAAAGTTTTTGTTTTTATAATATTTTATATAAACTTTAAAATATCGATCAACAATGCCGAACAAGAAAGGTACTTTTATGGTGTAATAGAAATTCTCATTGAAACTTATTCACAGCATCTTGGGGTCAATCAGGACCGATGCCCCAAGATATCCTAGATTTATATATATATATATATATATATATATATATATATATATATATATATATATATATATATATATATATATATATATATATATATATATATATATATATACCCCCCCGCCACAATGATACGGCAGAGGTACATGTTTCGTCTCTACTAGACTCATCAGGGTACCAACATACACCTATCTGTGCAAAGGATAGATCGGAAGGAAGCATGCAACACTGAACGCGGCTTCACCGACCTCCCGCCGGATGGCGTATATATGTTTATGCGGCTTTCACGGATTCCTCCGTGTGAGATGCAATAGCAGTGGGTATATCCACATTATGCCATTGTAATGCTGAAATCACATTCAGCAAACGTACAACTATATGCAACTCCGTGTATAAATGAAACAAATTGCAATCAGTAAATGCAAACTTCGTTCCAATCATATCCTTTCAGGAAAGGATATGATTGGAATTTTGACAAAATCTAACCTAATTTTCACGTTTTAAATACTTAAGAAGTATTTCAGTTATGTACTCGAAATCTAGAGTGAAGTGAAACAATAAGTCATATTTTATATTCCAATTATAATAAACTTGCTATATTATACAGGGTGTCCAAAAATTAAAACTAATCAAAAAAGAACTTTAAGTGGCTATAACTTGATTAATTTAAATAGAACCCTATAATTTTTTGCCTATGGCATTTGAAAATCACAGGTAATTTACAACTATAAGAATAATAATCAGAAATATCTTTACAAATATTTAGAAACTCGGAACGCGATTTATAGTCGTCCAAGAGGCTATAACAGCAATAATGGTAATAACATATTGACGATAGCACAAAACAGAAGCAAAATATTTATAGTAGATGTTCGAAATGTCGACTATCCATTTCCAAACACTTACATATTCTTTTTGAAAACCACTGCTCACTCTGGATAACATTTGCGGGGTTACAGTTTAAAAAGCGTCTCTTATGCGTATTTTCATATCTTTGGGTGTTGTAGGGGGCGCATTGCAGACAATTACTTTTATGTATCCCCATAAAAAGAAATCTGGTGGAGTTAAGTCCGGAGATTGTGGGGACCAATTTTGAAATCCGTCTCTCCCAATCCACCTCTTTCGAAAGTTGATATTCAAAACTTCGCGATGATAGTGAGGCGGAGTTCCATTCAGTTGAAGCCTAGTTCTAATATTTAAGAGGACATCTTCTAATAACATTGGAAGTTTTTATAAAAGAAAATTGAGAAATATCAAACCATTTAAAGGTCCTTCAAAAATGTAGGGTCCAATTAAATATGGACCCAGTATTCCTCCCCACACATTAACCGACCATCTTTTCATAACTCTGTATTTATACGGATTTGAATCAGAATAATAATGGAAGTTGTGTCTATTCACGAAACCATTGTTATGAAAAGTACATTCATCTCTAAACAATACATCATCATTCATTTTCTGCCACTTTATCTAACACCCACAAGCAGAATTCAGTTAGGTTGTCAAAACCATTTTCATGAAGTTCTTGGCAAAGCTGGATTTTATAAGGATGAAATCTGTATTTGTTAAGAATCCTTGAAACACTTGCTTGGCTAATGTTAGAATTTTCGGATATATAATTCTGACTAATATTGGGATTTTCGATCACTGAATCAAGTACAGTAAAAACATTTTCTTCATCTCCAGTGACAGGTTTTCTTATAATAGATTTTTTATAACTGACACTTCCACTTTAACGAAACTGGTTTAATAGTCTCACAAAAACGGTTGGTTTAGGATGGTTTCTTTCAGGAAACCTTTGAATATAGACTCGAGAAGCCAACAAACAATTTTGATGACATTCTCCAAAGATAAAAATTATATTAATACGCTCTTGTTTTGGATAAATCTTCATTTCAGCACTACAACGGCATAATGTGGATATATCCACTGGTATTGCATCTCACACGGAGGAATCCGTGAAAGCCGCATAAACATATATACGCTATCCGGCGGGAGATCGGCGAAGCCGCGTTCAGTATTTGCATGCTTCCTTCCGATCTGTCCTTTGCACAGCCAGGTGCATGTCGGTACCCTGATGAGTCTAGTAGAGACGAAACATGTACTTCTGCCGTATCACTGTGGCGGGGAGGGTAAGTTTTGACTTTCTCCTTGGTATGGTGGTACAGGTAGGCCATCACCTCGATGGTGGTGGAATAGGATAAATTGCGTTCTATAACAATTTATTCTAACTGTGCAACCTCAAACATAGAAAGGATATGATGGAGAAAAGTTTACATTTACTGTTCGCATTTTACTTCATATATACAGGGTGTCCAAGATAAGGATCCTAAGCATGGGGATCTCGGAAACAGTTGGAGATACGAGGTCGGTTAAATTAGAGAAAAGTTGCGCAATTTAGTGCTAAATTAAACGCAGTTAAAAAAATTTAAAAATTTCAAACAGTTCCGGAGATTTCCGGAAAAAAACGAAATTTGGCAAAATCGTTTTTAATTTTTGCAGGCTTTATTTAAAGAGATATCAGAAAATAAAAGGTAGATTCTCATTGCCACTTTCTATTTTTTATAATTTGGTCTAAACAAAATTTAAATCCGACGTTTCATTTCTGAGACACCATCATGAACTTTCATTTTTTATATGGAACAAAAAAAAGTATCCCATGTATTTGATAGCATTTTTTATTACAAATTCAACGGTGTATCACCCTTGCATATCGAATACGTAGTTCAAGTACTTTCCATAAGAGTTCCGTGAGAGCGAGAGAGAAAGGTATATCAGTTTTATAAAAGCCAATGAACTACACACTTGATATGCAAGTGTGATACACCGTTGAATTTGTAATAAAAAATGCTATCAAATACATGGGATACTTTTTTTTGTTCCATATAAAAAATGAAAGTTCATGATGGTATCTCAGAAACGAAACGTCGGATTTAAATTTTGTTTAGACCAAATTATAAAAAATAAAAAGTGGCAATGAGAATCTACCTTTTATTTTCGGATATCTCTTTAAATAAAGCCTGCAAAAATTAAAAACGATTTTGCCAAATTTCGTTTTTTTCCGGAAATCTCCGGAAGTGTTTGAAATTTTTAAATTTTTTTAACTGCGTTTAATTTAGCACTAAATTGCGCAACTTTTCTCTAATTTAACCGACCTCGTATCTCGAACTGTTTCCGAGATCCCCATGCTTAGGATCCTTATCTTGGACACCCTGTATATATATATATATATATATATATATATATATATATATATATATATATATATTGTCTTCTAAACTGAACATAAAATATCTGAAACATGAAATTAAGCTAAAAGTCAGGGTCAAATTTAACAAAAGGTGCTGAAATAACCTATTATATCAGACAAAAGGTTTTTTTTTTAATAAAAATTAAGAAGTAAATTAGATCTCCTTATTTTTTTTAATCTGACATGGCAATTTATGTTTTGAACGTAACCCTCCTAAGAATATTTTAAGCCTAAATCAAATTAATGGACCAGATGCGGCACGCCTACGAGAGAGCATAAAAAAATTTCTTTTGAATTTAATTTTTCTTTCCTTGAACTTCTCCTTAAAAAGAAAGGAGATTAATTTTGGTAATTACGTGATACCAGTAGAATGTTAATTGATTTTTAATGGGCGTTAATTTTGCTGTATTGAGAAAAGGCTTCAGTTAGACGTATGAAGTTATTTTAAAGTGTCGAAAGTAAAATTCGATCTTTTTTATTTTTCAATATCAATATCAATATCAGTAGAACATTGAACTCTGTTAATGCAGGAAACGATCATAAATTGGTTCTATCAAAGATTCGAATAAAGGTTACACAAAAGAAAAAGCAATTGGAAAAGGTTAGGATACAAAAAAAGAACATAGACTCTCTGTGGCATACGTCAACGAAAGAATTATATCAAAAAAGATTGATGGAAAAAATTGAAAGAAAACCAATAAATGAAGAGGAAGATATAAATCATAGCTGGGAAAAAATTAAGGAAAACATAGAAGATGCTTCAAATGAGTCATTGGGCACACATACAATTAAAATCAACAACAAAAATCCTAATAAAACTCCATGGTTCCGTAAAGAAGTTAAAGATAAGTGTAACGAAAAAATAAAAGCATATTTAGCATATAGAACGTCAAAAACGCCGGAAGCATACAATAGGTACAAACTAATTCGCAACGAAACTAATCTACTAGTCAGGCAACTAAAAAGTGAACATTGGGAGCAATTCTCTAAAAGAATGGAAGGAGACTTCTATAGTGTACAAAAACAAATGTGGCGGCTGATAAGACAACAGCGCAAAGAAGTATCTGAACTCTCTGAAACAAACAAAATATCAGAGGAGAAATGGATAGACTACCTAACAAAATTATTTGAGGGAGATGCTAACATTGGAAAAAACAACATACCAGCAATAAGGAATAATGTGGAAGTCACCATTCAAGAAGTAGAGAAAGCTATAAAATCCTTAAAAAATAGAAAGTCTCCCGGACAAGACGGAATTCATAACGAATTGTTGAAATACGGAGGACAGCGACTAACACAGGAACTCACAAGCTTCATTCGAAAAATCCTGACACAATGCAAAGTACCAGATAGGTGGAGAACCAGCACAATGATGCTTATGTTTAAGAAAGGTGACAAACAAGCACCAGGGAACTACAGGGGTATTAATCTACTGGACACAACTCTGAAACTCGTTACGAAAGTAATCAAAAATAAAATTAATTCGGTTAATACACTGGAAGACGAACAGCAGGGATTTAGATCAGGAAGGTCTTGCGTGGATGCAGTATTTATTTTACGACAGATAGTCGAAAAATCTATAGAATACAATAAACCAACATTTTTATGCTTTATAGATCTAACAAAAGCATTCGATCGCATAAAGCTAGATGACGTAATCCACCTGTTATATAAGAGAAATATTCCTATCAATATAATTCAGACCATCGAAAACATATACGCAAACAATAAACTTCAGATTCGCACTAACGGTAAATTATCAACACCCATACCAGTCAACAGCGGTATTAGACAGGGAGACTCGCTTAGTCCTTTGTTATTTAACATGATAATGGACGAAATAATAAAGGAGGTGCGACTTGGTAGAGGATATAAAATGGGTGATACAGAAATAAAAATTCTCTGTTACGCTGATGACGCTGTGATATGTGCCGAAAATGAAGACGACCTCCAGAGATTGTTAAATACCTTTAATCTTACGGGAAGAAAATATAATATGATTATCTCAGCCGACAAAACTAAATGTATGACAACCTCAAAAGAACCCCTCCGATGCAAACTAGAACTAGACGGTAAAATAATACAACAAGAAATGAGTTTCAAATATCTAGAAATCGATATAACTAGTTATGGCAACATCGAAGATGAAGAGGACAGGTGGCCTAAGCAAATAAAGTGGCGGGTTGTCTCAACGACGTGATCTGGCGAAACAAACACTTACAACAAGAAACAAAGGTTCGGATCTACAAAACCACAATTAGACCTATTATGACATACACCTCAGAAATACGACCAGAGACGACAAAAACGAAACAACTATTGGAGACTACAGAAATGAGAATACTTCGACGAATAACAGGAAAAACGCTACTAGACAGAGAAAGAAGCGATAACATTAGGCAATCATGCAACACAGACTGCATTAATGAGTGGGTCCTACAGCGTAAGACACAATGGAACAAACACATAAGCCGAATGACAGAGGATAGACTGGTAAGGATCGCACGAGATAAATCGCCTAGGGGTACACGCAGTAGAGGTCGACCACGGAAAAGGTGGAGCGATAATTTAAGTCCAGAATGAGGATAATCGAAGAAGGAACAGGTCAGGGACCTATTATAGAAGGTAGAAGAAGAAGAAGAAGAATAAGCTGTTTTGGTTATTGTTAACAATTTAAAATATAACATACTGTATAAAAGTGGAAAGATCCTGAATTGCAAAATTAAGAGGGATTACATTGTTTATCTGTGACTGGATCAATATTAAGATAAAAGGTAGAATCGTAGTGATCACCTTGGGGATCTGCTTTACTGTGGTCCATTTTGGTAGACCTCTTTTTGGTTATAATTTCGCCATGTAATGTCGATTTGGAGGCATATGTCTCTCATCTAGTCATCGTAATAAAAAGCCAATTCGAAGAGACGATTTCAAACGTCCTTCAGGAGGTACAAATACCATACAAAAAGTAAGGGAGAAATGTTAATCAACGTCATTTTGTAATAACCATAGAATTTTTTTTTATCAGAAACTAAATAAATAAAGAGCTCCCTTTTTTTAAGGTAAAACAATATCTTACCAACAAAGTTAAGCGTATGGGTGTCATCCTAGATAAAACATTCGGGTTCTCACTTAGGTAGATAAGTTCAAAACGCAATGCCATTTGTGTGGACAAGGAGTATTTTAAGCATGTGCTTCTTAGGCAATACTGCAAATGTCAATATTGTCCATTTTTGTGAGATTATACCCATCTCGTATTTAATAAACACACCAACACTTTTATAGTCTTATTCTTAACTAATTTGATTAACTCGTATGGACTTTCATCCGGTTTTAGTGCTTTGCCATTTTTTATATTTTTAATCACCTATTCCATTTCTTGTTTGGTATGGTACATCTCTGTATGTCATTACTGAATCCTTGTTCCCTCTTTCGTCATTTATAATTCTTGCACATATTCTTCCCATTTCTTTAAGTTTTCTTGATGGTTTAGAAAGATAAATTAATTTTTGTTATATACTACACTTTGTGTTTCTCGTTGCCCAAACCTATAAATTCTCTGATTTTTTAATCAGATAAAAGATAATTATTTTTTCTTTCTTCTAGGTCTTTAATTTCTTAGCTTTTCTATTCTATTTACTATTCTTTTGCCTTTTTTTAGATTTTATTTCGCTGTATTTTTCACTTTATATTTCTTTCTGTCTTTCAAAACCTTTTAGATTTCTTGAACCAACGCCTCTTTCTTGGTTGCCCAAACCTGTAAACTCTTTGACTTTTTTATTGAGATAAAAGATAATAATTTTTTCTTCCTCCTAGGTCTTAAATTTATTAGCTTTTCTATTCTACTTACTATTCTTTTTCCTTCTTTTAAATTTTATTTCGCTGCATTTTCCACTTTATATTTCTTTCTGTCTTTCATAACCTTCAAGATTTCTTGAAAACTCCTCTTTCTTGGTTGCTCAAACCTGTAAAATCTCTTCTTTTTATTCAGATAAAAGATAATTATTTTTTCTTTCTTCTGGGCCTCAATTTCTTAGTTTTTCTATTCTATTTACTATTCTTTTGCCTTTTTTAAAATTTTATTTCGCTGTATTTTTCACTTTATATTTCTTTCTATCATTCATAATCTTTAAGATTTCTTGAATCAACTATCTTCTTCTTAGTAATATTATGGATCTGAATCAGTTTTTCTGTACTTCGCATTAATAATGTTTCTTTTATCTTTTTCCATTATTCATATTACGAGGTGTATTATTGTTTATTTTTGCGATTTCCTTTAGATTTGTGTCAAAATCTTGCGATAATTTTTCTCTCACTATATTATCTTTAATCCTTTGTGCATCTATTTTTCCTGTTTGTGCTTTTAGTTTTACTTTGAATGTTATGGTCTGACCCAATGTCAACTCCAAGATATATCTTAACAAAGATAATGGAGTTTTTATATCGTTGATTTGTTAGAATATAATTGTTTTGGTTTCTGGCTATACATTTTTCTATGATTTAGTGATGTCCAAGTATAAAGCCTCTTTTTTTGTAATTAGAACTAGTTGTTAGTTACACTCATGTTTTTATAATAACAAAACTTAATACAAGATGTAATATGTCGCCTGTGCATGGAAGATAACTAGAAGACTAAATACTTTTTATGCCAATGCTTGCCGCATTGAGGTTTAGGCATAATAGCTTTGGAAAATACATACTCATGTCAGAGGACTTGAGTAAAACTTTCTGTAGTACAATTCTGAACTTCATTAAGAGGTTAGATGTGCTAGAAGAAACGCAGAGTGGATATGAAACACAATTATTCACTCACCATTGACCTGAGTGCAAGTATCCTTATCAACAAATGGGCGCATGCTCATATAGATTCCAGGTCACTCAGATATCCATCAAAACGACAAATCAGATCTTTGGGAAAAAATCGATAACGGAACGTATCTCAATTCTACTTGTTCTAATTTCTGTCGGAACTAAAACTATGGCCTGAAAGTAGATAGAAGTAATAGGACATTATTACTCACCATTCTTATTTATTCATGCATTCATTACATATATATATATATATATATATATATATATATATATATATATATATATATATATATATATATATATAATAGAGAGAGAGGGAGAGAGAGAGAGAGTACAATTCCTTTTTGTCATGAAATTTTTGGGACACGTCGTATATAAGAATACCTGAAATATATATTCCTGCCAAAGGAAACATTTTAAGTAAATACCGTTTTACAATTATAAATTAGCATTTTGTAATTAAATAGAGTTTCCCTGTTTTAAACGTCTATTTGCTTACAGATGAAGTTTAATTATCAATTTAAATTAATTTTAATGCCATAAAAGTTACATATCTGTTAGGTCTAAATTAAAGTTAGGTAATTAATCATTTTTTTGTTTTAACATCTGCGATAATTCAAGAATGAAGTGGCTGTTTGTACGTTCGTTTATTTTTCGATTCGATTCCTAAATTATCCATAATTTTCAGTAGTTTGCTTGTCGGTCTGCAAGAAGTTATCACATCAAGAGCTGGTGTAATTTTAATAAAACTCGATTATGTTAATATAGCTGTTTCTGGGTGTAATCTACAATTTGTTTTGTCTTTATATCTCTAAAAGTTCCAAAGTCATTCAACTTTAAAATAAAAGGAAAACTTGATGTTATCGTTCGTTGTTACTCCCTTACCGACTGCGCCTGTTATTTCCTCGCTTGAGCCTATCATTATGAAGGTACCCGCCATACTCAGGTTATTTCTCAGTTAACTGTGTGTACAGGTCTACGCGTGTGACTAAAAAATCTCGATGGGCGTTTTTGTGAGTCATTTTCGTTTAATTTAGATGTGTCATTCATATTCCCAATGGTATGGAGCGAACCAAGGCACCAAAATTGCTGGGGTATCAAGCAACACTTAGAAGATCATTAACTCTTTCTACTTTCCTTCAGCTATCAAACCCGTTTCTCATAGCGATGAGCTTCCAATCCCAGCGCCACCTAAAAATTGGAGTTTACATTCAGAAAACCTTAGCGAAGATGATTTACAATTAAATGCAGAAAAATACGGCACTGAAGGACCAGATTTTGATGAAATATCTACAGAACCGCACTCAATTGGTCTGAACTCAATAATTCCGTTCGTGATCTAAACATGTCAAAGAATCGGGCACAATTGTTGACGTCCAAATTAAAGGGTTGGAGTTCTCCTCAAAAATGGAGCAATTTTTTGTTATTGTCGCCTAGAACCAGATTTTTCTCTCTCTCTATGTAGCTCTTGTAAAATAGACTTATGACAACATGAAGACTTTGCTATCGAAGACACAATACCAAAAACATTTATGGAATATATGCGGTTCCAACAGCAATGGCATAAAAGAAATCTGATGTTTGGACAAAAAACACAACTTCTCAACCACTTGTAAATCCTAAACATCAAATTTGGAGTAATAAAAAATCTTCTTAAGGTGATGGAGAAAAGTGGTCGAGGTTTCCTTTACTTACTTTACAAATTCCCTAAGACCAGTGACGTTAAAATAAACGAGAGTTTATTTGATAGCCAATAAATAAAGCAGCTTTTAAAGCATCATGACACATCATGAAGGAAAGTTCGAATGGTGTGGAAAAAACTTCATGAAAGTATTTTAAAAAAGTCATTATTGAATTTCTTGGCAACAGAAAATCTGGGAACTATAGCCAACAAAATTATAAATCATTGAGATATAACTTGTTCCTAAAAATACATTTTCTTGATTGACACTTGGACTTCTTATCTGAAAATCTGTGCCTTGTGAGCGACGAACACGGTGAGCGATTCCACCGAGATATTTCGACAGTGGAAAAAGGTTATCAGGAAATATGGAATTCAAATATATTTGCCAGCTCTTGCTAGACACTAAAAAGGGACGTTCTCTAGCAAAATACAGTACAAAATCGTTAAATTTTACATTTTAATTTAGATTAATCTTTGCAGGTAAATTAAATAAAACAAAAAATATAAATACATATAATTTTTATCTCGTATTACAAAAAAACCTTACTCGTTACAAAAAATATGCTTTCAAATTTGAAATCAGAGCAAAATATTTCATAACCAACAGCCATTTTAATAAATTTAACACACAAAAAGCGAAATTTTTTCAGTATTATCAGAATTCTTAAACAAAATATTTTTAGAAAAACAGAAAAAAAGAAAAGGCCTGTCATACTTTCACGGATTATGAAGAATATTAGTACATTCCGTAATATCACTTTAGATGTCTAAAATTAAAGAAACTTTTTTTATGTTCATAAATATATACCGTATGTTCAAAATCGACAACGAATGTATTTAGATATTGAAAATTGTAGTTTAATAATGCTTTTAATAGCGCTATCTGTTTAATATTTTTGGATATTTAGAAAAAATTGCAATGTAGTACTTTTAAAAACTTGCTATAACTTTTTAATTTTTGACATTGTTATAAATCGGGAAAACATTGTTAATGCAACTTTTTATGAAGAATATTGTCAGGTAAAATTAAAAAGTTTCAGTTTTTTGAATTATCATTAACTTTTCCATTTCTTACGGCCGCCATACTACTAGGTTTTAACTATTTAAAAAAATAACCTTTTTAACTTTTTACAAAGTATCGCAGTTTGGTAAAAATGCTATTTGCGGTAGAAAAACAAATTGATAAATTCGAAACATTGCCAGTTAAAACACTGCGACATAAGGAGTTGAAAATAGAAATCAATAAAGTCTTTTGTATAATATAGCCAATTTTTATTAGTTAATATCAAAAGCACAAGATTAAATGAAATATTTAAAAAAATAACGCTGTATATAAGTAGGATTACTTTCCGCTGCCCATTTCTCTCGACGTTAAGGAAATCTAAACTTAAAAAAACACAGAAACGAATATTTACCTTCCAGATAACTGGCTTGTCTTTGTCGTAAAAAGTTACTCTAAAAATGCTCTGAGCGATTTAGAAAAAATTTTTTAAAATATCGTAGTTAGAAGAGTTAGAAGGATTTTTCAGAATGGTATATCTTAGTCTATTTCTAAATATTTAAAAACTCAAATAGATAGAAACCATTAAATTATTAATAAATGTGTCTTTCTATTTATATATATATATATATATATATATATATATATATATATATATAATTTATTTTTGTATCTTAAACCTTAGAATACTTTTATTACAGCAAAAAATAGGAAAAAAGATTATTTTTTCTAGTAACGTTCTTCAATATACATGAGTTTATACGAAATCTTGCCAAGCATCATTACATTATTTTTAATATTTATTATAGTCTCGCTTCAAGTATGTCATAAAAAAATAAAATTATAGTAAATTGGATTTAGGTTTTTGACATCTTGTTTGTCATTTACAGTATTTTTATCTCTTTTTATATGTATCATTTCTTTGATAACCAGTTTGTGATAATTTCTGTCTGTAACTAAAATGTGGGTGTGTTTAAAATCGAATCCATGCTTAGTTGTTTGCTCATGTTTATGTAAAGATGTCGATGCATTTTCAGTATACTTGTGTCCATTAATTCTATTTTCAATATATTGTGTCGTCATGCCAATATATTTTTTAGGACAGTTTAGGCATGGAATTACATATATTACGTTAGATCTTTTTTTTTGTAGGAACTTTGCTTTTTAATTTCGTATAAAGTGATCCCAGTAAATTGTTCGCCCTGTGGCATACAGTTATGTTATGCTTACCTAAAATACATATTATTTTTTCTGATAGTTGGTTTATATACCGTAATTCAATGAAAGTGTTTTGTGTTGTGGTATTGTTAATTTTTTTTTGTTTGTGCTATAATGTAAAAAGATTCTTTGTTTAATTATTTTTTTATAAGAAGTTGGGAAAAAAGTTGATCGAGCTCTAAAATTATTTTCACCAGAATTTCGTCCAGAAATACTAAAAACGGTAGAAGAAACCCTAATAATGAACCATTTCCCAAACTCCTTATAAAAAAATAATTAAATAAAGAACCTTTTTACATTATAACACAAACAAAAAAAAATTATAATAACACAACACAAAACACTTTCATTGCATTACTATCAGAAAAAATAAAATATATTTTAGGTAAACATAACATAATGGTATGTCACAGGGCGAAAAATTTACTGGGATCACTTTATATGAAATTATAAAGCAAAGTTCCCACCAAAAGAAGATCTAACGTAATATATTCAATTCCATGCCTAAACTGTACTAAGAAATATATTGGCATGACGACACAATATATTGAAAATTGAATTAATGGACACAAGTATACTAAAACGCATTGACATCTTTACATAAACATGAGCAAAGAACTACGTATGAATTCAATTTTAAAAACACCTACATTTTAGATATAGACAGAAATTATCACAAACTGGTTATCAAAGAAATGATACATATAAAAAGAGATAAAAATGCAAAACAAGATGTCAAAAACCTAAGTCAAATTTACTATAATTTGATTTTTTAATATAACATACTTGAAGCGACACTATAATAAATATTAGAAATAATGGTAATTAAAACAAATAACACTCTAATAGAGGAAATCCCTCTATCCATAGGAATAAGACAGGGTGATAGCCTAAGTTCAACACTTTTCAATGTAATCATGGACGAAATAATTGATGAGGTAAAAAGCACAAATATTGGGTACCCAATGGGACACAATACCGTTTAGATTATATGCTTTGCAGACGATGTTGCCTTGACAGCAGATAACGAGGACAACTTACAAAGAATGCTTTTCCATCTCAATTGAACAGCCAAACAGTATAATATGAAGATATCTGTGGAGAAAACCAAAGCAATGGTAATAGCAAAAGAACCGGTAAGATGCAAACTAGTGGTTGATGACAAACATACCGAACAGGTTGGGAAGTTTAAATACCTAGGAGCACATATAACAAGTAACAGGGCAGTAACGGAAGAAGTACGCACACAGGCCAACAAAGCAGCCATGATATCAGGCCAACTAAGAGACATAATCTGGAACAATAAACATATGACGGTTGAGAGCAAAGCAAGAATTTACAAGGTCTGTGTAAGACCGATACTGACCTACGGCGCAGAAATAAGAAATGAAACCACAAAGACAAAACAAATTATGAGAACCACAGAAATGCAAACTCTGAGAATGATCACGGGAACAAGTTTAAGAGATAGAATAAGTAACGCAAAAATACGCGAGGACAGCGGAGTGGGGGATGTTGTGAAGTGGGTTCGAAACCATCGTAGGCTGTGGAGAGATCACGTGGAACGAACGGACGATGACAGACTAGCAAAAACCGTGATGAGAGAGAAACCAAACACCAAACGGCCGCCTGGACGGCCCCCTAAAAGATGGAGAGACAGCTGGATTTCGACCTCAAACGAAGATCGATAAGGCATTGTATAGATAACAGAACTTGGTTCTACCTAGAAGAAGAAGAAGAAGAAGAAGAAGAAGAAGAAGAAGAAGAAATAATGTAATGATGTTTGGCATGATATCGTATAAACTAAGGTAAATAAAAGAATCTTTTTTCCTATTTTTTGCTGTTATAAAAAGTAATCTACCCTTATCAATTGCATACTCAGTTGTAATAGCCTTTATCTCGTTTTGTTTTAATTTCAAGACTGCTATAAAATCTGAATATTTTTATTAATTTTAAATATTAACTTAAAAATATAAATGTAATAGATATATAAGACAATTACTGTGATATATGTTTATAAAAAAATTTGTAGAAGAAAGATACAGGTAAATATACCATAACTTTGAAGAAGCTCACTATGTAGAGCGAAGGGTCAGAAAAATTGTCGTCTTTTAATCTTCAAATAAGAAAGCCTAAACCCAAGAAAATATTACACAATGTATATATATATATATATATATATATATATATATATATATATATATAAATATATATATATATATATATATATATACATTTATTACTTGACGCTTACGGCAACGTCACGGCATATTCTCAATGGGATTAATATCTGAAAATTTTTCTGGCTGCTAGAAAAGAGGAATATTATTTTCCTTAAACCACTCTTGAGCAACTCGTGAGGAGTATTATGAATCGTTATTTGGTGAAGTCTTACAGGTCAACTTCATTTCATGAAAAAAAATTCCAAAGAAATACACTGCTGTTACCATGTTTAACTGTGAATATAACATTGCATACACCCTAATTTGATCACGCTGTATATAAAACCCAAATTTCAATTACACTAAAATCTTCATTTCTTTATAATTAGTTAATTTCAAGAAATTCTTCGTGGAAAGTAATAAACGACCATAAGTCCAAAAAACCTTTTTTAGAAGTTAAGGAAATCTAATTAGAGAAACTTTTTGCTATCTAGCCTTACCTCATTATATCCCTCGGGAATAAACGTAATGGTTTAAGGGATCTCTTTTCTTATTTTCACCCTATCCACTTACCACACGTCAATTAGGTTTGAAAAATTACTCTGGATTAATCCGTAACGATGTGGATAAAAATTAAATCGATATTGAAGTGTCAAGATATCCGGATAACAAAAAATTATGATGGATGGCACAAGGAGCGTTTGGACAACTGGAAAAATAAAACATAATGGTTGTTGTTTTTTTAGGTTTTTTAAAGTATTGTTACGAACTTTATAGTGTTGTACATTTTATAGTATTAGTTTGTGTTCGTAGTTTGTAAGATTTTAGGTATATTTTCTACTAGTTTATAATTTATTTAAGTAATTTTACCTTTGTTAATTTCCTCAGGAGACGACTATGAAAGAAGGTCTGGAACTTTTTAGAGAATTCGATTTCCTTATTTTTAACATGAAACGCCTATGATGGAAGGTCTAGAAATCGCCGGATTATTCTTTTTTCTTATTTTGATTACCCCATGTAGTATGGAAATCCTTCTAGAGAATTAGGGAATCTTCCGGTATTGACCAAAAGGGTATATAAAGGGTCCAGATCGACTTTATTGGTGAGTGTAGTTTGAGAGCTTGTCGACGCAATTTAAATTAATTTGACAAGTGTCAAAAGTAAGGTTGAAAATAAAAGTTATTAAAATAATACAGGGTGAATAGTTTGTTTGAAGACCGGCCGTCCGGAACACATTGGTGTCGGAAGTGGGACCAAATCCAGAAGAGGTTAGTTTAGGTCAGAAAATCAGAAAAAGAAGGAAAAAAGTAAATTGAAATTGTATGCCAGTGGGAACTAGAAGCCAGAAAGCAAAAATGGAAGAACTTCAAGCTAGTTTAAATCTAATACTGATGATGATTCAATACATGAAAACAAGCCAAGAAGACATGAAGAAAAACCAAGATGACATGTATCAAGAGTTAAAAACAAGCCAAGATGATATGAAACAAGAGCCTGGAGGACACAGGAAGATATGAAAGAAGGACTGAAAAAAGACATTAAAAAGAATCAAGATGATATAAAGCGCATAGAACAAGAAGTAAAATACGAGGAGACGGAAATCCAGAAACAGATGCAACAATTACATTTGCAAATCGAGAAGGTAGTCAGTACAGGTATGATAAAGGTAGATGGTGTTCCTGCAGCTAGGGTAATGAAGCCACCTACCTTCGACGGCAAGGTATCTTCGCTTACCTATGTCCGTCAGTTCGAAATCGTCGCCACCAGTAATAACTGGAGTTCACCGGAAAAGGCACGTGCTCTTATTCTAGCACTATGAGGTGAAGCTATGGAGGTCCTACGTAACATTCCTGAAGAAAAACAGAATGATTACGAGTTCATTGTTACTTTTCTGGAAACATCTATTCAAAAAACACAAATTGGTGCAGAAAACGATTATTTGGCGTAGTCTATGAAAACGCAAAGACTTGGCTATAGAACACCCTTAAACCATTTGATAGGTATTTAAAAGGTACATTTTCTGGTAAGGTAAAAAGTATAGCGTTCTATTTAAATTAATTAAATTATAGCCACTTAAATTTATTAGTTTTAATTTTTGGACACCCTGTATAATATAGCAAGTTTATTATAATTGGGATCTAAAATATGATTTATTTTTACACTTCACTGTAAATTTCGAGTACATAACTGAAATACTTCTTAAGTTTTTGAAACATGAAAATTAGGTTAGATTTTGTCAAAATTCAAATTATTTAAAAACCCTTAAGGTTTTGGTACTATAAACCTTTTTAAAATAGGCATCTATTTTGATCGGAGAATCCAAAAATGCAATAAGATTCGGGCATTTCCACTTAAAAAAACACAACTCTCATACTTTCAGAACTTTTGAAACACACTGTATAATATGAAAATAATTTTAAAAAGTAACTATATTAGACCCCCATACAGGCGCGGATCCAAAGGGGGGCGGTGGGGGCGATCGCCCCCCCCCCCCCCCAGAGCTTGGAGTTCAGGAAAATAGAACCGATTTTGTCTCTTATCCTATAGTTTATTCAAGAACTAGGGAGAGTATTTGTCATAGGAATGGGTTAGAAATTTTATAATCAAAAATACTGGTCTATAATAATGGACTATTTGGGTTGGATAGCAATAGATATTTGGATGTGTGAAGTGTTAAAAGGGATTTTAATCCTTGTCATAGGCATCAAAAGGAGATCTATTTTATCACTAAATATTTATGGCATAGAATATTATTTTGAGTAATACACTTAAAATAAAAAGTTTTTATGATATTATTTTATTTCTTATGATTTTTTAATAATTCACATATATTAGAAAATATAGATAATTTTGACATATTTAACACAAATCATAACTGTAGTTTTATTATTTTTATTTTTGGCATAGAAATCGTTTTAGGCCCATTCGGACTAAAACGTAGCCTTTTTCTCTCAAAGAATTCTAAGTTATAATTTAAAGATTTACAAAATACCCATTATCAAAAATACAAAAAGTTAAACATATATATAAAAAAAATTCGTCCATATAATATTAAAATTTTTTTGGAGATATCGGTCATTTTATTATTAATTAAAAACATTTTTGGCATATTTGACGTTCCAGTTTATATATTTCTTAAACCATCTGCAGAAATACAATTAAAAACTAAAAAGGGATTCAAATGTCATTAATTTTTATATGTTACAGAAAATTTAAATAATAAATTGTGTTAACGCTTGTAAACATTACGTATCTTATTCGTCATGAAAGTCAGTGAAGCTATCTTCGCTCAAATTAATTATAATTGATTCCTCTCTCACCGATCATGAGATCGAGTTTCCACATTTTCTTTTATTCTTTTATTATATGGATTTTTCGCAATTATCTGCAGTAACTTTATTCAAAAAAATCTTTCAAAAGTCCAGTTAAATTATTAATTTTGTAAGTTGTGTTATTTCCAGCAACTCTACCTTTTATTTGAGAGAGATATTTCCTGCATCAACGGACATTTTCCGGACGATCTATAAATACAGATTTCCTATCTGGTTTTTCCCAGCAAAAATTAAGTTCTCTGAGCAATTTCCAGAGCTCAGTTCTTTTAATTTCAGGCAAATCCCGATCTTCATTGATTTTAGTTAGAATTTTGTCGACGGTTGAGATCTGCTTCTCATAATAAAATGTATGTACAACTCCTTTTATTACAGTTTACATCTCTTCTTCCAACGAGGTTTTTCGTCTGCCTGTGATCGAATATAGCTTGGGATTACTAACAATTCCAGTCGTTTTTTTCTCCGTCAGTGTTCGGTACATGATAGATTTTCGAACTCCTGTTATATTGGAATACATCTCAACAGAGCTTTTAACATTATTATCTAGATATTAATATCTTAAGGCATCATAAACATTCATCGTAATAAGTTTTTCGTTAAGGAAAAAATGCCCTCCATCTCACTAATCTCACCTCCATCTTTTGGGTATCTCACTAATCTCAAATAATATATAAAAACAAGCACAAACAAAATAAATCACTAAGGACACACTGTAAGGTGTACTTTGCTCACTGACAGAAATTAAATTGAATTATCAGAAATTTTATTGTTGCAGTAAATTTATAAAAGCTTATAATATTTAAATATTATTAGATTTGCGGCAGTTCTCAGTTACCAAGGGCACTGAAGCAGGTACGTTGGAGGTTTCGGTAACAGTTTTATTACTCTCTCTAGTTCTTGAATAGAGTATAGGAATGTGTATGCTTGCGGTCGCACCTCCCCTTCCCAAGGGCTTTGAGTTCAGGAACATAGAACCGATTCTGCCTTTTATATTAGGAATGTGTATGCTTTTGGCACCCCCCCCCCCCCCCCGTTGACAACTTGTTTTTTTTTTGCGATAGCACCTCCCCAGGAGCTTTGAACTCAGGAAAATAGACCCGATTCTGCCTCTTATACGAGGAATGTGTATGTTGATCGTATCTTCCCACCCCTTGTCGAAAACTTGTTTTTTCTTGTGATCACCCCCCCCTCTCCAAGAGTTTCAAATTCAAAAAAATAACCCCGTCCCTGCCTTTTACACTAGAAATGGGAATGTTGCTGGTGTCCCCCCCCCCCCCCCCCCGGGGACAACTTGCTTTAGCTTGGCATACTGCACTTTTGTGATATCACCGCCCCCCCCAAGGAGAAAGGCTGGATCCGCCCCTGGTTCTAACACAGTTAGAGACAAAGCACTATCTCAGATTGCAAGAACACCAGGAAAGAGTGGAAGCTTTTCCTATGCTAGTGCACCGCCATCTGTAGACCGGTTTGGAACTTGTTTGTTCTCGTCAGTACAGAATAGGCTAGCGCACTTTAGCATCGGAAAAGTAAATCCTTTAAGCAACTTATATTAGATAAAATATGAAATCTAATACAAGCGGCGCCATCTGCCAGCATTCCACGCAATCTGAATATAAAATCTCGTAGAGATCTGTATATATAAACCAAAAGTGGATAATATACTTACAGTTGAGTGTATAAAAATACAATTATATAAGAGAAACTTAGCTGTCAACCAACTGAAAAAACCTTATACTATTAAGGACAAACGTGCTCTGTTCTAACACAGTTAGAGACAAAGCACTATCTCAGATTGCAAGAACACCAGGATAGTGCTTTGTCTCTAACTGTGTTAGAACAGAACACGTTTGTCCTTATAGTATAAGGTTTTTTCAGTTGGTTGAGAGCTAAGTTTCTCTTATATAATTGTATTTTCATACACCCAACTGCAAGTATATTATCCACTTTTGGTTTATATATACAGATCTCTAAGAGATTTTATATTTAGATTGCCTGGAATGCTGGGAGATGGCGCCGCTTGTATTAGATTTCATATTTTGTCTAATATAAGTTGGTTAAAGGTTTTACTTTTCCGATGCTAAAGTGCGCTAGCCTATTCTGTACTGACGAGAACCAACAAGTTCGAAACCGGTCTACAGATGGCGGTGCACTACCATAGGAAAGGCTCCCACCCTTTCCTGGTGTTCTTGCAATCTGGGATACTGCTTTGTCTCTAACTGTGTTGGAACAGAGCACGTTTGTCCTTATAGTATAAGGTTTTTTCAGTTGGTTGAGAGCTAAGTTTCTCTTATATAATTGTATTTTTATACACCCAAATGCAAGTATATTATCCACTTTTGGTTAATAATATTTATTTTAACCTTGCTTTGAAAACCACTTAGTATTCATTATAGGTTCTGTATGCATGATCTTTGCTCCGACTATATGTATATGTAGAACGCAAAGGTAAAAAAATAATTGGGGCAATAAATGAATATAAAAACAAGATTGAAGTCATCTTTATGAAAATTCTTCGGGATGTTGTAGAGGCAAGGAAAATACTAAAAAACTTTTCCTAATAACATTTCCATTCCCCTAAATAAGTTTCCCACTTTTTATATACAAAAAAAAACAGCAACACAACGGCGGGATATATTTCATCTACCTACGATAAGAGTTTTGGGATAGATTTGCATATATTTATTATGCATAGAGGTCGGCTGTCTTATTATGTTACTATAAGGTTGGATGAAATTTGAACAAAACAATTGCTAAGCGAGGTGTAGCCTGTCATTTTCTATATACATAAACGAGATAAATGTTTATTTTGTACAGGTTGTCCTCGACGGGACCTTACAGGAAGGAAAATGGATTAAAATTTTTTGAATTTTGAGATGATCTTCGAGAGAACAGTCCTTGGTTGAGAATAGAAAACTGTTAAAATGAAACAGCAGAAAAACTTCGTGGTTTTTTTTTCTTTCCAAAAATAAATGTATTTAAATGAGAAAACATAGTCATAGAGTATATACTATTGAAGGAAAGTAAAGCAACAATGTGTTTTACTTCCTTTGAATTAAATATATATATATATATTTATATATACCGGGTGTCAACGAATCTATTAGCCAAGTCATAATTTCTAGAGTATTATGTGTATCAAAATGAGAATTGGTACAGGTAAATGATATGTGAAAGAGAGAGTTTTCGCATATTTTCCACTTTCCGGCCACTTCCGGTTTCACCGGAAATGGCCTCGGTTTTGAATTTTTAAATCGAACACCCTTTATATTTTAACATTTTTAGATTTCTGAGACAATTCTAGATCGGAATGTGACATTTTAAAAACTTTTTACGTCTACTTCATTTTTTTAGAGCCACTTTTAAAATTGCATCTAGGTGGCCATGATCGGACGCAAACTAATCTAAGGGCCTTAGGTGATGTCAAAAAAATACAATCGCAAAGTTTTAGTTACTAGTATGAAAGACAGGAATAAGACAAGTTGACAAAATTACGTTTTCATTTCTAACGATTAATTTTCAAATGGCGACCCCTTTTTGACAACTACTTTTCGAAAAAAGCATTCTTTGACGAATCTAACGGCACTAATTTATTTGCGATTGGATTAGACATAAGAACAGAAATTAAATATTATTAAGCAAAATATTGGATAATTTATTTACTCATGACAAGTGCGCCATGGACAGCCATGATGCATAATAATTTGCAACTGTTTTTATCAAGTCTTCTTTGGAAAACAAAGCACTCACTTAAGTAGATAATGACAGTGACATATGCTCTAAGAACAGACGTAAAAGTTTCTTAATTTTCGTTAAGTTTAGTTTAAATTTTCGTTAAAATAATGTATACTCAAAGTGAAAAAGTGGATATGTTATTAATATTTGGAGAGTGTCATAGAAATTCAAGGAATGCTGCCGAGTTGTATGCTCATAGATATCCGAATCGGCAACATCCAGCCCATCAGTATTTTCCGTATGTCGAGACTCGTTTTAGGCAAATAGGAAATCAAGAGGCGGAACAGAGGTTTATCATAAATGAAGAGACTGAGATTAACGTACTTGCTATGGTTGAGGTTGATAAAACAGTTTCGTTAAGAAAAATTAGTCAAGAACTGCAGATAAGTTATGAATCAGCAAGAAAAATACTGAAAAAGCATGGATATCGAGCATTTAAATATCAGTTACATCAACATTTGTATACTAAGGATGGCGATGGACGGGTAGTGTTTTGTGATTGGCTGCTTCAAAATCATAGAGTTAACCCAAATTTTATCGATTTTATTCTATTTTCCGACGAATCCCGATTTACAAATAATGGTATGTTCAATAAGCAAAATACTCGGTACTGGGCCCAACAAAATCAACATTAAATGAGAGAGGGAAATTTTCAAGAAAGATTTGGCGTCAATGTCTGGGCTGGTATCGTTGGAAACAGAATAATTGGGCCAATATTGTTTCAAGGTCAGTTAACAGGGGTTAGATACTTAGGTTTTCTTCAAAATGAAATCGAAAATCATTTCAATAGTAGACCTTTAGCAGTTTTACGGCGAATTTACTTTCAACAAGATGGAGCACCGCCTCACAATACTAGAGAAGTTCTTAATGATTTAATAGAGCATTTTAATAATCGAATTATTGCAACCAATGGTCCGGTACGGTGGCCAGCCCGCTCACCGGATCTTACTGTGCTCGATTTCTTTGTCTGGGGATATGTTAAAGAAAGGGTTTACTATGGAGCAGCCCCAGCTACTCTTGAAATATTAGAAGAAAGAATGTTACGGGTATTTAGAAGTATAACGCCCCAAATGCTACAAAACGTGTTGAGAGAAACAATTGAACGAGCTGAAATGTGTCGTGAAAAAGAAGGAATGCACTTTGAACATTTACTACACTAAACTTTTTAACAAATTCAGCTACTGTACTTTCAAATATTCTAAGTGCGTCGTCTAAGTTACTAGTTTATTTTGTTAGTTTTTTGTTAATCTTGTTAAATTTTTAATCCAATTACTGTCTTTCATACTAGTCACTAAAACTTTGAGATTGTATTTTTTTGACATCACCTAAGGCCGTTAGATTAATTTGCGTCAGATCATGGCCACCTAGATGCAATTTTAAAAGTGGCTCTAAAAAAATGAAGTAGACGTAAAAAGTTTTTAAAATGTCACATTCTGATCTAGAATTATCTCAGAAGTCCAAAGATGTTAAAATATACAGGGTGTTCTATTTAAGAATTCAAAACCGGGGCCATTTCCGGTGAAACCGGAAGTGACCGAAAAGTGGAAAATATGCGAAAACTCTCCTCTTCACATAACATTTACCTGTACCAATTCTCATTTTGATACACATAATACTCTAGAAATTATGACTTGTCTAATTGATTCGTTGACACCAGGTATATATATATATATATATATATATATATATATATATATATATATAACATTTCTTTCTTCTTAAACCACTCAATAATATATTTTTTTAATTTCTTGAGTATAGGTTTCTACTTCTATTGTGACATCCAAGGCTGTTTAACGTTTCGTCTGTCGTGGCATGCTTTCTCAAAATCATTTTTTTTTATTTTTTGCTTAAGTACTATTTACAACCTCGAGATTCCATGTTCGATCACTTACTGTGATCAGTTTTAGTTTTGGGATATATGGGGTCTAATATGGTTACATTTTAAAATTATTTTCATATTCTATAAGCTATGAAAATATGAAAGTTCTGTTCTTTTAAATAGAATCCCCTGTATATTATCGCAATTTTGGATTCTCTAATCAAAATAAGTACCTATATTTATAAGGTTTATAGTACCTAAACATTAGGGGTTTTTAAATAATTCGAATTTTGACAAAATCTAACCTAATTTTCATGTTTCAAATACTTAAGAAGTATTTCAGTTATATACTCGAAATTTACACTAAAGTGTAACAATAAAGGATATGCGAAGTAGTAGATATCTGTTGGACTTCAATTGTCTTTATTTTTGTTGAATATCACGACGTTTCGGCTAGTAGTTATCTCTAGCCGTTTCTAATCTAATTCTATTCCTATTTTCAAGAAAAGGAAAAATTCTACATTCGGATGATGGATTCCCGATGGGATCTTCACTCTCACCGTTGGTCGCAAATATTTTCATGGAATGATTCTAGACGTTTGCAATTGAATCCACAACTAAGAAACCAAAATTATGGCTCAAATACTTTTATTATTTGGAGTGGAAATGACGAAGAACTTCGAAACTTTCTTTTTCATCTCAACAATATCAGCCAAACTATTAAACTCACCGTGGAGAAAGAAGTAGAAAATAAATTACCATTCTTAGATGTCTTGGTTGAAAGAAATGGCAGACAAATTCGAACTTCGGTTTACAGAAAAGCCACGCACACAGGACAATACCTTAATTATTCATCTAATCACTCCAATAACACCAAACAAGGAATTATAAGAAATCTCGTAGATAGAGCCTTAACTCTCTGCAACTCCAACGAGAACTTGATGAAAGAGATAGATTACATTAAAAATGATCTGACAGCCAACGGATACCCAGTATATCTAGTGGATAAATTTCTTGAACAACGCAGAAATAGGACAATATCGACAACGAATGAAGAACGAAAACCAGTATTGGACATCCCCTATCTTAAAAGCATTTCAGAAAAAGTTAGAAGGATAGGAGAACGATATAAAATTAACGTTGTTTTCAATTCAAATAACTCTCTGAGAAGTCGGCTCACTAGAGTCA
Organism: Diaprepes abbreviatus; assembly: GCA_034092305.1. NCBI lineage: Eukaryota > Metazoa > Arthropoda > Insecta > Coleoptera > Curculionidae > Diaprepes > Diaprepes abbreviatus. The sequence goes on from JASJET010000054.1 coordinate 15,633,018, forward strand.
AACCAACAACTCAAAGAGACATGAAGAACTGTGTATATCAGATACCATGTGAATGTGGCAATTCCTACATTGGCGAAACAACGAGACCTCTTGACGGAAGGATCAAAGAACACCAAAAATGCACGTCACATGGCATTTTCAAGTACGGTTCATCTCGTTGCTCGCTGAGAATTGATGATGACATCTGATGAATTGCCAGTTTTGTTTGGCTGGCTCGCTTTCTGATTGGACGAGCGGCTTCGCAGGCTTCTCTCCTATACCGAGTGCGATATATTTTGTTCTTGTATGCTATTCTCTAGTGTATTGGTTGATTTTTGTTGTTTTGTTTCTTGATTTTATATTAATGTTTTCCATATAGTTGGAATATGTATAGTGTCGTCTCGTTTGTTCAGTTGTCTCGCGTTTTCGATTTCTAAGGTCTCTCTTATGACGCGTACCTTATAGTTCTATACTGGTGCTATTTCTTTTGGGTTTTCGAAATCGATGGTATGTCCGGTTGTTTGGTGATGTTGAAATGAAGCTGAGGTTGTCTGTTTGTTTTTGAGACTATTTTTATGTTCTTGAATTCTTGCTAATATGGGCCTGTTTGTTTGTCCTATATATGTTTGATGGCAATCTGCACATGGAATGCTGTAGACGCCATGATTTTCAAGGTTGGTCTTATCTTTGGGATTTCCCAGGATGTTGGTTATTATTTTTTGTGGTTTAAATATAGGTTGTATATTGTGTTTTCTTAAGATTCTTCCTATTCTGTCTGTTACTCTTTTATGTATGGGATTATGGCTTTGTTCCTTGTTTCATTTTGGTCTTTGGTTTTTTTTGTGGCCTTCTCTTGCCTTTTAATGGCGTTCTTTATATCTGATTGTGAGAAACCATTCCGTTCTAGAACTTTTGAAATGTGTCTTATTTCGTCTTGTTTTGTATCGAGTTTTATTAGGCGGAGGGATCTTGATACTAGTGTGTTGACTACAGTCTGCTTTTGAGAAGGATGATGATGTGACTCTGCATTAAGATATCGATCAGTATGTGTTGGTTTCCGATATACGGTAAAATCAAGGGTGTTGTTGGGTTTCCTAGTTAATAAGAGGTCCAGAAAAATAAGTTTCTGTTCTTGCTCGATTTCTAGCGTGAATTGGATTCTATGGTGGATATTGTTCAAGTATATGAGGAAATCGTCCAGGTGTTCTTTTCCGTGTGGCCATATTATAAAAATATCATCCTCATAGCGTTTCCAAAATTTTGGTTTTAAAAGTGCCTTTTTCAGTGCCTCTTGTTCGAAATATATTATATATATATATATATATATATATATATATATACACTTTATTGGGTTTCCATCTGTTTCTAGTACCGGAGTCAGATAAATAAATAGATCTGAATAATAGAAAATGCTAATAAAATTTCTTTAACTCTTAAGAACTTTTCTTACAAATACAGTATGTACTAAATAACAAAACAGAGCACCACCTGGCGGACATCATAGTTGTTTCTATTTTAACCTAAATTTTCTTTGATTAAGACTTTGCCTAACAAAAAAGTAGCAGCATAAAATGTATGCGCTGTTGCCCACCAACATTCAATTAAATCTTATTGATAATCGCACAATAAAATCATTTTTTATGTGTATAACACAACTTAAAATATAAATTTTTTTGTGATCCTTTATGTTTTATTATTCATTTGAGACATATTTCTTTAATCTGAAGCTTACAACACTGCGATTTTCCTATGTTTTCACCCCATGCCATCCCTAATTAGTTTCGAAGGTTCAATGCTCAACATATACGACGATCCCAAATTTTGTCCTGATCTTCCACTTTGCAGCCACTTGAAAACCTGACCTAAGAGTCATTTTCATGTAGAGCGCGTCAAAATTTATAAGACGGTTATTTTTTTACAGGATATTTTTTAGCAGTTGTCCAGTGCTTCTTTTGTATAAAACCTGTATGAATAAATCGATCCAAGCTCCCTTTAATTCTGTGCAAAGGTCCAATTTCTAAAGAGGACGTCCAATTTCAAAAGAAGAAAACATGCCCTCGATCGTAATAAAGCAGCCGCCATATTTAAAACTTTATTGTATGAAATGGGATTTGAATTTTACCTTGGGAAACGACAGACGGGACAAAAAAATTACATTTTCAATCAGATTCAAATTTATTACAGTTCGATCCATCATTCTGAAAAATCCTACGCAGCGAGATTAATTTATATGTTCCTCAATAAATTTGAGTTTTTTGTCTGTTCTGTTTGTAACCGATCGATCACTAAGCTAATGAAACAAAAGAAGCAACCAAGTTTTTACACATATTTCGTAAGCTCAGTTTGAATTTAAAATACGTGTTGACATACATTAAGTCTGCGTAACAGATTTTTTTTTTTATTTGCTGTATTATCTTAATATTTTATCCATATATTACTTAAAACCTGATTTTTTTTTAACAAAAGACTCCCTTTGTTACTTATTTCAACTCATTTGCTAGGAACAATTTGCAGTAATCAGATTTAACACTCCAAATATGTAACTTTGTTAACCTATACGGCACCATTTTAATAAAACGGAAATCAAAAAAGAGGGTTCTCGGTGTGTATAATTGGATATACTCATTCGGAACAAGGGAATCTTGATTTTGAGGTAATTTTATTTATCAGAAAGCGTCTCTTTGCTGAACGAAAATTAAATGAAAATATTTGGCAGTCAAATTAAAATTTTAATTAAGTTTAAAGGCGAAAGTAAAAAGCAAACAGAACGTTCTAAAGAATAATTTTATTAAAAAACTTTATTTTTATATATATTTATATATTTATATATTATATTTATATATACCGGGTGTCAACGAATCTATTAGACAAGTCATAATTTCTAGAATATTATGTATATCAAAATGAGAATTGGTACAGGTAAATGGTATGTGAAGGGGAGAGTTTTCGCATATTTTCCACTTTCCGGCCACTTCCGGTTTAACCGGAAATGGCCTCGGTTTTGAATTCTTAAATAGAATACCCTGTATATTTTAACATCTTTGGATTTCTGAGACAATTCTAGATCAGAATGTGACATTTTAAAAACTTTTTACGTCTACTTCATTTTTTTAGAGCCACTTTTAAAATTGCATCTAGGTGGCCATGATCGGACGCAAACTAATCTAACGGCCTTAGGTGATGTCAAAAAAATACAATCGCAAAGTTTTAGTGACTAGTATAAAAGACAGGAATTGGATTAAAAATTTAACAAAATTAACAAAAAACTAACAAAATAAACTAATAACTTAGACGACGCACTTATTATATTTGAAAGTACAGTAGCTGAATTTGTTAAAAAGTTTAGTGTAGTAAATGTTCAAAGTGCATTCCTTCTTTTTCACGACACATTTCAGCTCGTTCAATTTTTTCTCTCAACACGTTTTGTAGCATTTGGGGCGTTATACTTCTAAATGCCCGTAAAATTCTTTCTTCTAATATTTCAAGAGTAGCTGAGGCTGCTCCGTAGTAAATCCTTTCTTTAACATATCCCCAGACAAAGAAATCGAGCACAGTAAGATCCGGTGAGCGGGCTGGCCATCATACCGGACCATTGGTTGCAATAATTCGATTATTAAAATGCTCTATTAAATAATTAAGAACTTCTCTAGTATTGTGAGGCGGTGCTCCATCTTGTTGAAAGTAAATTCGCCGTAAAACTGCTAAAGGTAAATCATTGAGATGATTTTCGATTTCATTTTGAAGAAAACCTAAGTATCTAACCTCTGTTAACTGACCTTGAAACAATATTGGCCCAATTATTCTGTTTCCAACGATACCAGCCCAGACATTGACGCCAAATCTTTCTTGAAAATTGCCCCCTCTCATTTCATGTTGATTTTGTTGGGCCCAATGCCGAGTATTTTGCTTATTGAACATAACATTATTTGTAAATCGGAATTCGTCGGAAAATAGAATAAAATCGTTAAAATTTGGGTTAACTTTATGATATATACAAATGTTGATGTAACTGATATTTAAATGCTCGATATCCATGCTTTTTCAGAATTTTTCTTGCTGATTCATAACTTATCTGCAGTTCTTGACTAATTTTTCTTAACGAAACTGTTTTATCAACCTCAACCATAGCAAGTACGTTAATCTCAGTCTCATTATTTATGATAAACCTCTGTTCCGCCTCCTGATTTCCTATTTGCCTAAAACGAGTCTCGACATACGGAAAATACTGATGGGATGGATGTTGCCGATTCGGATATCTATGAGCATACAACTCGGCAGCATTCCTTGAATTTCTATGACACTCTCCAAATATTAATAACATATCCACTTTTTCACTTTGAGTATACATTATTTTAACGAAAATTTAAACTAAACTTAACGAAAATTAAGAAACTTTTACGTCTGTTCTTAGAGCGTATGTCACTGTCATTATCTACTTAAGTGAGTGCTTTGTTTTCCAAAGAAGACTTGATAAAAAACAGTTGCAAATTATTATGCATCATGGCTGTCCATGGCGCACTTGTCATAAGTAAATAAATTATCCATTATTTTGTTTAATAATATTTAATTTCTGTTCTTATGTCTAATCCAATCGCAAATAAATTAGTACCGTTAGATTCGTCAAAGAATGCTTTTTTCGAAAAGTAGTTGTCAAAAAGGGGTCGCCATTTGAAAATTAATAGTTAGAAATGAAAACGTAATTTTGTCAACTTGTCTTATTCCTGTCTTTCATACTAGTCACTAAAACTTTGCGATTGTATTTTTTTGACATCACTTAAAGCCCTTAGATTAGTTTGCGTCCAATCAAGGCCACCTAGATGCAATTTTAAAAGTTGCTCTAAAAAAATGAAGTAGACGTAAAAAGTTTTTAAAATGTCACATTCTGATCTAGAATTGTCACAGAAATCCAAAAATGTTAAAATATACAGGGTGTTCCATTTAAAAATTCAAAACCGGGGCCATTTCCGGTGAAACCGGAAGTGACCGGAAAGTGGAAAATATGCGAAAACTCTCCCCTTCACTTACCATTTACCTGTACCAATTCTCATTTTGATACACATAATACTCTAGAAATTATGACTTGTCTAATAGATTCGTTGACACCCGGTATATATATATATATATATATATATATATATATATATATATATATATATATATATATATATATATATATATATATTCTGTAATATTTTCTTGGGTATAGGTTTTCCTATTTGAAAATTAAAAGACTACAATTTTTCTGACGTTTCGCTCTACATAGCGAACTTCTTCAAGGTTATGGTATATTTGTCTTGCAACCTGAAAGTAGCTTTGTACGTTTGTGTACACACATACAAAGTTGGGTTTATTTGTAATGCTTAATATGATAAAATTATAAAAATAGGTGCTTTCTGTGTGAAAAAATTGACTTTTGACGATTTTTTTAATATAATTTGCATCCTTCTTTTTTGACCACTCTATACTAATTATTTTCAAAATATCATAGAAAGGCTACTAAGGTCGATCTTCGTCTACAAGAGAACCAACCCAAATTAAATAACAAAGACTTTCTTATAGGGAAAATTTATAGTTAAGTTTTGGTCCGCAAACGTCCTTTTGATATAGAAAATCGATCGATAAAGTTCACGGAGAATCACCCTGTATAATAAAACTGGTTGAGGAAAAATATCGATCTTTGTTGGATTTTCCCGCCCCGTATGTAAAAAAATATGTAAAAAAAATATAATAAAAATTTAAAAATTTTTAAATTAATATTTATTTAATTGACTTTAACACCACCCTGTATATACGATGCTGAGTCGTAAGAGTGTAAATTAAATATTAAAAAAATAAATTTCTTCCCTTGTCAAATGCCTTTCTTTATTTAACAAATATGTAATATGAAATAAATTATTAACTATTCGTTTTTAGTAATTTTCACTTAGGTGACATTTTCCCAGCTTTTATTAAAAATTCACATTTATGAGTTCACTATAAAATATTACAATGTATTTAAGTATATAAAATAAACACATTAGTTGTAGATTGTTCTGGGCCCCTATCCTCGAAAGTGTGATGTGAATGGCGATGTGAACTTTTTGACAGTAAAAGCCGTGTTCTTGAAAAGGCAATGTTACCAGATATGAACGTGCTAAAACCCGAGAATTTCAAAAAATAAAATGAATGACAGATTGAACTGACCTGTCAGACCGAAAATGTCCGTAGTATATTTTGTTGCCATTTTAGGCAAAAAGTAGTTTTGGTACTTTAAAAAAGTACTGTTGTTATTTTTGTGAAGTTATTGATTGCCATTACAATATTTGTACTTTACTTGGATTAAATTTATCTTAAATTGACACTCTAGAACAGTTAAACAAAAATGCATACAAAGAGCCAAGTACTTGAAGATTCTAATATATAAAGAAAAAGAGATATTAAGAAAAACAGCAATCATATATACAGAGTAATATACTGACAGTAATTGCAGGAAGCCAGCACTGATAAACCTTGAAACGGTGGAAATCACAACTCTACGTAGTATGACTAAAAACCATCATCCCAATCCACTAAGGAAATTATCCAATCAGTTATTAATTGTATGAATTCACAAAGTGTCCAGCCTCTTACTGCAAGATGTTCTGTCCTGACGAGTAAATTTGAAAGAAAACCTGAAACTTGAACAATGATAGTGAAACTGTTTATGATCAGGGACCGAAACCAAAGGCCAGACAGAAGACGTCCATTAAAGATACTGGCGCATCTCACATTCAACTTTAAATATATATATTTTTTATTTTATGTACCATAAATAAGGTTTATAATATTTATTTAATTGTAGTGTCGTATAGTATTTAACACAGTCTAATTAAGTTAAGTGCTGTAGTTAACATAATTTAAATATAAAATTTGTAACTTTTTAAATAAAAGTTTCAGATAGCTTACAAATTGTAATTTCTCAAATTTATTATAAGTTGTGTCGTGAAAAGAATTATGTTAGACTTAACTGTTTAAAACTAAGATATTCGGCTGTTATGGACACAAGTATTTATGTTAAATCCATAAGCAGAACTGGCCCTAAAAACATTTTTAAATAGCACGCTCATACAATTGAGTTATGAACAGAATTTCCTGTACTAATTTTATATGTCTGTAAAATTTGTTTAATATTTGCGAGACATATTCAACTTTCTAAGGATATTTTATTAAAAAATTTGAAAATATCAGGTACCACCTAATTAACGTTTCAACTGTTTATTCAGAAAATAAAACGCATGTTTCACCGTTCGCTTACCTTCCACCGGGCTAACGAGGATATGAGTGATGAACATTTCAATAATACGCGTTCGCTACCTTTTCACCGTTCACTTCACGTTCCCCAGTTCGAGGATAGGGCCCCTGATGACGTACTTAATAAATACTTGAAAACTGATAACATAAAATTTTTATAAAAAAGCTCTAAAAATAATTTATATTTTTATATTAACTTGAAATTTTTGAAATCGGTGCCAAATTATTACTGTATGAAACAAATATTTACCAACTAAGCCAAGCTATGGGTAAAATTAATGCTGTTATTGATGTAAAATCCGAGATGGATGAGACCTGTCAAGTAGTGTTGGGGCAATGTAAGAACAAACCCTATCCAATTAGCAATATCTCAGTAACGAATTATCCAATTCACTATTATAATATATTATGTTTTCAGAAAGATGAGGGCTTTCCGTTAAAAATGTGCAAACATGTTAATTTTGCAATAAATAATTGATATGAAAAAAAAAGCCGATTTTGAGGGTTTCTTGGCCTTTTTGCACTAACAAATTAACAAAAGTTATCACACAAAATTGTAGGGTTTTTAAAGCTCTGCCACTTTTATTTGATACTTTTTTTTCCAAAATGTGTTTCTTGGTTTGTAGATTCAAAAAAACCTGTTTTTGCCAACTTTGACTTCCCTCTCTTGGCCCCAATCTATTTTTTGCTGTTACATTTCATGTAGGATTTGTTCTTACATTGCGCCCAAAAATCCTAGGTTGGTATCATCCATCTCGGAATTTATGTCATTATTTTTACCTATGACTTGGATTAAACACGATTGTTAAAATTTTGGCGCTGACTTCAAAAAGTATTACGTATATAAGTAAGTATTTTCTTCAAGGGCCCGTGCAGACCATAGGCAACCTTTTACACAACAAGTAATATAAAGTGGTGGGATGGTTTTTTGTCCAGTCTAATTTTTTTGACAGAGATAAAAATAAAAAACACTATTGCTACTTCCGGAACGGTAGGGAAGTATGAGATCAGTTATATTAAGAAAAAAAAATACTTTTTTAGTTTGTTCCTTCAATTTTGACAGAATTGTCAAATTTCCATCAGTTTCTAAGATACAGAGCGAGATTTCAAAATCGGTGTAAATTACTATCTTAATCAAATGAAAAACTATCAAAGTTAGAAAAAAATTTCAAATCAAGTTTTTAGAATTGTTTCTTATCTTCAATATAACGCTTTCTTTGCATTTTTCATTTCTTGTTTTGAAAATATTTTTCTTCTCGAATAAAATAATGTTTTACGCAACCATATTTACTGATGTTTCTGCCCAAAAATTTGGAAAATTTTCTACGTACTATGGTTCTAGTATTTTTCAATTAAATATATTTATGCCGGTTCACATCATCACTGTTCACAACCACAGGCCATGGGCAACAGCTCAATTTCAAGATCCTTTCACTTAAACGGTATTCAAGGAGGTATAGAAGTGTAACAAAAGTCCCCTCAAAGAAAAAAAAACACCTACCAGTAATATACAGATCCCAGGACTTTCCTACATCAAAGATATAATAGATAGAAGAGGTTGATTACTCTGGAAATGCAACATATCTAAAGTTCACATTTCATTAAAACAGTAGTTTTGCGTCCAAGAGACCCAAGGGATAATGGGTATCCAGTACCTCAAGCGGTCCTGCAAATTAGAGTGGGTCCACACGATAAGAAAAATCTGGACGTAAGCGTAGGGTAATAAGAGATATGTCAAATTTCAAGCAGACACGACAAATTGAAATAAGACAAAGACAGAAGATTTCTCGCCTAAATTCGCCTTTTTCCAGGTCATTACGCAAAATAATGTTTAACTTTTCAGCGGACTGCTTTAAATATGGCGGAAACTGTATCTTTTTAATATTTTGTGTGAACATAACCTATTTTTTTTTCAGACGTTTGTTGCTTTATCTATATTTTTTTATTTTGCGAATTTTGAGATAATGGATATTTACGAACTATGTTAAATTGTTTTAATTTATTAAAAATGCTTGTTACCGAAGATCACTACTGCTTGCAACTCAAAAAAAAAAGAGTTGCTCGTTATATAAATTAAAGCTTATGAAATAAAGGTCGTTATATAATACAATTTCTATTTAACGACAATCTCTGGTATCCAGACGCTAATCCACAGACATGCCCTTAGCTATGGTTACCAGATCAAATAATGAGATTTCCTGATAATATCCCTAACTTTTCAGTAAATATCCGGCCATTTTATCTGAATGTTGTATGTGGTATGTTAAGGCAGTGAGATTTTCAAAATATTTGCAATCGAAGCACCGAATGCGAATATCTAGCGAGTGTTCTCATTAATGGGAGCGTAGTGGACTAAGGAGAGAAATAGGCTGTCTATTTTGTTATAAGAATTGCTTTTCGCTGCCACCAATGTTATAATTTTGCTGGTTCTGCTTTTGGTTTATCACTGGTTCCGATGAATTCAAATAAATTTTCTAATATTACTTTTAATATTTTATTAAAATGTTCACTAAATCATGAAGTAACAACAGTTTTTCTTCTTACTTACTACTTTAATGTCACTATTATAGTTTTTAATTTTAGTTCCCCTCGTCTCTAAGTTCATGTCCTAGTTATATTCTATTTCTGTATCTAAGTTATTATTTTACAGTCATAAGCGTACTAACAAATATAACATAACTATTTATTTACATGATTACTGAAATGAAAAAGTGTGTATTTATGGGACGATGACAATATGAACAAAGCTACTGGTCTCCGTAAAAAATAAAGTTTCAGAGTTTCGGAGATTAAAGCATACTTTAATGTCACTATTCTAGTTTTTAATTTTAGTTCCCCTCGTCTCTAAGTTCATGTCCTAGTTATATTCTATTTCTGTATCTAAGTTATTATTTTACAGTCATAAGCGTACTAATAAATATAACATAACTATTTATTTACATGATTACTGAAATAAAAAAGTGTGTATTTATGGGACAATGACAATATGAACAAAGGTAATGGTCTCCATAAAAAGTAAAGTTTTAGAGTTTCGGAGATTAAAGCATGCTTTTGTTTGAGCCTATTAGAATATAAATTTACTTAAAATATAACTTCTTCTTAAGAGAGTATTAAATATTAGACTATAATTATCTAATAATCCATAAGAGTAACTTAAAAATATTTATATATAGTCATTTAATAATTAATAATTTGTAGTAATAGTTGGTTTACAACAATATCTTCGATTAAGGTTTTACTCTAGACACAATTTAACTTAAAGAACATATCAAGTAAAGAATGTAATGAAATGGTTATAAAAGACCAGCAATTGCCAAAAGAAACATCAAGCAATAAAAAGTACGAAACTAAATTGATTAATATACTAAATTAACAATTCACTTATTTTGTTAACGTTTAATTAATTTATTTTTTCTTACTAGAATAATTAATAAATATTTTTTTATTACTTATATCTTCCTTATTAATTTCAAAAAAATACTGATAATTGCAGTTTTTTCCTGTTTCCCTAAAGGGGGCTAAAATGTCGAAAAAATTCTTGTCGTCTCTTAACCCTACCCTTAGCAAACTTTATATAAACCTATTTTAAACAATTAAAAAATAAAAATTAATATTGATGGAAATTTAATAACAGAAATCCAGTTAGTATCATATGTAATGTATTCTTCTAAAGACTACAAACAATTGTAATTATTAAAACGATTGTTAAAATTACATTGACTTCGTTTAAATCGACATTTTTCGAGCCAGCTTCAAACCGAAGCCGACTCATACCTTATTTGAAATCTAGGCGTTTACTTCACAAACTTAAATATGACTTGACCATGGCTTCAAGTCATTTTCGCAAACAGTTGACGTCTTGTCTGTACCTAACCTCAAAATAACACCTTGTTTTGAAATTTTTCTTATTTAAAAACCAACTGACTATTGTGAGAGATAAAATATTTTATTCTGCATTTAGCCTTTAACTTAGGTGTTCTTAAACATTAAAACTAATTCGAAATAATATACTAACGCCCATTTGACGCATGACGTAATCGTTCAGAAGTCAAGAGCTAATTTCAAGTGCGCTTGAGGTGTTTATTTCGCACTCGAAGCGCGCTTGGGCCAAGTCAACACTAAATCGTTTCAGGCTTGACTTAACAAATCCAAGCCGGCTTCAAGTATAATCTCGCCCGTTTAATTCGTTATTTCTAAGCAGCTGGTAGAAGGCGCTTGACTTCAAGCGCGCTCGAAACTGTCGATATAAACGTACTGATTGTTATATTGAACTCCTTGGCAGTTCTTTACCAGGTAGAAGTGGTAAACTATGGAAATAAAACTTCTTTTAAATAGTCCCATATTATAGCACAAGTAACCTGAATAATTTCAGAAATTTCCAACGTAGTAATAAAGGTATAGCTGTACACATTTCCATATTGTGTTTCCTAATTATTGGCCCAACAACAGCGAGAGACAAAAAAAACCACACTCCTTATGATCGCGTAATGAAATCTCCCGTGTGGACGATACATTTTTATCACAAAAGCGCGTAATACGCCTACGCTGAAACTTTCCTTGTCGTGTGGACTCACCCTCACACCCACAGAAAAATATCCGCAAGGCCGGCACGATAAAATTGTATAACCAATATTAACAAAAGATCTATTTTCCTTTTCCCAAATTTTTGGTCATCAATATTAATCCATTTCTGACCCAAAATGGAACTTTTAAAGCACAACATCTTTAAAAAGAAAAGAAACAATTTTCTCCACAAGCACCCGCCTTGACATTGTACCGAAACTTTTCAATTTAAATCTTTTCAATAAGACGAAGTAAAATATCCGTGAAAACATTGAAATCTCATAAATACTAATGGCAAAACGGGATACAACAGATAAGAAAAAGGTCTGGCTTTGCCTTTTAAAATAAATTCAGTGAAAAGGAACAGATTTTTACCACTGAATTGTTGATACGACCTAATATTGAGGAAAAAGTTGTTTAAACTTGGATGTATTTTCGCAAGATAATCTTTCGAATAGCTGAAGAAGTTTCTTAAGATTTAAATTCGATTTATTTTTTTTAGAATTACAGGATTGTGCATGTCAAAACATTGGGCTTCATTTTCAAATATATTTTGAATAGACTTGAAACAATGTTGCTAAGAAATACGTGCATGATAGATTGAAAATGTTCTCTACGTAAAACTCTAGCGCAAATTTCGAGTTTCCATAATATGGGGATCTAGCTCGACTTATTTTAGTCCCAAAGTTGATAGATTCCGAAATACAGGGGATCAAAATTATAATTTTTTAAAAGTTTTTTTTAAATATTTATTACAGTTTCGAAGTACATTGCAGAGGGCCACCAGTAGAACTTTGCCTACATCTAAAGTATCATTGCGTTCTGTATTTCGATATCTTAAATTTCTAACTAGAAATTCTTATTCTCGAACATCTTTTATTTTAAAAAGATGTACAACATATGTTCAAAGAGTTCAAGCATTAATTTTTTTTCTAGACATGTGTTGGTGCTGGAGTCAATGTTTGTGCCTTAGTTAATAGTGGCAAGGATTCCCAGCACTATTAAAAGTTTCAGTGTGATCGGATGTATATGTTTTGTTTGGCAGTGGCTTTTGTGAAACTATTTTTCAGCGTTCGTCAAAAATGGAGCGAGCTACTTTATTAGAGCAACGAACCAACACCATATTCCTAGTAAAACTCGGCAAAAATGGGAACAAAATTATTGAAATGTAAATACGGTATATGGGAAATTGGCGGTGGAAAAAAGACCAGTGTACAACTAAATAAACCATTTTCTAAACGGTCGTGAGTTCATGAAAGATGAAGGGAGAGAGGGGGCCCTTTAACATCTCGTGTGAATGAAAACTTAAAGAAAGTCAAAGTACTTTCAGATTGTGACATCACTACAAGAATGATCGCGGCTGAGTTAAAAATCTACATAAGTAGTCTTTTCACAATTTTGAAAGACGATTTGAACGTGCGAAAATTGTGTTTGGATGTAAGTCCTTTATCAGAGATATCTTACCAACTGGGACAGCTTATTTTTTTTTAAGTTGACGAAATAGCGCCAGATCATTGTCTTAAGTTGGTCTTTTCTACTCTGGATCAACTGATGCCATAACTTTAAAATGATACAGACCAGTATTAGTGGAAAGATCAGTCTTTTTCTTATCTTTACTTTAGATATCTACTTGTCAATATCCACTTTTTAAATCAAGTGTGGAAAACCATGATGATCCAGCCAATGTCATCAAAGTGTCGTCAGTTCTAAGAAGTGGATAGGATAGTTGTCTTTTTTAGTGACGTCATTAAGCTTCCTGTAGTCAACACAAAATCTAGAAGTTCTATCCTGTTTGGCTACTTATACAACACGAGATGACCAAAGTAACTCTACTTTCTGACGTTTAACTATAACAATATTACCACAATGGATCATCTCCCTCACCTTATTTGCCCGGATTTAACTCTATGTGATTTTTTTTGTTTCTTAAAATAAAATTGACTATTCGGAATAGTCATTTTTTTGGAGATTGAAACCTTCCGACGCATCATAACGGGATGTCTGAATAGCTTGACCCAAGACGAGATGCGACGTTGTTTTAGAGAATGGGTGAAACGTTGGAACAACTGTATCGTTTCTAGGGGAGAGTACTTTGAAGGTTCTGTAATTGAATAAAGCGATTTACTTTTTTGTCGACGTAGTGCAGGAACTTTTTGAACAGAACTGGTTCTTAGTAGGTGTCGCTTCAAGCAGCCATTCCGGATATAACTGAATTTAAATGTTTTATTGCATGCAAAAATTTGTCTTAGTCTCTCTTCACACTGGTTTAAGAAATCTGGATCGTGTTTAAGAGCTAGCAGGCCAAAAACAGTAAAATTTATAGCATCGAGTTAGCAGTAATACTTATTGTCATTAGTTACGAAATAGTATTATGAAATAATAATAATAATAATAATAATAATAATTATGTCTTTATTTCTGGCTCCATAAAATTAACAACATATTATAATTACTTAATATACAGGATAATACAGAGACAGAAAGGGCGAAGTCCAGATGTGGATAACACCTGAGTGACATCCACCCTGATCAACTCAACCCAGACTGAAAGTAGATAGGACCTAAATAATAATTAAATACAGAAGAGAAAAAAAAAACAATACTTATACACCAAGTTAGATACATTGATACAAATTACGGATTTTTCTTCACTAAAATTCAAAAGAAAAAGAGGAAACTACAATTTTCTTATTTGTTTATCAAATGCGTGTTGGAAGACAACATATCTAAATTTTATAGGCGTGAGAGTTTTGAAGAAGTCCGGTAGAGAATTATATAGTTTAGCGACATTGTAGCTAAAAGAGCGTTCAAACAGAGAAGATCTATGCAGGGGCGGAGTTATTGTTCCTCGAAAACGAATGTTGACGTTATGCACGTGGGACCTAAAAATGATTCGTCTGTATAGATATTGTGGACTTTTAGAACATATAATTTTATGGTAAAAACAGGCTTCATGTAACCACCTCCTGCTCTCCATATTCAGCCATTTTAAGTCGAGTAGCTTATGAGATATTCTCTCATATTTACGAATTCCATAAATTAGTCGCAGACAAGAGTTTTGCACTTTCTGTATTCTTTGTTTTTGAATGGCTGTTAGGCAGTTTCCATATATTACGTCTCCGTGGCTGAAAATAGAGAGCACCAGCGAGTCACAGAGCAAAGTCTTAAGTTTTATGGACAAATCATGGCGGTAACTGTAAAGAAGTTTTAGTCTAACATAAGCCTTCTGAACACACTGGGAAACATGCTTATCAAATCGCAGTGCACTGTCAAAGACAACACCCAGATTTTTAACACTATCCTCAATAGGCAGAACTGAATCGCCAATCTTTACATTTATAAGATTTTTAACAGTCTCCCTATCAGTCTTCCCTCCAAATATCATTATACAGCATTTTTTCGGATTAAGATACAAGGAATGCTGCAAGGAGACCGAATGAATTGCTTTGAGGTCTTGATTAATAGTGTTGCAAGCCTCAAGAACATCCTCCCTTCTAAAAGACAAATATACCTGGGTGTCATCCGCGTAGCAATGCGACTTGCACCTCCTCAAGGCACCTGGTAAACACGAAGTGTAGATTGCATATAACAAAGGGCTCACAATAGAGCCCTGTGGTACACCAGAATGTATGGGCAGTTCCTCTGACATCTCGCCATCCAGTTTAACGCACTGCCTCCGACCCTCCAGAAAACATCTAAAAAATGAAATGGCATGATCACTAAGACCGACATAGTGAAGTATTGCTAATAATAATTGGTGGTCTAGAGTGTCAAATGCTTTCGAAAAGTCGAGCAGTGTCAGGATTGTTACTTTTCCTGAATCGGTTGCCCGAAATATATCATCAGTGACATTTGCCAGAGCAGTAGAACAACCGTGATTCCTTCTAAACCCAGATTGAGTCTCAGGCAGTATTCGGTTAACCTCCACGTGTTCTGTAAGTTGTTCATAAATTATTTTTTCTAATATTTTTGACATACAGGGCAGAATACTAATGGGACGAAGATCCCGAAGTTCACGGGGACCACTAACTTTTGGCAATGGCACTACCAAAGCTCTCTTCCAGCATTCCGGATAAACAGAATTTAATAGACATGCATTCATTACATGTGTCAAGTAGGGCAAGATGAAAGGACAGCAGAGTTCCACCAAATCAATGCTCAATCCGTCGTGACCCTTCGCCTTAGACTTAATTTTAGAGATTATCTTCGCCACCCTTAACTCTGTTACTCCTTTAAATTTAAAATTACGAGTTACATCATCTTTCACACCATCTTCATAAAATTTCAAAAGTTCATTATTATGTCCCCCTGAATCAGGTATAGAAGATCTAAAAAATCTGTTTATTAAATTAGGGTCCTTCAGATTTTCGGGGATATCAACTTTGTTTTTACTGACTGCTATACTGTATTTTTTTAATTCCCGCCATATATCTTTTGACAGTTGCAACCTCGCATCCAAATAAGCTTTTTTTTCGTTGCGCACAGTTAGGGTTGTGAGGTTGCGAAGAGATTTATAATATTCCCAGTGCTCACCATTCTTTGTTCTTTTAAATTTACTTAAGGCATTATTTCTAAGTTTCATCAAATTTTTAATATTCTCAGTTATCCAAGGAAAATTATTCTTGGTAAACCTAGCTTTTTTCATGGGAGCATGAAGATCTAGTAAGGTGGTTACGTTGGAGTTAATAAATTCTACTTTATCATTTATATTTCCAATATCAAAAATATTTCTCCAGGGAATTGACTTTAAATCAGCCGTAAATTGTGATATATTTATATTTTTTAGATCTCTATATTCTTTGAAGATAATTTGTTTTTTATTATTTGGTAGTTTAAACTCACAAGATGTAAATTCATGGTCCGACATTAATGGGGCAGGTAAAGTATCACAATGTGTCACTAAGTCGGGATTAGAAATCAAAAAAAGGTCAATAAGTGAGACAGTATTGTGTGTTATTCGAGTAGGATTATTAATTAATTGAGTAAGTCCTACAGAGTGTATCAATGAATTGAATTGTGTCACATCACTTGAAAATACATCCAAAAAATCTACATTAAAATCCCCCGTGCACAACAACTCATTACTTAAAGGTATTAGTGATATTATGGTATTCTCAAAGTCAGACAAAAAATCAGAAATTCTATATGTAGATGGTCTATATATACATCCAAAAATTAAGGACGTATTGTTAATTAAACTTTTTATCCATAATTGTTCAAAATTTTCATTCTTTGTAAAATCACTATGTAAAATAGAAAACTTCAGAGTATTTTTGATATAGATTCCGACACCACCCCCCCTACTTACCCTGTCCTGTCTGACAAACTTATATCCATCGATTTCAATATCTGATTTTATTTTACAAACATTTATCGTTCAATTTTAAAATTTAACTTTTAATTGTTGAATTTCTCTCTATGGCCGAACATTAAAAAAATTGACGAAGCGTTAGTCAAGATTACTAAAAATGTACATAGAAGGATATCTTGCAGGAGGGTCGCCGTTTATACTTCGAGCCTGTTTTGATTATGAAATCTTTTAAATGTATAGGCTGGTGTTTCTAATGCCCCAGGATGCCTCAGTATCACGGTATGTCACATGACGCTCGTACATTATCAATTTACGCACAGCATGCGACTCGTCCTTGAGAGAATTGAATTCACTAAACCAGCGATATACAGTTGTTTTTGTGGATGCTTCATCACCACATAAAAATTAAGTTCACAAGCTAATTCAATTTTTGACCAATATGAAATTTTAAAGTTACTGTGAACCACTCAAGCAGTGTCTGTTCTGAGTACAAATATTGTCTAAAATGTCAAAGTTTATATCATCTAGCAACAGCAGTGTCCAGCTCCCTAAATATAAACGTATATAAAAGAATACCTTCACCAGCGTGTCGAATCCTAACAATTTTTTATTAAATTCTATATTACTTGTTGAACTAATATTTAAAGGCTATGCATGACAATTCTCCAGAATGCAGCAGTAGTTTCAGCGAAGATTCATCCATTTGACTTCGTAGGGGATTTTTGAAAAAAAAAAACACTTTTCCACTCACCTTGATGCCTGAATACATATTTTGAAAATATTTGATTCGTACATGAGACCTCTTTGCTCCAAACACACTGTGCTAAAAATGTAACCCAGCTTATTATGTAGATCGAAATTAAAAGCGTTTGAAGCCATGCTTCAGGATTAATTTCGTCTCGGCAAATGAGAATCTCCGGTCGTTAAAACCCGATAAGCTACTATTCGCAAATACATTGCCAATCTGCTGAAGTAAATTACATCAACTGAACCCGAATGCTGCCAAAAGTTCGAACTGATATGGAAATTATCAGACAAATTTAAATTCGATAAGGACCCAGCAAATAGGTAATTTCGAAGTTTATTCAGAAGACCTTTACAGGCAGATAAATTGATGTCATCGAAAGGTTCTCGAAAACTGGGTTTACCAGAGGCGTAACGCAGAGGGAGTTTTTGGGTTTGCTGTCATCCCAATATATGCCAAAGATAAAATTATGCAAATAAACTACTCGCCCAAAAAACGCAATAAAGAGAATTTTTAGTATATATATATATATATATATATATATATATATATATATATATATATATATATATATATATATATATATATATATTGTATATATATATATATATATATATATATATATATATATATATATATATATATATATATATATGTTATATCGTAGGTTTTCACTGATGGTAGAATGAATAGTTTGGTTATTCCGGGTTTCAATGCGTTCGTTCAGCCTACACAATTGAACTTGCAGAACACTGCCTAAAGAACACATACTTCATATTCAATAAACAAATATACAAACAAACAGATGGCGCACCTATGGGGTCCTCGCTTTCACCAGTCATAGCCAACCTTTCTATGTTATATTTTGAACAAGAGGCACTGTAAAAGGCACCTTTAAAACCGAAATTTTGGAAACGCTATGTTGATAATATTTTTATAATATGACCACATGGAACAGAACACCTGGACGATTTCCTCATATACCTGAACAATATCCACCACAGAATACAATTCACGCTAGAAATCGAACAAGAAAAGAAACTTCCTTTTTTTGACCTGCTATTAACTAGGAAACTCATCAACACCCTGGGCTTTAGCGTATATCGGAAACCCACACATACTGACCGATATCTCAATGCAGCGTCACATCATCATCCCTCTCAAAAGCAAGCAGTAGTCAACACACTAATACCAAGATCTCTCCGCCTAACAGATCTTGACACAAAACAAGACGAAATAAGACACATTTTAACAGCTCTAGAACGGAATGGTTTCTCACAATTAGATATAAAGAAAGCCATAAAAAGACAAGAGAAAACTATAACAAAGACCAAAGACCAGGGTCAAACAAGGAACAAAGCCATAATACCATACATAAAAGGAATAACAGACAGAATCGGAAGAATCTTAAGAAAACACAACATACAGCCCATATTTAAATCACAAAAAACAATAGCCGACATCCTGGAAAATCCCAAAGACAAGATCAACCTTGAAAATCATGGCGTTTACAGCATTCCATGTGCAGATTGCTATCAAACTTATATAGGACAAACAAACGGGCGCATATCAGCAAGAATCCAAGAACATAAAAATAGCCTCCAAAACAAACAGACAACCTCAGCCCTATTTCAACATCACCAAACAACCGGACATACCATCGATTTCGAAAAAACAAAAGAAATAGCATCAGTATAGAATTACAAGGTACGCGTCATAAAAGAGGCCTTAGAAATCGAAAAAGCGAGAAAGAAAACAACAAAAATCAACTAGTAGACGAGAAACCTCCATACAAGAACAAAAAATATCGCACTCGGCAGAGGGGAGGAGCCTGCGAAGCCGCTCATCCAATCAGGATGCGAGCCAGCTATACAAAACTCAAAATTCATCAGAGGCCACCATCAGTTCTCAGCGAGTAACGACGAACCGCACTTGAAAATGCCAAATGAGATTTTGGCGAAACGTCGTGAAAACGATTTTTTGAATGAACGGATTGAAACCCGGAATAATTAAACTATTCATTTATATATATATATATATATATATATATATATATATATATATATATATATATATATATATATATATATATATATATATATATATATATATCGTTTCTGAAGCCACCTCTTAATCTACACGTATGAAAGTTTATGCAGTTTATGACATAAAAGAGTTGATCGAGATAGAGAGTGTTTAAATTTATTTCAAAATAGTTTGTATTGAACTATGTCAAATGGTATAAATGAAACAAACATTTTTTATTTTAACTACTGGAGGCAAGGTCACATATAAATAATAAAATGCTTATAATATCCACTATTTTAAATTTTCATTTTCATCCGATTCCATATTTTTTTTTCCATGAAACCTATTTATTTTTTAAAAATCTTGCTATTCTACTTTCTCTTTATAGGAACATAAATTTACATTTTCTCAACACCCAGGACACATAACTACGTAGCAATTTCACACGGTCTTTGGGCTTCCCCCTAAAATAAATGTCAAATAGGCTGGAATTCCTTATTCTTATGAGAATTAATTTACCTCTTGGGAGAAATTATATCTAAGCATAAAATGTGTGGAATATTCAACGGTATTCATTATTTTATTGTTTTATTTGTACATCATATTAATGGGGTAAAACTTATAATAATACTATGTAGCAATTTTTAAAAAATCAAAATTTCAGTAAGAAATAAAGAAATCTTTCTGCCGTATTTAAATATGGCGCGTATGGCGAGAGGACCAGAGCGATATTTGCAGGAAATAAAGTGTTTGTACATATATTTTTCATATCCTCTGCCTGAAAGGATAATTACATATATAACAAACTATGTAGCGATATTTCTCATTGCTTCTCCATTTTCAAAGTCTGAAGTTTTTGAGTTCAAAAATTGGGATTTCCTCTTAAATTTTTATCCTAGATATTGAAAAATAGTCCATACTTTTATAAAAGATCAAGTTAAAGTCTTTTTGACTTTAAAAAATGACTTAGTCGGAAATTAAATCATTTGATCAGATGTCATTCCTGTTTTGGGCAAATAAACTATAATTTTATTTAGAGCCTCTACGACATTAAATTTTTCACTTGGATAAATCACTATAAAAAAAAAAGCTCAGACGTCTCAAAATGACATAATTACGAAAACACATTTTTAGTCCCATTGATTGTATAAAACGATAAACAACACTAATTAATTTAGTCTATTTAGTCCTTTAAATGATTTATCCTTTGTTTCCATTGTTCCACATAATTGTCTGCCTATCCAGATGGGATTGAGTATAATGCTTTACAAGATCTAAGGACTCGACATTAATCAGCAAAACTGCATTGGAAAGGTAATAAATGGACAAGTGGGTGCGCTATATTAGATATTTAAAGATAAACTACACCCACATTGAACATGCTGAAATTTTGTGTCTTTTATAATATTTCCAAAATTCTTAACAAAAAATTTAAAATAATCAAAAAATCGTACTTCTCACTTCACTTATCAGCCTCTGCACTATGTAACAAAAAACATATTAATATTTGAAATTTTGCATACCTACTTTATGAATATTTATATTTCAGACATTTCGGAGTATCAGGTAACCAAAAACTGGAGGTTTTATGTAACAGTTGGCAACAGCTCTAATGTTCGATTACACAAGCCGACCAATTTCAGAGTCAAAAACCAAACTATACTTTTCTTAGGGTTTTCGATACGCTGAATAAGAAATTGAAGTCAGAACTGATCTGTTGTTTTCGCTAATTAAACTTAAAAGTTCAAAAATAAATGGCAGTTGAAAGTACTGGTTATTCTTCTCAAACCCTACTTCGATTCATATTGATATATTTTTGAATCTTAAAATATCATCCAGACTATCGTAAAGCTGTTATTCTCAAGATATATATTTATATATATATATATATATATATATATATATATATATATATATATATATATATATATATATATATACATACAATATAACAGATTTAAATTTTTAAAAAACTCGAATTTATATTTGAAACTGTATCCTGCGCCCGAAGAGACAAAAATATAAACGCTGTCAATCAAAGAACAATTTATCCTGCAGTGGCCCAATACTCGTTAAACATAGGATGTAAGAAAAAACTCTCAGAAGCAAAAATGCTATCGAAGTGTGAAAACATGTCCACAAGAGTTATAAGGGAAGCTATCGAAATTGCAAAGAGGCCCAACAACTTAAATAGCAGAAACGACAGTCAGCGATTGCCTAATACTTGGAAAAACCTACTTTTTAATATCAACCAGTAGCAGGTAGTAAAGAAATGGATCATAACTCGGCAACACGACCCCAAACACTGGCAAGAGGATCGATGACACACAGCAGGGCTCGGAATTTGATTGGCCAGAACCATCCAGCCAGCGAGCACGCCCTACGTACCCACACCCGAATTGCAAGCGCTAGTCCGCCCACAGACGCCGTACAGTGAATTTTGAAAATGGTGAATGAGATTTCACCGAAACGTCAGCTGCTCTACACTCCTGATTACTGATTACATACCAGTAAGTGATAACGACGAAGACACAAAAACCGAAAAAATAAACGTTATGAGAGGTGTGCGTCAGGGAGACGTCATCTCTTCGAAACTATTTACGCTAGCTTTGGAAGATGTCTTTAAAAAACTAAATTGGGATGAGTAAGGTTTGAGAGTCGACGGTTCTTATCTTAGTCATCTTCGTTTCGCCGACGATGTTGTTGTCATGTCTAGCAACCCAGAAGAGCTAAAACAAATGCTTCAAGATTTCAATGAAGAGGCAAGAAAAGTGGGACTTAAGATGAACTTGGGGAAAACCAAGTTAATGAGCCCTGACGCAAATGTACAAATAGAGATTCAAAATGAAATCATTGAGAATGTCCAAGATTACATCTATTTAGGCCACGTCATGAAACTGGGCAAAGAAAATCAAACGGCCGAAATAACAAGGAGAATAGGGCTGGTATGGGCTACCTTTGGAAGGTGGCAGTACGTATTAAGAGATAGAAATACACCAATTAACCTTAAACATCATGGGAACGATAACACTAACCAAACAAAACGCAAATAGGCTCCGAGTCACTCAACGCTCCATGAAGAGACAAATGTTAGCAATCTCGTTACGGAATAAAATACGAAATCAAGTAATAAGATCAAGAACCAAAGTAGTTGACGTCACTGAACGCATATTACGACTAAAGTAGCAATGGGCGAGGCACATAGCTAGATAACAGCCCGATAGGTGGACGAGTAAATTACTGCAATGGCGACCGCGAGAAACTAACCGAAATCGTGGCAGGCCACAACGCAGATGGGTAGATGATATAAGACAGTTTGCTGGAAAAGACTGGCTCCAGAAGGCGAGAGACAGATCCCAGTGGAGGACCATCGGAGAGGCTTATGTCCAGGAATGGACGTCAATGGGCTGAGAAAGAAGAAGAAGAAGAAAGTGATAACGACGTCCGCTCCGTCAGCGTCTAATTTTTAAAAATAAATTTCGAAAAACTTATGCATAAAGCTGAAAACTCCAAATTCCTAAAAATACATTTAAAATAAGAAATTTGGCTTTAATGGAAATATTACAATAAATTGTAGTGATTTAACTTAAAAAAAATAATAATAAAATTTAAAACATATATAGTAGGGACAAATATAACCTTGTAACTATTCAATGCAATCGAAATGGTTTGGTAATTTTTATTAACAACGCCACAATGATTTTTTGAAAAAGATCAGTTACTTTTTTCCAATTGATCATAGAAAGTTAATTTTTACTTAAAGTCTGTGGAAGTCAGAGGTCAGATATCTTGGACTATCCTAGATAATGAAATCCTCTAGAATAAGCATGAAAAAAAGTTATCAACTAGGCTACAAAAGCCTTGTTGGTCTGTAGAAGCTTTGTGAGAAAAAGATGGGGTACAAACTCAAAAATCCTGCAGGATGTACACTGCAATAATGGGTCAGTGATCTGGAGCAAAAGAAACTGGCTAATACGAGAGCTAACCTCTCGAAAGTTCAAAGACTGGCCTATGCATGTATAATCGGGGCAATAAAAACCTGCCTAACGGCTGTGATGGAAGTAATCCTAAACATCACACCTCTACATATTTTTTTAGAAAACATGGCGAAGAGGACGATTTATCGGATGATGAGAAATGAGGTCATAAAAAGAGGGCTCAATCTCTCATCCAGAAATCAACAAATCTGGGACATATACCAAGATGAAATGAAAAAGAAATTCAATTCCACTTTGTGAAAAACTTCAGCACAAGGTCGAATGGGACAGCAACACCGTTGAAAAACTCAGCAAGAAATCCACTATATGGTACACAGATGGCTCCAAAACAACGGAGGGAACTGGAGTAGGAGTGTATGGATACGGCACCACACACTACGAAAGCTTGAGTAAGTCACCAAGCATTTTCCAGGCAGAAATACTTACCATTAGGATGTTTATACAATTTAACAAGGAGAAAATCTATCACAACCGAGAGAATATCATCATGATGGATAGTCAAGCTGCCATCAGTGCGCTGAGCTCTCATGTTATCAGTTCCAAGATAGTCTGGGAATACCTAGAGGAACTGAATGATTTGAGTAAGAATAATAAATTCACCTGGGACGTACCGGAATAGAGGGGAATGAAATAGTACACAAGCTCGCGAGGAAAGGAGTTGAAATATCTTTTCTGGGGCCAAAGCCTTTCTGTGGAATTGGTAGTAGCGTAATGCTGGAAGTACTGAAGATAGAAAAAGAAATCCAATTATTGGACAAAGCTGCAAGGATTGAGACAAGTGAAGATACTTCTGGGAAACTACGACCAGAAGAGAATCAAAGAATTCATAAGCTTGAGTAAAGACTAACTCAGAGTTCTGATAGTGGTTCTAACGGGGCACTGCCACCTGAACGGACACCTCAAGAAACTAGGACTGGTAGAAAGAGAAGAGTGCAGATTCTGTGAAGAGGAGAACAAAACTTCTATTCATCTCCTTGCAGAGTGCAGGGCTCTAGAAACCCCCTGGGATGCGGTTCTTGGGAGCACACCAAATCGAAGAAGGGGAGCTACCCACCTTGAAGCCGTCCAACATCCAGATATTTCTGAGGGAAATAGGACTGGAGGACCTGCTCTAGACGATAAGGTAACTCTTACGACTGGGCAGCAGTAGGATCGCAGTGTACAGGGTGAGTCAACGATTGGATGAAGTAGGTTTGTGCCTTTTCGGTGAAATTAACAAAGAAACTATATTTATTGTTTGATACAGTTTATTTTTACGCAGATTTTAAAATTATTTAGGACTCTACAGGGTGAGCCAAAAAACTGGGACAGCATAAAGTTGTATTTTTTTAAATAGAACACCCTATATACGAATCGTATTTTCGATTTAGCTTATAATTTTAAATCTTTTTTATTGAGGGTTTACTATAACAAAACTTTATAGTTTCTGAGATAATTAAGTTTAAAGAAAAAAAGTCACATTTTCAAGCATCATAAATAACGTTTTCAATTTTGTGACAAATATATTCAAATTTGGAATTTAGTCGCCTCAAATTTGAACAAGTTTAAATGAATAAATATCTTTTTTTTTAAATGGTACACCCTGTATATTTTCATGTTATTTAATAGAGTAATAAAAACCCTAAAAGTTTTGTTCAATATATCCTATACCTATTTATAATAGTTTTTGAGATAATTCAGTTTTTCTTATTTTCCATACTTTTTTACAGAAATGGTCTTCATTATCATAGTAGCCATGTAAAATAATAAAAAGAAACTACAGAAACAAACAGAATGTGGTTAAATATGATGAAATACATTATTCGTTATATTACAACGGCAATAGTTTAATTAAACATAATGTGAAAAAATTAACACAACAATAACGACAAGACAAATACATATTTACTTTTATATTAAATTGAAACAAAAAAATTACCTATTAAATACTGAGATTAATTATTTCTTTTTAATAAGTGTTCGAATAAACGACCCTCTTGTGCAATGCACAAATTTAGTCTTTTTTGCAGATTTTCTCGGACCCTGGACAAAATTAGTGGCGTTATTGTTCTATAGGTATCCCTAATCCTGTTTCGCATATCTTCCACTGTTGTTGGTGGATTAACATACACCTTATTTTTAATATAACCCCATAAGAAGAAATCTAATGGGGTGATGTCGCAAGACCTTGTGGCCACTCAATGAAACCCCCACGTCCAATCCATTTTTGCGGATATCGTTGGTCCAAAAACGCACGAACTTCACGACGGTAATGCGGAGGCGCACCATTGTGCTGGAACCACATACTGTCGAGCTCATCCCTATCGAGACCTTGATGCAGTTGGGGTAGTTCTTCTTGTAGAAAGTTCAGGTAACTATAGCCATTTAGTGGTTCATTAAAAAAGTGGGGTCCAATAATTCGATTATGATGAATACCACACCAAACATTTAATGACCAGTGGTTTTGATGTTGCACCTCTCTAATCCAAAATGGATTTTCTGTGGCATAATATTGCATGTTGCGTCTATTTACGGCACCGTTACTTCTAAAAGTAGCTTCATCACTAAACATTACCTTGCATAATAAATTTGGATTTAATTGAATCTCCGCATTTATTGTACGACAAAAGTTTACACGACTTTCAAAATCCTGTCCATGCAGTTCTTGGTGTAATTCCATGTGATATGGATGATACCTATATTTCTTGGTAGTACGATTAGCGGTGGATTGTGATGTTTCACATAATGCTGCTAACTGACGGCTACCAATATAAGGATTTTCCTGAACATTTAACAATACTTGTAGTTCTTTTTCTTCATTAGTTACTGGTTTGTTGACCACTTTACGTTTTGGATAATCAACAGTACCAGAAGAATCAAATCTTTGCATTAAGTTTTGAAAAGTATGGCTATTAGGCTGGCGTCGATCAGGATACTTCATTTTGTAAATTCTTTGAGCAAGAAGGCAATTTTTTTGAGCCTCTCCTACCGTATAAATCATATCTATTAACTCATTCTTTGGAAAATTCATTTTACAATATAAGATGAATGCAAAAAAAACCAAACTACACTACATAAAAACCAAAAGAAGCGATTGCGGTTATAAATTTGACACACAGAAAAATGTTCTTTTACCTTGTTTTTGCCATGGCTACTATGATAATGAAGACTATTTCTGTAAAAAAGTATGGAAAATAAGAAAAACTGAAATATCTCAAAAACTATTATAAATAGGTATAGGATATATTGAACAAAACTTTTAGGGTTTTTATTACTCTATTAAATAACATGAAAATATACAGGGTGTACCATTTAAAAAAAAAGATATTTATTCTTTTAAACATGTTCAAATTTGAGCCGATGTGTTCAACACCCTGTAGCTTTTATTGCAAATATTTGGTAAAAATTATGTTAACTTGTCCTTGGCCTTGCCAAATTCCAAATTTGAATATATTTGTCACAAAATTGAAAACGTTATTTAGGATTGAATTGATGCTTGAAAATGTGACTTTTTTTTTTAAACTTAATTATCTCAGAAACTATAAAGTTTTGTTATAGTAAACCCTTAATAAAAAATATTTAAAATTATAAACTAAATCGAAAATATGATTCATATATAGGGTGTTCTATTTAAAAAAATACAACTTTATGCTGTCCTAGTTTTTTGGCTCACCCTGTAGAGTCCTAAAAATTTTTAAAATCTGCGTAAAAATAAACTGTATCAAACAATAAATATAGTTTCTTTGTTAATTTCACCGAAAAGGCACAAACCTACTTCATCCAATCGTTGACTCACCCTGTACAGACCCCCCAACTGTTCAAACATAAATACATACATAATTAAAGTCTGCGGAAAATCATCAGCTTTCGAAACATCGAAACTAGAATTCGCACAAATAATAGTCGAAACTACAGCTCTGCAGCTCTAATTATTTATAAGGAAAGGCCTCGTATTTAATGTTACATTGTATATTTAAAAATACTCCTTCTCTAATTGTCATATGTTCGAAGTTACATAAAATATAAATGAAAAAATAATTACTCAATAGTTTGAGCAAGTTAATCTTAACAAACTCTTAAGAAAAGATTCTAGAACAATTTGAACAATTACCATTAATCTCTCTTTAGTTAGACATCCGGTCCATGTTTTAACTTTCCAAGATCCATTGGTATTTCCATCATATTTCGAAATTCTCGTAAAATATAATTAAGTGTTGTCAAATGTTTCTCTTTGAGATCCTTAGTTTGCAACCGAGGAAATTGGGAATAACAACAAAGGGGTTATCGTATATATTTGCGACTGTTTTCCGAGTAAAACATTTCCCTAGTTTAAACGATAAATATTTGTTTTTGCGCGAAAGATACTATACATGGTTTTCTGTTATTAGATTACAGATAGGAAGGAAAGTCGAAGCATACCCAATTTGTGTTTGCGATATAATCGGATTGAACGGATGTTGTGGCAGAATTTAATTAGATTTGATATTTTCACTTGTTAATTCTGAAGAGGGAGTATAATTTATAGGGCGCAATTCAAAACTAATTAATATTACTTAAATTATTAACATTTAATTTATTTAAAACCATGCGTAAGTACTTAATGTAGCTGAAAATATTAATTTTTTTTTAAATAGAATACTTTAAAAATCATTAATTTTAAATTCCGTTTAAAATTTCCCATCAAAACGCCAATACTTGTCAGTTGACCTGACTGATAAGGATAAATAATAGGATGGAGTCCAGGGGCAGATCCAACATCACTCTTTGGGGGTGGCAGTAATATCACATAAGTACGCGAAAGCATGTTGCCGACGAGGGGGGGGGGGAGAGACAACAGCAACATTCCTATTTCTAGTGTAAAAAGCAGGATCGGGCATATTTTTTTGAATTTGAAGCTCTTAGAGAGGGGGTGGGCGATCAAAAGAAAAAAACAAGTTACCGACAGGGGGATAAGATGCTAGCAGCATACCCATTCCTGATATAAGAGGCAGAATCGGGTATATTTTCATGAATTCAAAGTTCTTGGGGGGGGGGGGGCTATCGAAAGAAAAACAAGTTGTCAACGGCGGGTGGGAGTGCCAGCAGCATACACATTCCTAATATAAAATGCAGAATCGGTTCTATTTTCCCGAACTCAAGGCTCTTGGGAAAGGGAGGGGTGATTGCAAGCATACACATTCCTATACTCTATTCAAGAACTAGAGAGAGTAATAAAACTCTTACCGAAACCTCCAACGTACATGCTTCAGTGCCGCAGGTAACTGAGGACTGCCGTAAATCTAATTATATTTAATTATATTTAAATATTATAAGCTTTTATAAACTTACTGTAACAATAAAATTTCTGATAGTTCAATTTGATTTCTATCAGTGAGCAAAGTACACCTTGCAATATGTCCTTAGTAATTTATTCTATTTGTGCTTGTTTTGATATATTATTTGAGATTAGTGAGATACCCAAAAGATATGGCTTCCACATCTATATTTATTCCACAATCGTTAAACCAGGGCATTTTTTCCTCAACGAAAAACTTATTACTATGAATGGTTATGCTGCCATAAGATATCAATATCTAGATAATAATGTTAAAAGCTCTGTTGTGATGTGTTCCAACATGACAGGAGTTGGAAAATATGATATGTCCGGAAACTGAAGGAGAAAAAAACGACTGGAATTATTAGTACTCCCAAGCTACATTCGACCACAGGCAGATGAAAAACCTCGTTGGAAGAAGAGATGTAAACTGCAATAAAAGGAGTTGTACATACATTTTATTATGAGAAGCAGACCCCAACCTTCGACAAAATTCTAACTAAAATCAATGAAGATCGGGATTTACCTGAAATTAAAAGAACCGAGCTCTGGAAATTGCTCAGAGAACTTAATTTTTGCTGGGAAAAGCCAGATAGGAAATCTGTTCTTATAGATATTCCGGAAAATATCCATTGGAGAAGGAAATATCTCTCTCAAGTAAAAGGTAGAGTTGCTAGAAATAGCACAATTTAAAAAATTAATAATTGAAATGAACTTTTGAAAGATTTTTTTAATAAAGTTAGTACAGAAAATTGAGAAAAATCCATATAATAAAAGAATAACAGAAAATGTGGAAACTCGATCTCATGATCGGTGACATAGCGGAACCAATTATAATTAATTTGAGCGAAGATAGCTTCACTAACTTTGATTACGAAATAGATACGTACTGTTCACCAGCGTAAACAAAATTTATTATTTAAATTTTCTGTAATATATAAAAATTAATTACATTTGAATCCCTTTTTAGTGTTTAATTTTAATTCTGCAGATGGTTTAAGAAATAAATAAACTGAAACGTCAAATGTCATAAAAATGTTTTTAATTAATAATAAAATGACCGATTGCACCAAAAAAAATTTCAATTTTATATGGACGAATTTATTTTTTTATATACGTTTAACTTCTTGTATTTTTGACAATGGGTATTTTGTAAGTATTTAAATTATAACTTATATATATATATATATATATATATATATATATATATATATATATATATATATATATATATATATATATATATATATATATATATGAAGTAAAATACGAACAGTAAATGCAAACTTCTCCCCATCCCATCCCTTCTGTGTTAGAGGTTGCACAGTTAGAATAAATTGGTATAAAACGCAAATTTATCCTATTCCACCAGGATAAATTTGCGTTTTATACCAATTTATTCTAACTGTGCAACCTCTAACACAGAAGGGATGGGATGGGGAGAAGTTTGCATTTACTGTTCGTATTTTACTTCATTCTATACACGGAGCTGCATATAGTTGTACGTTTGCTGAATGTGATTTCAGCACTACAACGGCATAATGTGGATATATCCACTGCTATTGCATCTCACACGGGTGAATCCGTGAAAGCCGCATAAACATATATATATATATATATATATATATATATATATATATATATATATATATATATATATATATATATATATATATATATATATATATATATATGAATAGTTTGGTTATTCCGGGTTTCAATCCGTTCGTTCAAAAAATCGTTTTCACAACGTTTCGCCAAAATCTCATTTGGCATTTTCAAGTGCGGTTCGTCTCGTTACTCGCTGAGAACAACTGATGGTGGCCTATGAAAAATTTCGAGTTTTGTTTAGTTGGCTCGCTGCCTGATTGGGTGGGCGGCTTCGTAGGCTCCTCCCCTCTCCTGAGTGCGATATATTTTGTTCTTGTATGCAGGTCTCTCGTGTACTAGTTGATTTTTGTTGTTTTCTTTCTTGATTTTTTATTAATGTTTTCCATGTAGATGAAAAATTTATAGCATCGTCTCGTTTATTTAACTGTCCCGCTTTTTCGATTTCTAGGGCCTCTCTTATGACGCGTACCTTGTAGTTCTGTACTGGTGCTATTTCTTTTGTTTTTTCGAAATCGATGGTATGTCCGGTTGTTTGGTGATGTTGAAATAGGTCTGTTTGTTTTTGAGGCTATTTTTATGTTCTTGGATTCTTGCTGATATGCGCCTGTTTGTTTGTCCTATATAAATTTGATGACAATCTGCACATGGAATGCTGTAAACGCCATGATTTTCAAGGTTGGTCTTGTCTTTGGGATTTCCTAGGATGTTGGCTATTGTTTTTTGTGGTTTAAATATGGGCTGTATGTTGTGTTTTCTTAAGATTCTTCCGATTCTGTCTGTTATTCCTTTTATATATGGTATTATGGCTTTGTTCCTTGTTTGATCTTGGTCTTTGGTCTTTGTTGTAGTCTTTTCTTGTCTTTTTATGGCTTCCTTTATGTTTGCTTGTGAGAAACCATTCCGTTCTAGAGCTGTTGAAACGTGTCTTATTTCGTCTTGTTTTGTGTCAGGTTCTGTTAGGCGGAGAGACCTTGATACTAATGTGTTGACTACTGTCTGCTTTTGAGAGGGATGATGATGTGACGCTGCATTGAGATATCGGTCAGTATGTGTGGGTTTCCGATATACGCTGAAACCCAAGGTGTTGTTGAGTTTTCTAGTTAATAGCAGGTCCAAAAAAGGAAGTTTCTTTTCTTGTTCGATTTCTAGCGTGAATTGGATTCTGTGGTGGATATTGTTAAGATATATGAGGAAATCGTCCAGGTGTTCTTTTCCATGTGGCCATATTATAAAAATATCATCGACATAGCGTTTCCAAAATTTTGGTTTTAAAGGTGCCTTTTGCAGTGCCTCTTGTTCGAAATATATCATGAAAAGGTTGGCTATGACTGGTGAAAGCGAAGACCCCATAGGTGCGCCATATGTTTGTTTGTATATATGGTTATTGAACATGAAGTATGTGTTCTTTAGGCAGTGTGCTGCAAGTTCAATTGTGTAGTCTGGAAAATCCTCGTTCATGGCGATTTTATCCAAAGCCTCATCCAATGGTATGCTTGGATATAGCGATTTTACGTCGAGGCTTGCTAAGATGTCATTTTCTTCGAGGTGAATGTTTTTGATCATTTTAGTCAGATGCTCGGAGTTTTTCACAAAGGAATCAGCCAGTTCGACTCTTGGTTGCATGATACTTGCTAGATATTTTTCCAGTTTTTGTGTAGGAGATCCCACGGTGCTCACTATTGGTCTGAGTGGTGCATTTGTTTTATGTATTTTTGGTAAGCCATATAGTTTTGGACATCTGCTTGATTTTTCTCTTGGTATTATAGATTTTTCAATTTCTGGGTCTAGTTTTGAGGCTTTTATCTTGGCTTTCGTAGTTTTTTCAAGGTAAGTTGTTGGATCTCTGTTGGTTTGTTTGTAAGAGGCGTCTTCGAGTTATAATTTTTCATGTGAAAACGCTACGTTTTAGTCCGAATGTGCCTAAAACAATTTCTATGCCAAAATTAAAAATACAGTTGTGATTTATGTTAAATATGTCAAAATTATCTATATTTTCTAATGTATGTGAATTATTAAGAAATCATAAGAAATAAAATATTATTATAAAAACTTTTTACTTTAAGTTTATTACCGAAATAATATTCTAAGTCATAAATACTTAGTGATAAAAATAAACCTCCTTCCGACGCCTATGACAAGGATTAAAATCATTTTTAACACTTCACACATCCAAATATCTATTGTTATCCAACCCAAATAGTCCATTATTATAGACCAGTATTTTTGATTAAAAAATTTCTAACCCATTCCTATGAAAAATATATGTGTCTAACAGATTTTGCCAAAGACATCGGACTAAAGAACACAGGTAGTTTGCGAAAAAAAAAGGGTAAAAAATGATTTATTACTTCTTCTAGTTCTTGAATAAACTATAGTATAAGAGGCAAAATCGGGTCTATTTTCCTGGATTTAAAGCTCATGGGGGGAGGGGATCCCCCCCTTGGATCCGTGCCTGGTGGAGTCCATGTCGTTGTTTCGTAATATGTCAGATATTATGGAAACTGAATCATCTATAGGAACATTTGTGTACGGGGATTCTACATCAAAATGACCAATCCTCAACAAAATGTCACAAATGAACCTCTACATCAAAATTGACTAATCCTCAACAAAATGTCATAAATGAACCTCCTATGGACAGTGTTGTCTTACCTTACATACACGGAACCACCGACAAGATTGCCAGATTGCTCCGAAAATCAAACATTTGGACAATTTCCAACACATATAAGAAAGTTGGACAATGTTTGAAACAGGACGGTCTATATCCACTAGGTTTAAGGAACATGAAGGATGTATAAAAAAGAAACAAATTGTATAATCTGCCGTAGCTGAACACCAGCATTGCTCAGGTCACACTTTTAATATCAATCGAAATTTGTAAATATTCAAATAATATTAATATAGATGCGAGTTATAGTCTACGTCACACGTGGAAATCGATTGTAACGCTGGATCACGGTTCGCTGAGCACCAGTCAGGTATAATTCTGGGTTGTTGCTCCTCGATAGTCACTCACTGTTCTAATCTTGTGGAGTAAAGATCCCTGAAGATCCCTCTTGCAATCGTAAGCGAAACGTCGGGTAATAATTCAAATTTGACACAGTCTAAACCCAAGAATTATGATTCAACTTGACCAAAGCCGTGAAAGCGTTCGTTCTTTAGAAGTTTAAATTATTTAAAGATCATTTTAAGTTCATAAATATATGTAAAAGTAAATTGTGATTTGTTGATATAACGGTTACCGGATGATGATGTCATGAATTAGAGTATGTCACTAGCAAGAAAATGAATATCAGACGGGGAATTAGACACCCATTTACTAATAATTGTTTTAGAACATACATTTTGAAATATTTTTTAAGACAACGACTGAGTAATATCTCTCCAATACCTACATTATATTTACTTTACGCTTTGACTCTCTCCTTTAATTAAGAAGTTACTCTTTGGTTTAAACAATAAACGTTACCCTTTGCTCTGGAATATTACATATAAATTGTTAACAGTACAGTTATTGTCATCTGAAATGTAGACTTGAATAGCTGTTACACGAAAATTTAATTACAATCTGCAGAATTAATTAAAGCGTAAGGGAACGGAAAATTGTCTAATATTTAATTTAAAAATTAAATTGATTGATTAATTTTATGATTTATTAAGTCTGGTGGATAATTTTTTAATGAAGAGTTTTCATTTAGGACTGTTCGTAAATGAGTTTATTGCAATTTGCATATCGATTTTTGAAGAAAATGCCGTTATTTTGTCATCCAAACATGTAATTTTAATTGAAGTTTATTTTAGATTGCTATTCTCTGTTTTTTTTTAAACTTTACTGCATCGTTTAGAACTATTTTTTATCCCTGCTCAGGAAAAGTTCAAGACACTTTTCTAACTAATCCAGAAAGCCTGAATAAGCGTTGACTATTGATTTAGGAAATACTAGATTGCGTATTTTTAATAGTACGAGAGAGGAAGAAGAGTAAAAGCAGTAATCTCTCTCTTTCTAAGGTTAATCTTTTTGTGAAAAGCAGTAATAAGGGATTTAAAAAACCTCAAAAACTGTCATTCACTAGTGTTGTACGAATTAGGTGGAATTAAGGAACCACTTTTCACTGCAGCATCCTATTGGATCAAAAAAAATTAGGAGACTTTTTTGGTCAAGATTTCAGAGAAAAATCATCATGCGAAGTAGTAGATGTCTGTTGGACTTCCATTGTCTTTATTTTTGTTGAATATCACGACGTTTCGGCTAATAGTTATCTCTAGCCGTTTTCAAGTGAAACGTTTCACTTGAGTACAAGTATATATATTATACAAAGTCAGAAGTAAAGCTGTCCAGACTGAAATTAAAACAGTGCACCAGCTAACCTCGCTCCCAGCATCAAGGAGTCGATTCTTCGCAAGTTTGAGCTACTAGCCTTGATAAATCCGTATTCCGTGACGTTGTTGTACTTTTGGAAGCACGTAACTGACACACACGATAGTTTTATCCACAAAATAACTTATTAACGATGCAAATAAAGACAAATTCGAACGATAAAGGCGATAAACCATAGGGTGCATTCCACTAGGCGCTCACAACGCCCAAAATATTCCTTTAGTCGTTCTACATGACTACTACGGTCGTTGCGGTCGCGGCGAAAACGTTATTAATGAAGTCATTCTTCTCGCTCACGTCGAGCTCACAACGACCCATCTGAAAAGGTGGGTCAAAGTGGACGTTGAGAATTTTGGCGCGGTTTTTTAAATTTAAAGACAATTGAAGGTAAGAGTTTCAAAATTACAGGATAACATATGAGAAAAAATAGGTATAATTTAGATTAGATTTAAAATATACTGAATTATACGGTGTAGTCCAATCCACAAAACGTGTTCCTGAAAAATAAATTTATAAAAATGTAGTAATTATATCCAAGTACATTTATAGAATGTAGTAATTATATAAAATTTACTCTAAAATGACATTTGAATTCGTTATCTGAATAACGATTAATAACATTCTCATAATCAACAATACGTGGCCTAAGCTTTCGCTTTTCTCGATTTTGTAAAACTGCATTCCATTCTTCATCTGAACTAGATGAAGTACTTTCTGAAGCATTATTACAATCAACCAACAAATATCCAAACTGTCGCCACAAAAGATATTTTGATTATTTTCAACGTAAATTACTTAGACTCCAATAAAATAAATTATAAGAAACTAAATAGTATTTTTCTTTAATATAAAACAAGTTAACTAATAATTATAACCAATTATTAAAATTAAAGCTTAAAAATTATAACATAACCTTTTCAAGCTTCCAATTTATTTTCAAATCCGCCATTTGTAATATTTAACTCAACGCTTAAGACGCCCATAATCCCATTCCACTTGGGTTTATGATTAGAATGCTCACAAGCTAGTGGAACGGGAAAAACTGCGATCATGAGCGTGATTGTTGTGAGTGCTTAGTGGAACGCACCCATAATGACTGATGTGATGTTTACGAAAGCGTGACGTCACGCGCTTCTGCTTGGTGTTCGATCTAATATGGCCGATTTCTATGTTTTGTGTTTTTATTTTTACTAAAATAGATATAATATCGCTTGTAATCTAAAAATAAGTGTATTTTTTAGAATCTGTCTACCTTATATAATTACTTAAAATCATAATTTCTTCGTTACAGTCATCATGCCTATTATGGTTATGGTTGGATTAATAGCTTCTTGCAGCAATTCTAAATATATATTACCAGTCTAGTCACCAGGTATAAAAAAGTCGCTATAAATATCAGTCCAAACATCAATCTATTCAGGGGAGCAATTTAGGAAAAAAGAACACTCCTCGGAACATCAACTGATATTGAAAAGGAAATTTGGATTATGGCTCACTCAGTAACATAAGAATAAAATAAATCAAGAAATGTTGTATAAAACCGCTATGTGTTGATGCGACGGTAAATTAAAAAAGAAATATATCAAACATCGATTCACGAACTTGCTAATCTAAGGATAGATGTCGCATTATTCGGCATTGGCAACCAAACTAACTATGAATTCGACAGTTCAAGTTCAGTATCGCACCAACAATCCCCCTAAGAGAGCTGTGTATGTTTTAAGCCGACAAATATAAAAATAAACAGAGAATATATATATATATATATATATATATATATATATATATATATATATATATATATATATATATATATATGTATAACAACAGAATTATTTAAGCATTTATTTCCACTAAAAATATTTTGTATTAATGACAAGGTTGCGACATTATTAGTTTTCAGTAATAAACAAGTTACCTTGCTAACCCTCGACAATCAAATTATTCGGTTGGGTATAATGGAATTCTGACACTTTAGTCTACGCAAAATGAATAAGGTATAGTTAGTGTTAAAAGTCTTTCAGACACACGATTAAATATTGACATTCTACGGTGACTAATAATAAACCAAAAGGGTTTTCTTATAAATAATATAACTGTACCTTCTAATTCAAAGTGTCCTGGTAGACTGATAGTAAACACTTAATAACTTTCCTAGTCGCATAATTAAATTTATGGGTAAGAAAAATGTAATATCTATATTAGTTACAAACTATAACAGTTAGGGCATCGTTATGATACTGCCAATTTTGTATAGATATTTCTGCTTCACGAGCTTTGGAAATGGGAAGGGAAAATTAGTTTGTAAGACAATTGTTAGCATTATATGTTAGCTAATATATATATATATATATATATATATATATATATATATATATATATATATATATATTCTTCTTGTATTTGCAGAAAATAAATTTTATATATATATATATATATATATATATATATATATATATATATATATATATATATATATATATATATATATATATATATTCCTTTATTTTGTCTTTTCTTGGGCTTAGGTTCTATATTTAATAAAAACACAAAACAATTGACGTTTCGCCCTTGATTCAAGGCATTTTCAAAATTCTTTTCTCCTAAAAATATTTTTATATAATTAAAATACACCATATAAAAAACATATTTACAGTTTCAAAAAACAAACAAGACACTTAAAAACAGTATTCAATACTTTAAAATTTTTTAAAAATTTTTAATTTTACCGGTACACACCTTGACATTTTGCTGCTCTGTTACTAAATAAAATTCAAATTTTACATCGTCTACTGAGGATACGTGGAATGCGAATGTGTTTTATTTTTTTAATATTTTTTATATTTTACAATGCATAAAAAAACAAATAAGGTATATGTTTGGTTTTATGTTTAAGAGGATATTCAATTTTTGATTCTTATTTGACCGGATCGAATATTTAATATTTTTGTTTAAATTAGGCGTGCGTAAATGTGGCTCAAATTTCCCATATCTGTTCTGTCGTTAACAGTATTTTTATCTTTTTTAATTTCAATCATTTCCTTTATCTGTAATTTTTGGTAATTCATATCTTTGCTTTTTATAATGGTACTGTTATAATCAAAAGTGTGTTTTTCGTCCTGTGTGTGTTTGTTTAACGCTGTTGAGGCGTTTTTCGTATATTTTTGGCCATTTAATCTGTTTTTCAGCAATTGGCTCGTCATGCTATATATTTTTTGGGACAATTTGTGCAAGGGATCGAATATACCAGAGGAGTTTTACTTTTTAAATTTGTGAAGAATATATTTAAATTATTATGTGACTTGTGGTATACGATAATATCATGCTTTTTTAAAATATATTTTATTTTTTCTGACTGCTCACTAGTGTAAGGTAATGCTACATATTTTTGCTGTTTATGTTCTATGTTTTTCGTTATTACGTTATTATAAAACTTATATGTTCATTTATCAATTATTTTGGTGATAATCTTTTCGTTGAAATTATTATTTATTAGCGTCTTTTTTATTTTTTGCAGTATTTTTGGTCGGAATTCTGGAGACGTTAAGGAGATAGCACGATCAGACAGACCGATTATAACACTATTTTTTTGAGTTTTTGAA
This sequence comes from Diaprepes abbreviatus, assembly GCA_034092305.1. Taxonomy (NCBI): domain Eukaryota; kingdom Metazoa; phylum Arthropoda; class Insecta; order Coleoptera; family Curculionidae; genus Diaprepes; species Diaprepes abbreviatus. Next base: position 15,671,798 of record JASJET010000054.1, read on the forward strand.
TGATTAGAGAAACAGTTTAGATATCTACTTGACCAAGTTGGTTTGGTCTACCTTTCAGTTAAAATTTTGTTTTTTTCTGCGTATAAGTGTCATATCTAGAAAATTTGTTTTATTATTATTTTTTGTTTCGGACATGAACTGTAATTTTTCGTTGAAACTGTTAAACTCTTGGAGAATTTCATTTATTTTATTTTGTGGTACGGCTGCTATGCAATCATCGACAAAATGTTTGAAAAATATTATATTAAAATTTAATTTTTCTAAAACTTTTTCCTCTAAATATTCCATTACTAACTGAGCAATGGTAACTGAAATTGGTGATCCCATAGCACATCCATCGAGTTGTTTAATAAAATTACAGATAAAGGAAATGATTGAAATTAAAAAAGATAAAAACACTGTTAAAGACAGAACAGATATGGGAAATTTAAGCTACACTTACAGAAGCCTAATTTAAACAAAAATATTGAGTATTCAATCCTGTCAAATAAGAATCAAAAATTGAATATACTCTTAAACATAAAATTAAACGTATACCTTATTTATTTTTTTGTGCATTGTAAAATATAAAAAATATATAAAAAATAAAACACATTCGCATTCTATGTATCCTCAGTAGACGATGTAAAGATTGAATTTTATTCGTAATAGAGTAACAAAATGTCAAGGTGTGTACAGGTAAAATTAAATACTTTTAAAAATTTTAAAAATTTAAATACTGTTTTTAAAGTGTCTTGTTTGTTTTTTAAAATTATAGATGTGTTTCTTATGTGAATGTTTAAATTATATAAAAATATTTTTAGGAAGGAAAAAATTTTGAAAATGCCTTAAATAAAGGGCGAAACGTAAATTGTTTTGCATTTTTTGTTAAATATAGAACCTAAACCCAAGAAAAGACAAAATAAAGGAAAAATTATATAATATATGGTTCAAGAATTAAGAAAATATAATTAATATATATATATATATATATATATATATATATATATATATATATATATATATATATATATCCGCATCAGCATCATATGGGATTTTTTGATTAAAAGCTTTATTCGAAATTTGATGATGGCATAAATTTCTGCCTCGATCGAGATGAAAATTAACCAAAAAATAATAGTCACGTGGTTAGGATTATCTGTCAACTTTTAATTTTCTTCTAAAAAAATTTTAGAGTGGGGTTATATGTCAAAATATCGAAAAAAGTTATAAAATTTTTTTTTCTAAATGCAATTTTTATCCCATATACACAATTTCAGCTGTATAAGATAATTTAGCTTTTTTTCCATCTTTTGTTAATTGCACCACTGTTGCAAAATAGGACTCATCGCAACCTACATAAAACTTCTTAGTTTTGACAATGCTTTATCCTAGACATATTTTGTTTAAAGTAGCGTCATATTAAATGTGTGTTTTTCTACAAAATCCAAATAAAACTATTAAAATTTGGTCACATGTGATGCAAAGTTTATTTAATAGTAATTAAAATAACTATTTTTGAAAACGTAATTTATATCTAAAAGTAATACACATTATAATTAAAACAAACAAGTACACAGTATCATCAGTAAAGTCTGCAGTTGGTGGAAAATAAATTTTTGTTTAACTTTACGTAAAGTTTATCTAGTTTCAACGATTTAATTTAAAACTCCATTATTAAAATTTGTAATGTAATTTTAAATTTTAGTTTTTTGTATTATTTTTAATTTAATATTCAAATATCAAAAATAGTTTGTATCAATTAAAAAGGTGGAATTTTAAATGCGTTTAATTTTTATAATATAATTTTTTTATTAGAAAATTTGAGCCTTTTGAATTAAGGGTTCTTTTAGGTTACAATTTTTCAAAAATAAAAATTTTTTATTAATGTTTTCTTTAATAGAAAGAAAAGAGATGTAATTTTATAACATTGCACATATATTTATTTGTACTTTAAGTATACAAAAAAATTTTTTTTTTATTTTTTTCATAGGTGTTTTTACCCCTAATAATTAAAAAAAAACATCAAAAAATGACGGCGGACGTGATTCCAGGTGACTGAAACGTCTGAAAAAAAAAAGAAAATACCAAATTAATCTTTGTTCAAGTGCCCATGGTCGGTACCGAAATCACTTTGATCGGTAACAAATTTTCCGATTTTTACCCCATTTTTCATCCTCAAAAATGGATTTTTTTTTTCAAATGGCCGTCATTTTGTTATTTTTTGATGAAAAAAAAAAATCATTCTGGTACCGACCATGGGCACTTGAACAAGGATTAATTTGGTATTTTTTTTTTTGAGATGATTCAGTCACCTGGAATCGCGTCCGCCGTCATTTTTTGATGTTTTTTTTTTAAATTAATATGGGTAAAAAAATCCAAAAAAAATATTTTTGTATACTTAAAGTACGAATAAATATATGTATAAAATGATATCTCTTTTCTTTCAATTAAAAAAATGACTAAAAAAATTTTTTTCTTGAAAAATTGTAACCTAAAAAACCCCTTAAACTATTTTCTTCATATTATTGGATATTACTTTTAGACACAAACTACGTTTTCAAAAATAGTTATTTTATGAAGTTACCTTATATTATATATATATATATATATATATATATATATATTTATATATATATATATATATATATATATATATATATATATATATATATATATATATATATATATATATATATGATTCAGTATTAATCCGGGAATACATCCGTTCGTTGGTTTGGTTTCCTGTAGAAATTTGCAGACGTTTCGCCAAAATCCCATTTGGCATCTTCTGTGCTTGGTGGTTGTAGATCAACAACCACCAAGCACAGAAGATGCCAAATGGGATTTTGGCGAAACGTCTGCAAATTTCTACAGGAAACCAAACCAACGAACGGATGTATTCCCGGATTAATACTAAATCACATGTTCCCATCCGTGAAACACTACGCAACAACATATATATATATATATATATATATATATATATATATATATATATATATATAAGGTCAAAAACAAATAAACTTTGCATTATATGTGACCAAATTTAAATTGCCCTATTAGGATGTAGAAAACACAAATTTAACATGGTGGTAGTGCAAACAAAATATATCTGGAAATTTAATGTAGGTGAGTTTTATTTTGCAACAGTGGTGCAATTTACAAAAAATGGGCAAAAAATCTAAATAATCTTATACATTTTACTAATAACTTTTTTTGATATTTTGAGATATAACCCGTTTTGAAATTTTTTTGTGGAAAAAAATTTAAATTTGACAGATAATGCTAATCACGTGACTATTTTTTTTTTGGTTAATTTTTATCTCGATCGAAGCAGAAATTGATGCCAAAGACAAATTTCGAGCAGTTAATAAAAAAAATCTCAGATGATGCGGGATTTACTGACCACACTGTATATACACATATATATATATATATATATATATATATATATATATATATATATATATATATATATATATATATATATATATATAGGTATATATATATATATATATATATATATATATATATATATATATATAAGGGGAAGAGTAGTTCTTGACCGACTAGTTAGAAAGGAAAACTCAAATTCTTAGGATACCGGTCTTAGGACTGAATGAAACTCTGTTTTTTACAAACGCCAAGCTTTCGGAAGTATATTATTTCCTTCTTCAGGGCTACAATTCAGAACAATTCTGTTGATTATAATTTTAAATTTTACAATATATGATATTTAATAATAAAAAGAAAATGATTCTAAATTCAAAGACTTACGTGCAAATTGAGTCCATTTATGGCTTTTAGAAAATGAAACGGAAAATTCATGCAGAAACTGTTGATTTTTGCATAATTATCACATTTTACTATTACATGGTTTTTTAAACACTGATATATAAATTTATTTTATGGGTTATTTTAGTTGTACTGAATGTAGGTTTATCTAATAAGAAAATCCTTGAAACACAATTTTTTTTGGTAGAAGGGATATGTCAGAAATGTCTAATTTTATTTTAGCGACAATTTTAAATGTGGAATCATTATGTTTTACAAGAAATGTTATTTTAATTTTAATTTATAAGTTGGGTATTAAATAAAATTATTTTTCTTTGTATTCCTATTGATGAGATTTATGTTTATTAATGATTAATTATGTTTTTTTTGAGTATTGTTACGTTTAAAAATTATTATAATTGTAAGAAGGTATTAGGAAATGATTAATGAACATTATTATATGGAACAAAGAAGGTTAGAAAACCGTCTCCCAACCTTTCGCCCTCTTGATATTCAAAATTGCAAAATATCTATTAGCAATGTAGTTGTTATAGGTTAGTGACAAAAATGCACTTACGTAATTTGTGGAAATTTTTTGATGTTGTTTTTTATTGAATAACCTTTCGTGAGAAATATTTTGATATCCGAAAAACTGTTGAATTGTTAAATGAAGAATTATTTCTTTTAGTTTGTTAGAAATTTCAGTCACCCTATGGTGTTCCCAGAAGTCCTTCCATCTGTTGTGTGGATTAGTAGTGGTAGATTTTTAGTGTTGTTTGTTATGTGAGATGGTGTTATTCCATTAGTTCTACATGCTATAAGAAAAATTTTCCGATTATTCAAAGATGCCAATTTGTTGTTAAATTTTGCCCATTTTTTTAATAGTGTAACAGTTTCTGCTCCATATTTTCCACAAATTACGTAAGTGCATTTTTGTCACTAACCTATAACAACTACATTGCTAATAAATATTTTGCAATTTTGAATATTAAGAGGGCGAAAGGTTGGGAGAAGGTTTTCTAACCTTCTTTGTTCTATATAATAATGTTCATTAATCATTTCCTAATACCTTCTTACAATTATAACAATTTTTAAACGTAACCATACTCAAAAAAAAACACAATTACTCATTAATAAACATAAACCTCATCAATAGAAATACAAAGAAAAATAATTTTATTAAATACCCAACTTATAAATTAAAATCAAAATAACATTTCTTGTAAAACATAATGATTCCACATTCAAAATTGCCGTTAAAATAAAATTAGATATTTCTGACATATCCCTTCTACCAAAAAAAGTGTGTTTCAAGGATTTTCTTATCAGATAAACCTACATTCAGTATAACTAAAATAACTCATAAAATAAATTTATATATCAGTGTTTAAAAAACCATATAATAGTAAAATGTGATAATTTTGTAAAAATCAACAGTTTCTGCATGAATTTTCCGTTTCATTTTCTAAAAGCCATAAATGGACTCAATTTGCACGTAAGTCTTTGAATTTAGAATCATTTTCTTTTTATTATTAAATATCATATATTGTAAAATTTAAAATTATAATCAACAGAACTGTTCTATATTGTAGCCGTGAAGAAGGAAATAATATACTTCCGAAAGCTTGGCGTTTGTAAAAAACAGAGTTTCATTCAGCACTAGGACCGCTATCCCAAGAATTTGAGTTTTCCTATATATATATATATATATATATATATATATATATATATATATATATATATATGTAAATATTTATGTATTATATTATAAACCGTTTTCAATATATTAGGAAAAAAAATAAAATATTTAATTCATTACTTACAAATTTTTTGTGCTATTTTGTTTACCTATTTATTAATGCATCGATATTTAGTTTTATATTTTCACGTATTTTTACAGATTTTTAAAATTTAAAAATTTTAGAAAGTGATATTTATGTATTATTATTTCTCGTTTAGCACGTGCACTATTCCATCAAACTCGAAAAGACGATGCTCGCGCTTTCAGAAATTCCAATTTACTGAAATTCTGTTTTCAGCTTTGGTGCCAAGCGGTGAGAAAATTTTGAAAGTGGAAAATGGAAGAATTGCGGATGCGCATTTGCAGCGTTTTCGTCTCATATTATAAATTGTGCATCACAATACATATGTGCATGTTTGTTTCGGGTATATTTATATACTTTATTAGTAAGAAAATTGTATTTCAGTTTGAGTATAATATTTAATACTCACCATCTTACGAAGAAGATGGGGTGATCGAAAACTAACATTAAATATTAACTTGAAAAAATCGTTAAAAGCCAATTTTTTTAAAAGTAAACCCCCAATTTTAATAATGTTATCTTATTTAGCGTTAAAAATAACGGTGACTTTGTATTAGGTTCTCTATCCCAAAAAGTTGCAGTTTTTGATATATTGTCAAATTAACATGTTTGTATTGTAAAAATGCTAAATGGCTTATTTACAAGTAAGTAGGCCTAAACACCTAAATTATCCATATCAAGGTTAATTGCTTATTAACTGTGACCTTGACCCTGGCCTTAGATTACTTTCCAAGGTCATTTTGGTGTCCAGATTGTTTTATAAATAGAACCTCCGAATGTCATAGTAACAATAACTGAGGCATCAAAAGGAAGATTAAAGCTGGTGACCTTGTCATTATCATTAAAAGTCATTTGAAGGACAAATGGAGCTAATCATATGAACACTCCTATTTTTAAATCCATAGAATTTATGTCGTTAGTGAAAATTACCACCATAAGTGCGTTTTTTAATCTATTATTTAAGAATTTCTTTATCGACTGTACCGAAATAGGCCTGAAAATCCATTTTGCTACATTCATGCAGTGGGTTTGATCATCGTTTTATTATATCAGTGAATAAATGCAGGCACTGGTGTGAATAATTTTTTATACTTGATGAGTCCTGATACATGTATTAGGAAACGCCTAAGTAAGAAAGACCAAAAGACTTTGAAAGAAGAAAAAGAGAGAGAAAAAGGGTAGAGTGAGAAATTATGGACGTTTAGTAGCACAGTTATTAAAAAAGTAGTAAAGAAAGTTGTATTTTAGAGAGAAGTCAGTTTGTTAAAAGTGTGTTTTCTTGTTAGTAAAAGAACCAAAATTTCGTACTATTTCAGTCACATGCTATGGATTTGAAAATAGGGATTCTCAAGTACTTAGCACTATGTGACCTTCAAATGACTTTGAATATAAATGTCAAGGTCATCAGCTTTTCAACTCTACTTTAATGCCAACCTGTATTATTTTTACTATTAAATTCGAGAGTTCTGATCATATCATCTGGACGTTAAAATTATCTTGAAAATGAAAGGTCGAGGTCATGTTCAACATTGTATCAGATACTTGATAACCACCATCCTTCATCTAGATAATTTTTATGTTGAAACCCGCTTACTTCAATAGAGACTAAGATTTACTACATTTGATCTTTAAATCACCTCTAAATTAAATGATAACCTATACGTCATTTCTTTAGTTAGATGTGCAATATAGTCTACTTTTTAATTTTGCAATAAAAAAACATCGACTCTTAAATTAATTTTCAAGGTCAAATTCAATGTCAGGGTTGAGTGACCACTTTGAAATCCAACAACATTTATTGGGGTCATTTTTAAGAAAACGTTTCGTAAACAAAATATCCAGGTAAATTTAAGTTTACCATAGAAAAAGAGGTAAATGATCAATTGCCTTTCCTAAATGTCATGGTGAATCGCTCAAACGAAACTATTAAAACTTGAGTATACAGAAAGCCAACACATACTGGACAATATTTTAATCATAATTCCAATCATTCTGTTATCACAAAACGGGAAATTATACGCAACCTCTATAATCGTGCGATATCTATATGCAATAATACCAATTCATTGGAAAAATAGGTTGCAAATATTAAATCCGATTTACAACAGAATGGTTATCCTTTAAAACTAATTGACGATGTTATAAATAACTTTAGAACAACGAACACTGGACAGCAAGAAACACATTCCTTCTTCACAATTCGGTACATTAAGGGAATTTCGGAGAAAATAAGACGAATTGCCAGTAGTTATAATATAAAAACAGCCTTTAAATCAGGAAATACACTTAGAGCTCACTTAACAAAAACAAAACCAAAAAGTACCGATAAGAAAGAATGTGTTTACAAAATTCCATGTGAGTGTGGTGAAATTTATATTGGAGAAACCAAACAACCACTAGAAGTTAGAATTCTTCTGTTGGTGCCTATCCTCTGTGGATGTTGGCAATCACATTGGCCCATATGACCTTATTGACAGCTGTTCTAAATAAATGTACCGTCGTCATTTCTGTCCATTTTCTGATATTCCTCAGCCATGATGTTCGTCGGCGGCCCTGAGTTCTTTTACCCTCTATCTTACCTTGCAAAATTAACTGAATTAGTTGGTATTTTTCATTGCGCATTACATGCCCTAAGTATGATATCTTTCTGATTTTCACATTGCGCATAATTTCTGGGTCTTTTTTCATACGTTGCATCACGGTGTTATTTGTGACATGATGAATGTATGAAATTCTGAGCATGCGGCGGTAACACCACATTTCGAAGGCTTCCAGTCGTTTAGATGTTGTTTCTGTCAAAGTCCAGTCTTCCATTCCATATAGAAGAGTTGAAAATACATAACATCTCAAGACTCGTGTTCTTATATCAATGTTCAGGTGCATATTGCACAAAATCTTTCTGAGGCGGTTGAAGACAGCTCTCGCCTTCTCTATGCGGCATCTAATCTCCTGTGAATGGTCCCATTCTCTGTTCAGACTGCATCCTAGATACATAACTTTGTCAACAGTTTCCAAAGTTTCATTATTTGCTCTAAATTGGTGGTGTATTTCGTCATTTTTGATTACTATAAGGATTTTTGTCTTTTTACAGTTTAATTTCATGCCGTATCTTTCACAGGCTTCCAATACGCGGTATATTAGTGTTTGCAGATCCTCTGCATTATCGGCCAACAGAACTGTGTCGTCTGCATATCTTAAGTTGTTAATGCTTTCACCATTAATTCTTATGCCCCCTCTCATTCCACTGATAGCTTCCCTGAACAGCATTTCCGAGTACGTATTGAATAACGTCGGCGATAAAATACAGCCCTGACGAACTCGCCGTTTTATTGTAAATTATTATGATGTTTCGTTGCCTACACGTACAGTCGCCCTTTGCTGTGAGTAAAGGTTTCTAATAAGGCGTAAATCCTTGTCATCGATACCAGATTCATTTAATATTTGAAGCAGTTTGTGATGTTGCACTTTGTCGAATGCTTTCTCGAAATCGATAAAACATGCATATACATTGCAGTTTACGTCCCGAGCTCTTTGTATCAAATTTTGAATAGAATAGAAAGCTTCTCGTGTTAAAATTAAGGAACATAAAACTCATACACAAAAAGGAAAAAGGTCGAGATCAGATATTGCAGAACACTTCTGGGATAAATAACATCATATAAAATGGTCTGAGGCTGCGGTAATATATATGGAACCCAACATGAAAAAAAAAAATTTATAGAAGCAACTTATATTAAAAACAATAATGGAGTCCTAAATAAACCGAGTGTTGAGACACCCAATCTTTGGCAACCACTACTTTGTAACATCAAATCATTGAGGTGTGTACCGTGAAGCGAAACTTTGCGCTTCAGTGGACACAGTCTCTATATAAGCTCGTAGTCTTAAGACAAAACATTCAGTATATACTTGATAACGATTAGATATACAACCAAATCGAAACGTCGTAAAAATAAACAAAAATAAAGACAATGCAAGTCCGATAACCACATTTTAATCAATCTTGAACATTATCTCCAACCTTCAAACAAAATATCCAGCTGCAACTATTAAAAAGGGACATTCTGAGAAATTACAGATTTATTATTTAAAATTTATCTCATGCTCTTCGAAGTTCCAACAGCTTACGTGAACTCCTAAATATCAAAATTACAAGCCCCGCGCACGTTCCTTCGGATACTAAATCCCCAATTGGCAGTCCGCCATTTCGATTTCATTTAAATTTGCTCGAAACAAGTACATCACGTTTTAATTTGCATGTAATGCCAAATTATTCAAGGCTAATTAATTTCTATTTAACCGTACCGAAATGGGGCCAACCGGGACGTCACACTGCCCATACCGTGTTCAAAAACAACACCTATTTTCTTTTAAAATTGTTTTCACGTCCTGTCGAATGGTTACGGAAAGTTGAAAACTTTTAAATTCAGCCCCAAATTAGAAAGTTAAATTAAGTCTGGAATTTCGAATTTAATAAGATGAAGTTATATGGAAGTGTAAAATTTAAAAACCTATTCGGAAAGATGTTCAAGCTTCTTTGGAAAACAAGATTAGATAAGAAAAGTTGTATAAAAGACTGTATTTCTAGAAAACCTTTTTACCGTCCATAAACATTATGAGTATTAAGATACTAAAAAGATGAAATAACATTTTTAAAAAACAAACAGTTAAAGCTAAAACATTCTGAACTTATAATTAAGTAATTTAATAAAGTACGTGAGTAAAAAGGAAATGTGAGTAAAAAGGAAAAGATATTTCGTTTATACAACGTAAAAGTAACGATGATTCTAAAAGTTGACCTGAAACGGAATAAAGATCACTGATAAGTTTTAACTTTCCTGCATTACACCTTCTGCTGGCGCCTATCCGTTCTGAATATACACACTCATCATAGTCATCTACACTTAATTGACTCTCTGACTTTTATACCACGATATTCGTCATTCTGTCATTCTCATTACTTTACACTGTAGAATTACTAATAGTAATTTACTGAACCATCTCAGATTTGCTAATGACATAATCTTAATAGCAAGTAATCTCCAAGAATTGAACGAAATGCTACAATAGGTAAATGACTTATCCGCATCTGTAGGCCTTAAAATGAACTACAACAAAACAAAAATAATGAGTCACGAACAGGCAAACATAACAATACAGAACCAGAGGATAGAAAACGTCGAACACTATGTATACTTGAGTCATGATATCAGACTAGGGAAATCAAACCAGATGCTGAAATAAAAAGAAGAACACAGCTGACATGGGCCCCTTTCGGCCAACTTGCATACATCCTGAAGAATAACCATGTCCCTCACCAAAAAGTCCGCTAAAAAATTAGAAACAGTCCAAAGAGCGATGGAAAGAAACATGGTTGGAATATCATTAAGAGACAAGATTAGAAACACCGAGATAAGACGCAGAACGAAAGTCAAAGACATCGTGAAGGAGGTTGCAAAGATGAAGTGGCGATGGGCTGGTCACATAGCCCGATATGAGGATAACAGTTAGACACGAAGAATTCTGGAATGGAGACCAAGGGAGACAACAAGAAGCACGGGAAGACCTCAAAAAAGATGGGTAGACGACATAAGGACAGTGGCGGGCAAACAGTCGATGAGATTGGCGAAGAATAGAGAAAGATGGAAACAATTGAGAGACCTACATCCAGGAGTGGATGGACAGAGGTTGAGAAAGAGAGAGAATTTACTAGATACCAACGATGAAGACAATATACTTGCAGTTGGGTGTATTCGCTCAGAGCGAAGTCATGGGAAGGGAGCGTAAGCTACGGATAATTCAAGTACTTCAGGGTGATATTTTGTACTTTGTCGTATCAAATACATATGTCAATTAATTTTTCTTTTGAAATAATTAAAAACAATATAACGAACAAGCTAAGTTGCTGTGTTGTGAATTAAAAAAAATACTATTAAAAAAAAGAGTGATTTTTTTAACTTTCAATAGCAAAATGAGATTCAAGTCAAAGAAATAAATGGGTTAGGTTAAGAACGTTAGAAATTCCGATGTAAAGTCGTATTTTATATAATAAAATACTTAGTTCAATAATTATCTTTGTTTTAATGGCCATCCAGGGTAAGTATACAGCAATATTTAATAATTCTTATCCCATTTTATTATTTAATGGTAGTTTTTTTTTTATTTTGACATAACTTAACCTAAATTTCAATAAGTTTCGATTATTTCTTTATCGATTATACTTCCTTTTTTTACCTGAAGTCATTAAAATATATAATAATAATAGTAATAAATTAATCTTCGACTCAGTGCCACATGAGTGGCTCAAAACTATATTGAGAATATATAGGGTGGATAATCATTTTGTTTCCTTTTTAGAACGCATCATGTCAACCTGGAGAACTAGGATCCAATTGCAAGTGCCATCCAACGATACCATCGAAATTAATACAATCCCAATACAAGAGAAATATTTCAAAGCGATTCACTAGGCCCATTGTGGTTGGTTCTGCCTTGCAATGAATCCATTGTTCCGCCGTTTAGGCTCCAACAGATACGGCTTTAGTATTAGAAATAACAACGCATAGGTACTAAGGTTGAATCGTCTTCGATACATGGATGATCTTAAACTGATGACTGCTGCCCGAAGCCAGCTGGAGCAAATGCATAAAATTGTGGAGGAGCTCTTCGGGTATGTCGGAATGTAGTTTGGACTTGACATATACGGTATTTTGAACGTCATTAAAGGAAAGATACAACCGGGAGCATTTGAGATGCAGAAAGGTGAAATTATAGCTGCAATGGAAGCAAAACAAACATACAAATACCTAGGTATGAAACAGGCTAAACGAATTGACCATCGCACTATGAAGGCCGAATTGACAAACCTAATTTATCAGGAGGGTGAGACGGGTGTTACGAACTAATCTAAATAGTAGAAATTTGTTTAAGGCACTCAACATGTACGCATGCTCTGCGCTTAGCTACTCGTTTGGAATTGTAAAATGAAGAAGGACCGGCATCGAAAACCAGCAAAGGAAAATAAAAACACTCCTAACAAAAGTACACAAACACCACCCTCAGAGTGCTATTGAAAGTACAATGCTTCCAAGATACCAAGAAGCAATAGGATTGGTTGATATTGGTAAGCAGCTCGGTCAACAAATAATAAACTTACGTTCTTATATCCACAGGTTAGCGGACTTTTCCACACTATGTCGAGTAATATGTGAGGCAGACAATTCAATGCCACTACAGCTGAGACAACGGAATATTACTTCTCACCACCGAACAAACCTCGCTACAGAAACCACTTCATGGACGGCATCCAAATGAGTTAATTCAGGACAATGTTGACAACTCAGCGTCGAATTACTGATCACATTTTAAATTAAGGGATTCTTATTAGATCCTATATCGGCATTAAGATATGTTTTTGTAAGATTGGTATTTGACCTCAATTGAAAAGTTTTATTCGAATCTCTCTCTCTTTCTCTCTCTCTCTCTCTCGCTCTCTCTCTCTCTCTCTCTCTCTCTTTGTCAACCTCTGTCTATCCACTCCAGGATGTACGTCTCTCTAAATTGTTTCCATCTTTCTCTATTCTTCGGCAATCTCATCCACTGTTTGCCCGCTACTGTCCTAATGTCGTCTACGCAACTTTTTTGAGGTCTTCCCGTGCTCCTTGTTGTCTCCCTCAGTCTCCATTCCAGGATTCTTCGAGTCCATCTTTTGTTCTCATATCGGGCTATGTAACCAGCCCATCGCCACTTCATCTTTGCAACCTCCTCCACGATGTCTTTGACTTTCGTTCTGCGTCTTATCTCGGTGTTTCTAATCCTGTCTCTTAATGACATTCCAAGTATGTTTCTTTCCATCGCTCTTTGGACGGTTTCTAATTTTTTAGCGGACTTTTTGGTGAGGGATATGGTCTCTAATCCATATGTACACACCGGTAATATGCATGTGTCGTATACTTTTCTTTTTAGATTTATGGGAATTGAATTATTTTTCAGGATGTATGCAAGTTTACTGAAAGCGGCCCATATCAGCTGTGTTCTTCTTTTCATTTTAACATCCTGGTTTGATTTCCCTAGTCTGATGTCATGACCCAAGTATACATAGTATTCGACGTTTTCTATCCTCTGGTTCTGAATTGTTATGTTTGCCAGTTCGTCGCTCATTATTTTTGTTTTGTTGTAGTTCATTTTAAGGCCTACAGATGCGGATATGTCATATAGCTGTTGTAGCATTTCGTTCAATTTTTGGAGATTTTTTGCTATTAAGATTATGTCATCAGCAAATCTGAGATGGTTCAAGTATATTCCGTCGATGTTTATACCTTTGATGTCCCATTTAAGTTCCTTAAAAATGTCCTCTAGGATTAGAATGAACAGTTTTGGCGAGATAGTGTCCCCTTGTCTCACTCCCCTTTGTAGTTTTATGGGGTTCGTTTTCGTCTTGTCGTCTATTTTTATTTGAATGGTTGCATTTTCGTATATGTTCCTTATGATGTTTATGTATCTTGAATCGATTCTTGCGTTTTCTAAGGATTGTAATACTGCCCATATTTCGACGGAGTCGAATGCCTTCTGGAAATCTACAAAAGCCATATGGAACGGTACGTTATATTCGGTGCACTTCTTAATTAGTATTTTTATGGTGTGTAGGTGATCTGTGGTGCTAAAATGTTTTCTGAATCCAGCTTGTTCGACAGGTTGGTAAAAATCGAGTTTGTTTGTTAAGCGGTTGGTTATGATTTAGGTTAACAACTTGTAGGTGTGTGATAGTAGAGATATTGGTCGGTAGTTTCCAATATTTGTATTGTCCCCTTTTTTGAATATTAAGATTACTTCGGAGTTATACCAATCCTGTGGAATTTTTCCCTCTTCAATTATTTTATTAAATAGAATCTTCAATATTTGTTCTATTTTTCTGCCGCCAATTTTCAGCAGCTCTACTGTAATTTTGTCTTCTCCTGCACATTTAATGTTCTTTAATTTATTTAGTGCCATTCTCATCTCTGAGTTTGTTACTTCTGGAATTTGCTCTGAGCTTATGTTGAGTATGGTTCTTTTTGTTCGTTGTTGCTCTTGTGCGTGTGGCGAGTATAGCTTGGTGTAGAATTCTTCTATGGTTCTGCTTATTTCCTTTTCGTCCTGGACGGGCACGTTTTTCGCGTTTTTTATTTTCATTATTCTTGTTTTGCCGCTTGAGTTTTTTGTTTTTAGTACTTTCATGTTGCAGTTTTCACTTATTGTGTCTTTTATTAGTTTATTGGTGTAATTTCTATTGTCTTTTCTAATTTTCCTCTTCACTTCCCTGTCTAGAGTTTTGAAACTGTCTGTTGTTCGATCTATCCTTTCTCGTCTTTCTTTGAGAAGTCTGATGGTATTTGGTTGTAGTTTGGAGGTCTTTGTTATTTTTGATTTTGAGCAGACTTTTTTAACCGATGTGTTTATGGTTTCTTTTATTTTCATGGCTAGTTCGTTTATTTGCATTTGCTTTATTGTCTCTATTGGTGTTAGTCTTTTTTCTATTTCATTTTGATAGTTGCTTTGTTCTTGTGTCAGGGTTTCCGTGGTTGGGTAGCGTTCTTGTTTGATGAGCTTGTTGCGTTTTCTTTTCATGTGTATCTTGATCTTCGCTCGTACTAATCTGTGGTCGCTTCCGGTATAAAACTTATTCAGTGTTGTCACGTCGGTACATGTTTTTCTTATTAGAGAGAATATAGTCTATTTCGTTTTTAGAAAATTTTCTGCTGCTTACTCAGACTCGATATTGATTTAAGTTCGAGACTCTAGCCACGAACTTTTTAAAACTTTTATTCGCAAAAATATTAAAAAGAAGCTTCCGCATGTACAGTTCTGTTTACCTAGGAAACTTTTACGAGGGCTTTATATTTAAATTTTAAAATTCCATGTAAACTTCACCTTTTAAAACGCAAAATTTCCATCTTAATTTAACTTTATAATTTTACGGAAAACTTAAAAGTTTGCAAGTTTCCTTAACAACTTCACAATACGTGACTGTATCACTTTATAGGTAAACCTGAATGTCGGTTTAAAGTTTACTAAGTAACCTTTCAAATGCAGAAGTGTTTTGAATTTTTAAGAGCTAGATGTTTTAATTTTGTATAGCGGGATGTCTATCATATTTACTAAAGTTGAGATGAAACTCCGTACTCCACAGTTTAATAAATTACATCACTTTTAGCAAAATGTTAACGAAATACAAACTGTAATAAACAATTAGAGGAAAATGTCAGAATGTGAAATATCATTTGGCTTTGTTGGTCGTGGTCGAAATGGATATGAAATGAGAAACACAGTAGAATTTGCAGGAAAATAAACATTTTATATTTTTGAAAAATCATGGTTCTTGGGTTAAGACCGTGTCAAATTGGATTTATTATTCGACGTTTCGCATACGGTTGCACGAGGCAACTTCGGGGATCGTTACTCCACGAGGTTAGAACACTGAGCCCTATATTTATACGTGATCCAGCGTTACAATCGATTTTCACGTGTGATGTAGACTGTAACCCGCATCTCTAATAATATTATTCGAACATTTACAAATTTCGATTGATTCTCTAATTTTACGTTTAAAGAAACCAGATACTGATGCTGACACCTTAGTTTCTTTTACATTAAAAGTGTGACCCGAGCAATGCTGGTGTTCAGCTACTGCATATTGTACAATTTGTTTCTTTTTTATAAATCTTTCACGATCCCTAAGCCTATTGGATATAGACCGTCCTGTTTCACTCACATACACTTTACCACAAAAGCAAGGTATCTTGTAAAAAGCTTCAATTTGAAATTGAATTGCGTCCTTTGAAGACTTCAAACATTGTCTAACTTTCTTACATGTGTTGAAAATTGTTCGAATGTTTGATTTTTGGAGCAATGGTCATTCAATGTTCTAATCTCATGGAGTAAAGATCCCTGAAGATGCCTCGTGCAATCGTAGGCGAAGCGTCGGATAATAATTCCATTTTGACACGGTCTAAGCCCAAGAACCATGATTTTCAACTTGTCCAAAGCCGTGAAAACTTTCGTTCTTTATTTTATTTTTTTCTTTAACAGTCTGAAGGAGAAAAACGGTACCTTATTGAACTGATATATTCTGTTGAAACCCAGCCAGAAGTATCGAGTTACCATAAGGGATTGGTAAGAGGCATCATGTTTCACCGGATGGTCAAAACAGAATAGTGAAATGGGTCAGCCACCAAAAACCTCCATATCAAAAGAGCACGAACTAGTGAAAATTACAGGATTTAGACCTAATGTTACTAGAAGATTAAAGAAAATGAGTTACTCTCCTGCCAACCAGAAGTTCTACTTGGAGGTTTTGAAAAGATTGAGGGAGAGTATCCGGAAGAAAGGGCACAGACAACTGGTTCTTCCATCATGACAACCCGTCGGCACACACCGCCCTCTCCGTAAAGCAGTTTTTGACCAAAAACGGCATGACACCGGTTGTTCACCCTCACCACCTCCGTACTCACCGGATCTAGCACCCTGTGCCTTCTTTTTGTTCCCCAGACTCAGAAGGGACATGAAAGGAAAGTGTTTTGTCACTGTGGAGAAGGTAAAATAAAAATCGCTGGAAGGCCTAAAAGACATCCCGATAAGTTAATTTAAAAACTGTTTTGAACAGTGTAAGAATCGTTTCGAGAAGTGTAAAAATATTAAAAAGTAAAGAAGTTATGACGAAATTCCAACCCAATTCTTTGGGTCCCCCCTCGAATATATATATATATATATATATATATATATATATATATATATATATATATATATATATGTTTATATGGCTTTCACGGATTCCTCCGTGTGAGATGCATTAGCAGTGGTAATATCCACATGCTGTTTTCGTGCTGAAATCACATTTAGCAAACGTACATACGGAGTTGCATATAGTTGTACGTTTGCTGAATGTGATTACAGCACTACAACAGTATAATGTGGATATAACCACTGCTAATGCATCTCACACGGAAGAATCCGTGAAAGCCGTATAAACATATATACCCCATCCGACGAGAGGTCGGCGAAGCCGCGTTCAGTGTTGCATGCTTCCTTCCGATCTGTCCTTTGCACAACCAGGTGCCTGTCGGTACCCTGATGAGTTTAGTGAGAGATGAAACATGTACCTCTGCTGTATCACTGTGGCGGGGAGGGTAAGTTTTGACTTTCTTCTCGGTATGGTGGTATAGGTAGGCCACCATCTCGATGGTGGTGTAATAGGATAAATTGGGTTTTATAACAATTTATTCTAACTGTGCAACCTTTAACACAGAAAAGATATGATGGAGAGAAGTTTGCATTTACTGTTTCGCATTTTACTTCATATATATATATATATATATATATATATATATATATATATATATATATATATATATATATATATATATATCCTTTCGTAGATCAATGTAGTTTTCTACAAGCCTATTTAAGCAGAAAGCTGATTTACGTGTACCCATTCCGCTCCTGAAACTAAATTGGGTCTTGTCGTTTCGTTCTTCTTGCTTCCTAAACATTCTTGTAAATGGCTCATTAAGCTGACTCGTCGGTGGTTTTTACATTGTATTGCTTTTTGCAGCTTAGGTACTATTATGAATGTTGAGAAAAGCCAGTCCATTGGAATATGGCCTCTGTTATATATGGCATAGAAAACCGTTATCAACATGTCGATATTGTTATCTTCCAGCAGTTTTATGGCTACCTCAGTAATGACGTCCGGTCCAGGAACCTCGCCCAGCTTCGCCACTTTTATAATATATTCCACGTCGTTACGGATAATGGTGTGGCCGGACATACTTTCCGTGGATAGAATTGTGGTTGGATTATTCGGTCTATTATCCCTAAAGAGGGACGAAGCATATTCTGTGCAGATTTTAGCTAATTCTTCCTGGATATGGATGTAATCATCTTGATCATTTTTTAGACGAGTGTTATGGTGTTTTCTGTATACATGCGCAACCTTTTTGTTTAGTCCAAAGCTCTTAGCTTTATTTGTAATGATTCTATTTCTTCACATCGTTTTTTCAACCAATTTCCTTTTGCTATTTTGATTTTTGCTTTTATCTTGCGTTAAGTTTCTTTGTGTTTCTGTTGGTTCTGCTGGATTTTGTACTGTCTGCGTTGTTTCATTAAGTCAAGTATTTCTTCTGTCATCCATTCATTTTTTTAGCTCTTTTTTATTTTATTTGCGATTGCTTCGTTAGGCTTAAATATAGCCATCTTTATTTTCTCACAGGATTCTGCTATGCCATTTTCTTGTTCTATATTTCGAAAGTTCTCGTTGATGTGTCTCCTATATGTTGCTTTAAGATGTTCATCTCCCATTATTTCCTTCGTGTCTATATATTTATTGTTAGCTGTACGCTTTATCTTTTCCAAACGTTGTAATCAGACGAAATATCCGTACCAGGATAAGCGGCCACTCTTTTTCCTAAAGTTCCGAAATCTTTTATTTATCAAGATCTAACTAATTTAATTACGGATTATATAAGCTAGACGATCATCTGGTGCTAGCCATGTATACAATCGTCCTGGTGGAAGCTGAAACCCCTTAATCCCTATATTTGTCAAATTAAACTGATGGATAGTTTGCAAGAGAATAAGTACTATTTTAGAAAATAGCAATCATGTTTACCGATAAGTTAATTTTATTTTGCTAATTCGAATTACACAATTCTTGTGGAAAAGCAGTCTCAGCAAAACAGACAAAGCTTATGATGGGATTTAGTTTAATCCATCAATTGAATGAATATTTATAGATATATCCATCGAGTTATTTTCGTTATACTCTTTCATATATATATATATATATATATATATATATATATATATATATATATATATATATATATATATATATATATATATATATATATATATATATATATATCCGGTTTAATAGCGGTCTACGCCTTCCGGTTCCCAGTCTCCATTGTTTTCGGTCTTCACAATCCCCTGGAAGTAAGTTTCTTTCGGACATGGCTCGATTAATGCTCTTAATCCAGGTAACTTTTGGTCTTCCTCTTTTTATTTTTTCATTTGGTGTCCATTTTAGGATTTGCTTTGGTGGACGTTCGTCCGTCATTCTCTCCACATGTCCATACCATACCAGCTGACGTTGTTCGATTTCATCGAGAATAGTTTTCTTTACGCCCATAATCTCTTTAATTCCCTCGTTGGTTATCCGTTCGATCCTTGACTTTCCGGCAGATCTTCGCCAAAAGTCAATTTCAAGAGCCAGCAGTTTACGTTCTAAAGTTTTATTTATCTGCCATGTTTCACATCCATACAATACAACTCTTTTAAATATTGCATTGTATAAAAGATGTTTCTTTCCTTGGAGATGTTTGTTGACCATAATAGTGAGATTAGGCATCCCATAGCTTTTTTCCCTTTAGTTATTTGCTCCAATATTTCTTCTTCAGTTCGTCCATTTTGACTGATCTTTGTTCCAAGGTAGGCATAATCAGAACAAGATTTCACTATGATATTGTCATCCACTTCCAAATCTGTTTCTTCTCCACTCTGCGTATTCTTTAGATAGTTTCCTCGTCATAAATTCGAGGTCTTCTTTATCTTGGCTCACAACCACTTGGTCATCTGTAAAATGAAGCGTATATAAATGGGTGTCATTATTTAATTCTATTCCCATTCTACTGCATGATTTTCTCCAATTCTTTAAAGCTTTATTGAGATGGATTTTTAAGAGAGTCGGTGGTAGACAACATCTCTGGCGAAGGCCTTTGATCACATGAAAGCTTTCTGATAAGTTATTGCCGATCTTAATTCTGGAGAATGCTTGGTCGTATAGCTGTTTGATGGTTGGATCACGGTATTGTTAATTGGAGACTTCTCCATCACGTGCCATAATTTTTGGATTGGCACCGTATCATATGCTTTTGTGAAGTCAACAAAAAGCATATGAACCTCTCTATTTCTTGCCACCTTCTTTTCATTAAGTTGGGTTAAACTAAATATATGATCTACGCACGATCGGCCAGCTCTAAAACCTGCTTGTTCTTCAATTTCTTGGGGGCCATATTCTGTTTCTACGATGTTTCTAAGCAGTTTTCTGTATACTCTACTCATTGTGCTGGTTACAGTTATACATCTATAGTTAGAACATTCGTCGCGTCTTCCTTTTTTGTGGATTGGTGTTATCCAGCCTTCTTTCCATATAGTTGGGATAGGATCATCATTATTCAGGAGTCTATTAAATAGTTCTTGAAGAAAGGACGTTAGTTTTTCGGTACTGTTCTTTAACAGTTCAGCAGGTATTCCTTCCGGTCCAGCTACTTCCCTATTTTTCAGTGGGTCCACAGCCCTACATACCATCTCCTTTGTTACCTCTATATAGTGGCCTTCTACTTTGTACCGTCTTGGGGAGTTAACGAGGTACTCTTGTCGGTCTTCGGTAAGCTGCGTTTGATAATGGGTTATCCACTTTTTGATTAAGATTGGTTGTAAGTTAATCTTGTTTGTGGTGTCTGATCTTAGAGTCTTTATTAATTTCCATGCTTCTGATGATCTTGTACCTCCTATATGTGTATTTAGTTCAGTGCATTTCCTGTCCCATGTGTCATTTTTGTTTTTAGTTAATCATGTTTTTAAATTTGGATTGTTTATTTTTGTATATGTTTTATCTTGTGGATCTTTTGAATTTAGCCATTTGTTGAAAGCTTCTTGTTTTATCTGTTTTTATTCTTCCAGTGTCTTGTCCCATGTAACATTGTTGTTTCGTCTGTTCATGTTTTTCGTCGTAATTCCTAGAGCTTCTTGTGCAGCGGAGTGTAGAGAGGATACGATGTGTTCATACAGTTTCTAATCTAATCGAGTCTTAAATAGATATTTGGTACTAGGTTTATAACAACCAAATGTTAAATATTACAGCAAAACATCTTACATGTCTTCATGCCTATCCATTAATTGTTAAAGTAATTTTTAGCACGAACTGGCCAATAATTACTTATATAAATAATGTAACAGCAGTTGGTGACTAATTTTTAATTTGCTAATTTGTTCTTACAAATTCAAAGCAGTAAATAACAAATATATAAGTAAGCAGCTTTACAAAAACTTTTCCAACTTTCACAATTTCCGCTCATTTCTGCTTCTGACACATTTCACAAATATATTTATAATTTTTTGATGTAAAATAGCCTCCCACTTTGGAAAAAAAGTAAGAAAGTTGTTTGAAAGTTTGTTTTGATCTCAATAAATAATACGCAATTTTATGTTAATTTTAAATTGGGAACATTTAGATTTAGAGTTTTAGTGAGGGTTATCGGAATAATTTTGTAAATAACACAAGTCGACAAAATTAAGATTTTCGTAACATGGAAAAACACGTCAGTCTAAAAAAATCACTATGTTATTATAGAAGTTTCCAAAACTACGATTTTTCTGTAAATTTTGTTTCGGGGATAACTCCCATGCCAGAATATCTCAATGAAACCTATTTCTATGCTCACTGCTAACAGATCCCAAATTTGCAGGAAAAAAAGTTCCATTTCGAATCTGAAAAATATATTTTTAAATGTATATTATACTCACATCTGGACTTTTTTCCTGACAACTGCGGCGCTGTAAGTGATAAGCACAGCTAACGCTTCGATCAGGATATATCAACAATGTTGAAAAAGTTCCAGGGAAAGTGGAATGCTTCTATGCTTGCTGACTACTGTTGCACTCTTGTTAGAGATGCTTCAGAAACAATTCACGAAAAAGAAGAAAATGGACTGGATATTTAGTATCCCTACTAGTGTAAAAGTATATATTTTTTAATAGTTTTCAGAAAATGTTTAAAAAGGAACTACTATGTTTTATACCACTAAATTTATTAAGAAAACAGTGACTGCAGTTTCAACTCACAGAGTCATTTTCAAACTGAATTACAAAGATAGACTAAGTATTCAGTACAGAAACTAGAGAAAATTTAACAATAAATAAAAACTACCTGAGAAATAACATTATTACAAAGGGGAGGTACTAAATTTTGGGAACTAATTATTATTTGGCGACAACAAATAACGGAAAAAACCCAAGTTCTGTCTGGTCAATAAGCAAATTTACATTTTTATTTTTACAATGTTTATATACTCTAAAGATTCAAGAATATTTAACTTTTGGCCCTTTGTTGAATAATGTAATATGTCAGTGTTGCTTAAATTAGGAAAACTGTGGCTGTGTTCTAAGTAATGATTGGCAAAGCTCGAGTCTGTTTTTTGTAGTCTATATGGTCGGTGGTGTTCTGAAAAGCGAGTTTTAAAGCTTCTACCACTTTGTCCAATATACAAGCTATCACACTCTGAACATTTTAACTTATAAACTCCTGATTTATCAGAGTTATTAATTTTATCTTTAACATTGTAAAGTATAGTGGATAGATTATGTTGAGATTTAAAGGCTACTTTTATGTTATGTTTGGAAAGAGTATTAGCTATGTTTTCTGATAGGGTACCACAGTATGACAAAGATATGTAAGATGAACTATCTTTATCATTTTTTATTTTGGGATATATTGAATTAAAAGCTAGTTGTTTTGTTTTTTAGTTACTAATTTCTTTATGGTTTGTTGGGAGAAATTGTTTGATATTGCAATTCTTTCAATGATATTTAGTTCATCTTGAAGATCTTCTTCAGAGAGAGGCAAAGAGAATGCTCTATGTATCATTGAATTGTATGCAGCCATTTTGTGTTGTAAGAGTCATTAGATATAGTATTACCTGTAAACGTTGGTTTTCTAAAAATTTTAAAATTACACTGATTATTGAGGTGAGATATGGTGAGATCAAGAAAATTTATTTTATGGTTATTTTCAGTTTCCAGAGTAAATTGAATTTTTGGATGGCAATTATTAATGTATTGCAAGAATTTTTGAAGCTGTCTAGTAGTGCTTTTAAAACATGTTAGAACATCATCCACATATCTGTACCAAAATTGAACATGGTTTTTACCTAAAGAATGATGTACTAGTATGTTTTAAAGGCACTATTAGACAGCTTCAAAAATTCTTACAATACATTAATAATTGCCGTCCAAAAATTCAATTTACTCTGAAAACTGAAAATACCATAAAATAAATTTTCTTGATCTCACCATATCTCACCTCAATAATCAGTGTAATTTTAAAATTTTTAGAAAACCAACGTTTACAGGTAATACTATATCTAATGACTCTTTTCACCCCTTACAACACAAAATGGCTGCATAAAATTCAATGATACATAGAGCATTCTCTTTGCCTCTCTCTGAAGAAGATCTTCAAGAGGAACTAAATGTCATTGAAAGAATTGCAATATCAAGCAATTTTTCCCAACAAACCATAAAGAAATTAATAACTAAAAAACAAAAACAACTAGCTTTTAATTCAATATATCCCAAAATAAAAAATGATAAAGATAGTTCATCTTACATATCTTTGTCATACTGTGGTACCCTATCAGAAAACATAGCTAATATTCTTTCCAAACATAACATAAAAGTAGCCTTTAAATCTCAACACAATCTGTCCACTATCCTTTACAATGCTAAAGATAAAATTAATAAATTTGATAAATCAGGAGTTTATAAGTTAAAATGTTCAGAGTGTGATAGCTTGTATATTGGACAAAGTGGTAGAAGCTTTAAAACTCGCTTTTCAGAACACCACCGATCCTATAGACTACAAAAAACAGATTCGAGCTTTGCCAACCATTGCTTAGGACACAGCCACAGTTTTCCTAATTTAAGCAACACTGACATATTACATTATTCAACAAAGGGCCAAAAGTTAAATATTCTTGAATCTTTAGAAATATATAAACATAGTAAAAATAAAAATGTAAATTTGCTTAATGACCAGACAGAACTTGGGTTTTCCCCGTTATTTGCTGTGGCCAAATAATATTAGTTCCCAAAATTTAGTACCCCCCCTTTGTAATAATGTAATTTCTAAGGTGGTTTTTATTTATTGTTAAATTTTCTCATATTGCTGTATTGAATACTTAGTCTACCTTTGTAATTCAGTTTGAAAATGACTCTGTGAGTTGAAACTGCAGTCACTGTTTTCTTAATAAATGTAGTGGTATAAAACATAATAGTTCCTTTTTAAATAGTTCCCGAAGATGATTAACTACCACTTAGTAACGGCTACCAGCATCATCTTTTTAATAGTTTGTTAAAAATAAAATAAAAAAACTTGTTTTTAAAAATTGCAACTAAATTTTTAATTTCATTGTCATTTTTGTGTTCAGCGTCCCAAAATTAACAAAAAATGCACTTTTTATACAAGATACAACAAATAAACTAAAATATGATGTGTAGTGTAATTAAGCAGCCATTAAATAACTAAAAAACGTTGCATCTCTACCATGTCCACACATAATATGCCATTATTCGCTCGGGTAAATTCGGAAATAAATTGTGATAACTAATATATCAAATGTGCCCGCAAACCCAAAGAAACCTAAACCGGAATCGGAAGTAATGTGGAATAACAAACCTTAACAAACTACTCCCGATAAATCGTTCGGAGGGCAAACCCCTTAACTTTTGTCGTAAATAATACCAAAAATAACCGTGGAGGAGCAAAAGTGGTAAATATCTTTACAATATCAGCAAGGATCGTTATATTTTCTGATATAAGTAAACAAAAAATAAATTAAAACCAAAATTAATGATAAATGTTCTGAAAATTAATAATATTTACTTTAAACCAGATTCTGGTTGTTGCAGAAACGCAACAAAGTTATTATAAATTGCCTAAATTTGTAATTTTTTTATCGTTCATAAAGTGAGCTGTTTATTTTCTGTAATTTCATCGAAATAAAATAATACGTTTTTTTAACCCGATATTTAACTAAAATATCGTGTTTCCCTCTCTACGTATATTCAATCCTAAATATATCTTTAAATTCTAAATAAAATATTAAAATATTATTTGATAAATAAAGATTAAATTTCCATTTATAAAGTTTTACCAGTGTCTTTGTGGTTTGACCCACGAGCCTCTTCTTCTTTTTCTTCTTCGGCCTTATCCGTTCCGGATGTTGGCTATCATCATGGCTATGCACGCTTTATTGACTGCAGCGCGGAACAGTTCAATGAAAGTCACGCCAAACCACTTCCGCAAGTTGGCGAGCCAGGAGATTCTCCTCCTACCCGGTCCCCTCCTTCCTTCCACTTTGCAGGAATAATTGCAACAGGCGGTATTTTACAGAGTTTCTTATGATATGGCCCAGGTACTCCATTTTTGATTGTTTTATGATGTGCATAAGATTCAATTGGCAGTTCATCCTTGTGAAGACCTCTTCGTTGGTAACCAGATCAACCTAGGAAATTCCTAGGATTCTTCGATAATTGCACATTTCAGAACTCTGGATTCTTTTTTCTATTTCTGCAGTCATCGTTCAACCCTCGACGCTATAGAGTAATATTGAAAAAATATAGCATTCTATCATTTTCTTCTTGAGGGTCATGATGAGACCTCGACAGCAAAGAAAGTGCTTCATTTGTGTAAACATTGCTTTGGCCTTTTCTATTCTACATTTTCTTTCTCTGGAGTGATTCTACGAATCGTTGATGTTAGAACCAAGGTAAGTAAAACTGCCCACCCTCTCGATAACTTCCTTTTTACAGTGTATGTAACAATTTTTTATAGCTCTTTTAAGCTGTTAGCTAGTAAGAAAGTGTCGTCGGCATATCTGATGTTGTTTATTATCTCACCATTCACACTAATGCCGTCTGTGGTGTATTCTAATGTATTTTAAAATATTTTCTCTGAATAGAGGTTACACAACAGGGGCGATAATATGCACTCCTGCCGGACTCCACGCTTGATTTCCAAGGAGTCCGACTGGCTGTTTTCCAACTTTACGGTTGCTTTCTGATTTTAATATAAACTGGCAATGGTCTTTTCTATCCAGACCCGTTTTATGTAGAATTTTTACCATTGTTTCATGCTGACAGCGGTCGAAAGCCTTAGCGTAGTCTATAAAACACACATGAACGCACATTTCATGACCCTACTACGTTGTATAAGGATTTTTTATGGCAAATAATTATTTATATATATATATATATATATATATATATATATATATATATATATATATAAATATATTATTAAATAATGATTTCAGGGTGGTAATACAATGCTGATCCATAATCTTAAGTAGTTCTACTGGTATATGATGGGGACCAGAAATTTTTTTGGATTTAGCAATATCAATGGCTTGTTTAACCTCATCAACTCATATAATTGGTCCTTCCATTTGCTAGTTTGTTTAAGTTTTTCGGGACGTTAATTATCCTTGAAGAGTTTAAGTATGTATTTCTGCCAGATCTTTAGTTTTTCATTCATCTTGTAGACAAGCTTGCCCTGTTCGTCCATAATAACTTCTGTTGTTCTTTTTTTTTGTGTCTGTAGCTTCTTTAATTTTTTTGTTCATATTGGACGCATCATGCTTGCAATTTAGTTCGTTAATTTCTTGGTTTCTCTTACTTATCCATCTTCTCTCTCTGCTTCGTTTATCTTATTTTTTGTTTGGTGATCTTATGAATTTGTCGGTCATCTACTGCATTTTCTTATGTTAAAAGTTCTCCTACTCCTTCGTAACACTTCCTCCCCCCTCCCTAATTTTGATTGTCCCGATCAGCTTGGATACCTTCGTAGTATTGCTTCACATGGGTAGATATACTACTGTTATTTTATTCCTGGAGCTTCGTTGAATTCTTTAAACGTCAGTGATTCTGTTCAGAACAGTATATGGTCATGTAATATCAACTTAAATGATCTGAATTTCTTTCTCTGTGGTTTCCATATCCAAACTCTCTCACCTTGCTAGACATTGCTTCTAGAACTGTCGACCAGTCTTCCGTAAATGATTTTCTCCATACTCTCCTTTATTATGGTTGCTTGTTCGGCAATAAATCTTATTAATATTACGGTTCTTTGACAATAAATTCTTCGGTGTTAAATTGTAAGATATTAAGCTTGTTGTCCATGTTGACGAATCAGGTCCATTCCAAGAATAAACTTTTCTTCTATGTCGGCAACTAACACCTAATGATTTAATTTTTGCCTTCCAAGTTGAAGCTCCACTTGCATTTCTCCAGTTACATTAGCTGTTTTTCCAGTTACAGTTACTTCTCTGGACAATGGAATTTTAAATTTACCAACAAGGCTGGACTTTATCAGAGATACTAAAGTACCAGTATCAACAGTTATGGTAATAGATATAGCTTTAGCTTGTCCTGTAAGCTAAAGAAAGGGTGCTAGACATAGAAGAGGAATTTATTCTTGGAATGGATCTGATTCATCAACATGAATTTTCTTTCGAGAAGTTTAACGTCGTAACATAATTATTCTATTAGATGTATCTTGTTTATGCTGTCATTCAAGATTTAAAAAGCGTTAAATTTCATGGTTATTGACATTTAAAGCGCAGTCATTTTCATTGCTAACTTGTTGATAAAATACATAAAACCTTACTCCCATTTGCATGTTCTGAATATATATTCGAATTTTCTATTATGTCTGTCGATAAAAGCTTTTAGAGAATGTTCTGCAAATTGTTAGTTTCAAACTACTATTACTTTAATAGAGTTTTGTTGTATTCGCTAATGTAGTTAATGAACAAGAATAAGAGAATATAAATAAAGCATTTATCCATTAATTTAGTTAAAAATCTCGAAATATAGCTGAATGTTAAGATGCAGTGCATAATTTTTTGTTGTTGAATGCATATTGGGGTAACATATGAATAGATATAAATGCTCTAGTGCAGTTGTTTCTCAAATATAATAGGCCGAGGAATACTTATTTCTTAACCATCTTTTTTAGGATGATTCCAGTAATAATTTTTTTACAATTTTATAGTAATTTATTTTAAGTTTTTTTTTATCATTTTGTATGACAAACCATTTAATGTATATCGTAATCTTATAAACAGAAAGGTTTATATTCTAATCCAATAAATCTCCGTATCATGGAGATAAATCCAGAGAAATGTTTTGTGACGGTAAACTAAATCCCACAGACAGCAAATTGGTAAACATAAAGGTTTACGTTTTTGCGCTTTTGTTCCATTTTAAAACCACTACTGTCAGCATTAATAAAACGAAGAATAAAAGTTTCAAAGATGTCTGATAAGCATACGATTCTTACCAATTTATTTTTGATTGTGTCAACAAAAACTAAATAAAAGAATTGAACGCTTTAAAAAAAAAATTTGTCTGGTTAAGGAATTACATTTATTTATAACGTGAAAAAATTCTACGATGGGAAGTAGTACGCGATGAATGAGATGGTTGAAGAACGATTGTTAACGATCGCTCAGAAATACGTTAAAACATATTAATCAGATGCGATAGCTTTGACGGTGCCTTTGAAGTTAAAGTTCATGACTTTGCTTACTTTACAACCCTTCAAATTACATTGGGAAGAAGTTAAGATTAGGAAGAATATCGCTCTTACATTGATGACAAGTAAAATAAATAATGACGTTCTTTAAGTTCTTCTTATATTTCTGGTAATAAATATTACAATACTACCTTAAGAAAATTTAAGAAAAACCATATTTTCTCTAGTTTTCGATGTGCGGTTTGGCACGCACACGAAGTTTCTCGTACTATTTTAAAGCAAAAATATTCATTATATCATGATAATTTTACACACAAAACATAAAATTGGGATAAATTGTGAATATAAATTGCCACGACAGAGTGTAGTGTAAACAGCAAGGTTATCTTCAATCTAGAGTTGATCAATATATCGATCACTGTGATTCAATCGGTAGAAGAGAATACATTTTTACTGCTAGTGCCTGATACCCATCACGGCGAACTGATCGTCAGCTCATGGAATAAGTATTTCTTGGACTTAGGTTGTTATTATATATATATATATATATATATATATATATATATATATATATATATATACATATATATGTTTATCCGGCTTTCACGGGTTCCTCCGTGTGAGATGCAATAGCAGTGGTTATATCCACATTATGCTGTTGTAGTGCTGAAATCACATTCAGCAAACGTACAACTATGTGCAACTTTATATGTAAATGAAATAAAATGCGAAACAGTAAATGCAAACTTTTCTCCATCATATCCTTTTTATGTTAGAGGTTGCACAGTTAGAATAAATTGCTATTAAACACAATTTATCCTATTCCACCACCAATGAGATGATGGCCTACCTGTACCGTCATACCAAGGAGAAAGTCAAAGCTTATCCTCCCCGCCACAGTGATACGGCAGAGGTACATGTTTCGTCTCTACTAGACTCATCAGGGTACCGACATGCACCTGGCTGTGCAAAGGACAGATCGGAAGGAAGCATGCAAATACTGAACGCGGCTTCGCCGACCTCTCGCCGGATGGCGTATATATGTTTATACGGCTTTCACGGATTCCTCCGTGTGAGATGCAATAGCAGTGGTTATATCCACATTATGCTGTTGTAGTACTGGAATAGGATAAATTGTGTTTTATAGCAATTTATTCTAACTGTGCAACCTTTAACACAGAAAGGATATGACGAAGAGAATTTTGCATTTGCTGTTTCGCATTTTATTTCATATATATATATATATATATATATATATATATATATATATATATATATATATATATATATATATATATATATATATATATATATATATATCCGTGAAATCCGCTTAAACATATATACGCCATCCGGCGGGAGGTCGGAGAAGCCGCGTTCAGTATTTGCATGCTTACTTTCGATCTGTCCTTTGCATAGCCAGGTGCATGTCGGTACCCTGATGAGTCTAGTAGAGACGAAACATGTACCTCTGCCGTATCACTGTGGCGGGGAGGGTAAGTTTTGACTTTCTTCTCGGTATGGTGGTACAGGTAGGCCATCATCTCGATGGTGGTGGAATAGGATAAATTGTGTTCCTTAGCAATTTGTTCTAATGTGCAACCTCTAACACAGAAAGGATATGATGGAGAGAAGTTTGCATTTACTGTTCGCATTTTACTTCATTCATACGCAGAGCTGCATATAGTTGTACGCTTGCTGAATGTGATTTCAGCACTACAACGGCATAATGTGGATATATCCACTGCTATTGCATCTCACACGGAGGAATCCGTGAAATCCGCTTAAACATATATATATATATATATATATATATATATATATATATATATATATATATATATATATATATATATATATATATATATATATATATATATATAAATGCACTTTTTCCCGGTTTTCAATCGTCAATAGAAAAGTTGTCACGAAGTTTCGTCGACATCTCAACTGGTATTTTCAAGTGATGTTTGCTACACAGCTGCTAGGTCTGGAATTCCAAGCCAAACAGCTGTCAAGAAAGCATCACTTGAAGATGTCGGCGAACGAATTTTCTACTAACGAACGGATTGAAAAACCAAAAAACATCAGTGCACGTGCCTCCGTCCATGAAAACCTACGTTACAACACACACATATGCCATGTATATATATATATATATATATATATATATATATATATATATATATATATATATATATATATATATATATATATTTCTTATCATACTAAATTAACCTTTTTTTCATTTATACCTTTAATTAATCAAAGCAAGTAATACCAATTTTGTTTTCAAATATGTATATATGCGTCATTAATATTCATATCCAGACGGAATTCGACTATCAGTATAAGAAAGTAAGCAATTACTTCTCTATTGCTGTTTTACTAGTTATCAATAAATTACTATATCGCCTAACTCTAGTTCAGTCCAATAATCCGAGCCAATCTTAGTTAGGTCGAAAATTAATTGAACTATCTTTTATTCGTACAAAGCAATTTTGATTTGACGCGAAAGTCATTTGACGCATCTGATTGCTCTGTGCATTTACCAATTTTTTTTTGTATTAGTAATTATGTATGGATGGATTGGCTAAAAATTTAAACAATATTTTGCAAAATTATTATCAAAAAACGTAATTTTTTTGCAGGTATCTTGGTAACACTCAATTTAAAGTTTATAGAAAATATCTGTAAACTAGACAAAGACATGCCTCACTTAATCTAAAAGAAACAGAACACACATAAGAGGCTATGCAAAAACTACCAAAATTATATGGGAAAAAAAAACCATTTAAAAGTAACCCGTTTCAACTAAGTTAATAAAACTTTCATAATCTATCTTTCTATGATACACATTTCTTTATAAATTCTGAGCACAATTAATTTTTTCAACCTGTCTTTATTTATGTTGCCTAACCATTTTTTATCATATGCACCATTTGCGCATATAATACTGGATACATCATTAAGTATTTCACGCGCGTTACACCGCAACAAGAGAGACAGGGCTAATAGCACTATATGCTGTCTTTCTATCGCTCCGAACGCTATTGACTGCGAGTATGGAGATAAGGAAAGAAGAACCACATTCGGAGCGAGAGAGATAACATATAGTGCTATTCGCCCTTTTTCTCTTTCTGCTGTGTAACTCGCGTAAAGCACTCTATACTGTCTTCAGCAGCGTAAGCTCAAAGAATCGGAATATAAATTGACATTTTACTATAAAAATATAATGAACACAATAATAAAAGAAGAGAAAATTATTTTTTGATTTTTTTTTAATACAAGTACATTTGTAGATCTAACAAAAGTAATCATAATTCACTGAAGTAGTTCCAAATAAATTATAATCCTATTTTTTATAAATGAAGTAAACAATGAATAAGTATCGCATGTCCACCAAGTATTGGTACTATATGATACGTTCATAATTCCAAATTTTCGGTTGAAGATTTTTAGTAAGATGCTTTATATTACCAACATTAATAATATTTCAAGCAAAATAATAAATAATAAATATTTATTTTCACAAAAACCAGGTCAGTTGAGTTAAAAATAGTTTTACAGGACAATAAATATCAATATCAATGTAGAAATGGAAATAAAGCAGAAGTTTTTGCTTATTCTCCCCAATTTATAAAAACAGCGTTTTCCCAAATTTGAACATTATTTTAAATATAGGAAGACCCTATTTTATATAAAAATGTTTTTTTGTATTTTTAATTTAATTAATTTTGCTACAATACAAATATTACAAGCGTTGTGATTAGTATCTGATCTGACAAATAATACTATGTATTTTTAAATACTTTGCATGCATCACAAAAAATATAAAAATTTTACACATTTCTATAATTGATTAACTTCAAATAATGAGGAAAACTTAACTTTACTTGAATTTTTTTTACCAAAAAGATTTGAACCTGTATTTCTTCAAAACTTTCAGAAGAAGTTTTAAGGAAATAACAACAACATTACTCCACTTTTGTGATGGAATTATTGGAGAGAGAAGTATGATCCGTTCACACAACTGCATTTCTGTAAAAAAGAATAAAACGCGAACAGAGCCTGTCATAAATTATATCGAAAAATATGCAGGGTGATTCTTCTACAAATTTATCGATCGATAGTGGGAAAACTATAATTAGAAATAATCTGAAAATTTGATAGTGTACTAACATGCATTTGGGACAGTCGGCTAAAATATTTTCAAGATGGCGGCACTTACGGTTATACCGGAAGTAGATGTCAACTTGCTTATTTCAAATAGAACATCCTATATATTATTGTATTTTTGATTTTTATGTAAAATTTTAGACATATTTCATGTATATTGTTCTATACTTATACTTAAGTCTCACCGTTTTGGACATATTTAAATTTTTATGTCAAAAATGACGTTTGCGGACCAAAACTTAACTATAAATTTTTCCTATAAGAAAGTCTTTATTATTTAATTTGGGTTAGTTTTCTTGTAGATGAAGATCGACTTTAATAGTATTTTTATGATATTTTGAAAATTATAAGTACATAGTGGTCAAAAAAGAAACATAAAAATTATATTTAAAAAATCGTCAAAAGTCAATTTTTTAAATAAAAGCATCTACTTTTATAATTTGATCGTATTAAGCATTAAAAATAAGAGTAACTTTGTATAAGGTTATCTATTCCAAAAATTTGTGGTTTTCTAAATATTGGTAATTCAACATTTTTCTATTGTAAAAATGCTATACGGCTTTTAGGTTTTGTTATTAGATGGCCATGAAGGCGAGGCGTGGCGAAAATAAAACAATTAAACCCTACAGAATTGTCACTATTACTTGCCTTTTGATATTCATTAATGATAAACAATAGCGATTAAATTACACGCACGAAAATTACTTCAGCTCATTTATTATTTATGGAGAATGTGACAGATTTATTTCAAGAACATGCGATACGTTCGCGATCCGATATCTGAAGAAACAGAAACCAACAACACCAACTGTTAAAAGGACCATAGAAAACTTCAAGAATTTTGGAACCGTAAAAGTAAAAAAAAAATAGAAATAAACCTGTTGTTAGTAATGAAAATATTAAAACTACAATTTTAGGATATTTCGTGGCATATCCGACAATATCTACAAGGCTAGTAGCATTAGAATCTGGATCGTCTCAAACATCAGTTTTAAGGATTTTATGGAAACTCAATTTTCATCCCTATGTATATTCCGTAGTACAACATTTAAAAGGCAATGATTTTTCACGAAGAGTAGAGTTCTGTCAATTTACTTTACTTCGGTCACAAGATAATGCTGGTTTTTTGGATAATATTATTTGGTCGGACGATGTCAAATTCACAAAAAATGGATTGTTTAATCGACGCAATCCGCACTATTGAAGCGACTCAAACCTACATCCACTTAGAGAATTAAATTTTCAAGAGTCCTGGCAGTTTAATGAGTATTGTGATATAAGAAATGACGGAGTCGTCGCACTAGAATTCGGCAAAGATAATCTGAATGATACGTTAGTCATTTTTGAAGACTTCTAGATACAAACAAGTGAACTATTTAGATGACTTGCCGCTGGTTGATCATAGAAATCCATTTTATTAACATAATGGGGCCCCTCCACATAACAATCTTATGCAAAACTTGTTTATGCTCAATGGATAGCCAAGAATGGGCCACATCTTTGGCCACCTCACCTAACAATATTTGATTTTTTTATTTGGGGGCCAATCAAAAATAAAGTATATAACACCGCATTAACCACTATGGAAGATTGTAAGCAGTGCGTCAGAAAACCATTTGAAGAACTTAATCCTCGGTCAATAAAAAGAGCCGTCCATGAAGAGTTCCTGCTTAGGTGAGAAAAATGTTTGGATGTTCAGGGGTGTCAATTTGAACATTTACTCAAATAATTATTCTAACTTTATTTTATTAACAACTGGTTTATATCTATTGCTTTTAGCGTTTATAGATCCAAAGTTTTTGAAGTTTTTTATATTCTTTTTAACAGTTTTAACAGTTGGTAATGTTGGTTTCTGCTTCTTCGGATATGGGATCACGAATGTATTGCATGTTCTTGAAATAACTCTATCACATTCTCCATAAATAATAAATAAGTTTAAATAATTTTAGTCCGTGTAATTTAATCGCCCGGGCACGATTATTATTAGTGAATGTGAAGTGGCAAGAAATAATGACAATTCGGTAAGGTTCGATTGTTTTATTTTCGCCACGTCTCGCTGTCATGGCCAACTAATAACAAAACTTAAAAGCCGTATAGCATTTTTACAATAAAAAAATGTTGAATTGCCAATATTTTGAAAACTACAATTTTTATTCTTCTTTTTTGACCACTCTGTACTAATAATTTTCAAAATATCATAAAAAGACTAATAAAGTCGATCTTCGTCTACAAGAAAACTAACCCAAATTAAATAATAAAGACTTCCTTATAAGAAAAATTTATAGTTAAGTTTTGGTCCGCAAACGTCATTTTTGACATAAAAATTTAAATATATCCAAAACGGTGAGACTTAAGTATAGAATATTATATATAAAATATGTCTAGAATTTTACGTAAAAATCAAAAATGTAATAATAAATAGGGTATTCCATTTAAAATAAGCAAGTTGACATCTACTTCCGGTATAACTGGAAGTGCCGCCATCTTGAAGATATTTTAGCCAACTGTCCCCCATGTACGTTAGTATACTGTCAAATTTTCAGAATCTTCCTAATTATAGTTTTCCCACCATCGATCGATAAATTTCCCGTAGAATCACCCTGTATAGCGATTTCTGAAAATGAATTTGAATTAATTTTGACTACCTCTAAAATAATTTGAAGGTAGCAATCTAATTCAAATCTCATCAAATATGAAGGTATTAAACACCTTTTTATCATCACATCATTTCTACTATCATTAAATGTTTTGTTTGCTAAGTTACATAAGTTATTTAACACAAAAGAAAATGTGCTCACAACTTATACATCTTTTTGTTTTACCAATCAGCTGACCCATTCATAGTTGTTTTGTTAATGTTTGTACAATCAAGTGGTTATATTGTTCGATAAATTTTTTTTTATCTGTTTCCCTCGTTCAAAAACGCCGCATATACGAGAATTTTCGCTGTCCGAATGGTCAAAGTGAAGCTGAATAGGTGTTACATCCTGTGGACTAAATGTATAATAATAATAAATAATAATAGCATAATAATAGCAAAAGTAAAAATAGCAAAAGTAAAAAATAAAAACACATCTGGTTTGGATGAGATGTCGATCAGGGTTTTTGAAAATTTGCCTGACATTGCATTGCATGTCCTGTCTAGAGCTGTAAATCATTCTTTCTTAAATGGTATATTTCCATCATGTCTCAAAACAGCTACAGTGATACCAATATATAAGGGTGGAGATCGGAGTCAACCGACAAACTTTCGCCCAATATCTCTCCTGACCACTCTTTCTAAAATAATTGAAAAACTGGTTAAAGGAATAATAACAAATTTTCTTAGCCAACATAAATAACACTCTGTCTGAATGTCAGTTTTGTTTTCAGACTTCCAAGAACACTACGGACGCAGTTTTTTCTTTTTTAGAGAAACTCTACATCAGTTTGAATGAGGGCGATGTCGCGGCTGCGGTCTTTTGTGACTTCTCAAAGGCGTTCGATTGTGTGAATCACGAAGTACTTTTGAGTAAGCTCGAATTGTATGGTATTAGAGGAGTGACATTAAATTGGTTTGCTTCCTATCTTTCGAATAGGCAGCAAATGGTTAAGTACGATGGAGAATTTTCCAGTGTCTCTTCTCTGAGTTGTGGCGTCCCACAAGGTTCTGTTCTTGGGCCCCTGCTCTTTCTTTTATATATAAATGACCTGACCAAAATTGATATCCGAGGAACATTTACATTATTTGCAGATGACGCAACAATTTTATGGCGTAGAAAGAATGGTTGTGATTTGAAACATATTATCGAGTATGACTTGATTAGAGTGTGCTGAAAATTGTTTAAGTTTTAATTTTACTAAAACCAACGTGTCAAGTTTCAAATTTACCTGTGATAGTTTAACTTTGAATAATCATTTTATAGGGAATAAGCTAGTGACTAGATTTTTAGGTATACTTATTGACGATAAGTTGAAATTTACTGACCACATAATGGCATTAAATAAGAAGTTGGCTGCCGGGTGTTATGCGGTACGAACAGTGTCAAGGGAATTAGATTCAAATGTGGCTAGAACAGTGTATTTTTCGTTGATTGAATCTCATTTGAGATACGGAATTGCATTTTGGGGATTCTGTAGTCAGCAGTTATTAAATTCGATTCTTGTTTTACAAAAGCGAGCAGTGCGTTATTTATTTAATGTAAAAATAAAAGAGCATTGTAGGCCTTTATTAATTCAGAGCAAAATATTAACAGTGATAGGCATTTTCATTTTAGAAATAGTGGGACTGATTCATAAAAAATATAAAAATTATTCAACTCCAAACCCATATAATACACGTAATAATGGCCTGCCATTGCCCATTTCCAGGACTACTCTCACTAAACAGTCTCTTATTTTTGAGGGAATTAAAATATATAACAAAATTCCTCTAAAGTATAGAAATATTATGGACGATAATTTACTTAAGAAAAAACTTAGGGGCTTTCTTGTGACACGACCGTATTATTCACTGGAAGAATATTTTGCTGATCATTTTTAACAAGATGTGTTTGTGCTTTCAAAATGGGTGTAATGGTGTAATTTTATGGCTATTTTTATCTTGTTTTACTTTATTTTATTTGACTGTAAACTTTTAAATTAATTTAGTAGACATTTATTTTATTTTATTTTAGGTACCTGTTTTGTTAATTATGGACTTTTGTTTATTTACACTGTTTATTTTGATTACTGACTTTAATCACGAGTTTATTGTTATCATTGATCTGAGTTTTTTTTTTAGTTTTTTTTTGTCACAATTTCTTGTATTGCATATGTTTTTGTTTATATTTATTTTTAAGTTTTTGTTCTGCATAGTGCTTTGTTGACAAGAGTGATTTCTTTACAACAATAAACCTTATTATTATTATTATTAATAATTCCAGTAAAGAAGTCGCAAAAATGCCAGACCTATCAAAACAAGATCTGCGCGTCGAGTTAGAAAAGTGTTTATATTAATTTATTTCCTTTACTTTGTATTCAAGAGTTTATTTTTGTACAGATACCTTAAAATGTCGCGATATTGTCGACCATCCAAACCTTTTCTATTATGTATGTGATGGACTAACTTTGAAGTCCCAAAGAAGGAATATTACTTCCTTGATAAATGCTTATGAACTTTATTTTGGGTGTCAAATCGACGATCAGAACATATCTTGAACTCATTATATTTTCCCTGCGTCTTATTTAACATTTGCAATTTCAATAGTATATTACACAGACTGTTATTTCTGCATTACAAAAATTGCTGGAATAATATATAAGGCCAAGAAGACTCTTAAATATCCTTACCTTCTTTAAGCTATCAGGTCTGTTCCTCATAGTGACGAGCTTTCAATCCTAGTACCTCATGAAAAATGGAGTTTGCATTGAGAAAGCTCTGGCGATGAAAATTTGCAATTATAATTTACGTTGAAGGTTTGGATTTTGGTGGAACGTCTACAGAACTTCATTGAATCCATCATTCTGAACTCAATGATCTACTTTGTGATATAAACTTGTTAAAGAATTAGGCATAATTGCTGGCGCCCAGAATAAACGGTTGGAATCTGCTTGAATGCTACTATTTATTCTTTTTGTTGACTGGCGTAAGACTTCTAATGCTTGTTCTCCGCAGAAACCAATTTAGTGTAGTGATTTATTACTAAGAAATGGAGGTTGTTTATAGATTCCTCTAAACTTAGTTTAAAAGGCATGCTTTCCCATATTGAAAATTATTTTTGATTCTTCTATGTAGCGCATATGAAACGAACAGTTGAGAATATGAAGATTTTTCTATTGAAGACACAATATTAACAGTATTTTTGCAATATATCCAGCAATTTGAGAATTATTTCACTTTTGTTAGGTCTTTAACAAGGATATATTAAATTTTATTGTTTTCTGTGCGAGAGAAATAGGAGAGATCGAAGGAATCACTTTGCGAGAAGGCCTAAACAAATCTGATAATTGAACGCTATACAGTGACCTTTGAAAATGGTGAATGAGATTTCACCGAAACGTCAGCTGCCGTACAGTCCTGAGAAGGACTCAGCACATATACGGGATGCCCGAAAACCTTCGATTACACAACACACCGGTGAGAATATCCGACATAACATATATATATATATATATATATATATATATATATATATATATATATATATATATATATCTGTATATATATTGAATATAGGTTTAAGGTATATATTGTAAAAATATCTAGAATTTTTTGTGAAATCTAGAAATCTAATGACGTAGAATGTGTTTCATTAAACAAATTTGAGCTGGAGTATGTAGCACTTTTCTGATACATCCTGTATCAGGGGCGGATCCAGCCTCTCTCTTTGGGGGGGGGGGGGGTGATATCATAAAAATACAGTATGGCAAGCGAAAGCAAGTTGCCGACGGGGGGGGGGGGGCACCAGCAACATTCCCATTTCTAGTGTAAAAGGCAAGGTCGAGTCTATTTTTCTGAATTTGAAGCTCTTGGAGAGGAGGGAGCGATCACAAGAAAAAACAAGCTGCCGATGGGAGGGAGGATGCGAGCAGCATACACACTTTTAGTATAAGAGGCAGAATCGGGTCTATTTTCCTAATTTCGTCCGGAAATGATCATTGGAGAAGGAAATATCTCTCTCAAGTAAAAGGTCGAGTTGCTAGAAATAACACAACTTACAAAATTAATAATTTAACTGAACTTTTGAAAGAATTTTTTGAATAAAGTTACTGCAGAAAATTGGGAGAAATCAATATAATAAAATTATAAAAGAAAATGTGGAAATTCGATCTCATGATCGGTGAGATCGAGGAACCAATTATAATTAATTTGAGCGAAGATAGCTTCATTGACTTTGATTGCGAATTAGATACTTAATGTTTACCACAATTGATTATTTAAATTTTCTGTAACATATAAAAATTAATTCCATTTGCCTTTTTAGTGTTTAATTGTAATTCTGCAGATGGCTTAAGAAATAAATAAACTGAGATGTCAAATGTCCTAAAAATGTTTTAATTAATAATACAATGATCGATAGCCCCAAAAAAAATTTAGTATTATATGGACGAATTTATTCTTTTATATATCTTTAACTTCTTGTATTTTTGACAATAGGTATTTTGTAAGTATTTAAATTATAACTTAGAATTTTTTGAGAGAAAAAGATTGCGTTTTAGTCTGATGTGCCTAAAACGGTTTCTATGCCCAAAGTAAAAATAATAAAAATACAGTTGTGATTTGTGTTAAATATGTCAAAATTATCTATATTTTCTAATGTATGTAAATTATTAAGAAATTATAAGAAACAAAATAATATTATAAAAATTTTTTATTTTAAGTTTATTACCGAAATAATAACTTATGCCATAAATACTTAGTGATAATAAACCCCCTTCCGGCGCCTATCACAAGGATTAAAATCCTTTTTAACACTTCACACATCCAAATATCTATTGTTATCCAACCCAAATAGTCCATTATTATAGACCGGTATTTTTGATTATAAAATTTCTAACCCATTCCTATGAAAAATATATGTGTCCAACAGATTTTGCCAAAGATACCAAACTAAACAACAGGTAGTTTGCGAACAAATAAAAGGGTAAACAATGATTTATTACTCTCTCCAGTTCTTGAATAAACTATAGTATAAGAGGCAAAATCGGATCTATTTTCCTGAACTCAAAACTCTTGGGGGGTGGTCGCCCCCCTGGATCCGCGCCTGCCCTGTATATTATTTTCTTTTCTAAAAAATGCCTTTCAAAATTCAGGGTTCAGGTTATTTTTTTTTATCAATTAGACGATATTCCAAAGAACTCTGATCCATTTTTTATAACAATTCTATATAGAGGTTTTGATGAAGGCGAAGTAAATTATTGAATTTTATATAGAAAAAATTTAAAAACAACTAGTGCGTTCTCAATTTCTCTCTTTTTTACAGTCTTTAATCGTAAAAAATATCTCACTTACCTTAATAAAACTTTTTTCAAAATACACTGCTTGCTCTCGTTGCTTTTAGTACAAAATTGATATAATAGGATTCAGGTAAACTCCAACCGACACTATAAAATTATTGCTTCAAAGTCACAACCACAGTATTTTAAAAATATATAGTTAGTGTATCTGACAAAAACAACAATATAACAATAAAATGCAACAATGTATCACTATCTCTTTTTAATTATTCGTATATATCTAAATGTATTGCTGTTCCCACAATTTCGAATTTATTGTGAAAATGTCTTCAATGATATTTGTCCGAAATTAAAGCTATTACGGTCAAATTTGAGCCTTGTATCTTATTTTGAGCAAATTACTGGAAGAAAAATTGATTTCAAATGAACCTCGTATCACCAAAACCACCTACGGTCAAACTAAATCTAAAAACACCAAAAATACACCTGAGAACTTAAAGTTATCACTAAAACTAAGTCTAAAAATTATTTGATAACACTGTCACAGCACAAATACTATTTATTATCGAGTTATTTATATTATTTTTAGAGTGTTTTATTTAGAATAAGGTTAGAAAATATTGCTTCTTGTGTATACGGGCAGAAATGAGCGTTTAGGAGTGTTAAAAAGAGATGGAGCCACAGGTTGGTTATATATGGATATCGATCTTTTCCTGCAAACGGACCTGGGAAAGCAATGTGAATCTTGGTTATCCATTTTGCTGGATAATTAAAGCGTTCCATATACATTCAAATATATTGTCGATTCAAAGGGGTGGTTCTCAAGTTGTTGACAATATAATACAATAAGCTTTTTCCAGAAATTTTATTTATATTTATTTATATATATATATATATATATATATATATATGAAACTGCATATGTTTTATTTGTTAGGCATATGTTTCAGTCACACTTGACCTTCTTCAGAATGATTTTTTATAACTATAACAGAAAATTTTTTTTTGCTATATTATAACATAAAATTAATAAGTTAAATTTAAAACATACCTTATATAAGTTTTTACCGAGGAATACAACACAAAAAACTTATATAAGGTATGTTTTAAATTTAACTTATTAATTTTATGTTATAGCAAAAAAAATTTTTCTGTTATAATTATAAAAAATCATTCTGAAGAAGGTCAAGTGTGACCGAAACGTCAATAGATATGCATAACAAATAAAACATATGCAGTTTCATTAATAAAACGGATTTTACACCCAAGAAAATCAAAAACTTAAAAAAATATACAAATAGAAAAATCCAATAAAAGAAAAACAAGAAAAAACATATATATATATATATATATATATATATATATATATATATATATATATATATATATATATATATATATATATATATATTAGTGTGACCAGTAAAATTCACATCATGTGGAATTTTTTTATTAACAGCTTCATTCGAAATTTGACTTTGGCATCAATTTCTGCTTATTAGTTAAAAAAATAGTAGTATTATCTGTCATATTTTATTTTTTTCAAAAAATTTGTATGTGTGTGTAATTATATCTCAAAATATCGAAAAAAGTTATTAGACAAAGTTTTTCAAAATGCTATTATTAGTCCTTATGCAAAATTTCAACTGTGTAAGACAATTTAGATTTTTTTTTCCATTTTTTGTAAATTGGACCACTATTACAAAATAAGACTCAACTCAACCTCAACCCTTAGTTTTGGGAATGCTGGATTCCAGACATATTTTGTTTAAAGTAGCGCCATATTAAATGTGTGCCTTTCTACAAAACCCAAATAGGGATATTAAAATTTGGTCACATGTGATGCAAAGTTTTTTTTGTTTTTGACCCTGTATAAGGTAACTTCATAAAATAATTATTTTTGAAAACGTAGCTTCTGTCTAAAAGTAATACACATTATAATTAAGGCAAACAAGAACACAGGGTCGTCAGTAAAGTCTGCATTAGGTGGAAAATAAATTTAAAATGAGTTTAATTTTTTTGTTATGATTTATTATTAGAAAATTTGGGTTTTTTCAATTAAACTACTTTCTTAATATTAATGTGCATTACTTTTAGATACAAACTGAGTTTTCAAAAATAGTTATTTTATGAAGTTACCTTATACAGGGTCAAAAATAAATAAACTTTGC
Source organism: Diaprepes abbreviatus (assembly GCA_034092305.1). Lineage (NCBI taxonomy): Eukaryota > Metazoa > Arthropoda > Insecta > Coleoptera > Curculionidae > Diaprepes > Diaprepes abbreviatus. The sequence goes on from JASJET010000054.1 coordinate 15,714,997, forward strand.
ATCACATATGACTAATTCATCGTGGGATATATATATATATATATATATATATATATATACATATATTTTTTTTTTGAAAAAATTATATAAGCGTCTATGGAAAGCTTTAAAAGCTGAACAAACTTTCGCTTGGTCATTGAGGCGAATAATTTGGTTTTAATTTGACGAGTTTTCAAAAAATCATAAAAACAACAGATTAAACTTTTGGTATAATTTATTTTAAACCTTTTCAGAGATATCGGTTTTAATTTTTTGGTTTATTTAAAAATAGGCTTTGCATTATTATTATATTTGTAGATCATGTGTTTTATTTAAGTTGTAGAAAACAAAGTTCATGATGAAACAGCCTTGACTTTTTTGTTAATTTTTAGAATATATTTCTTTTTTCGCTAATTTGGACTACATATATGAGGCGTTTTTTTTCTTATTGTCTTACCTAAAAACTAATAAATAAAAATTTTTCCAATATATAATTTTCATAGATTTTTGACGTCGTCTTTCCAATTTTGTACTCCTCAAATCTCAAAAATTTTTTTTTATTTATAATCTCATCGTAAAAAGTCTAAGCTTTGATACTGCAGAAAATTTTCTCTTTAAATTTTCACCGTGAAATTAATTAAATTTAGAAATCTGATGATTTTATGATAATCATGTATGATATTTTTTAGTTTTTGATTTTTTTATTGAGATGAAAAGTAGGTAAATATGCAATATTATTTGTAAAGTACTGCTAAATAAAAGTTAGAAATTTTTGGAAAAATTGGAGTAGAAGAAACGCAAGAAGATGGCGAAATGTTATTTAAACAACTATAATAATGCATTACAATTTCACACCACTTTAGACTTTAAAAAAATGACAACATAACAAGCTTTATCTATTTCTAAACTAAAGCCTTTCAAGAATCTCATATTAAAATCAAACTTTGGTATCCTTGTATTGTGTTAGCCGTTACTTGATGGAAATCCATTATATAATAGTTAAATAATTCAACGTTTTATAATGTCCACTATATTACATTAACCATAACAATTGTTTCAATTAACAATACCCTCTGAAGAAGACACTGTATGTTGAAACAATTGTTATGGTTAACGTAATATAGTGGAAATTATAATACGTTGTATTTGGTATCCTTACGATGACGACATATTAGTGATATAATTCCACAGCAATCAATAGCTAAACTGCTTCTTTGCCTACCTAAACTAGACACATCCGAAGATACAGTTCACTAAATAACATAAAAATAAGAATCAGCTTCTATTCTTACACTTTTTAGTAAAAGAACAAAGAAAGAACACCTGCAACACACAGAATATTAATAATAAAGCATGGTGACTGAATCACACAACAATACCTACAAATGCAAAAAAAAAAAACAATATACGCTGTTGCAAAATGTAAAAGCTTAGCCACTCACTCATTTTTTTCATAAATTTTCTTTTTCCCGTACATTCAGTAACAAAACTGTGGATAAAGAATATATACTGTCACAGTTCAATTTTGCGCTTAAGCTGACTTTGGATAATTTATTTAATTTAACCTTATTTTGCAAATTCGTTATGAGCAACACAATACCATTTTCCTTAAATATTTTCCTGGGATTCTTTGAAGGAAAGCATTTCATCAAGTACAGTTTCGATCAATTTTATTTACCATTATTTTGTCCTACTTTGGTAATTTACTACACTGTGCTTGGGTATTTTCTTATCAGTATCAAACTTATTGCTACATTTTTTTTTTTGTATTCAGATAGATCTTGTTTTTTTCCCGACCATTTATATTTGCATTTGATGGGATTTTATATTGGGTTGCAGAAATTTCTATTGATTGATTGAACTGCCTTACTAGAGAGTCAGAATAAAATTTGTCCTAAAACCCAAAAAGAAGAGAAGCTCAGTCAAAATACCAAACAACTAATGCAGAAAAGAAGAGGAATGAGAAGCGAAACGGACACTAAAGCTGACGAACTTCAAAAAATAAATAAAGAAATATCCAAAGCTGTTAGACAAGACACTCAAAAATACAATCAAGAACAGATCAAACATACCATTGAGAACAATAAAAGTATGAAAGTATTGAGAAGAAAACTAAGAACGGGAACAAGACAAATAATCAAATTAAAAGATAATAATGGTCAGTTTTCAACAGACAGAGAGGAAATCCTTTAAGTACTCGAAGATTTTTACAAATTATTATACAGAAGCTAAAATAAATGGAACAGCAAAGATCAAATACCAGAAATATTGACAAAGAAAAAGGGCATTGTCAACCAAGAATCAGAACAAATGCCGGAAATCACAATAGTCGAAATAAAACTAGCCTTAAGAAAAACTAAGAATAACAAATCTCCAGGCGAAGATGGTGTAGTTACTGATACAATCAAAATCGGAGGTGTTTGTCTACTTAAGAAAATAATAGACCTTTTTAATATGTGCCTTTTGGACAGTACAATACCCGAAAAGTGGCACAATGCTGAGGTAATTTTGATTTACAAAAAAGAAGATCCCCATGATTTGGAAAACTACTGACCAATAAGCCTTCTTAGTCACCTATATAAACTCCTAACAAGAATATTAACGAATCGACTTGAGAAAAAACTTTATTTCTACCAATAAATAGAGCAAGCGGGGTTTCATACGATCACCTACAGAGCATCAAAACGGTAATAGAAAAAACTATTGAATACAATCGACCACTCGTTTTGGCTTTTGTGGATTTCCATAAGGCCTTTGATACGGTAGAGCTTGACAAAATTATGGAAACATTAAAAGCATGCCGCATTGATTATCGATATACAAAGTTAATTTACAGTATATACAGGAATGCAACTATGTCGGTGAAACTACATAGAAATCCCAATTGGCAGAGGAGTTCGACAGGGTGATACCTTATCGCATAAACTGTAAAAAACTTAACTGGGAAAAAAGAGGCCTGAATGTAGACGGGTAAAGATTAATAAATTTGAGGTTCGCGGACGACATAGTTTTGTTTTCCGATAATCTCAAGGAGATATGTACAGGGTGAGTCAACGATTGGATGAAGTAGGTTTGTGCCTTTTCGGTGAAATTTACAAAGAAACTATATTTACTGTTTGATACAGTTTATTTTTACGCAGATTTTAAAAATATTTAGGACTCTACAGGGTGAGCCAAAAAACTAGGACAGCATAAAGTTGTATTTTTTTAAATAGAACACCCTATATACGAATCGTATTTTCGATTTAGCTTATAATTTTAAATCTTTTTTATTAAGAGTTTACTATAACAAAACTTTATAGATTCTGAGATAATTAAGTTTAAAGAAAAAAAGTCACATTTTCAAGCATCAATTCAATCCTAAATAACGTTTTCAATTTTGTGACAAATATATTCAAATTTGGAATTTAGCAAGGCCAAGGATAAGTTAACATAATTTTTACCTAATATTTGCAATAAAAGCTACAGGGTGTTGGACACATCGGCTCAAATTTGAACAAGTTTAAATGAATAAATATCTTTTTTTTTTAAATGGTACACCCTATATATTTTCATGTTATTTAATAGAGTAATAAAAACCCTAAAAGTTTTGTTCAATATATCCTATACCTATTTATAATAGTTTTTGAGATATTTCAGTTTTTCTTATTTTCCATACTTTTTTACAGAAATAGTCTTCATTATCATAGTAGCCATGGCAAAAACAATGTAAAAGAACATTTTTCTGTGTGTCAAATTTATAACCGCAATCCCTTCTTTTGGTTTTTATGTAGTGTAGTTTGTTTTTTTTTTGCATTCATCTTATATTGTAAAATGAATTTTCCAAAGAATGAGTTAATAGATATGATTTATACAATAGGAGAGGCTCAAAAAAATTGCCTTCTTGCTCAAAGAATTTACAAAATGAAGTATCCTGATCGACGCCAGCCTAATACCCATACTTTTCAAAACTTAATGCAAAGATTTGATTCTTCTGGTACTGTTGATTATCCAAAACGTAAAGTGAACTAACTAATGAAGAAAAAGAACTACAAATATTGTTAAATGTTCAGGAAAATCCTTATATTGGTAGCCGTCAGTTAGCAGCATTATGTGAAACATCACAATCCACCGCTAATCGTACTACCAAGAAATATAGGTATCATCCATATCACATGGAATTACACCAAGAATTGCATGGACAGGATTTTGAAAGTCGTGTAAACTTTTGTCGTACAATTAATGCGGAGATTCAATTAAATCCAAATTTATTATGCAAGGTAATGTTTAGTGCTGAAGCTACTTTTAGAAGTAACGGTGCCGTAAATAGACTCAACATGCATTATTATGCCACAGAAAACCCATTTTGGATTAGAGAGGTGCAACATCAAAACCACTGGTCATTAAATGTTTGGTGTGGTATTCATCATAATCGAATTACTGGACCCCACTTTTTTAATGAACCACTAAATGGCCATAGTTACCTGAACTTTCTACAAGAAGAACTACCCCAACTGCTTCAAGGTCTCGATAGGGATGAGCTGGACAGTATGTGGTTCCAGCACGATGGTGCGCCTCCGCATTACCATCGTGAAGTTCGTACGTTTTTGGACCAACGATATCCGCAAAAATGGATTGGACGTGGGGGTTTCATTGAGTGGCCACCAAGGTCTTGCGACATCACCCCATTAGATTTCTTCCTATGGGGTAATATTAAAAATAAAGTGTATGTTATTCCACCAACAACAGTGGAAGATATGCGAAACAGGATTAGGGATACCTGTAGAACAATAACGCCACTAATTTTGTCCAGGGTCCGAGAAAATCTGCAAAAAAGACTAAATTTGTGCATTGCACAAGAGGGTCGTTTACTCGAACACTTATTAAAAAGAAATAATTAATCTCAGTATTTAATAGGTAATTTTTTTGTTTCAATTTAGTATAAAAGTAAATATGTATTTGCCTTGTCGTTATTGTTGTGTTAATTTTTTCACATTATGTTTAATTAAACTATTGCCGTTGTAATATAACGAATAATGTATTTCATCATATTTAACCACATTCTGTTTGTTTCTGTAGTTTCTTTTTATTATTTTACATGGCTACTATGATAATGAAGACTATTTCTGTAAAAAAGTATGGAAAATAAGAAAAACTGAAATATCTCAAAAACTATTATAAATAGGTATAGGATATATTGAATAAAACTTTTAGGGTTTTTATTACTCTATTAAATAACATAAACATGAACATACAGGGTGTACCATTTAAAAAATTTGAGCCGATGTGTTCAACACCCTGTAGCTTTTATTGCAAATATTAGATAAAAATTATGTTAACTTATCCTTGGCCTTGCTAAATTCCAAATTTGAATATATTTGTCACAAAATTGAAAACGTTATTTAGGATTGAATTGATGCTTGAAAATGTGACTTTTTTTCTTTAAACTTAATTATCTCAGAAACTATAAAGTTTGGTTATAGTAAACCCTTAATAAAAAAGATTTAAAATTATAAGCTAAATCGAAAATATAACTCGTATATAGGGTGTTCTATTTAAAAAAATACAACTTTATGCTGTCCTAGTTTTTTGACTCACCCTGTAGAGTCCTAAATATTTTTAAAATCTGCGTAAAAATAAACTGTATCAAACAATAAATATAGTTTCTTTGTTAATTTCACCGAAAAGGCACAAACCTACTTCATCCAATCGTTGACTCACCCTGTACAATGTTACATGAACTTCAGCAAGTATGCGACAATGTGGATCTTAAAATAAATATATCAAAAACAAAATTCATGACCAATCTGGTACCTAGTGGACATATCAATATTGGAGACAACGAAGTGGAGCTTGTGGAAAAATACATATGCCTTGGACAAGAAATAAAGATCACAAGAGATAATCAAACATGCGAGCTACGGAGAAGAGTAAATCTCGCATGGGCAGCCTATGGAAAACTTAAAGACATCTTCAAAAGGGATATACCAATTTCTTTAAAACGTAAAGCATTTGACCAATGTGTGTTACGGGTTATAACCTACGGTGCCGAAACTTTGACATTGACAACAGCAACTTTTAAAATGCTGCAAATAGCTCAGAGAAAGATGGGAAGGTCAATGCTAGGTATATCGCTGCGTAATCGAGTTAAAAATGAAGACCTGAGACGAAAGACAGGAGTTACCGATGTAATTTTCCGAACTGCCACACTCAAATGGAACTGGGCCGGACATGTCGCCCGAATCAGTGATGGAAGGTGGACGAAGAGATTACTCGAGTGGAGGCCGAAATTAGACAAAAGAAGTAGAGGAAGATCCCCTACTCGTTGGATTGACGATCTCAAGAGAATTGCAGCAAATTGGATGCAAATCGCTCAAGATAGAGCACAATGGACAAGAATGAGGGAGGCCTATGTCCAGCAGTGGAGGCAAAGGGCTGGATGAAGAAGAAGAAGAAGAAGACTCTAGGGCATAGGGGCTAGCTTGACACTTTGCTTGCTAGTGCCGCCTCTAGCTTTTGAGCTCAGCTTTTTTCACACGAGATAATCTTTACTAGCCAGTGTAGCAATACATTTGTAGTATTGAAAAAAAAACACTAGAATTTTAACTTTGAAACAAAATATATTTCTTTAATTTTATACACAGATAAGTATACAGGGTGTTTTTTAAAATAAATACCTTGCTTGTACCTTACAATACATACGTTGAATAATATATTTTTTTATTACAACAATGAATGTCTACATGACATTTGTTAATACAGAATTAATTTGGACTTAGTTAATTATAAATTTTGTACAATGCGTCGGAAAAATATATACTGGCACAATAATTCACGTAAAATTCATTAATATCCATATCAGCCCTACGCTACTTACACGATAAAAGAAATCCTTACCAAGATATTAAAACTATTCCTTTTTAATGAGGATTTTTAGTCTTATTACAATGAAAAAACAACCTGTTTACTTTAATAATACTTTTAAATTTATCTATTTTTATATTAAATTAAAATAAAAGAATTCATTTATATCCATATCAGCCCTACGCTACTTACAAGATAAAAGAAATCCTTACCAAGATATTAAAACTTTTCTTTTTTAATGAGGATTTTTAGTTTTATTACAATGAAAAAACAACCTGTTTACTTTGATAATACTTTTAAATTTATCTATTTTTATATTAAATTAAAATAAAAAAATTCATTAATATCCATATCAGCCCTACGCTACTTACAAGATAAAAGAAATCCTTACCAAGATATTAACACTATTCCTTTTTAAAGAGGATTTTTATTCCTATTACAATGAAAAACAATCTGTTTACTTTGATAATATTTTTAGATTTATCAATTTTTATATTAAATTAAAACAACTTACACTAAGCGCTAATTTACTGAAGTAAACACATTTTAAAATGTTATTATTAAAAATAGAAAGGAAAGATGTATAAATAATAAAAAAGGAACAATTAACTCAAATATTTTTAAAACTATTATAGAAACTTTTAAATACCTTATTTTAAAATTATTTCGTCTATTTGGCTAATTTCTATAATCCTATTCTAAAAATGAAAAAACTACACAAGAAAGTGCTTAGTGTATTGAAATGTTAAAAGACATATATTTTAAAATATTTAATTTTTTATATAAAGTATAAAAATTAAATTACTTTATATATAGGTACTGTAGTCTACTAAATTACTGCTCTTCCAAGCATTCAATTACGTCAGAATTATAAAATATTTTACTTGATAATCACGCTGTGAACTAATACCTTTTAAAACATCTATAAATGCGTTAATAAACGTTATTTACCAATACTGTAAATATTAAGGCACTGTGAACACCTAACAACAACTTATAAGTATATAATAATAAAAATATAAATATTTAACAATAAATTATCGCAACATTAATTAATAATCTATTAGTTTCTAAAATATACTTAGTTTATTTATCACAATAACCAAAAAACGAAAATTATAGAGATCTACAATTACCTAATATGTTAACTATATTTAAAAGATAGTGTTATTCTAGAAAAAATTATTAATCATACTAATTAAATATAAATACATAAATTCATGCAAATATTTTGACTTATAGAAAAACGTTAATTAACCTGATATCACTGTTCATCTCATTGTATACTTATAGAAAAAATAATGCTGATTAAATCTCTATTTGTACTTACATCTTAAACGATAAATCATAAAAACAAAAATGAGGATAAAACTCTAATAAATGTGAATCATACAAGTAAAGATTGTGCATATATTAATAACCAATATTGAGGGAAAATTAGTTATGACTTAATAAAGTTACTAACTTCATAAAAAAATAAAATTTTGACAGGTTTGTCGCTTAAATGTTAAAAGTAAGTAATTGTACCAAGTAATTGTTAGCAAGTCCATTACTTACTGTATTTGGTTTCAAAATATTAACTTCCAAACTTTTAGAGTTCGTGAAAGAATTCTTTGCTTTACAAAAAATTTTCAAAATCCAGAGAGAAGAAAGCTGTAAACAAACACCTAAACACCAATTAGTAAAATGTTTTCAAATATTTGAGGGTAAGAAATAGCCAACTATCGGAGTAAAAGGAAGTAAATACAAAACTAGCCATGATAGTTGGTGATATTTGGTAATGTTCAATAATTAATTAACTACGAATGTTTGAAAACATCAAAAGGCATTTCTTTTTTAATTTTACAAGCTTCGGTATAAATTTAACACAAAAAAGTTTTAATAGTAAGTTATAGGTAGTTAAAAGATCTACAATTTGAGCTATGGCACGATTCATTATGTTGATTAGCATTTTTTAAGTATGCAGAAATTTCCTTGGCATTCGCCATATCAAAATTAGAATGTCCCAAAAGCAATACTTGGGGTTACAGATCTATTTGTCGGTAAGGAAAAAATTAACATATTTTGACATTAAAAACGGTATGTTTTTATAAAAAAAAATCGACTTACCAATAATAATAATAATAAATATAGGATTCTGGGAACAATAGGTAGTTTGGTATAGCTAAAAAATGCATTATTTTCCTACAATAAGTTAATACAATAGAATCTGCATATGGACAAATTAACCTATTTCAGCAAGAAAACATTTGTTTGAAGGTTGTAGACAATGTTGAACATTGACTAAAATGTGGTGGTCGGACTTGCATTGTCTTTTTTATTTATTTTTACGACGTTTCAGTTAGGTTGTATCTCTAATCGTTACCAAGTATAAACGAAATATTTTGTCTTAAGACTACTAGCTTATATAGGAACTGTGTTACAAATTAATAGTTGCAAAAGATTACGTATCTCAACACTCGGTTTACTGAAGATTCCATTATTGTTTTTTGTAAGCTGCTTCTATAATTTTTTTTTTCATGTTGGGTTCTATATATATTGCCCCAGATTCAGACCATTTTATATGGTGTTGTTTGTCCCAAGCGGGTTCTGCAATTCCTGATCTCGATGTTTCCCCTTTTTGTGTTCCTCAATCCTAATTTCTGGTGGTCGTTTGATTTATCCAATATACATTTCACCACATTCACATGGAACTATGTAAACACATTCTTTCTTATAAGTGTATTTTCTGATTTAAAGGTTGGTTTTATATTATAATTACTGGCAATTCGTCTTATTTTCTCTGAAGTTCCCTTAAAGTGCGGAATTGTGAAGAAGGAATATGTTTCCTGCTGTCCAGTGGTCGTTGTTCTAAAGTTAAAAACAATTAGTTTTGAAGGATAATCATTCTGTTGTAAATGGGATTTAGTATTTGCTATTCCTTTTTCCAATGAATTGGCATTATTGCATTTAGATATAGCTCGATTATAGAGGTTGCGTATAATTTCCAGTTTTGTTACAACAGAATGATTAGAACTATGATTAAAATATTGCCGAGTATGTGTTGGCTTTCTGTATACTGAAATTTTAATAGTTTCGTTCGAACGGTTCACTATGAGATCTAGGAAGGGCAATTGATCATTTACCTCGTTTTCCATGGTAAACTTAATTGTAGGTCGAATGGTGATTAGATGTTTCAAGAAATCATTAAGTTCTTGATCATTGCCCTTCCATACGATGAAAGTATCATCGACATATCTCAACCAGACTTTCGGTTTTACTGTTGCCGTTTCTATGGCATGAATTTCGAACCATTCCACACACACACACACACACACATATATATATATATATATATATATATTGGCGACGACTGGAGAAAGTGAAGAACCCATAGGAAGCCCGTCGTCCTGAGCGTAGAACTTGTCCTTTACTTGAAAGCAAGCACTACGCAGGAAACACTCCAAAACCAAACGACCACTAGAAGTTAGGATTAAGGAATATAAAACTCATATACAAAAAGGGGAAACGTCAAGATCAGGTATTGCAATACATGCCTGGGATAAACAACACCATACAAAATGGTCTGAAGTTGCGGCAATATATATGGAACCTAACATGAAAAAAAGAAAATTTATAGAAACAGCTTACATTAAAAACCAAAATGGAATTTTCAGTAAACCGAGTGTTGAGATACCTAATTATTGGCAACCACTACTTCGTAACATCAAATCATTGAGGTGTGTATAGTGCAGCGAAATTTTGCGCTTCAATGGACACAGTCCCTATATATGCTCGTAGTCTTAAGACAAAACATTCAGTTTATACTTGATAACGACTAGACGTACAACCTAATCAAAACGTCGTAAAAATAAATTAAAAATAAAGACAATGCAAGTCCGACAACCACATATTAGTAAAGAAAATATTCTTTATCAATATATGAATTTTCATTTCCTTTGTTACAATGAAGGCTTTCTTTTAGCTAAATAAAACCATTGAAAGAGTTATTTCATTGGGTAGTTTGTTACTTTGGGATAATACATTGTAAATAACTAACGAAACAAAATTAACTTTGTTAGACTTAGCACTTTTTTTATTAAACTAGAGTAACCGCGGTTTCATAAGACTGTAACATTTTAAAATGCAATGTCCTAAAAACTAGGAACTACATTATTTTATAGGGCTTACATAGTTGGGACTTATTGCAGATAGAATAGTTGATGTTTTAAAAAATGAAATATAAAAATCGGATTCAAATTGTCATAAGAAATATCACACATGTTTAATGCCAAAGACAAAATTTCACGGGTTTATAGACTAAATTGTTCGGATTGCAGTAGCTGTTACATCGGACAAACAGGAGGAAATGTCCATACAAAAAACATAAAACTGCATTTTTATTGCAAAAATATAATTCAAATTCTCTTAACTATTTCATAGAAACAGGTCAAACTTAGCATACCGTCCCCAAAATAAAAAAAATATATCTTAGAGGGCATAGAAATTTATAAGTGTAATAAAACTAGCTTCTTCCAAATGATCAAACAGATCGAGAAAATTCTCCGTTGTTTGATGCTCTGTCTTTAAAAGCCCTTTAAAATAATTTAATCTGTAGTTTTTAAGGCATTTCATTTAAGAATGCAACAGTGTTACGAAACCATGGTCACGTCAATTTAATAATAAAAGTGATAAGACTAACAATGTAAATTTTGTCCACTTAATTATTTAGAAAGAGTTATTTTTACAATAACTATTGTATAAACAATAAACACTAACTTTAAGGGTTTTTTCGCTAATTTTCAGAAATTAATTAAAAAAAATTAATCACGCTATAGCCCAATTATAGGTTTTCTTTATAGTATAAATTTTTTTACTATAATCAATAGCTGAGCTTCTAAAATTGTTGCCACCAACTTTCATGGTTAGTTTTGTATTTGCTCCCTGTGTTACCTCCATTAATCTATTACCTTTCACAACAAATGGCCGAAATACATTGGGTCAATTTTTTCCGATTGTACTACTATGTTATATATCTTAAATAGGAACTCTTAAGCTAAAATCGATCCAAAGAATTTCGAGAGTATCAAATAACACTTCCTACTGGAAATATGAATCAAATTAACAGCCAACTGATAACTAAAAAGCATTTTTTATAACCTAGAATGATACAAAAAATATATATAATTCCTTATACTATACCATAAACGTTATTGTTTTTATAGTAAACGAACATCCAAAATTTCAAATTAATATCCTGAAATGAAATAAATTTATTTTGCATACTTAGTAATAAAATAAATAACAATTTCTTTATAAATCCTTTCATAAAAAATAGAACAATTTATCAACTATTGTACATATTTAACTTACCTATCCGCTAGTTTGTGCATAAAACAGAGACTTCAAAAACCTAACTGCAGGTTAAAACTTAACATAAAAAACATAACAAGAATAACAAATTACCTAAATTAAATTTAATTTAAATTAAAAAACAGATCGTTGGTTTCTTTATATATTATACTCTTTCTACCTATTCGGAAAGAGTATAGAGATTTTTAAAATCTTATGGTTATAGAAATTAAACTATAATATTAAATTGTTGACTTATAATATATTTATTTTCTATGTTATGTTCGATTTTATTCTGAAGAATAATACATTAAAAATCTTTTTATGGTATATTGTTGTACCCACGAGGATATGTTAGTAATAAAGCGAATTTGTGTCAATTTCCTCAGTTTTATGTTCACTCAATTTACAATTTAAAATTTGTATTTCATTTAAAGATGTCACAAATGTCAACAAAATTGGATTCTTATGTTCCAAAACTGTATGTATATCGTTAAATATTTAATTAAAGATTTTTCAAAATAAAATCGATTAAAACAATTATTTAATCTAAATAAATCTATATTGTACCTATGGTAACATTAATTTAAAGTATCACATTGTGTTTAACAAGAGAGATATGTGTATTTACAAGAATTCACATTCTAAAAATAAAAACCGGTAAAACTGTTCCTGTTCTGGTTGTTTTATTGAAAAAAAAACGGTAAAATTATTTGAGTTGTACCAGTACCATGAAGTAGGTAACTACGGCACCAAGTACCTATAAATACAAGAAATACTTGATATAATTGGAGTAAAAAAACTTATCATGCTTTAATCAAACATGTATGAATATTAGAACAATTCAACTATATACAGGGTAAGGGCAAAAACTTTAGCTCAAGACCGTTATTTTAGAAAATTTGAAGAAATATTACTAAGAAATATTACTTCCCGTCTCCAGCTAGGATAATGATTTGACGTATTAATAAATATAATTTTGATGTACTGTTCCTACTAAATGTAATAAATGGTATTCTGTATAAAAAACTGGTTCATTTTTTATCACAACTCTGTATATTGATTATCGAAATATATAAAATTTATATCAAATCATTAAATTTTGACCAAAAACTACATTTTGAATATTTAGCAGTTTCTATTAAAAAACATTTAATTCTCTCTACTTTATATTTTTTTTTCTTTTAGGTCCATAATAGAAAGAAAGAGAAGAATTTATTATTATCGAGCAAAATTTGCCAAGTAAATTGTAGATGGTTTTATTAATTCCGAATAAAATTCAACAATATTAGTCCCTTCTTATAGTCTATCATTAATAGATTTTTGTAACTTCTCCTGTGGCTTAATTATGAGTAGGTCGACAACTTTTTCTTCTGCGAAAACTCTAGAAATCGATTTATTCGCTTTCCAATTTTTTCCGTAACACGTCGTTTTCCCGTCGTAAGAAAATTTGTAAATATAACCTACATCGTTAGATTATTGAACAAAAAACGTGAAAAAAAATTGTCCGACAAAAATTATGGTTTGTAAAGGGTGTCCACCACTCTCAACATGACGATATGATGAATTTTGGAGATTTACTGATAACAAGCTAATTTCTTCAGAATTGTTTGATAAAAATATATAAAAGTCACCGATGACATTGTCCGACAAAATACATTTTCCGATTTTCTAGTCCGATGCATTGACGTTGTTGCTTCCATGAAAGCAGGACAAAATAATTAGGTTTGCGAGCTTATAATTTTTCTGTCATCGAAGTTCCCGACAGAAAATATTGTTTTAAACACATCTATTCGACAAAAAATTTATTTTTTTTTTGTGTGCATCTGTTATATAAGTGATTATTTTATTTGCAGTGACCATATACAGGGTGATTCAAAAATCGATCACGAAACTTAAGGGGGTGATTCTACTTGACAAAATAAGGGTAGAGCTTCATATAATTTTTTTTCAAAATGTCATTCGTTTTCGAGTTACAAGCCGTCCAAGTTCAAGTTTTTATTTTTTGTTTTTTGAATTACTCGCTTACAGGAAAACCGATTTGACTAATATTTGAAAGATAGGCTAAGTCTTCTGCGCTTCATCATTTTAGTAACAATTCACATTGATTGTTTGCCGCTAGAGGGCACTTTACCTACATTGAAAATTATTTTTTTGTCATAATTTTTTAGTGTTGACAGCTACAGTAGTTTTTGGTATAATTTCTGAAAGACTGATGCCAGACCTTTAAAAAAGGTGCTCTTTATTTACATCGCTAAACCCAACGGTTTAGACGTAAATCACCCTTAAAAATTAAGTGGTAAATTTACTTTTCTCATTTCATTACCACCAGCTACCAGGTAAATAGCTATCAAAGTATACTAGAGCTGTCAGTTTAACATCAAATAAATTCGCTTTTTAAACTATTTAATTTATAATCTTAAAATAACTAATAATGGCTAATCAGTAAATATTCATATTATGGATTATTGCGATATACATTTAATTGATAAAAATTAATGAAACAGTACTAAACAAACTAAAAAAGATTCTCAAAATGTCCCCCATTTTCTTCTATACATTTCCTAACACTCTTCAAAAAATGTCGCCTAACTCGATGAAAAATTTCTGGTGTTTCTTTAATAATTTGGCACTTTTCGATTATCCTGAAGCGAAGATCCTCGACGTTGATTACTGGAATATCGTACACCAATTGTTTCAAATGACCCCAAAAGAAAAAATCCATAGGATTAAGGTCTGGTGACCTCGCTGCCCATGCCAATGGTCCACTTCGTCCTATCCATCGCTCAGGATACGTTGCATTCAAATACTGTCGGACACGTATACTAAAGTGGGGCGGAGCTTCGTCTTGGAGGATCCACATGTTGGCCTTTACTTCCAATGGCACATCTTCCAGATACAATGGGAGACGATTTTGGATAAAATCTAAGTATACGTCACCAGTTAATGGGCCATCAAAGAAATGAGGACCAATAAGGTAATCTCCTATTATCCCTGCCCACACATTTAGTGAAAATCTACGCTGATGTTTCGTTTCTACCACATTGTTTGGGTTCTCGTAAGCATATGTGTGGATGTTGTGTAGATTTGTTATGCCATCACGAGTGAAACCAGCTTCGTCAGTGAATAATATGACGCCAATTAATCGATTATCGTGTTCATACTTAGCTAGGATCTGATTGCACATTTCCAACCGTCTCGGCCGATCATCGTCATAAAGAGCCTGCACCTTTTTTGAATAAAACGGGTAGAGTTGTTCTTCTCTTAGTATCCTCCATGAACTAGCCTGACAGAGCCGCACTTCATTCCCAATTTTTCTAGTACTAATACCTGGATTATCTTCAATAATTTCAAGCACTCTTTCTTCTTGTTGCACGTTTCTAGCAGTTCTAGGTCTTCCCCTATTTCCATTATAACTTTTAAAGGAACCACATTCCGCAAGCCTCCTGTGCACACTGGAAAATGTTTGAGCATGAGGGATATTTCTTTCCGGATAACTCTCCATATAATATCTTCTTGCCAACTCTGCATTACCATTTGCTTTTCCATAACAAAAATGGATATCACAATATTCGATATTTGAATATTGGTGATTAGCCATTATTAGTTATTTTAAGATTATAAATTAAATAGTTTAAAAAGCGAATTTATTTGATGTTAAACTGACAGCTCTAGTATACTTTGATAGCTATTTACCTGGTAGCTGGTGGTAATGAAATGAGAAAAGTAAATTTACCACTTAATTTTTAAGGGTGATTTACGTCTAAACCGTTGGGTTTAGCGATGTAAATAAAGAGCACCTTTTTTAAAGGCCTGGCATCAGTCTTTCAGAAATTATGCCAAAAACTACTGTAGCTGTCAACACTAAAAAATTATGACAAAAAAACAATTTTCAATGTAGGTAAAGTGCCCTCTAGCGGCAAACAATCAATGTGAATTGTTACTAAAATGATGAAGCGCAGAAGACTTAGCCTATCTTTCAAATATTAGTCAAATCGGTTTTCTTGTAAGCGAGTAATTCAAAAAACAAAAAATAAAAACTTGAACTTGGACGGCTTGTAACTCGAAAACGAATGACATTTTGAAAAAAAATTATATGAAGCTCTACCCTTATTTTGTCAAGTAGAATCACCCCCTTAAGTTTCGTGATCGATTTTTGAATCACCCTGTATAAATAAATATAATTTTCATAATATGACAATTATATATAGTTGAATAAAATAATAATCCATTAGTTAAACGATTTTTATGAAAAAAAAAAACTTACAGAATACATTTGAATTTTGATATGTTCAAAAAGTTTCAACTGTAGGACATTTCTTTCACAGAAAATATTTGGATAATGGAATTTTATTTTATTAAACTATCCATAATTGTTACATCATAACAATTATTTTTCTGTGTTAATAACTTTTTTTGAACGCATTTGAATTTCGTGCTTTTAAAGTGTACTCTTCTGAGAGCACAGCTAATAACTAGTACATAGACAAGGAAAAAGATGCTTGAAATGCTTTTAAAATGGTTTCAACAAATTTTTTGGAAAATATAAAAACAGAAAACTATAAAAACTTGGTTGCCCAATTTCTTTCGTGCTACCAAAACCTAGAGTGTAATATGTCCTTGAAAATTAATTTCTTGGATTACTTTCCGGAAAATGGTGGTGTTGTAAGTGACGAGCACGGTGAGAGGTTCCAGTAGGATATTTCAAACATGAAAAGAAGGTATAAGGGAAAATGGAACTGTGAGATATCAGCCGACTATTGCTGGACTATTACGAGAGGGGCTGCTTTTAAAATGCAGGCTAAGAAGTTCAAAATGAGTGTCTAAATTTTAGATTCAATGATAAAAATATCTATTTAATTGCTTTTGTTGAACCAACAATATATTGTTATCTGTATTTTGTATATTCATTATATGAATATGAAATAAAATTTTGAAACGATTAATTCAGATTTTTTATGCAAGCTAACTAAAATCTTTGATAGGTATTTTTTAGTTACTTGGGTGTAGTTGACTCCAAAAAAGTTGGGTTTGTTCAGGAAACAAAAAAAAATTGAAATTTGGTCCCCAGTGTAATCTAACGCTTACAATTGGAAAATAAATTATATTTCTAAATTTTCTTACGACGGAAAACTGAGGTGTACGGAAAAAATTGGAAAACGAATAAACCAATTATGAGAGCTTTCACAGAGGAACAAGTTGTTGGCCTACTCACAATTAAGCTACACAACCAGTTACAAAGTATACTAATGATTCTTCTTATATGTGGGTGGGCTCCCAAACTATTAGTCAAAACACTTTTAAATAATACATTAATACTCTGCCACCATCTCATGGTGTTCAATTCTATCGCATTTTATAACAATGTTACTCTACAATTATTTATGTTAGTTAAAAAATGTTGCTGACCAGCAGATATCATGGAGAAATTGGATGGTCTTTATCAGGATAGGGGTAATGAGTGATATTTGGAGAAAGCGAAATTTATCCGGAAGAGTTGCCACTTGCTCGAAATAGGTATAGTAGCTTAATCTACAAGTCCACTTTGGGTCAACAAAATGTAGTAGTACTATTACAGAAGTGTTTGAATAGAAATAAATTTAAGAAAATTGCTTACCGATGCAAACAAATCGAGTGAAATCGTAAAAAATTTGGCGCCTGAAATCGACAGTGCTTTCTGACATTGTTGACATACGATCTGGACAAATGTTTTTGCTTCTTCAGAACCATCGTACCAATGGCAACTGTAAGCGGCTTCCATAACTGAAGAGCTCTAAAAAGTAATTAAAATATAAATTAGATATAATTTTTTTATTATATTTTAGTAGACTAAAATTAACCATTTTTCAAGATGTTTTTCAATGGTCATCTTTTCTTGGTTTTTATTATTTTTTTTTTGTTTAAATTAAAACAATCCGTTCATTTTGGAAAGGAAGAAAATTCATTACTTTAAATTTCAATATAATAATTGAATTAAAATTAAAGAATCTTTTTAAATTTTGAATGTTATTGCCATTAATTTTATCAGAAAAATGGAAAATATAACAGTATATGAGTAAAGTATGGAATAAATGAAACCTTGACTACCAAACCACTAAAGTAAAAAGCAATATCTAAAAACTTAAACATGGTGTTGTTCAACATAAATATAGTATTTTTGATAATTTGTAATAATGTAGTGTTCAAACATACAAAAAGTATACCTCTTCAATAAGTCGATTTCCGAAAATACAAAAATGAAAGACTTGTGCTAGCGAATAAAGCAAGTAACCCAGGGTTGTTGCAGCATACGTATTTACTCCATCAATCTAAAAGAAGGAGAAAAATGTAATGATATAAAGGTATTCCTAAGGTTAGTGTATAGTATGTCCAATTTAAAGTGGAAGTACTTACCTTTGTTGCTTCGTATGCCAAGAGAGTTAGCATGATAGTCGATGTTAACATGTGCAGCAGAAGAGCTACACCATAGGCGTCACCAATGGCTGTTACCAATCTAAAAATTATATAAATAATTATAAAGGCTGTCACAAAATTTATGCAAGATTCCAATTAAATAGAAAATACACCTTTTCTTAAATTGTAGGTTTTTTATTGAATCATAAAATCCATAGAGTAAGGCAAATGGTCTTCACAGCTTTTCTGACACATATGCACTCTTTTGTAGAAATCTTCCATGACAATTATACATAATTGTGGCTGAATTTCATTGATGCAACCTTGAATCTCCTCCTGCAATACACGAATGGTTGTGGACTTGTTGGCATAGACCCAGAACTTCAAATAACCCCATAGAAAAAATCTAGTAATGTTAAATCACATGATCTATAGGGCAAATTCTGATCACCGAAACGAAAGTGTCTTCTTCTTACGGTGCTTTATGAAGTCCCTCTAAGGTTAGTAATTACATTACTAAGTTGTTCACGGTTTTCAGTTAATCTTAACAGTGGTTTGGCACTACGTATTCCGGTCCATTCTCGGATGTTCTTTAGCAATGATATCTGCTTCCTCCCAATTTTTCTGTGTCCCTCGATTTTATCTTTTATTATAAACTGAAGGATTTTGTATCGGTCTCCTATAAGAATATGCCATAGGTATGATATCTTTCTTGTCTTAACAGTTTTAAATAATTCACGAACAGCACCTACTCTGCTTCATTGGCCTGCATAGTTGTCCAGGGTATTCGGAGCATTCCTCTATGCAACCACATCTCGTACTCTTTAGGCGGTTGATTGTATCAGTCTTGAGAGTCCAGGTCTCAGCTCCATATAACAATACAGACCAAATATACCATTTGATCATTGTTTGATGCAATTTTACATTTAAGTTGTCGTTACAGAAGAATGATTTCATTCCCAGAAAAGTTGTGTGAGCTGTTTAAATTCTGCACTTTATTTCTTTATTTGGATCAAGCTGTTCTGTGATGTAGCATGCAGATACTTGAATTGGGTAACTTTCTCAATGTTTTATTGATTTACCTGTAGGGAAGCATCGGCGTGCGGTTGACGGCTGAATATAAGAAATTTTATCTTAGTGACATTCATTTTTAGATCCATTTCCCACCTTGTCGTATTTACACAATCCAACAACTCTTGAAAGTCCTGGATACTATCGCACAAGATGACCGTGCCATCGGAATATCGAATGGTATTAATCAGTTTGCCATTAATCTCCACTCCAAGGTCTTTATCTTGCAAAGCCTATTTAAAATTTATGCCTGAGTAGATGTTGAATAATAGCTGGGACAGAATGCATCCCTATCTGATGCCTCGTTGAATATACACTTCCACTGATTCGAACCACTACTTTTTGCTTCTAATACAAGTTCTCTATGATACGAAGATTTCTACCATCGACTCCAGAGATTCTTAATATGTTAAAAAGCATTCCAAAAGCATTTTCGTAATCGATGAAAGCTACATAAATACCTTTATGTTGGTAACGACACTTTTGGAGCAGTATATTTAAGATAAAAAGTGTCTCACGGATGCCAAGTGTATATCTAAAGCCAAATTGGGTTTCATCAAGGTCATTTTCCATTTACTATGCGAAGAAAAACCTTCACTGTATGGTTCATCAGACTAATTAATCTATAATCGTCTCACCTCTTTGCCCGCTGTGTCTTCAAAAGTGCTATAAAAACATACTTCAGCCATTCCTCGGGTATTTCACGAGTAGTACACACATCATTAAAAAACTTACCTAGAACATCGACGTGGTCTTCGTTGATCATTTGTTGAAGTTCTGTTGGGATGTTTTCTGGTCCAGTTGCTTTCTTTGTTTTGGCTGATTTTATGGCATGAAGATTTTCAGATTTTAAAATTTCTGTCTGTCACCTTGATGTACTTTACCTTGTATGTTTGGCCTGTCGTCTTCAAACAATTCGGTTACATATTTACTCCATATTTCAAAAATTTCTCGTTCATCATTAATAGTTTTTGCTGCACTATCAACTAGAATATTAGTGGTTTTCTAATCATACAAGCAAGCAACCTCCCGAACTTTCCTCTTCTTCATCTTCCTTCTTATATAATTTGCTTGTTATTCTTCGTCTCTTTGCCTGGTTTCAGTCTATTGCGAGGTTATCACTCCATCGTTTACGGGGTCTTCCGGTACTCCTACGTCGTATTGGTGATTTGTCCCTCGTGGTCTTTACTATTCTGTCGTCGGTCATGCGGTTGATGTGTTCATTCCATTCCGTTTTTCTTTGTAATATCCAGTCATTGATGTTATCGACTTTACACACTCCTATTCCGATCCATAAGTGTCCTGCCAGCTATCCTGCGCACCACTCTCATCTCTGTTGGTTCCAGTATTTGTTTTGTTTTCGAGGTTTCTGGTCTGGTTTCTGCAGTGTATGTTAGTATGGGTCTTATTGCTGTTTTATAAATTCTGGATTTAACTTCGATTCCTATATGTTTATTGCTCCATATTAAGACATGCGGCTGTTCTCGCTGCTTTCATGGCTTGTTCCCTCACCTCCGTTTCAACATCCCTGTATCCGAATGTTTCTATTCCGAGATACTTGAACTTCATTTCCTGCTGTATAATTTTGTTGTCTATTTCTAGTTTGCATCTGAGTGGTGTTCTAGATGTAGTCATGCCTTTAGTTTTTGACGCTGATATATTCATGTTAAACTTTTGGTGCAGTAGTCTTTACAAATCGTCCTCGCTTTCAGCTATTAACACTGCATCGTCGGCGTAGCACAGTATTTTGATTTCCCTGTCTCCCATTTTATACTCTTTCAATCTACGCACCTGCTTTATCAACTCGTCTATGATGATGTTAAATAGTAGGAGGCTAAGAGAGTCACCTTGTCGGATGCCATTATTTACTTCTATTTTTTCAGTCAATTCACCGTTTATCCTAGCTTGAATCGTATTTGCCTGATATATATTTTCAATCGTTTTGATCATTTTTTGAGGTATTTGTCTGTCGTAAAGTTGCTGTGTTACATCCTCTAGTTGTATACGATCGAACGCCTTCTCTAGATCGATGAAAAACATAAAGACTGGACGATTATATTCAATTGACTTTTCAGTTATTTGTCTTATAACAAATATGGCATCCGTGCATGATCTTCCCGACCGAAATCCCTGCTGTTCGTCTGCTAAGGAAGTGTGTTCATTAATTTTGCTTGTAAGAATTTTTGTGGTTAGTTTTAATGAGGTGGAGAGAAGGAGAAGATTGATTCCTCTGTAATTAGCCGGCCTTTTTTTATCGCCTTTTTTGAATAGGAGTATTGTTGTGCTAGTCCTCCATTCATCGGGGATTCTATGATGGTATATGATTTTATTGATGAGAATTTTCAGTTGTTCTGTCAGGCTCTCTCCTCCGTATTTCAGTAGTTCATTGGTAATTCCTTCAGGTCCCGCAGTTTTCCTGTTTTTTAGTTTTTTTAAGGCTAGTTCTACGTCTTCCTTCTTTACAAGTATATCGTCGTTAATTATAATTTCAGGTGTGTTAGGTTTGATTTCTGTCTGTTGTTTCTTGTATAATTCCTTCAAGTAGTTCACCCAAGTTCCCTTCAGTATGCGGTTACTATTAATTAACTCATGTGTTTCCTTTCTTTGGTCTCTGATCAGCCGCCATATCTGTTTCTGGAATCCATAGAAGTCACTTTCCATCCTTTTTGAAAAGGTTTTCCAGTGCTTGTTTTACCTTGTCTCACTAATGTATTGGTGCTATTTCTAATTCTTTTGTACTCTTAATAATCTTCCGGAGACTGTGTTGTCCTGTATTTTAAGTAGGTTCTCTTTTTCTCTTTACATTGCTCATTAACTTCCTTACAGAACCAGGGGGTCTTGTAGGGTCCTCCTTTTCCTTGGCTTGTTTTTCGTGTTCCGAGTGCTTCAGTGGCTGCTTCGTTGATATTTCGCTTTAGTTTCTCCCAGCTGTTGTTAATGTCATCCTTTTCGTCTAATGGCTTGTTGTACTTTCTTGTACATGTTAAACATGCCATACTTCCTTTCAAATTCTTCCATTTCCGAACATCTATTCGCCATCCCCTCCTCATTACCTGCTCGTATTTTTTGTTTTATTTGTTTTTGTTTTCATCTGTATTCCTCTGCTTTATCCTTACATCGTCTTCTTTATTCCATAAGATTTAGTATTTCTTCCATCATTCATTGTTGTTTCTTGTGTCTGTTTGTTACTCTATGTTCTTCTAATATCTTCGTCATATATTCACGAAATAATTTTCATGTATCCTCTACACTTTCGGCTGTTCTTTAATGTTATCATTTACATCTTTTTCGATTTAACTTTTGTTGACGTGTGTAACAGTCAGATTCTTCTTGAAAAAGTACACACCAGGAAATATTTCATGTAGTAATTGAATTGTTTCACAGGCTGTATGGCACGTGGCGCACCGCTTTGTTGAAACCACATGTCGTCCACATCAGTATCATCCAATTTATGCAGAAAAAACTCGAAATATCGAACACTAGTAACAATCACTGCTTGACCAACCTCGTTGTCGCAGAAGTATGGTCCAATGATGCCTCCAGCAGCACAGCAGCACTAAACATTGACACTTTCTAGATGCGTTTGTTCTTCGACAATCACATGTGGATTTTCTGAATCCTAAATGCGGCAATTTTAATGAATAACGAACCCATCAAGGTGAAAATGAGCTTAATCGCTTAGCATGGTCTTGCTGTGAAATCAGCATCCACTTTTTGGTGTTTAATAATCCATTCAAAGAACTTATTTCGCTGTGCATGGTCATTAAGCTTCAATCCTTATGTCAACTGAACTTTGTAAGTATGGAGTGTCAGATCTTTAGGGGATATTTGTTGTAGAATGCTTCTTGAAATTTGCAATTCTTGCCCACGACGCGGAATTGCTGTTCCTGGATTTTCACCGACACTTTCACGCACTGCTTCGATATGAACATTTCAACGGCTTGTTATTGGATGGCCAGTATGTTTAGCATCACTAATTGCTCCAGTCTTTCTGAATTTTTCAATTAATCTCTTCACAGTTGACGAGGTTAAATCAATATTCCGACCATATTTTTTACGAACTAAGTAATTAATATTTTTATTGGGCAGAAAAATACTTGCTTTGTAAATATCACATATGCATAATTATCTATGTTACCTTATATTTTTTACGTTAATAAAAATTACGTTTTCCTTGCAATTTTTCTACATTTTCAAATTTCATAACTTATTAAAGTTGAGAAAATTAACATCTGCTCCGATATCCCAACCAATTTTCACTCTGTCATTAGCTATTGATTTATTATTAAAAGATATATAATTTAATATTGGATGCTTTGATTGGCATTCGGAAATTCTCGGTGGAAACGAAATTGAAATAAGTATCTACCCACACTATAAATTCATGATACTAATTTATTCTCTTTCTTATTATTTAAGCTTTGAATTAATGTCAATGTCAATATTAGAAATTATTCACTTTGGGACAAACCTGGATTTTTAATAGAAATTGAGCTACAAGTCTCAATTTTTATCATTGATTCTCAAGACGACAAAAAGGACAGATTTATTAATATACTTAAATATAAACGTACAAAATATTAAGACCTAACTACTCTAGAAAATCCAATGAAACAATCGAAAAATGTTTAACAATAGTGTTAATGGTTAGTTCATACTTCCAAAAATTATCAACTACTAAACTAACACACTACGAGATAAAAATGCGTGGTTCATACTTCAAGATGTAACAATTAGTAAAAATTAAGGATGGCCAATTAATATTCTAATCTAAAATTGAAAGGTAAATTTGTTGCTTTACAATGGGGTTGTTTAAGTTATGACACATTCTTACTCACAAGGAACGTATCCCAACTAGACGCCTTCAATTTCAATAATTTATTGATATGTTGTAGGCCACAGTGAAATAAGAGACACGTGTTTTTTCTTATCTGCGGAAAAACACTTTATGGGGGTAAAAATGGCCCCAAATTTTACCCTTGGAAAGGTATTTTCCAATATATCTCAGGTTTTAATTGGAATTTTGTAATGAAACAAATTGCCTATTTCTTTTGATGTTAGTGTGTCACAAATTGATGCAGTTTCGACCATAAGGGTTGCAACTCCTACTTTCTACATTGAAAAATCTACTTTTCTTGTGTATATTTGGATACAAAAATTTCAAATGAGCTAAAGAAAATTAGAAAAAATATATTCGTCAATTGAATACAAAAATAAAGTCAACCACTTCTAAATTATTTTCTTAAACCTACCTCGAACGAAAAATCATCCCCCAAAAAGATTTGTCATTATGCTTCAGCTTCTGATATTTTGCAAATAATCATATTTCACGTTACTTTTAACGCAAAATTAAATTGTTTGATGCAATTGGAATCGTAAGGGTTGCAACACATATATTTAAAAGCCTTCCATCCTAGATCCTATCAAAAGCTTTTTCGTAATCAATGAAAGCTACGTAAATATTTTTACGTTGGTCATGACACTTTTGAAGAAGTATATTTAAGGCAAAATATTCCTCACAGATGCCAAGTTCATTCCTAAAGCCAATCTTGGTTTCATCTGAATCCCTTTCTCATTGATTTCTTTCTTCCATGTACTATGCGAAGAAAAATTTTCAGTATGTGGCTCATCAGACTAATTATTCTGTATTCGTCTCACCTTTTTGCCCGCTATTTCTTCAAATGTGCTATAAAAACAAACTTCAGCCATTCCTCGGGTATTTCACGAGTAGTACACACATCGTTAAAAAAACTTACCTAGAGCACCCATGTGGTCTTCGTGGATCATTTGTAGAAGTTCTGTTGGGATGTTGTCTGGTCCAGTGGCTTTCTTTGTTTTGGCTGATTTTATGACATGAAGAACCTAAGATTTTAAAATTTCTGGGCTGTCATCTTGATGTACATTACCCCAAATGTTTGGCCTGTTATCTTCAAACAATTTGGTTACATATTTACTCCATGTTTCAAGAATTTCTCGTTCATCATTAATAGTTTTTGCTGCACTATCAACTAGAATGTTAGTGGTTTTCTTATCATACAAGCAAGCAACCCCCGAACTTTCTTCTTCTTCTTCTTCCTTCTACATATATATATATATATATATATATATATATATATATATATATATATATATATATATATATATATATATATATATATATATATATATACAGTGCCTTCATTTCAAAACGAACCATCCTTAATAACTTTCTTAAATAGAAAAATTTAAAAAAAAGAAAAAATACGTCAATTTAGATATACAGGGGGAAGTTTAATTTTGCATTTGTTAAAAGTCTGTCAATCACCTCCTCACCTCCAGCTAACCTCACTTTGATATGTCAAATGGGAACCCCCACCTTGTGACACATCATTGTAAGCAGCATAAAATTGTCTATCCAACCGTATAAAAAAAATTAAATCGGTTGACGTACAAGCGAACAGTGTGCAAAAATGTCTTGTAATAATGCATAATATATCGGCCTCGAACTTTAGTATGTCAAATGATTACCCTATAGTGTGATACATCATTTTAAAGGGCATACTATCTCCTATTTAGCCAATAAAAAAAACAAAATCTGTTGATGTACAAGCGAATAGTAAGAAAAGATGTGTGGTAATAATAGACACCTTATCACATTAAACTTCATTATGTCAAATGGCTACTTCATAGAGTAAAATATTATTTTAAATTTAAAATAAATATTTTTTTAAAATAATAAACAGTTAAAATATTTGCGAGAAAAAAACTAAGCCTGTTTTAAAATTCATCGCAAAATTCATTGCAGTCTAATCAATCTAGTGTATTTATTTCAATGATATTTTTTGCGGTACCTGATAGGTACAAAAAATCACTGCAATAAATAAAATTTTTAAGATCTTTAAACACCAGTTGTTTATTATTGTTAAAATTGTCATTGTGACGCCTAGTTGAAACGTGAATATAAATGGTGTATACGCTAGCCGAAAGAATAGAAATAATTTTTCTCTATGGAGCTGAAGATCGGTGCGCTCGTAGAACCGCCAGA
Organism: Diaprepes abbreviatus; assembly: GCA_034092305.1. Taxonomy (NCBI): domain Eukaryota; kingdom Metazoa; phylum Arthropoda; class Insecta; order Coleoptera; family Curculionidae; genus Diaprepes; species Diaprepes abbreviatus. Next base: position 15,741,638 of record JASJET010000054.1, read on the forward strand.
GCATTTAACGAGAGGCATCAAGACAAAAACGTGGGCCATAAATATGTACTCGAATTGGTACGAAAGTTTGAAGAAACGGGATCCGTTTGTAATAAAAAATATATTGAGAAAAGGGTTGTAGATGAAGCATGCCAAATCGAGGTACTAGTACAGTTTGCAATAGATCCAACTTTATCCATCTCAAAGGTCGCAGATTTAACCAACATTTCTGCTGGCTCTGTGCATAAAGTTTTAAAACAAAATAAGTTTTTTCCCTACAAAATTCAAATTCTTCAAGAACTCGGAGAAGACGATTTTGATAGGAGAATTCAATTTTGCGAATTAATGTGCCAACGAATTGACGAGGACCCCCATTTACCTAAGAATATCTGCTTTAGTGATGAATCAACTTTTTTTCTAAATGGACTGGTTAACAGACATAACTGCAGATACTGGGATAATGAAAATCCGCACCTTTTCCGAGAAGAGCATACTCAATATCCCGAAAAAATTAACGTGTGGGCAGGAATTTATGGCAATGAAATCATCGGGCCATTTTTTTTGGAAGATAATTTAACTGGGCAAATTTATTTAAACCTTTTAGAAAACACAATATACCCTGCCATTGTGCAATCTTTAGAAAATCAAGTGGATGAAAATGCTGTTATGGTACTAAATGAAAATAATTTGCATTTCCAGCAAGATGGAGCTCCCCCGCACTACGCTTTGGCAATTCGAGAGTGGCTTGATGAACATTTTCCAGGGACGTGGATTGGCAGACGTGGTGCAATTGAATGGCCAGCACGGTCTCCAGACCTAACCCCTCTAGACTTTTTTCTTTGGGGGTATTCAAAAAGCAAGGTTTATAAAACCCCACCTGAAAATATTGACGATTTAAAAGATCGAATTGTTCGGGAATGTAGAGGAATTAGCAGAGAAACCCTTGCCAATGTTCGTGGGGAATTTCAAAATAGGCTTTTTTATTGTCTCGCTAATAACGGCGCACATTTTGAACATTTAATAAAATAATTTTCTTCAACTGAATAAAACTGAATAAACTGCTTATATTTAACACACATTTTTGCATCCTAATTGCCTATAACGTCTATTAACTTAATTTTTTTTGACATCGTTGGATAGCAGATCGTACGTCCTTTAAAATGATGTACACTATAGGGTAATCATTTGACATACCAAAGTTCGAGGCCGATATATTATGCATTATTACAAGACATTTTTGCACACTGTTCGCTTGTACGTCAACCGATTTAATTTTTTTTATACGGTTGGATAGACAATTTTATGCTGCTTACAATGATGTGTCACAAGGTGGGGGTTCCCATTTGACATATCAAAGTGAGGTTAGCTGGAGGTGAGGAGGTGATTGACAGACTTTTAACAAATGCAAAATTAAACTTCCCCCTGTATATCTAAATTGACGTGTTTTTTCTTTTTTTTAAATTTTTCTATTTAAGAAAGTTATTAAGGATGGTTCATTTTGAAATGAAGGCACTGTATATGGTTTCAATCTATTGCGAGGTTATCACTCCATGGTTTACGGGGTCTTCCGGTACTACTACGTCCTATTGGTGATTTGCCCCTCGTGATCTTTACTATTTTGTAGTCGATCATGCGGTTGATGTGTTCGTTCCATTCCCTTTTTCTTTGTAATACCCAGTCATTGATGTTATCGACTTTACACACTCTTCTTATATCCTCGCTCCTATTCCGATCCATAAGTGTCCTGCCGGCTATCCTGCGCACCACTCTCATCTCTGTTGGTTCCAGTATTTGTTTTCTTTTCGAGGTTTCTGGTCTGGTTTCTGCAGTGTATGTTAGTATGGGTCTTATTGCTGTTTTATAAATTCTGGATTTAACTTCGATTCCTATATGTTTATTGCTCCATATGGTACTGTTAAGACATGCAGCTGTTCTCGCTGCTTTCATGGCTTGTCCCCTCACCTCCGTTTCAACATCCCCGTATCCGGATATTTCTATTCCGAGATACTTGAACTTCATTTCCTGCTGTATAATTTTGTTGTCTATTTCTAGTTTGCATCTGAGTGGTGTTCTAGATGTAGTCATGGCTTTAGTTTTTGACGCTGATATATTCATGTTAAAGTTTTTTGCGGTCAATTCACCGTTTATCCTAGCTTGAATCATATTTGCCTGATATATATTTTCAATAGTTTTGATAATGTTTTGAGGTATTTGTCTGTCGTAAATTAGCTGTGTTACATCTTCCAGCTGTATTCGATCGAACGCTTTCTCTAGATCGATGAAACACATAAAGGCTGGACGATTATATTCAATTGACTTTTCAGTTATTTGTCTTATAACAAATATGGCATCCGTGCATGACCTTCCCGACCGAAATCTCTGCTATTCGTCTGCTAAGGAAGTGTGTTCATTAATTTTGCTTGTAAGAATTTTTGTGGTTAGTTTTGACGAGGTGGAGAGAAGATTGATTCCTCTGTAATTAGCCGGAACTTTTTTATCGCCTTTTTTGAATAGGAGTATTGTTGTGCTAGTCCTCCATTCATCGGGGATTCTGTGATGGTATATGATTTTATTGATGAGAATTTTCAATTGTTCTGTCAGGCTCTCTCCTCTGTATTTAAGTAGTTCATTGGTAATTCCGTCAGGTCCCGCACTTGTTTTTTCTTATCTGCGGAAAAACACTTTATAGGGGTAAAAATGGCCCCAAATTTTACCCTTGGAAGGTATTTTCCAATATATCTCAGGTTTTAATTAGAATTTTGTAATGAAACAAATTGTCTATTTCTTTTGATGTTACTGTGTCACAATTTGATTCAGTTTTGACCATAATGGTTGCAACTCCTACTTTCTACATTGAAAAATCTACTTTTCTTGTGTCTATTTGGATACAAAAATTTAAAATGAGCTAAAGAAAGTTTAAAAAAATATATTCGTCAATTGAATACAAAAATAAAGTTTACCACTTCTAGATTATTTTCTTAAACCTCCCTCGAACGAAAAATCACCCCCCAAAAAGATTTGTCATTATGCTTCAGCTTCTGATATTTTGCAAATAATCATATTTCATGTTACTTTTAACGCAAAATTAAATTGTTTGATGCAATTTGAATCGTAAGGGTTGCAACACCTAAAACTTTCGAACTCATTCTGTTTATTTGCATTAAAAAATCAAAATGAGCTCTAAATTTTTGAACATATGTTTTTCCTGAATGAATACAAAGATGAAGTTGACTTTTATTTGTGACCACCCGTGAACGAAAACTTCAACCTTCAAAAAAGGTTTCTTACTATGCTTCAGGTTCTAATTGACATTTGCCAATAACTAAATAGTATATTACTTTAAATACGAAAAGCAATTTTGACCTAAGGGTTGTAACCCTAATTTTTTTTTTAATTCCTTCTTGTTTGTGCCTATTTTTATAAGAACATTTCAATTTATTTCAATAGAGTTAGTAATATTTAGAAAAAGTACTCTAATTATTTGAATCCATAAAAAAAAATTGGCCTTATTTAGGTAATATCTTGAAACCAACCTACAACGAAAATCTATGTCATACACTTTCGACTATGTGGGTTGCTACTCTTATGTTTAACTTTTAAAATTCGATCTTTTTTGTGTTCGTTTTCATAAAGAAGTAAAAAATGAACTGATATGTTTACACATATGTTTATTAATTAAATAAACAGTCGAATTTGTTGTTCTTGGACAGTCCACCAACGAGAACAGTTTTCTGAATATATTTCATATTCTTATCGATATTGTGCAACTAAACCGATTGTAAATTTATTTTTATGATTGTAGAAGTAAGAAATAAATTTATAAAAAAAAATTCAGTTCATTTTTTACTCCTTTATGAAAATGAGCACAGAAAAGATCGTATTTTAAAACTAAGATATAAGGACGTATGAAGTAGTTTAGTATTTATACATTGGCAGTGATATGGAACTTTTTTAAGGGCAATTAGAACCTAATATTTATTTCAAAATCTATCTTTAGAAACAATATTTTCGTTGAGGGGTGGTTCTAAAATACCTATTACCTAAAGAAGGCCAATTTTGTTTATGTATTCAAATAATGAGAGTACTGTTTCTAAATATTACTATTGCACGAAATAAATTGTTTGTGTATATTCTTGCCATTTCTCTGCCTGAAAGTAACGTGGTTTTTTTTTTTATAGAGGTATAGAACTTTAAGTTGGCAACACTTTTTTAACTGGCGGCCATTTTGTCAGCTGTCAAGTGATTTATGTTTAGTTTGGTTTCGCATTTCAACATGAATAACGCTTCCAAATTGTGCAAATTTATTTTGAAAATCATGGTTCTGTTCGAAATACGTATCGCGCACTACGTCCATTTTACGGTCAATATAATCGTCCATCAGAGCAATTAATTCGATTAACTATGGAACGTTTTCGCACCACGTTTACTCTAAATGATAATACGCATCCACAGAGACGTCGTACAGTGCGTACAGAAGAAGTCATTACTGCTGTAGAGCGTAGCATAGAGGAAGACCCGAATCAGTCTATCCGTCAGCGTGCATAGGAATTGGATATGTGTCCATTCACTTTATGGAAGATTTTGCGGAAAGATCTTGGTTTGCGTGCTTACAAAATCCAACTCGTGCAACAATTGAAGCCACACGATCACCTAGCAAGGCGTAGATTCGGTGAACGGGCCCAAAACAAGATTGCCGTTGATCCCGATTTTCATAAGCGAATTTTGTTTAGCGATGAAGCTCACTTTTGTTTGAATAGATACGTCACTAAACAAAATTGCCGTATTTGGAGTGATGATAATCCTCAAGTGTATGTTGAGACACCGTTACATCTAGAAAACTGACTGTTTGGTGTGCTTTATGGGCTGGTGGAATCATTGGTCCGTACTTCTTTAAAAACGATGCTGGTCAGAACGTTACAGTCAATGGTGACCGCTATAGAGTCATGATTACTGACTTTTTCATTCATCAATTGAACAACCATGATGTGCAGGAGCTGTGGTTTCAACAAAACGGCGCAACATGTCACACAGCTCGTGCCACAATTTATTTATTGAAGGAAACGTTTGGTAACCGCATAGTTCCACGTTTCGGGCCCGTGAATTGGCCTCCAAGATCGTGCGACTTAACGCCGCTAGACTATTTTCTGTGGGGATATGTGAAGTCGCTAGTCTACACCGATAAGCCCGAAACGATTGATCATTTGGAGGACAACATTCGCCGCATTATTGCCGATATACGGCCACAAATGTTGGAAAATGTCATCGAAAATTGGACCTCCAGGTTAAACTATGTCCGAGTCAGCCGTGGACAGAAGTCATATTTAAATTATAATGCCAGAAGGTTATCTTTCGAATAAAGTAAATTTCATGTCAATTTAAAAAATTCATCTTTGTTTTATTCCATTTAAAAGTTCTATACCTCTATAAAAAAACACCCTTTATAACAAATATTTAAAAGACGGCAGATAGATTTCTTTATTTCTTATTGAAATTTTGAATTTGTAAAAAATAAGGGTTGCAATCAGTGGCGTAACTAAGAGTATATGTAACCCCCTCCCCCTGAAAAATTTTTGAAAGTGTCCTACCATACTGCACCCATCTTGATTCTTCGAATTTATTCATTTTCTTCAGTGACTTGAGGGTGTCCATAGATTGGCTGCCCCTCTCCCCCCGCACTCCGGGGTCTGCTGGATCGTTATTTACGCCACTGGTTTCAACCCTTTTGTTCGAAAGTGTATCAGTTGGTTGCACATTAACTTCCGAAATAATAAGCAATTTGTTTCATTGCAAAATTCCAATTAGAACCCCAGATATACTGGAAAATCCTTCTTCGAGGGTGAATTTTGGAAGCAGATTTTTCCCTCTTAAAACATTTTTTCGCAGAAAAAAAAATATGCGTGGAGTTGGAATGTTTTATTTGTTTATAATGTATTTTTTAAATTGTAATGTATGTATCAATTTTTCCTTCAGCCGATAATATCTGAAAGAGGACACGAATTATGCCGATTTTGAAAGCTAAACTAAGAAACTAAAAGTTGACCAACTTCTTAATTGATAATTGCTAACTTTTCCTTGGAACTATGAACAGAGGAAACTAAAGTGTATCATTTAACATGCAAATGTAAATTCTTAATGTTATTTGTTAATTTTTGAAAGTATGAATCGACCATTGATGTAAATCATTTGAGGATAGTAAATGATTTCCATATTCACCTGCTTAAAAAAGCGGTTTGCGAAACTCTTAGTTAAATGAAGAAAGCGTTCGCCTATTTTCAGAAACCCGGAAGCAGGGGGTATACAATAAAATAATTCCTGCAAATAATTTCGGGCGATGTTTCCTTGACTACTTTTATTGACTCATTTTTCATTACAGAGCTCTTCAGTGAACAGTCTCTCATATTTTGATATTCCTCGTGACTACATCAGAGTTACACAAAAAATTAAAAGTGAATTTGTAGTTATAACTGAATTATAAATTAATTCTTCATGTCTGCGTTACCATAAAGAAAAATAAATCATTACTTACCTGACTACATGCTTATGTCTTTCTACCCAATACTTGATAGCAGATCTAACCATTAATTCTTGTTTCTTAGTTAATCCGTTCGGACCAACTCCTCCTCCGCCTTGACTAAACGTTTGTAAAGCCCCACTTCTGAAACTTAAATTGCCGAGTTCTTGCTTCACCGTACTATAGACTCCTTTTAAGTTAAGTTCATCATTTTTGGCGTTAAAATCTGTAAAAAATATTGCAAATGAATATTTTGAAATATAAGTCTTGAACAAACAATATTACAGGCTCACAATATTTATCATATTTAATTGAACGTTGTTCTAGCCTATAATATTTTTTGACCTTGATTGATAAATTTGCATATTACCATGATCTACAAGGTTATCTTGCGATGAAGCACTTCCTGGAGCTTTGAAAAGATCAGCACTTTTAGGAACATATGTATCTAAGGATGCAGAAAGTTCCTAAAAAAAATCAACTATAAGAATATTTTCTACAAGATTTATCAAGTAATATGGTGTCCTAGAAAACAATACATGTTTGTCTTCTTTCTTACCATCAATGGTTTCATAATTTCCTTAAGATGTTGCAGCTGTTCACATGCGAAAATCAACCATGAACAGAAGAGACTGTCCAATAGATTCGAATGAAATAGCGAGAAGAAAACATAATATATCTGGAAGACCTGAAAAAAGGAAGAAATATTGGTTTACGGCAAGCACACCAGGGACTTCTCAAAGTCCCCCAGAAGTGGAGCATTAATGATACAGGTTTACAAAAGACAGAAAGTGTTCTGCATCTGAGGTTTGAGTATACTTCTGTTTTGTATTTTTCGACGCTGAATTCGATTCTATTTTTAGTTTTGTTTTAGCACGTCAGGATTTTAAAATAAATTTATAAATATGTCAGAAAATAATCTTTTTGAGCAAATCTTACCATTGGGATACTAGATTAACGTAAGCCCCTTCACCCCTCATGATCGGGGTGCATGTTTAACGTGAGTCCCCCTGCCTCTCATGGTCGAGGTGCCTGTATAAGATGAGTCTCCTTGTCTCTCACGATCGGGATGCTGGATTAACCTGACTCCCCTTGTCTCTCACAAATCAAGGTGCTCTTTTTTTTTAAAAAAAAGACCTTATCATTGATTTTTTTTAGTGAGTAGTTTTAGTATCACTTTTAGAAATCCAGCAGTAATCTGTTCTCGTCCCAGTAGCCTTGGTAATGTTTTTTCATTTCTTTTTTTGTTTGTCGTGGTTGAACCTTTCTCCTTATTTCTCGTTCAAATCTTCAAGATTTTCCTTCAAGTTTATGAGCACATCTTCAACAGTTTTTTATACTGAGCATGCTTTTTGTTTTCTAAAAATTTCATGACTACTTCTCTAAAACTCTATCAGGCTTTTTTCCCAGGTCTGTCATTTTCCTTTTAAAAACTTGATTTCACAGTAACTCCCGTATTTGAGGACTATCAAACGTACCCTCCTAAATGTTTGGTTCAGATATCTTTAGATATTTGAAACGCACTACTATCTAGAACCTTTATAGCTTTAATCAACTGTTTTATTATCTCGAATTTATTGGATGGCGGTGATAATATTATCTTAGATGTTTCAACTAAATGTGGTTTGGGAATGTTCTTTTCTCCAGGTGTTAATTTTTTTCTTGCTGGACAAATTTTTTTTACGTATTCCTGTTTGCCATCGCGATTATTTCAAATACCCCAATACATAAATTCAAAGTTAAGAAATTTGTAGATTAAAATTTATAGATTTAAGATTTATGGATTGAAGGTTAAGGATTTATATGTATGGGGTTTATAGTATGGTGGTTTGTAGATTCAAAATTTGTGTGTTCAAATAGTCTACAGTTTTTGGTGTAAAAGTTTATTATTTTTTCAGATTTGTGAGTTTAGATTTTAAGGTTGGCAATTTCTAAACTTGTCATTTATGGGTTTGGGTTTTATGGGTTTAAAGTTTATGGGTTTCGGGTTTATTGATTTGGAAGTTTTGGGTGTTTAAGTTTATGGGTTTGGGTTTTATGAGTTTCAAGTTCATTGGTTTGGGGTTCGTGGGTGTGGTGTTTATAAGTTTAAAGTTTATGAGTTTGAGTTTTATAGGTTCGAAGTTTATAGGTTTGAAGTTTATGGATTTGGGGTTCGAAAGCTTGGGTTTATGCGTATAGAGTTGTGGGTTCAGTATTTATTAAGTCAGAAGTTAAAGAGTCATTTGATTTTTTTAAGGTTCTGGGTTTGTTGGATATGGGTATAGGGTTTATCAGTTTGAGTTTATAGGCTTTAAGTTAATGATTTTAAGATTGGTTTGAGATTTATGTCTCGAATTAGTAACATACAAGAATTCTGGCCTATTTTCTCGCGATTTGCTTAAAGTAGTGACATGCTGGAACAAAACTAAAAACAGATTTGAATTCAGCATCGAAAGTACATAAGAAAAGTATACTTAAATCCTAGATGCAGACCACCTTTTGTTATTTGTAAACTTGTGTAATTGTAGTGTTACGAAAAATAACCTCACTGTAATGACTCTCGATTAATAATATTATCCAGATGAATCATTTAACCTTGTATTAAGTTAAAAATTAGCTAAAATAGAGCTCACATGTAACATGATAGATATTATGACTTACCAGAGCTACGTAGTAGGGCATTCCAGACATTGCATTAAATGGATACCAAGACTTAATCAGCAGCCTTGGTATCTCTTCAGAAATAGTTTCGTTTTCATTGTCTGGATCTTTTATATTGTGAACACTTTCACCTACGAAAGTAATCCCAGTCCATGCTGAAATAAAATAGGTATATTACGAATAGAAAGAAACTTATGTATTTAAATATACAACCACGAAAACCCTATGGAAACCCCTTGACATCTCGTTCTTCAACTAGCCGCTTCCAGCGGAATTCTTTAGATTACTCTATAGGGTGTCTCTAAAAGATCTGTACAAGATACTAACAATTTCTGAGATTGAAATATGAGGATCTAGCCCGATTTACCTCTATACAAAATTTGACTGTTTCCGAAATACAGGGTGTCAAAGTTTTTAAACCGTTTTTTAAATATTTATCTTAATAATAGCTTGATATGCGCTAAACGGGACTTTGAAGTTTTTTAGGGTGAGTAATTAGGGCCTGATTAGAGTTTCGACGTACATTGCAGAAAGTTTCACTAGTAATAGTTGGCCCTAATCTAAAGCTTCATAACTTTATCGTGTCTCGGTTTATTAATTTCTAATTAAAAATTCATATTCTTTGGCATCTAAAAAAGTCACATTAAGTGTCGCATTGAGCAGCTATTTCTGCGAATTTCGATCATTTTTAAGTGCCAACAGGCAAACAACAATAAAAATTTACATAACCAGCTGACATTGATAGGTATCGTCATTAGTTATCGGATGATTCAATATGACAAACCTTTATCGTTTAATTAGAAAATATACATTTAATTCTTAAATTTTTTGCTGTTGTCGAATATTGTGCTAACACAGAAATGACCTATATGATATTAGTTTACAGTTATTGCCAAGAACATGGTCGGAAGTATGTAAAAGTATACCGAGAAAGATTACCAAAGAGATGCTTACCAAAGCACTAAAAATTTGCCTCTGTTAAAAGATACCTTCGAGACACTGGTAGTTTTGCATCTGCAGCTATTGATTATCGGCAGAATCTTACAACTAGGACACCGGGAGTTGAGGAAGAATTTCTAAAGATACAGTAAACAGGAATTTAAGAGAACAGCTGTTGCATCTATTTTACCTCCAGAGAGAACGAGAAATTTTGGCCTTGAATTAAGACTAGGCTTTTATCGATTCAGTAATAAATGAAGCATATAAGATGTAAATTTTCATAAAAAAATATTTATGATAAATGTTGTTTTACCATGACAAAGTTATATAATGAACATGTTAATGCTGATGAAAATCAGCATACAATAAAGGTTGTGGTGTATTTCCAACAGAAATTTAAAATTAACTTATGGGCAGGGATAATTCATAAATTTATTAGTGGCTCTGCCATCTTACCATCTCATTTAAATGGTTGGCATTACCTAGAACACCTAATAAATTTTCCAAATTTATTATATGATCTTGCACTGGCTCCTAGACAAAATAAAATGGATGGATTGGTAGAGGAAATGGTGCTTCTGCAAATTGGCCACCTCGATCACCGGACTTAACGCCTATGAAAATTTTTATGGAAAATTTTTAAACGAATGTTGTACTGTAGACCTGTAAACATAGAATGTGAATTGTGGCCACGGAAACAAAAATAAGTAAACACATTATCCTCAGGTACAGAGACGATGAAAAGGGTTCTTCGTAGAATTAATCTTTGTGTACATGAAAACGGAGGTCATTTTGCACTTTAAATAAAAAAATTTTTGTTGTTTTCCTTCGTTACTGACTGTGTGTTATTCTTATTTTTCTTTATCAGTGCATTCTTGCACTATTTTCATGTAAATTTTTATTGTTGTTGGCCTGTTAGCCTTTAAACACGCTCCCAGTTTCGTGGACCAGGTCTAATCCTAGGTAAAATGTGAAAGGAGGCACATGTGAATTCGATTTTCTCAGAAACGGCTGCCCCAAGCAATAACTATTTGGTATAACTTTTTGGTTAAAAGATGTCAACGAATTAGAATCTTTAATTAAAAATTTAAAATATCGAAGCACAAAAAAGTGATGAATGTTTAGATGAAGGTGAAATATTGTTGGTGGCGCCCACCAAAATGCACATCGAAACTCTAATTAGATCTTAATTTCTCACGATAAATATCCCAAATATCAAATTTAGAGCAAATAAAGCTATTATTAAGATAAATATTTACAAAAAACAATTCTTTGACATCTTGTATTTAGAAAATTATCAACTTTAAGAATATGGTGAATTGATTTAGATCCTCATATCTTGGCTTCAATAATTTGCTCTAGTATTGTGTTAAAGACACCCTATATTATAAAACTACTTAAAATTACCTGATGCTGAAAATAGAGTTCCAAATATAATAATGTAGAGTAAACTTCTCATTTTTTTCAACGCTAGAGCATGATATCTATTATTTGATTCTATAAAAATTGGATGACTGTTTGCTTGATTCCATATTCCTAAAGTCCTAAAAGACAATACAAAAATAATTATAGTACATTTGATAAATCTATACTGAACGTATTTTAAATAATTTGATAGTTAATGAGAAAAACTTACCTATAAAATAATTTTGATCGAGAGGCAAAGTAAACAAATTTCGTTAGACAATGTGTGAAAAATAATATTGTTACTGTATTGGCTGCTAAATCATTTACGTTGTCCTTTTCTGCGATTAAATTTCCAAAAATGGCCCTAGAAGTTAAAAAAAATTGTACTTTTATATCCATTTCAAAATTTTTGACACAGTAAATCAGAATCCGTTGGTAAAATTTATTCAATAATTAAAAATTATTTTTAGAAATTTCACATAAAAATAATATTAGTAATTATTTAAATGCCAGATTTGGTTTGAGCCATTTACCACCGAAGAAATCTCAGGAATAATGAAGGAATTCCATAACTGGAAATCTCCAGGTCTCGACAGGATCCAGAACTACTGGCTCAAGAAGTTCTGGTGTATGCATCATCAACTGGCTAAACTTACTAATGATGTTTTTCTAAATCCAGAAAAGATGTCATTGTTTCTGACAGAAGGCATTACGTATGTCTTACCAAAGGACCAACATAACACTCATGACCCAGCTAAGTATAGGCCGATCACTTGCCTTCCCACACTATATAAGGTAATCACCTCTTGCTTGACCCAACGCATTTATTCACATTGTGAAAAAAATAACATCATCGCAACTCAACAGAGAGGATGCACCAGGGGAGCAATGGGATGCAAGGAACAATTGATTGTTGACTCTGTCATATGTAACCAGGCCTGTACCAACCGAAGAAACATCTTTGCTGCCTATGTGGATTATAAGAAGGACTTCGACTCAGTGCCACATGAATGGCTCAAAACTATATTGAGAATGTATAGGGTCGATGATCATTTTGTTTCCTTTTTAGAACGCATCATGTCAACCTGGAGAACTAGGATCCAACTGCAAGTTTCATCGGAGGTTCATCATTAGAGATTCCTCAACAGAAAATGACCGATGTAGATATTGCTGTCGAACATCAGAGATAATCCAGCACATAACTGGAGGATGCCAAGCGTTTGCCGCAACCGAGTATAAGGAAAGACACGATTCAGCCGCTAAGATACTCCACCAAGAGTTAGCAGATAAGTTAAAACTATTGCAGGTAGGAAAGGTGCCTTACTACAAATATAATCCAGAGCCTATTCTTGAAAACAACGAGTTCAAGTTATACTGGGATCGAACGGTCCTAACAGATCAAACAGTTGCTCATAACAGGCCAGACATTATACTAACAGATAAAATTTCCAAGCGAACTACACTAATCGACATCGCTGTACCGAACAACAACAATCTAAGGTCAAAGTACAACGAGAAGATCGCCAAATACAGAGATCTGTAGGTGCAAATTCGCAGACACTGGGCAATAAACAGCGTCCACACGATTCCTATAATACTGTCAACAACTGGAGTGATACCAAAGAACCTTCTGCAGAATATCAAGGGACTAGGCCTTAGTGAGCATCTGTATAAACTATTCAGAAAGAGGTTTTCCTTGCAACCGCGCGAACCGTCAGAAAGTTTGTAGGAAGTGCAGAAGACCACGCCACCTAGGACCCGATAACATGGAAAGGGTCCCCACAGAACTTCATACTTTTGGTGTCTTTGTATACCTGGTATGAGTGAATAATCCCTGGAGGGAGTGCGAAGCCGGTTGTCTTGTAAATCTGATTTAAATAAAAAAAATATAGGTTTTTAAAACGACCTAAAAAGTGTAAGATAATTTCTCCTGTCCCCATATAGATTTATAATCCCATACAGATTCCTAACCCCATACACATTGTCCTGATTCGTGATTGTTAATTTTTAATAGGTATGAAAATGCTTGTAGATTTAAAACGAAAAACGTGGGGTGCATGCAGTAGATCATGATTCGCCAAAGTAGAAGTTGCCGGCTCGTTCGAGAATGTACTCGCATCGCCAGCGGAGTAGCGCTCGTCATGTTACCGATTGTGGACTGTTGGGATATTTAATTTAAAATTCACGAATCTCTTTATATCTATAAAGCAGCCGAACTTCTGGGGGGGGGGGGCGCTACAATAGATAATAGGAAGGAGTGTAGAGAAAAGCTGTCGTTGAGAAAACTCACACAACAGCTATTATCTATGATACCCCATGTTTTTCATTTTAAATCCTACCAGTATTTTCATAGCTATTATAAATCTACAATCATAAATTTTTGGGGCAATGTGTATGTGGTTATAAATATGTATGTAACTAGGAGAATTATTTTAGATTTTTGAATAGGATTTATTATTTAATTAATTATTTTCTGATGTGTCTTCAGTTTAAAATCGATTTCAAAATTTGTACAGAACAGATAAACAAACAGACAGAAAGGAAAAGGAGTTATTATTACATCATCATCCAGTTCTGAGGTATATTTACAATTTCAAGTTTCTAGCTCATTGGAAAGTTAGTTTAAAATCAATTGCAAAGTTTGTACTGAACAGATAAACAAACATAACAGACAGATAAGAAAGCGAGTTACTTAAAAACATGGCAAAACAACAAATATAGAATCAATTGGAACAACAAATATAGAATCAATTGGAACAACAGATTAAATAACTTAACAAAAAAAACTGGGTTTTCGTAGTCATGTCAATCCAGAAACTTATCGACACGAAACTAAGAATTTTTAATAAGATTCAACGACATCATCTCTAACGATTGCTAATATAGAGCTTCCAAATTTCATAATTTGCTCTGTGTATTTGACCATTTGAAAATTATTTAAATTCGAAATAGTTACGTCCCGATAGACAAATTTGGATATATCAAAGATTCTTCGGATGATATGATCTGGTTCTTAGGAAAATTAGGTTTTTACAGGCTGCATAATTTGAAATTAAAGTAAAATTTAATTGAAACTGGAAATTATCTAAAGCTGAACACTAAACAAGGTACATCCATTGAAACATTTTAGGAAATGTAAAAGCTTCAGGTGTTGTCAATCCAGTTTTAGAAAAGTGAAAGCATAGTCTAGATGAGTTGAAAAAAATTGTTTTAAAATAAAATGTTAATTAGGATATGTTTTAAAGATTAGATTATTTGATAGATTAGTGAGTAGTGGAGTTTAATTCCCTTCTACAGCTAAAGCTTTGTAAAGAAAACACCAGATTTCACACAAAAAACTGTTGGAGTCACGTTTTGGAGAAAATAACAGTATTTTCTTAACTAAAATATATCACTTACTTACCCATATTGTATTAGAACAAAAAATAAATGCATGCAGCAATATGATAATCTAAGAATCTGCACTGGACCGGAGGTATCTGCATGATAATTCAGCATAAAATGCCCTGATGCCTGTATAAGCCTGATATTGGGCATCAAATCGGCCACTAGACCGGCCACTTTGAATTGGTTCATCATCTGAAATTGGAGAAAAACATAAGTTTCCGATTTAAAGCAAAGTACATAGCTTTAAATTCGAGCGGTTAAGAAACTGCTTGAACTGCGAAGTAAAAACTAATTCTTAATTTAATAATTCTAAAAATTTCTTGTTGCCCACTGAAAATTACTCGTCAAATAATTTTAAATAGTCCGTAAATGGCAGATGATGAAGGTAAATTAATGAAAGGTTGTATCGAGTAGAAGGAAAACTAATTTTAGTCTTGTAATGTGAAATAAAACAAATTTTTATTTCACGTCACTAAAGGTTGAGTAAAGCTTTTGCATTATCATGATAGAACTCAATACTTTTGCGATTTATCAATTCTGGCCGTTTTTCTTTGATTGCTTCATCCACATTCATTAGTTTTCCACAGTAAATATTTGGCTTGATTGTCCAGCCTCTTGGAAGCACCTTTGTAATTCTACCAACTGACCACATGAGTTTATTTAGATACAATTCAGCTTTTGATATGGTTTGTGCTGGTTCATCACTTTTGAACCGTGATCGTTTTTGAATAATATTACTGCAAATGACCCATTTTTCATCACCAGAGAATTCTTTTTAAAAGAAATTCGATTTCATGCTGCCAAGATGCATATGACAAATATTGATTCTCTTTCAATTTATGCTGAACCCAAACATCAAATTTTTTAGCTGGTCTAAGACATTTTAAGTGATGATCAGTTGTTGTGTGCGATAAAATTAACCAATCTGCCATATAAGGGTTGCTAATTAACAGCTTTTGAAATCGCTCGATGGAAAGCGCGAGTGACCGTGCAAATTAATGTGTATCTTAAAACAGAAATTTCATCTATCACCTGCGAAAGACAACTTCAGCTATGCATTCAAAAACTACAATCATGGGCAATGAAGACAGGTTTTATTTTTAGTCAGTTTAAATCAACGGTCACCCACTTTTGTAAAAAGAGAAACTTCCTAAAGCTAAACTCTATCTCACTAAACCGTAGACATCTCCCTGTGGACAACCAACTTAAGTTGCTTGGCCTAATATTTGATGATAAGCTTAACTGGCGTCCGCACATTACCTCTCTTAAGGCTCGATGCTTTAAGGATCTCATTTTATTAAAGTTTCTCTCCCATACCACCTGGGGCTCAGACTTCTACACGCTCCTCAAAATACACAAATTCATCATTCTCCCCAAGCTGGACTATGGGTGCATTGTCTATGACTCGGCTAGGCCCTCGTATATCTCTTCCCTTGATCCTATCCAGAACCAAGCCCTACGATTATCGACTGATGCACCTCCCCAATAGTCAATCTTCAGTGCATTACTAATACTCCTCCTCTGTGTCTCCGACGTTCTTCTCTTCTTACAAAATACGTCATATCTGTCAAATCTAGACCATTCCTTTTGGATTATGATAAAATCCTTAATCCTTCTGATTTCTCGGTTGTCTCAAATATCACATTGGGTGCCAATGACAGAGCTTCTGCGTTTATAGCCCCCCATAACATATCCATTCCCAATACTACCCCCATCCTCCCCCAGATCTTCTCCCCCTGGGATCTCCCCCCTTTTGAAATCAATTTTTATTTTCTGCAGTATGATAAGAACAATACTTTACCTTCCATCATCAAACAACACTTCCTTAGCCTAATTAACTCTAAGTTCAAATTTTTCAAACTATCGTTTACTGACGGTTCCAAATCGGATCAAGGGGTAGGCTCAGCTGCCGTAACCAGCTTTTCATGCAACAAAACAAAGTTAAATCCCCTTTCATCCATTTTTTCAGCTGAGTTGTTTGCCATCAAGCAATGCATCAGAGAAATAATTAAGCACTCCTCCACCCCCAATCATCTAATCATTTCTGATTCCCTCAGTTGCCTTATATCGATCCAAGCCATTAAGACATCCGACCCTCTCATGAATCAAATTCTTGACCTCCTTAAAATGGGATCCCAACGTAATCTGTGCATAGCTTTCATGTGGGTCCCGAGACACATCGGCATAGAAGGGAATGAATTAACAGACACTTAAGCAAAATCTGCGATCCTTGCAGGCACCCCTTTCTTCTCTTTACTCAACCCCAAAGAATTCAATAGACACATCGATAACATTATTCGCAACATTGTGCAGGTTCGCTGCGAATCTCTAGAAAACCCCAATAAACTCTTCCACATTAAGAGAAATTTCTCAGAGACATATCACTTTCCCCAACTGTCCAGAAGGGAAAATGTTGTATGGAAGAGAATCGTCATTGGACATTGCAGAATGACTCATTCTTTTCTTCTTAAAAACGAGGATCCCCCTCAATGTCCGTCTTGTCGTTCCCCTCTATCTATAAAACATATAATATCTGACTGTCCTTCATACAAAAATGCTAGAGAGAGGTATCTAATCTCTAATAATTTTGCGACAGTTATGTCTTTTGATCTGACTAAGGCCAAACGCTTACTTTGTTTCTTGAGACATACTGACCTTTACAGTAAAGTTTAAATGATCCCAACAATTTCTACAGAAGGCGCTAAATGGTCTGACATACTGACGCGCCTTTAACCCTTAAATTAACTAACTAACTACAACAGAAATTTCTCGGCAACCAAGTATCGTAAATAGCTCTATAAAAGCTTAAAATATTCATTTTGAAACGTAGAATTATAATGATTAGTCATCTTTATCATTTCGTAAAGCTATTACTAAAAAATAGCTTATAAAGAAATAGCTTATATAAGAAATGAATTTCACAATTTTCAACTATTGTAACTTTGTTATTAATAATTAGAAAATTATTTAGCAGAGTCTATTCGAAAGTCACATCAATTTCCTTCAACTTTAGCGTTTATAGGTCTCTATTGGACTTCTAGAAGTCAAGTTATGATTGATTTAGTTAGAGCGTAATTCTATTTTGCAATATTTTGACACTAATTTGTGCGTAACTTTTTTATAATTAATTTTTATTAAAAATTGAAAATTTAGGAGATGTCTATTTATTACTGCAAATCCATTTGGCTGAGCAGAGCACCCATAAATAAACAAGGTAATTATTTTTATACATTTAAACAATTAAATTGTTAATAGGAAAAAAACTGCTGGGTTTCTGCTCGTACTCTTGAGAAATCGATTTTTGGGTCCAAAAAACATGAAAATACATGAAAATATTGAGGGGGATTAAAAGTAGCTACGAATTCCCCCCCCCCCCTTAGAGCTCGCACTGGTAAAAGTTTAATATAATTTAATTCTTCATCATACTGTAAACAAAAAATTGCCGGACACAAAATATGCTGAGATTTATAAACATTATTCTGTGTTAAAATTTGAGGTAATTATCTCTGATTTAAATTAGAAATAATAACACGACTAAATAACCACATTAGTTTCATTAATTGCGAAAAAAGAGAGTGCAAATGTGAATTTATAATAACAATTTTGTGTTATTACAAGATTCATATTAACGCTGCTGTGATTTTAGAAGTTTATATTTGCATCAAATTAATGTATCAAATGTCAGTATTGTATATTGTAGACTATTGACTATGTCGAAAAGAAGAGGGGTAAAAGGAATTAAAAAGTTGAAGTGTTTTCATTTGTTCATACCTTCAATTGACTCCCACATATGCTAAAATCACAAGGTGCTTTTTTGAAGTAGATTAGTCCACTTTTTAGTTTTTTTTTAGTTTTACTCGAAAACTATATATTTTTCGTAGTTACAGTTCTACAGAAAATTTTTGATCCAAATTGTACCTCATAAAGTCCAAAAAGTTATTTTTCAAAAAAATACACCCTCGCATTATGTAATTTTATATTTTTGCTTAAAAATATTTGTTTATTCAATAAACAAATTATTTTAGGGTGATTAATGATAATAATATTTTGCTTCTGTTGTCTATACGTACTTACAAAAAAGTTGTGGGACAAAATTTGAAAAAAAAGCAAAAATTTGCTAATATCGAAAAAAGTAGCAAAGTTTGAGATGCCATATCTCGGTTAATTTTCATCGTATTGCCTTCAGCAAGAGCTTCTTTTAACAATTTTAATCTCAGCTTTCTTCTTTATAAAACAATGCATATACCTAACTTCACTTGGAAAAATGTTAAAAGGAAAAAATTTAAAAAAAATTGCATGTTTTTGCTCTTTTTGATTTTGTTTTTGGAATAATTTTTTTTTGAGAAATTACTTTTTTAGACTTTATGAAATACACCTATTTTTAGACATATACCTACGAAAAATGTGTAGTTTTCGAGTAAAACTGAAAGAAAAGTGGACAAATCTACCTTAATCTCAAAAATACAGCCTTTAGTTTGGTAGCACTTTATGATTTTCTCATATTTGGATGTCAATTGAACGTATGAAGCAATGAAAACCCTTTAACTTTTTAGTTAACTGTTTTTTCAAGTACATAGTCAATTTCTTTTACTGGTGTTTCTGCCACTATTACTGCACAAGATGTCCTTCTTCTTTAGATGTTTGTACCAAAACACACATATTGTACAATAAGGAAAAGACTTTTTAATTTAAAGGATATATTTTTCCTATTTACATTCAATACATTTCGTATAAGTTCCCCACGTAACCTATATATCCTTCACGTAATATGTTGAATGCGTAATATTCTGGATATGAGATATTTTTTGTATCCCTTTTCGTAACACAAGTTTAAATTTGAATACTGCCTTGAATATTAAATATTTTTATAAAAAAAGTATACGATATTAAAGTCAGTTTTTTTTTTAAATTATACATGGTAGTGATTTGAATTTATTTTGAATGAATCTTATCAATAAGGGAATTCGACAAAAACTAACTATATAGGCGAGAGGGAGGCCCCAAAAAAGTCACTTATACTGTTAAAAATACCTTTAAATTGAATGCAGCTTTAATATCCATTCTACATAAAATTTAATGATTTTATATCTAAAATCGTGAATAATTTACATTTACTTTGAATTTAAGGCAACTCATTCAAATATCAGTTTGTACATTAAATTTGATGAAATGGTATCTTAAATTTCAAAAAAGTAACTGAAAAGGTATTTCAACTTTCTTTACATTAAAATTAATTCACATCTACCTTAACATTAAAGGAATTTACATTATTGCTCATGGTACATTGCATGAGATTCTGGGAGATGGCGTAACTTTTTATTTAGTATTATATAAATTACTTAAAGGACTCAATTTTCTTATGATGAAGTGTACATATCTGCTGGTACTGACGGAAACCAATGAGATCAAAATCGGTCTACAGATCATGGTACACTATCTATGAGAACAATTTCCACCTTTTCCTGGTAATAGAATTTTTTGACCTCATATTAATGTTGGTGCATTAAATATGTGTACAGCCACCTTATAAAGTAATTATTAAAACTTTAAATTTAATGTATGATTACATTAGATTTAATGGAATACATTAATTTAGATTAATGTAAATCAATAAATTTAATGCATTGCATTAAACGCATTTAATAAACGTCTATGAAATTTGCTTCCAGCTCATTTACCGTAAATTTAATGCATTTCCCTTTAACACGGTATGTGATCACGGCGTTCTAGTCCTTAAAACTACTTTTTTATGTTTATGTAGCTGAATAAGAATATGAAATTATTTTTTCCCGAATATTGGGAGAAAATCGAAAAAAATTATGTATAGTAAAAAATTAGGAAAAAAGGTTCATACTTTTTTATATCTAAGTCGTTCAATCTCGAAAAATTATATACAGTGCTTTCGTAAAATAGCGGTTAAATTCAATATAACTAAATGGGTACTTTAGCTTTTGCGTGATATCGAAATATACAGGGTAACTCAAGAAGGAGTTATGATGTGATCGATATCTTTTTCATTCGTAAACCCCATTTTATATTTCAGTCAGAAAGGACAAATTTTTTACTTACGACAAGGCAAACAATTATTGTAAAACTTTAAAATTAAATGTTCAAACTGAGCCCTGTTAATAACGTGACAATAACCAAATCGATGAATAAATTCTTTTTGAATATTATCGATGACATTTGTGGTTATGTTTCGTATTTCTTGACGTATTCGAACTTTTAGGACTTCTAAATTGGCGGGCTGGGTCAAGTATAGGGAAAATTAGTGCAAAACCGGGTATGGGGATAAAATCGGGACATGACATTATTGCTTTCTAGTGTATTTCAATTTTACGCTCGCTTCGTCTACTGTAGTCAGCCATCTTGATTATTTTGTCAGCAAAAGTTGAATAACATTCGTGCGTGCTTGTAGAAAATAAATGAGAAAAAAGTTTTTCTGGAAATTTGATCTAATATTTGGAGGATTTCATAAATATATGATAATTTCGTAAGTTAAGGTATGTAAAATTTGTTTTTTAGCAAAGATTAAGTATGTATTAAGGTTAAACGAACATTACTTAAAATCTTTTTTGCATCATGTTTTTAGGTTATTTCTTTTATTTTCTTCTTAGGTGCGTTTGGGGTAAAAATAGGTGGTATCTGGTTTTGTACAACTTATCAAATTACATTTTTTCTTAGTTTTAAATTAAATTTTGTATTATTGTTTGTTACAATTTGACATAAAATGCCAAAAAACTCTAAAAGATTAATAAATTGGCAATCAAATAGTGAGGAATGTATGAAAAATGCGATTTTATAAGTAATACAGCAGTGAGATTCTGTGTTACGTAGAATTCTACACCTAGTTTTCTACTCTCGATTTTTATCGGCGAAAGCGAAAATAGCATTTGTCAGCATTCTGTGTTTCTATCGTCTATACTTCACGCGTTTTCGGATATCGTACTATCCAAATGAAAAACATTATTTCAAATTTAGTGAAATCTAGTAACATAAAGCCATATGATACAAAGTTTTCCGGATTTTTTGATGTTTAGTATGTTACCATCTGCGGTTCACCTCTAAACAAGAAATGAGGTTAGATTATGTGATTTTAATAGAAAACGACAGGTGTCGACAGATCGCTTCCTAGCGACAGAAATAATCGATATCAGGCGATTATTTTGCAACACAGAATACCAGACATATAGTATTAAAGCTATAAATAGAATTCTATATGACATAGAATCCGGCTGCAGGGCTATCGTGTTGCAGCTCGAAAATTTTCGGTCCCACAATTGACCCTGGAAGATAGAGTTAAGAAGTGTATTGAAGATGTTAAAAAAAGCTTAGGTCGGTTTAAAACAATATTTACACTTGAGCAAGACATTTTAATGTGTAAACACATAAAAGATCTTGAAGCTCAATTATTCGGATGAACATTTGGTGATTTTCGACATCTGGTTTTTCAAATGCCGGAAAAAAATGGTATTGATCACAATTTTAACAAAGATTAGCTGGAATTGATTGGCTTAATGGATTTTTAGGTCGCCTTCTGAAATTATCATCGTTACGACTGCCAGAACCTCCTTCTGTCGGACGTGCAATAGGATTCAACAGAGTAAATATTTCAAAATTTTTTCTCTGTTGGTTGAATTGCAAGACAAATACAAATTTCAGCCAACCAAGATATTTAATGTCAATGAAAACGGGATTGCGAGTCTAAATTTCTCTCTTTAAAAAGCAAGAAACAAGTAGGTCTCATTTATTCTACTGAAAGGGGCCAATTGACTACTGCTGTTTTGTGTGTATCAGCTGCTGGTGCTTATGTTCCATCATTCTTAATTTTTCTAAGAGTCCGCATGAAGGGTAAATTGTTAGGTACTGCACCTCCTGGAACCATCGCGATATGTCTTTTCAGTAGATGGATACAGTGATATATTTGTTCACTGGATAAATCACTTCATCGCCAACGTCAAACTTACTAAGAACGACCTGTATTACTTTTGCTAGATGGACACGTAACACACTAAAAATGTTCTCTTGATAAATAAAGCACGAGAAAACGGAGTTATCATAGTCAGCTTTCCTCCCTACTACACGCCTCGCTTACAACCCCTTGATGTTAGCATTATGGGACCATTAAGTACCTATTACAACTAAGAAGCAATGACATGGCTCCGTAATAATTCAGGTCGTATTGTTACCCAGTTTCAACTTGGGATTGCGTACTCCAAAGCAACTACTTTGCTGAATTCTATGAGTGATTTTTCAAAAATAGGAATTTATGCACTGAATATCTTCAATGAGCATGATTTTGTATCTGCTACTACGACGGATAATAACATCACATCTCCTGCGCCACGACGTATTCAATAAAAAAATATAGAAATATTTTTCGTTGAAAATTAATTGAAACGGTTTACAGATCGATTATATGACACCTCTATATTATCACCCTTTATAAAAAATTGCAATATTTTATGAAAATTCGATTGCAAAGTTACCAAGAAAGATGAAAAGACGCCTATATGAAATAAATATTACGTTAAAGTATAACTCTCAACTATTATTTTGCTCTGAAGAATGGTCGACACGACTTGGTAGAAGTGAAGATATGAATTTTTGAAAATGACCGTTTTTGATCATTTTTCGAATATTAATAGCTTATAGCTCGAAAGGGGAGCTTTCTCGAAAAAAAAGTGAAAGAATAACAAGTATTTATTTTTTCCAAATTGCATATATATATATATATATATATATATATATATATATATATATATATATATATATATGTATATATATATATATATATATATACATATGTATATATATATATATATATATATATATATATATATATATATATATATATATATATATATATATATATATATATGTGTGTGTGTGTGTGTGTGTTTACCAAATGTCTTGAGAAGGTGCAGGTTACATTGCTACGCGGATGATACCCAGGTATATTTATCATTTAGAAGGGAGGATGTTCTTAAAACTTGCAGCGCTATTAATCAAGACCTTAAAACAATTCATTCGGTCTCTTTGAAGCATTCTTTGTATCGTAATCCAAAAAAAGGGTATATAATTATATTTGAAAAAAAATTGATAAATTGATTGTTAAAAATCTTATAAATATAAAGATTGGCGATTCAGTTCCGCCTATAGAGCATAGTGTTAAAAATCTGGGTGTCGTCTTTTTCAGTGCATTGCAATTTGATAAGCATGTTTCCCATTGTGTTCAGAAGGCTTATGTTAGACTAAAACTTCTTTACAGTTACCGCCATCATTTGTCCATAAAGCTTAAGACTTTGCTCTGTGACTCTCTGGTGCTCTCCATTTTTAGCCACGGAGATGTAACATATGGAAACTGCATTATAACTATTTAAAAACGAAGAATACGGAAACTACCAAACTCTTGTTTGCGATTAATTTATTATGTATTTAACGTAAATATGAGAGAATCTCATAAACTACTCGATTTAAAATGGATGAATATGGAAGGCAGGAGTTACATGAAGCTTGTTTTTACCATAAAATTATATGTTATAAAGGCTTACACTATCTATACAGACGAATCATTTTTAGATCGAGGAACAATAACTCCGCCCCTGCATTAAAACTTCTCTGTTCGAACGCTCTTTTACCTACAATGTCGCTAGACTATATAATTCTCTTCCCGATTTCTTCAGAACTCTCAGGCCTATAAAATTTAGATTTAGATATTCCAACGCGTATTTATTTATTTATTTATTTACAATCTCTACAGATTTACATCCAATTACAGAGTAGGACAAGAGACTTAGTCTAAACAAATCAATATTAATAATAATAAGAATATAAACATTGCTAAACACTAACATTTCACTGTATCACTTACATTATATCATATAGCAATACTCTGAGCCTATTTGATGTGCTGATATCAGAAATATTAAATCTTGACCGTATTTGATTATTTAACCTACACATTATCATAACAGGTGAATTATTGTAGTAGTTAGTACGAGTATTATCAACATAAAAAATAAGTGGATTTCTGGTTCTATATGGCGGAGCATAAAAGTTAATTAAAGCTAAAAAGTCGGGAGCATTTATCAATTTGATAAACAAATAAGAAAATTGTAGTTTCTTCTTTTTCTTTTGAATTTTGATGAAAAAATCCAGAATTTATATCAGTGTATCTAACTGGGATGTATAAGTATTTTTTCTTTTCTCTTCTGTGTTTAATTATTATTTAGGTCTTATTTATTTTAAGTCTGGGTTGAGTTGATCAGGGTAGACATCACTTAGGTGTTATCCACATCTAGACTTGGCCCTTTCTTAAGATTAAGAACATAGTTTATTTGAAAAGACTCAAATTTTGTAATAAACAAATCATAATGTAAAAATTAAAAGCATTTAAAATTTATTTTCCACCTAATTCAGACTTTCCTGATGACACTGGCTACTTATAATGTATATTACTTTTGGGCACAAATTACGTTTTCAAAAATAGTTTGTTTATGAAGTTACCTTATACAGGGTCAAAAACAAATAAGCGTTGCATCAGATGTGATCAAATTTTAATAGTCCTATTTGGATTGTGTAGAAAAACACACATTTAATACGGCGCTACTTTAAACAAAATATGTCTGAGATGAAGCATTGTCAAAACTACGAAGTTGCGTCGAGTCTCATTTTGCAATAGTGGTACAATTTACAAAAAATGGGCGAAAAATCTAAATTATCTTATACAGCTGAAATTTTGCATATGGGCTAAAAATTGCATTTAGAAAAGCTTCTTATAATAACTTTTTTATAACCACACTTTTAAACTTCTTCTTGGAAAAAAATTAAAAATTCACAGATAATGCTAATCACGTGACTACTATTTTTTTAGCTAATTTCCATCTAGATTGAAGCAGAAATTGGTGCCAAAGTCAGATTTCGAATAAAGCTATTAATTTAAAAAAATCCATGTAATGCAGACTTTACTGGTCACACTATATATATATATATATATATATATATATATATATATATATATATATATATATATATATATAATTGTAAGTAATAAACTAGGTACAGATAAAGACTCACTAAGTAAATTTCTCAAAATCATCTGATTCAGACCCTGCCTTTTCTTTAAAATAGTAACAAGTAGTGAGATTTGGGTAAGGTAATGCCAGAAATGATTATTACTGATTTTTGTTTTTAGGTTCTTACTATTTTCCACTTCCGACACATAAACAAGTCTTTAAAAAATGTCTTTCGCCGTAGCAAACTTTTTTCAAAATACAACACACTTCTCACAAAGAAACTTACCTTGAAGGCTTATTAGATTCACTAGCATACACTTAAAGATTCTTAAATACCAGCTTGATTGAGATTAAAACTAAAATTGCTCCAAACACTCTTACATGCTGTTTACAATACTGATCCGGCACGACACTACTAATGGCTCGACCATTACTAAATTCGACACTATTGTTTTAAGCAGTTAAAATATTATTTAAACCTTAACTTGTGTCGTGGACCAATCGAAACACTCCGTAATTTTTTTAAGGGTGGAGCTTCCACCGAGCCAATTGGTTCTTCAACCAGTGTCGGCGCAAAGCAAAAAACTTAGAAATAATTTTATTAGGTGCGTTTTTTGGTGGAATTATTATTGAAATATTGAGCAACGTGGCCTTTTTGAATCAATGGCGACACTCGGTAACCTTTGCTTTCATAACCTAATTTTTTTAATTTTCTTTTAGTTGAGAGAAATTATTTAAAAATTTGTTTATTGGCAAAATGAGGTTCAGCCAACGTGTACCTGGAAAAAATAAATATATTTTTTTTAAATATGATGATTTTTATAATTTATCGAAGAGATATTGAAAATGACTCTGAAAATGTCAAAGGTTGGCTCCGTGAAATATTTTTACATTAATTTTAATAATTTAAAGCAAGGAAACATTGTTTTTCCTGAATTTTGTGGGTTAGATCATTCTGATGTAACTTTGCACAGTCGTTGTTAAAACTCGCATCTTGCATTCACAAGTTACGAAATTGAAATGTTTGTCCTCTTTAAGTAACTTACATTCATTCCACAGATGTTGTTGCAAATACCATAAACGATGTTAAACTTAAGCTTAGAGGGTTAAGCTTAATATTAACCAAAGTCCTGAGATAAATAAAAAGCTGTTTCAATTTCCTTGCAAATAATATTACCGCATCATCTTCTAATTCATAGGACCAGAGTCTGTTTGAATAATAATAGAAAGTATTCGTGTTATAATGTTGTAACAGAGATGACAGGAATATTCTAAAGGTAACTTCCAATTTTGTAATTCTCTATATTTTTTGGTAAACTATTTATTTAAGTTTATAGTGGCAAACAAATCTACTTTGGTATTAAATTTTGTTCATTTTGGTTGGAAAAAATGTATTAAAAAATGTTTAGGGCTGCTGACTTTAGGGGAGAGAGATCGCGGATATGTTGTACCATATAGTTTTGACAATAAAACTCTGGGTTTGGAATCTACTTCATGCAAAATCTCAAATTTCAAACGTTATTAGTAAATTTAAAATCTGCTAAGCCTAAAGTTGTGTTTGAATATATTCAACATAAAGAATAATTTATCTAAAATATATATATTTCTTCCTTTAAAGAAGCAAATACTTCAAAAAACGCGAAATAATAGATAACCAAGATAAGTAATAATATCTATCGTAAATAGCAAAAGTTCGTAATAAAAACTGTGTTTTTTAGTTGAAAGTTACCTAACCTCTCCTATTTACTTATAATAACTGTCTTACAGGTTATAGACCCAACTACAAGGCTGTGATTTAAATAAAATATTAATTCTCATAGAAGAGAAAGCCACGGAAATGGAAGAATAAAGTGGATTTCGACCTGGGCGATCCTGCATAGACAATATATTTACAATAAAACAACTGGTAGAAAAGAGACTAGCAAGAAGAATGTAGCTTCATGCTACTTTTGTAGATCTTCGTAAGGTATTTGACTCCGTCGCTTTGCAGAAATCAAGGATCGCAATGAAAGAAGCAGCCATAAATAATTTATATATAAACGCTGTAAAAGCACTGTAAAGAGAAAACCAAGCGGTTGTTAAAGTTGAAAATCAAACTTCGGAGGCTTTCTCACAAACAAAAGGGGTTAAACAGGGCTCCTGCCTCTCTCTATCCCTGTTTAAAATTTATCTTTGCAACATTTTAAAACAGTTGATAAGAAAATGTGGCCCAATGGGGATATGGATAGAGGACACTCACTTCTATACAATCCTCTTTGCAGATGATCAGGTAGTTCTTGCGGAAGACCAGCAAGACATGACTTCCATGATAAATAAACTCATAGAAGAATTTACTAAATGGGGTTTAGAGATAAATATACAAAAGACACAATACATTATTATAGGAGGCATAGGACAAGACCTTGAAACAGAAAGAGGACTTATAAAAAACGTTTGACAATAGGAAGACCTAGAATTTACAATAGATGAAGACGGAAAAGATAATAAAGATATACTAAAGAAAATAGAAAAAGGAAAAAATATGATTAAGGTACTGCATCTAATCTCGTGGAGTAAGAACTTAACAGAGAAAACAAAAAGAAGGATATATCAGACCATGATTCAGCCAGTACTGACGTATGAGTCAGAAGTGTGGGTCACAGATAAAAATATGTCACAAATACTTCTTTCAACCGAAATGATATACTGAAAAAGATGTTCTGGTTTAACTTTAGTTGATCATGTAAGAAATGAAACCATCAGAGAAAGAATAGAAGTAAAAAATACGATAATGGACTGAAAAGCAGTTAAAATTGTATGTACACCTGCAACGAATGCGCGAAGAAAGGATACAATTAAAGGTTTGACGCTAGACACCAGCACAAAGAAGGCAACGGAAAAAATGGATTTTAAATATCCGCACTGAAATGGAAAGTAGCGGACACCACGAAGGAGACTGGAACAATAGAAAACGATAGCGTCTAGGATGCGCGAAGTGACATTAGGTTGCAAAAACTCGCCACATATATTAATTCTAATACAGAATGTTGATTACTTTTACATACAGAGGTAAATATATGAGCCTAATTAAGAAAGAGAAAAGAAAGAACAAAGAAATATCAGAAAATTTTGCAGACCTCTACCAAGGATGAGATGAATATATCAAATATTGTACTCCTGTTATAAGTATCGTACATATAATATAGGGACGAAAATGTTGATATATTATTTCTAATAGTTCTGTGATAAAACTGTTACAATTTCGGCAATTTATAGAAGGAATAAAAAGGTTTATTCTAGATAAAATATTAGGACAGTCAATAAAATTGCAAAGAACCTTATAAAGAACTGTTAGTAAGAAAAATTCCTGCCGTAATTTTAAAGTTTAAAAGTTAAATTTCTGAAGCAATAGTTCATGTAAGAGACCTTATTCAAGATATTTTAAAAACTTTCTTTAAATCCTTTCTAGATTAGTTGTAGTCTGGAGATCACATCACTGATGGGTATTCTAATTTAAATGATTCCTATGTAATATATAGTACATCGATAACGTTAGTATTAATAAAATCTCAAAGATAATGCAAGATAAACCCACAAGCCTTTGAAGCGCCAGTTCGGTCCGTGATAACATTACGGTATTTTATGCTTATTTGCATTCGAGAATACCTTCTGTGACGTAGTTCAAAGAAGGCTTGAATATACTAGGGAATAATGCCAGATGATGGGACTATACATCAACCCTACCAAAACTACCCTAGTAGCATTCACAAGGAAAAGAAACCTCAATCTGAAAATCATCAAAATGGATGGGAATGTTATTGAGTGGAAGTTAGAGGTTAAATATCTGGAACTGACCCTAGATAACAAACTCCTCTGGAACAAGCATGGAAAAGAAGTAGTCAACAAGGCTACAAAAGCCCTAATGGTTTATAGAAACTTTACGAGTACAAGATGGGATACGAACCCAAAAATCCTACAGGGATATACACTGCAATAGTGAGAGCAATCACATATGGGGCAGTAATCTGGAGCAAAAGAACCAGTATAGTTAATACGAGAGCTAACCTCTCGAAAGTTCAAAGATGGCCTGTGCATGTATAACCGGAGCAATTAAAACCTGCCATGAAGGTAACCCTAAACTTCACACCTCTACATATACTTCTAGAGACCCAATCTCTTTTCCAGAAATTAACAAATCTGGGACATGTCCCAAGATGAAAAGAAAAAGAAATTAAACTTTGTGAGAAACTTCAGCACAATCTTGAATCAGAAATGCGAATGGGATAGAAACACCACTGTAAAAGTCAGCAAAAAATCCATTATATGGTATATAGATGGCTCCAAAACAACGGAGGGAACTGGAGTGGGAGTGTATGGACCCGGCGCCAGACACAAGCTTGGGTAAGTCACTAGGATGCACAATAGATCTACCAGCTCGCAGTGTACAGACGCTAATTCTATGCACATACGTATATGCATATTTGCACTCAAATGGAGATAATTTCAAGGTGAGAGACATAACATTACATGTTCTTACGTTGAGCTGCAGATAATTTTGCGAACACTATTCCCTAGCATGTTCCAAGTGCGATTGAAACTCAATAAAACCCTATAAAGTCATGTAGGTAACAAAAGCAAGGTCGTTAATAAAAATATTAAAAAATTAAGATCTCAGTACTGACTTTCTGTTACACCAGAAGTTGAAATATGTTTCACTAAGCGCGAATTTCAATATACTAAATCCGATTATGGAGATATGATTTAAATAAGGTTATTAGTTAATCTGAAAATCCGAACGACGACAGTTTTTTAAGTAAAATAAAATGGTTTAATCGTTCAAATGCTTTTGAGAAGTCTGGATAAATCAAATCCATTTTGACAACCATCGTCAATAGCCTCTGCTATATCTTGAGTTATTATTATCAGATTAGTTGCCATCAACCCACCTTTGAAGAAGCCATGACGAAATGATGTAATTAAATTTTACGTTAATTCAAATGTTTTAGAACAATTGCATATAATAGGCATATGTCCCCAGCTATGAACTTCCGATCTATCTGACTTTTTAAACACAGCACAAACTTTAGAAGTATTGCCGTAGAGAAGAAAAATTGTTGGTTTTTAAACATATATAATATTTTAAGTGGTTCAACTAGGACGAATCTGCTGTCTCGTAAAAGAATGATTGGCATTTATCCCGGACCGGGTAGTGAATTTGGGTTTAAGTCTCTTTATAACATTAATTATGTATTCATTAGTAATAACAGATACATGAACAAATGGAAAGATAGAAATAACCAAATTCCTAAACTGCTTGGGATCTCAATTAATATTGCTTTCCATCACTTAAATATAAGTTGTGTACGAAATATATAGACATATATATATATATATATATATATATATATATATATATGAAGTAATCTGTCCTTTGCACAGACAGGTGCATGTCGGTACCCTAATGAGTCTAGTAAGAGACGAAACATGTACCTCTGCCGTATCACTGTAACAGAGGAGGTAAGTTTTTACTTTCTTCTCGGTGTGGTGGTACAGGTAGGCCACCATCTCGATGGTGGTGTAATAGGGTGAATTGTGTTTTGTAGCAATTCATCCAAACTGTGCAACCTCTAACACTGAAAGGATATGATGGAGCGAAGCTTGCAATCACTGTTCGCATTTTACTTCATTTACATGCGGAGATGCATTTAGTTGTATGTTTGCTCAATGTGATTTCAGCACTACAACGGCATAATGTGGATAAGACCACTGCTATTGCATCTCACACGGAGGAATCCGTGAAAGCCGCATAAACATATATATATATATATATATATATATATATATATATATATATATATATATATATATATATATCTTTTTTTATTTTACTTCTTGATTCATGTACGCAATGTATGATATCACGAGAAAACCACTGTGGATAATTTCGTTTTGAAATTTTTTAATATTTATGTGCATAATCATCCCATTTACCATATATTTATATTAATATATATTGTTTATGCTCTCCCTTCAAGTAAAACGGATTAGGTCGCTATAAATCTTATATGTCTAAGAATGTCCATGATAAATTTCATTTCTAGATAATATGGAAGTACCAAAAAATCTAGAATATTTTTGTTAATGGATAGACAGGTTGCAGAATGAATAACGGGAATTTTATGTTCATAGTACTTACAATTTTTATATTAGAACATGGAGGTCATATTTTGTTATTGTTTATAGAATTAACTTAAAACTTAATTTTTAGAAATACCCTCATTGAGAAATCTACAAGACAATGCCAAATGCTAGCGTAATATTTATAACACTATGTTATCTATAAAATAAATTTTCTCTGTCTGGAGAAATCTATTTACCTGGGACGTATTATATTATAAAAACTTTGCTGGCTGTGGTAACGAGCAACTATGAACAACCATAATAAAATTAATCATTATTCGCCATTTTATCAAGAAAGTGGTATTCTCAATTTATTGTTCTAATCGCTGTATGCAGTTTCGTTTTTTGAAGGGTAATAGTTTATTTCTGAACTTTCTTAAGGTGAAAGACTCTAAATAATTTTGAAACAACATTCATTTTTTATCAAATATTAAGATATTTTTGGATTTTTCTTACTTCACTTCATTTTTCGTAATATTATTCCTAAGATTCATATATACAAAATAATAATTTCTCATTAGAAATTCCTGCAATTAATCTTTGAAATTTATTTATGTTATGGGTAAGAAAATCAAAACATATTCTTATTTTTCTATCAGAGAGAATCTCCGAATTTTGTCCAAGATATGTTTGGTGAGTTAGAGTTTCTAAAATCTGCAGCCAATTAATTGTAATGAATTAAAATCGAGAAAGTATTAATACAATATTCTTTCTTTTCTCTTAAATATGAAAAATACGAGAAATACTAGAAAAAATGTCTTTCCGTCAATAATAGAAACCATTTTTTACCTGTATTACAGAGTTATTATCTTACAGATGCGACAGCTCTAGCAGTATCTTTGAAGTTAACCGGTCTTATTTTTACGACTTTACTTGTCTTGCGACCTGGGAGAAAGTGTCAAATTTAGAACGACAGTTGCGATAATACTATTAGTTTTCTATTGGCAACGAGAAAAAGGCCTCTTCCTCTTTTTCCTCTTACGGTTGCGACGCACTTAACAGCAAAAGTCAAGTCGATGTTATTTACACTGATTTCCGTAAAGCTTTTGACTAAATCGATCATCACATACTCTTATAGAAAGCTTCTGTCCTATTCGGCTTCTCTAACGACTTTGTTTCCTTCTTGAAATTCTACTTATTTAATCGTAGTCAATTTGTGCAAATAGAAAAATATAAATTTGCTAGGTTTATTCCAACGCCAGGTGTCCCTTAGGGTTCGAACATGGGGCCACTTCTCTTTTACATATTTATAAACGATCTTGTTTCCCAGTTGGACTGCCACAGACTGGTCTATGCTGGTGATTTAAAAATATTTCAACGCATTGATTCTGTTGCAGACTGTTTGTTCCTTCAGGCCAGTACTGATATGATCAGTCAATGGTGTGTGGCTAGTAAGCTGGATTTTAACATCTCTAAAAGTAAAGTTGTTTCTTACTCTCAGACAAGAAATCCTGTTCGGTTTAATTCCCATATAAATAGTTCTATCGTTAATAGATGCTATACTGTGACGGACCTGGATGTCGTCTTCGATGCGAGTTTCTCCTTTATTCTGCTGCGAAACTGCAAACCTTTTTCTAGCACAGCTACTTTCAAACTGCTGTATCATAGTTACGTAAAATCGAGGCTAGATTATGAATCAATTGGGGTCCCCCTACACAATTTTCATGGCCTTACAATAAAGGCCGTTTAAAGAACATTTCTAAAATATTTAATGTTTAGAGAGGACAATATTTATCCTTAGTGGGGTTTCAATTATGACCACATTCTCGCACGATTTAAGGAACTGCCATTGGCTGTACGTCGCAACTCCCAATACATATCATTTCTCTATAAGCTCTGAACGCGAGGATTGATTACCCATTTCTGTTAGAGCAATTATCATTTCACGTTCCCCGTGTTGGTGCCAGACATCCACCAGCTTTCTCCACCGCCCTTGCCAGGTCAAACATTTGATTCCAATGTCCCATCTACAAAATGTGCAACAATTTTAATCGTATATCTACACTATACGACATGCATTTTGACGGTCTACCAATTATTCTGAAACATCTGTGCGAGGTGTCTGGGTATCCTTTGTAGCTTGCTACTTAGCTATGTACATGGATGGTTTATGAGAATATTGTATACCTACAGCTTGTAAATCTCATATTCTAATAGATAGTGAATTGATTTTAAATGGGTTATTAGTTTTAGATTAACTGTAGCTTTAGTTAGTTTATGCACTTTTTTAGTTTATTTACTTTATCCTATTAACTTGTTTATCTATGTTTGAATTTCCTGTAAGGGGGCCCTTGGCCTGTTGGAAATAAATAGCTATTTATTTATTTATAAATAACTGTTACTACTTCCTTTTTTTTAATTCAATTAAGATAGGAAAATACTGATATTATTCTAATATAGCACACATATGTTTTGATTCTTCTTGTTGTTTATGGACTCTGAATGACTTGAAGGGACTATATATAGAATGTATTTGTAGAAAAAGTTAGCAAGAATATTAAGCATTATTTACAAAATATTTGTAATAAAATTTTATTAGATGATTTAGTTACATACACAGAATCCTAAGCAAGCATACATAGGAACAAGCTAACTGGGCGCTTCCCACAAAAACAGCTTACTAAGAAGACCTTCAAGAAAGCTATAAATATAAGTTAAATATTAATGTAATTCATTCTTGTGATCTCAATACTTGTAATAACATTCAATTGTCATTCTTGTAGTTGCTTTGATTGTATTTTTGAGAATAAAATAATTTTTAAAAACACAAGTTGGTGTTCCAAAAACATAATTGGCGCAGTCAGTAGGATAGCGCAGTGGTGAAATATCTAGATAGTGCAAGTGGTGAAATTTCGCATCCGGCGGAAACCACCACGGGAATCCAGTTCCTGCTGTCCAGAGATTCGCATAGGTCGAAGACCGCCACCTGAGTATCCACTCTTCAGAGTGCTATCCAAAAGAACCCTGGGAAGACAACCAGAACCACCCAAAAGGACACCACTTGTTATTTATGGACTCCGAATGACTTGAAGGGACTATATATAGAATGTATTTGTAGAAAAAGTTAGCAAGAACATTAAAGATTATTTACAAAATATTTGTAATAAAATTTTATTAGATAACTTTGTCAAAATATTTTGTATATGATAATATCACATAAAAAAATAGAAAACAACACTCCGTACACATTAAAGTTAGGTTCAATCTTATTGAAATACTTTTAGTGTGAATGTCATTCATTGCATCTGGTTAAGATGACATAATCTATGCCTGTGTAAAAAATGTAAATTGTTTTGTATTTTGCGAAATGTCTTGCAACAAAAAATGTCTTTATGTTATGAAGTTGGAACATCGGAGTGTAACAAATTTTTAATAAAGGCTCATTATTGTTCTCAACATATTTTGGAGCAAAAATTTTTCATAGCATTTTCAATGGGGTCGTAAATCGAACTTTCTCAAATTTCTGTTCAAGTTTTGATATTTTTTCGAAAAAATTACAGTTATGTGTGAAGTCATTATACTTCACTTTTAAATCTCAAAATGTTGCCGTTGTTTCTGTTTTAAAATATACTCTAAAAGTCTTTGAGAAGTAAAACTTCTGCTGTTAAAGAGGTCGTTTGTAGACGAAGAATTAAACAATTGCATTAAAACTCTGTCGTGAAATTTTGATAAATTATTGCATAGCGTATGGTTTTATTATTCCTTATATCTAAAATATTTTAATATCCCTTTCATCCCGCCACTGCACTGGTAAAATACAGCATTCAATACATTACTGGTTGGGGATGAACTGTAATTTTATCCAACTTAATTATTCAAATGCATTTATTATTAACGATTAAAGACAGAACTTTCAAGTTCTTTAATGTTTTTTTCGATATTCATATTAAATATGAAGTCTTAAGGAAAAGAAAAATCAACAACGTAAATGATAATGATGATGACTGTGATACAGGTCTTTAGGTATTTCTATAGATAAATGATTTAGGTACTTTGCTGTTGTAATTGTTTTTTGTTTTCTTTGATACTAATGCGATTTTCGATGCGTAATATTATTTTTCTACGACTGTTAAATAATATTTTTATAATTTATTTATTGTATAATTAATGGTAAGTTTTGACCCAAAACTTATAAAGATATCTTTGGGATTATTATAAACAAAACAATACTTTTGTAAGAAATTAAAATTTAACAAGTATATTAAATTATAGAATAAAAGAGTTTAGTTCTTGCGCATCTTCTATAATTACTCTAACATTTTGTATATTAAAATTCAAATTCTAAAATATCTAGACTAGTATGATTGATTTATTTCAAATGAAAAGGTTTCGAACAAAAAATCTTTGACAGAAAAACAGAATGACCGATAGAAGAAAAGACACCGACTAAACTCTACGATACTAACTTGTAACCAGGAGCGGATCGAGCCTCTCTCTCTTTGGGGGGGGGGGGGTGATATCACAAAAGTACAGTATGACAAACAACAGTTGGCGACGAAGTGGGGGGGGGGGAGACAGCAACAAAATTCCCATTGCTAGTGTAAAAGGCAGGATCGGGTTTATTTTTCTGAATTGAAGCTCTTAGAGAGGGGGGCGATTACAAAAAAAAACAAGTTGCCAATAGGGGGAGGATGCGAGCAGTATACACAGATTCCTAGTATAAGAGCCAGAATCTGGTCTATTTTCTTAAACTCAATGCTCTTGGGAAGGGGGGGGGCTATCGCAAGAAAAATAAATTGTCAACGAGAGGGAGTGCCAGCAGCATACACATTCCTAATATAAAAGGCAGAATCGGTTTTATTTTCCTAAACTCAAAGCTCTTGGGAAGGGGAGGGACGATCGCAAGCTCTATTCAAGAACTAGAGAGAGTAATAAAACTGTTACCGAAACCTCCAACGTACCTGCTCCAGTGCCGCAGGTAACTGAGGACTGCCATAAATCTAATTATATTGAATTATATTTAAATATTATAAGGTTTTATAAATTTACCGCAATAACAAAATTTCTGATAGTTCAATTTAATTTCTGTCAGTGAGCAAAGTACACCTTACAGTGTGTCCTTAGTGGTTTATCTTGTTTGTGCCTGTTTTTATATATTATTTGAGATTAGTGAGATACCAAAAAGATATGGCTTCCACCTCTATATTTATTCCAAAATCGTTAAACTAGGGCATTTTTTCCTCAAAGGAAAACTTATTACGATGAATGTTTATGATGCCTTAAGATATCAATATCTAGATAATAATGTTAAAAGCTCTGTTGAGATGTGCTCCAATATGACAGGAGTTGGAAAATCTACTGTGTACTAGAACGAATGATGAGAATGATGATGATGACAAGAATGATGATGATGATGACGAGAGTAATAATGATTATGACGATGAGAGTGTTAATGATTATGATAATTGTAATAATAATGGCCGTCGAACATCGGAGACAATTCAGCACAAAACTGGAGGATGCTAAGTGTTTGCCGCAACCGAGTATAAGGAAAGACACGACTCAGGCGCTAAGATACTCTACCAAGAGTTAGCAGAAAAGTTAAACTTATTACAGGTAGAAAAAGTGCCTTATTACAAGTACAATCCGGAGCCTATTCTTGAGAACAACCAGTTCAAGTTATATTGGGACCAAACGGTTCTGACGGATCAGACAGTAGCTCATAATAGACCAGACATTATACTAATAGATAAAATTTCTAGGCGAACTACACTGATCAACATTGCTGTACCTAACAACAACAACCTAAGGCCAAAATACAACGAGAAGATCGCCAAATATAGAGATCTGGAGGTCCAAATCCGAAGACAATGGGCAATGAACAGCGTCCAAACAATTCCGATAATACTGTCAACAACTGGAGTGATCCAAAGAACCTCCTGCAGAACATCAAGGGACTGGGCCTTAGTGAGCATCTGTATAAACCTATGCAGAAAACAGTTCTCCTTGCAACCGCGAGAACCATCCGAAAGTTCGTAGGAAATACAGCAGACAACGTCACCTAGGACCCGATAACATGGAAAGGGTTCCCACAGAGCTTCATACTTTTGGTGTCTTTGTATGCCTGGTATGAGTGAATAATCCCTCGAGGGAGTGCGAAGCCGTTTGGCTTGTATATCAATAATAATTAAACCGATAAGTGTTTCGAAAATGAGTGTCAGTCGATGTCTAAGAAATATTTTGTATAGATTTAAGCAAAAAATATGCATGTTAGCAAAAAATTTTGTATGTGAAAAATGTTCGTCCAATAAAACAAACAAAAAAGTTAACATGTGTTTTTTTATAACCAATAATTTATAATATTAATATATTATAAATATTAATCACACACTAAAAATCAATCTGATTTTTAATATTCCTAATTAGTAGTAAACTGTTGACTACTGTAACAATTTTTTCCGCAGTTTGAAAAGCTTGTGCGTCCGGTAGAATTGTAAAAATATATAAAAGTGTAACAATTTGTTTATGGATATTTTTAGCAATAACTTCATTACAAAAACATTTCATCCAAATTTTTCCGGCGAAATGAATTTGAAGCGTGTGAGTCACGTTTTTTTCCACGCGCCGCAGGCTGAAAGAATGCCCCCCCCCCCCCTCTACTGCTCACTTTATGACTCTCAGAGTACGTGTAAATTTAAACTACTGCATCATTAACAATTTTGAAATAATTAAGTTGAAAACTGCTACATACAATAGTTTAACCATTTCCCTACGAGTTCCTACTTAAATATTCCCTTAATGTCAACTGGAAACGCGGCAGCGATTTTTTGAAAAAAAAAAACTCTATCTCAGTTTCTAGTGATCATATAGAATTTATTTTTTCTTTGAAAATGTGCGCCAAGATCTCATCTATCATGTCCACTTATCAGCATTTCCATATCAATAATTGTTGAAGAGTTATTCTATTTGTTTATAACGAAAAAACCAACCACAATTTTGTTTATCTGTTTTGACAACTTAGAATCAACAATTCATTTAGTTCTTTTTTGTTATTGTTAGTATAAGTTTCGAACTTTCATTGGCGTGCCCGCAGACCTTTGTACAAATTGTAGATCGCTGAGATAAACAATCAAAAAAAAGGAAGTTATAATTAAATTCCCTGTGCAAAAAAATATTGAATATTTTTACTTGAAATTTTGCACACTTAGGGTATGCAACAAGAGGCTTTCGGTGCAATATAAAGTTATTAAAATATATTTTTCTATTGTTTATTAACAATCGAAAATACAGCCATTTTAACAGGTTTTTTTACAATAACTAACGAACAAATTATCCGATTTATATGGGCTTTAGCTCATATTGTAGGTATTTTCAATATGCAAAATTTTTGTTTGAAACTTTCTCCTGCCCACTCTTTCTAAAATAATTGATAAACTGGTTAAAGGAAGAATAACAAATTTTCTTAACCAACATAACATTCTGTCTGAATGTCAGTTTGGTCTTCAGACTTCCAAGAACACTACGCACGCAGTTTTTTCTTTTTTAGAGAAACTCTACATCAGTTTGAATGAGGGCGATGTCGCGGCTGCGGTCTTTTGTGACTTCTCAAAGGCGTTCGATTGTGTGAATCACGAAGTACTTTTGAGTAAGCTCGAATTGTATGGTATTAGAGGAGTGGCATTAAATTGGTTTGCTTCCTATCTTTCGAATAGGCAGCAAATGGTTAAGTACGATGGAGAATTTTCCAGTGTCTCTTCTCTGAGTTGTGGTGTCCCACAAGGTTCTGTTGTTGGGCCCCTGCTCTTTCTTTTATATATAAATGACCTGACCAAAATTGATATCCGAGGAACATTTACATTATTTGCAGATGACGCAAAAATTTTATGGCGTGGAAAGAATGGCTGGGATTTGAAACATATTATAGAGTGTGACTTGATTAGAGTGAATGAATGGTGTGCTGCAAATTGTTTAAGTTTTAATTTTACTAAAACCAACGTGTTAAATTTCAAATTTATTTGTGATAGTTTAACTTTGAATAATCATTTTATAGGGAATAAGCTAGTGACTAGATTTTTAGGTATACTTATTGACGATAAGTTGAAATTTACTGACCACATAATGGCATTAAATAAGAAGTTGGCTGCCGGGTGGCATGCGGTACGAACAGTGTCAAAAGAATTAGATTGAAATGTGGCTAGAACAGTGTATTTTTCGTTGATTGAATCTCATTTGAGATACGGAATTGCATTTTGGGGATTCTGTAGTCGGCAGTTATTAAATTCGATTCTTGTTTTACAAAAGCGAGCAGTACGTTATTTATTTAATGTAAAAATGAAGGAGCATTATAGACCTTTATTTATTCAAAGCAAAATATTAACAGTGATAGGCATTTTCATTTTAGAAATAGTGGGACTGATTCATAAAAAATATAAAAATTATTTAACTCCAAACCGATATAATACACGTAACAATGGCCTGCCATTGCCCATTCCCAGAACTACTCTCACTAAACAGTCTCTTATTTTTGAGGGAATTAAAATATATAACAAAATTCTCTAAAGTATAGAAATATTATGGACGATAAATTGCTTAGGAAAAAACTTAAGGGCTTTCTTGTGACACGACCGTATTATTCACTGGAAGAATATTTTGCTGACCATTTTTAACAAGATGTGTTTGTGCTTTCAAAATGGGTGTAATGGTGTAATTTTATGGCTATTTTTGTCTTGTTTTACTTTATTTTATTTGACTGTAAACTTTTAAATTAATTTAGTAGACATTTATTTTATTTTATTTTATTTTAGGTACCTGTTTTGCTAATTATGGACTTTTATTTATTTACACTGTTTATTTTGATTATTGACTTTAATCACATGTTTATTGTTATCATTGATCTAAGATTTTTTTTAGTTTTTTATTGTCACAATTTCTTGTGTTGCATATGTTTTTGTTTATATTTATTTTAAACTTTTTGTTCTGCATAGTGCTTTGTTAACAAGATTCATTTCTTTACAACAATAAAGCTTATTATTATTATTATTATGATTTACAAGCCAGACGGCTTCGCACTCCCTCCAGGGATTATTCACTCATACCAGGCACACAAAGGTACCAGAAGTATGAAGCTCTGTGGGAACCCTTTCCATGTTATCGGGTCCTAGGTGACGTGGTCTGCTGTATTTCCCATGAACTTTCGGACTGTTCGCGCGGTTGCTAGGAGAGTTGCTTTCTGCATCGGTTTATACAGATGCTCACTAAGACCCAGTCCCTTGATGTTCTGCAGGAGGTTCTTCGGTATCACTCCAGTTGTTGAGAGTATTATGGGAATCGTTTGGACGCTGTTCATTGCCCATTGTCTTCGGATTTGCACCTCCAGATCTCTGTATTTGGCGATCTTCTCGTTGTATTTTGGTCTTAGGTTGTTGTTGTTAGGTACAGCGATGTCGATTAGTGTAGTTCGCCTAGAAATTTTATCTATTAGTATAATATCTGGTCTATTATGAGCAACTGTTTGATCCGTCAGAACCGTTCGGTCCCAATATAACTTGAACTGGTTGTTTTCAAGAATAGGCTCCGGATTGTACTTGTAATAAGGCACTTTTCCTACCTGTAATAAGTTTAACTTTTCTGCTAACTCTTGGTGGAGTATCTTAGCGGCTGAGTCGTGTCTTTCCTTATATTCGGTTGCGGCAAATGCTTGGCATCCTCCAGTTATGTGCTGGACTGTCTCCGATGTTCGACAGCCATATCTGCACTGGTCCTTCTCTATTGAAGGATCTCTAATGATGAACTTCCGATAGTTCTTCGTCGGAATAACCTGGTCTTGGATAGCTAACAAGAAGCCCTCCGTTTCTGGAAACATCTGTCCTGAAATCAACCAGTAGTTCGACGCTGAGTTGTCGACATTGTCCTAATTGACCTCATTTGGATGCCGTCCATGAAGTGGCTTCCGTAGCCAGGTTTGTAACTTCTCTTGGTCTGTTTGGTGGTGAGAAGTAATATCTTGTTCCCTCAACTGTAGCGGTGTTGAATCGTCTGCCTCGCATATTGCTCGATGTAGTGTGGAAGAGTCCGCCAACCTGTGGAAATATGAACGTAAGTTTATTATTTGTTGGTCGAGCTGCTTACCAATATCCACCAATCCTCTTCCTCCTTGGTGTCTTGGAAGCATTGTACGTTCAATAGCACTCCGAGGATGATGTTTTTGTGCTTTTGTAAGGAGTGTCCTTATTTTTCTTTGCAGGTTTTGGATGTCCGTCCTGCTCCACTTTACAATTCCAAAAGAGTAGCTCAGCGCAGAGCAAGCATACGTGTTGAGCGCCTTAAACAAATTTCTACTATTTAAATTAGTTCTTAATACCCGCCTTACCCTCCTGACAAATTCGGCTGTCAATTCGGCCTTCATAGTGCCATGATCAATTCTTTTAGCCTGTTTCATACCTAGATATTTGTATGTTTGGTCTGCTTCCATTGCAGCGATAGTTTCACCGTTCTGCATTTCAAAAGCCCCCGGTTGTATCTTCCCTTTAACGATGTTCAAAATACGGCACTTGTCAAGTCCAAATTGCATTCCGATATCCCCGGAGAACTCCTCTACAATTTTAAGCATTTGTTCCAGCTGGTTTCTGGTAGCAGCCATCAGTTTAAGATCATCCATGTATAGAAGATGATTCACTCTGACTATCTCTTCGTTGTTGTTTCTAACACTAAAGCCGTGTCTGGTGGAGTTCAAACGGCGTGATAATGGGTTCATTGCAAGGCAGAACCACAATGGGCTAAGTGAATCGCCTTGAAATATTCCTCTTCGTATCGGAATGGTGTTAGTTTCGATGGTGTCACTGGATGGCACTTGCAATTGGATCCTAGTTCTCCAGGTTGACATGATGCGTTCTAAAAAGGAAACAAAATTATTGTCGACCCTGTACATTCTTAATATAGTTTTGAGCCACTCATGTGGTACTGAGTCGAAGGCCTTCTTATAATCCACGTAGGCAGCAAAGAGGTTTCTTCGGTTGGTACAGGCTTGGTTACATATGACAGAGTCAACAACCAATTGTTCCTTGCATCCCATTGCTCCCCTCGTGCATCCTTTCTGTTGAGTTGCAATGATGTTATTTTGCTCACAATGTGCATAGATGCGTTGGGTCAAGCAGGAGGTGATCACCTTATACAGTGTGGGTAGGCAGGTGATTGGCCTATACTTAGCTGGGTCCTGTGTGTTGTGTTGGTCCTTTGGTAGGAGGTACGTAATACCTTCGGTCAAGAACAATGGCATTTTTGCTGGGTTAAGAAAAACATCATTAATAAGATTAGCCAGCTGACGGTGCATACACCAGAACTTTTTGAGCCAGTAGTTCTGGATCCCGTCGAGACCTGGAGCTTTCCAG
Source organism: Diaprepes abbreviatus (assembly GCA_034092305.1). Classification (NCBI taxonomy): domain Eukaryota; kingdom Metazoa; phylum Arthropoda; class Insecta; order Coleoptera; family Curculionidae; genus Diaprepes; species Diaprepes abbreviatus. The sequence continues at coordinate 15,785,008 of JASJET010000054.1, forward strand.
TTATGGGATTCCTTGATTATTCTTGAAATTTCCTCGGTGGTAAATGGCTCAAACTGCATCTGGCTGTATTCTTGGCAGATTTGGTGTTCTTCATTGATCCAGCCAGCTGCGATGTTACAATCGGCTGGTGTGGAAAGTTGGTTTCCCCAGAACTCTTCTACCTGCTCTCTATTGGGATATCTATTATCTGCTATATTAGGTGGAGAGTTTAGCTTACGGTAGAAAGTCCTTTCTGATCGTTGGAAGAGCGCATTGTCTCGTTTTCGATTATTGCTGGTCTTGTACCTCTTTAGCCGTCCTGCAATAACAGAGAGCTTCTGTTTCAGCGAGTCAAGGCATTGCTGAGCAGTGACATTCGCTGGATCTTGTTGCGAATGATATCGGACACGACTCATGATTTCTTCAACTCGCCTTTGCAGTCGACTAGTTCTTGTGCCCCTGATGTACTCCGTCAGCTGTCCTATATCTATTCGAAGACTTTCTATTTTCTTGTTTAGTCGTCTTTCCCATGGTGGTATGTTGGGTTCTGTCCTTGCTGATCGACGCTCTGTTGTAACTTTAATTTCTAGAGCTCTAGCTATAGCAGTCGCGGCACAGTAGATGGTCATATGTAAGGACTCCAGAGTGTAGGCATCTGAAACATAAGCTGGTAAAATCCGATTGTTCATGATGTCTAACATGGCACCCAGTTTTTTGGATGAATTAATTTTTGGCAATGCCTGTCTTCTTAACGGATTGCTTCCATCATACTCCAACACCGCAGCACTCATTTCCGTTGACAATTTCGGATAAAAGAGTTCAGTGTTGTCCTGTTGGGCTTCGTCATTTAGCTGTTCCTGTTGTTCTTGGACCTCAGGTTCCGGTTGTGGCTCAGGTTCAGCAATCGGATTGTTGTTATTGTCAGTGCCTCTGGTCTCACGTTCAATTTCCTCTTTGATGATATTAAGCCGAGCTTCAGGAATTAGGCTGTTTCGGAGAATAACTCAATATTGGTCAGCTATTCTCTGCTGGGACACTTGCATGTGTGGGTACTCCCTGCAAAATTCGGCATGTAGTTGTTGTCTGTAGCCGATCATTTCTCGTCCCAGTTGAGTCACCCTATAAAAAATGCGCATTATTGTCTCGTTCATGGACACAGTCCATTTCATGCGCTGTCTTGGTCGTCCCGCTTGAGTAAGAGCTTGTTGGGGTTCCCGCACAGCATCTTCGGCGGGTAGAGCTCTTGGAGTTATCTGACCCTCATGTTGATGTAGTTGTTGTTGCCCGTCCACAGCGATGTCAGCTCTCATGTCGTTGTCTGGTTGTTCTTGAATCTCTGGGTCTGGCTGTGGCGCAGGTTCTGCGGTTTGTTCATTGTTATCATCGGTACTTCTTCTCTCTCGTTCTATTTCCGCTTTGATGATGTTAAGTCGCGCTTCTGAGATTAGTTGATTTCGGAGAATAGCTCTGTATTGATCTGCTATTCTCTGTTGTGACACTTGTAGGTGTGGATATTTCCTACAAAATTCGGCATGAAGCTGTTGTCTATAGCCGATCGTTTCTCGTCCTAGTTCAGTCACCCAATAAAAAATGCGCATTACTGTTTCATTCATGGATGTTGTCCATTTCATGCGCTGTCTCGGAAGTCCCGCCTGAGTGAGCGCTGGCTGAGGTTCCTGCGCAGCACCTTCGGAGGGTGGAGGTCTCGTTGTTGTTTGGCTCCCATGCTGTTGTTGGGCTGTAGCTTCTTGTGCGACAGGGGTTCGCCTCCTTAACACTCTGCCACTTGAAGTTTGTGATGTCGAAATGTTGCTCCCCCCAGAATCCATGGAGCAGACCGCTTCTGCGGTGTGGGATTGTGGACCATGGGTCCTACCCACCTGGGGTACATTATGTTTTGCAGTCGACATTTCATTATTTAAAAGTTCTCCCCATTTAATCGCCTCCTACGATTGGTTGAGGGAAACCCTGGATCTATTCGTTGCCGGGTCCAGTCGGAAAGCTGAAAGAAAGTGGCTCCTAAGGAATTATGTAGGAATTGAGTGTAAGTGGGTCAGGGCAGAGGAAGGTTTAAAAGGTAAAGAAAGGAAATGGTTAAAGGTCATCGGATAACTGGCGTTGCTGGCTGTACTGTCTACGCATTACAGTAGCGACAAGTATACTGCTGGGTGCAGCACACTGCCGGCCAGACAGGCTTATTATTATTATTTTGATTTACAAGCCAGACGGCTTCGCACTCCCTCCAGGGAATATTCACTCATACCAGGTACACAAAGGTACCAGAAGTATGAAGCTCTGTGGGAACCCTTTCCATGTTATCGGGTCCTAGGTGACGTGGTCTGCTGTATTTCCCATGAACTTTCGGACGGTTCGCGCGGTTGCTAGGAGAGTTGCTTTCTGCATAGGTTTATACAGATGCTCACTAAGACTCAGTCCCTTGATGTTCTGCAGGAGGTTCTTTGATATCACTCCAGTTGTTGAGAGTATTATGGGAATCGTTTGGACGCTGTTCATTGCCCATTGTCTTCGGATTTGCACCTCCAGATCTCTGTATTTGGCGATCTTCTCGTTGTATTTTGGTCTTAGGTTGTTGTTGTTAGGTACAGCGATGTCGATTAGTGTAGTTCGCCTAGAAATTTTATCTATTAGTATAATATCTGGTCTATTATGAGCAACTGTTTGATCCGTCAGAACCGTTCGGTCCCAATATAACTTGAACTGGTTGTTCTCAAGAATAGGCTCTGGATTGTATTTGTAATAAGGCACTTTTCCTACCTGTAATAAGTTCAATTTTTCTGCTAACTCTTGGTGGAGTATCTTAGCGGCTGAGTCGTGTCTTTCCTTATACTCGGTTGCGGCAAACGCTTGGCATCCTCCAGTTATGTGCTGGACTGTCTCCGATGTTCGACAGCCATATCTGCACTGGTCATTCTCTATTGAGGGATCTCTAATGATGAACTTCCGATAGTTCTTCGTCGGAATAACCTGGTCTTGGATAGCCAACAAGAAGCCCTCCGTTTCCGGAAACATCTGTCCTGAAATCAACCAGTAGTTCGACGCTGAGTTGTCGACATTGTCCTGATTGACCTCATTTGGATGCCGTCCATGAAGTGGCTTCCGTAGCCAGGTTTGTAACTTCTCTTGGTCTGTTTGGTGGTGAGAAGTAATATCTTGTTCCCTCAACTGTAGCGGCGTTGAATCGTCTGCCTCGCATATTGCTCGATGTAGTGTGGAAGAGTCCGCTAACCTGTGGAAATATGAACGTAAGTTTATTATTTGTTGATCGAGCTGTTTACCAATATCCACCAATCCTCTTCCTCCTTGATGTCTTGGAAGCATTGTACGTTCAATGGCACTCCGAGGATGATGTTTTTGTGCTTTTGTTAGGAGTGTCCTTATTTTTCTTTGCAGGTTTTGGATGTCCGTCCTGCTCCATTTTACAATTCCAAAGGAGTAGCTCAGCGCTGAGCAAGCATACGTGTTGAGCGCCTTAAACAAATTTCTACTATTTAAATTAGTTCGTAGTACCCGCCTTACCCTCCTAACAAATTCGGTTGTCAATTCAGCTTTCATAGTGCCATGGTCAATTCTTTTAGCCTGTTTCATACCTAGATATTTGTATGTTTGGTCTGCCTCCATTGCAGCTATAGTTTCACCGTTCTGCATTTCAAAAGCCCCCGGTTGTATCTTCCCTTTAACGATGTTCAAAATACGGCACTTGTCAAGTCCAAATTGCATTCCGATATCCCCGGAGAACTCCTCTACAATTTTAAGCATTTGTTCCAGCTGGTTTCTGGTAGCAGCCATCAGTTTAAGATCATCCATGTATAGAAGATGATTCACTCTGACTACCTCTTCGTTGTTATTTCTAACACTAAAGCCGTATCTGGTGGAGTTCAAACGGCGTGATAGTGGGTTCATTGCAAGGCAGAACCACAATGGGCTAAGTGAATCGCCTTGAAATATTCCTCTTCGTATCGGAATAGTGTTAGTTTCGATGGTGTCGCTGGATGGCACTTGCAATTGGATCCTAGTTCTCCAGGTTGACATGATGCGTTCTAAAAAGGAAACAAAATTATTATCGACCCTGTACATTCTCAATATAGTTTTGAGCCACTCATGTGGCACCGAGTCGAAGGCCTTCTTATAATCCACGTAGGCAGCAAAGAGGTTTCTTCGGTTGGTACAGGCTTGGTTACATATGACAGAGTCAACAACCAATTGTTCCTTGCATCCCATTGCTCCCCTCGTGCATCCTTTCTGTTGAGTTGCAATGATGTTATTTTGCTCACAGTATGCATAGATGCGTTGGGTCAAGCAGGAGGTGATCACCTTATACAGTGTGGGTAGGCAGGTGATCGGCCTATACTTAGCTGGGTCATGTGTGTTATGTTGGTCTTTTGGTAGGAGGTACGTAATACCTTCGGTCAAGAACAATGGCATTTTTGCTGGGTTAAGAAAAACATCATTAATAAGATCAGCCAGCTGATGGTGCATACACCATAACTTTTTGAGCCAGTAGTTCTGGATCCCGTCGAGACCTGGAGCTTTCCAGTTATGGGATTCCTTGATTATTCTTGAAATTTCTTCGGTGGTTAATGGCTCAAACTGCATCTGGCTGTAATCTTGGCAGATTTGGTGTTCTTCATTGATCCAGCCAGCTGCGATGTTACAATCGGCTGGTGTGGAAAGTTGGTTTCCCCAAAACTCTTCTACCTGCTCTCTATTGGGATATCTATTATCTGCTATATTAAGTGGAGAGTTTAGCTTACGGTAGAAAGTCTTTTCTGATCGTTGGAAGAGCGCATTGTCTCGTTTTCGGTTATTGCTGGTCTTGTACCTCTTTAGCCGTCCTGCAATAACAGAGAGCTTCTGTTTCAGCGAATCAAGGCATTGCTGAGCAGTAACATTCGCTGGATCTTGTTGCGAATGATATCGGACACGATTCATGATTTCTTCAACTCGCCTTTGCAGTTGAATAGTCCTTGTGCCCCTGATGTACTCCGTCAGCTGTCCTATATCTTTTCGAAGATTTTCAATTTTCTTATTTAGACGTCTTTCCCATGGTGATGTGTTGGGTTCTGTTCTTGCTGGTCGACGCTCTGTTGTAACTTTAATTTCAAGAGCTCTAGCTATAGCAGTCGCGGCACAGTAGATGGTCATATGTAAGGACTCCAGAGTGTAGGCATCTGAAACATAAGCTGGTAAAATCCGATTGTTCATGATGTCTAACATGGCACCCAGTTTTTTGGATGAATTAATTTTTGGCAGTGCCGGTCTTCTTAACGGATTGCTTCCATCATACTCCAACACCGCAGCACTCATTTCCGTTGACAGTTTTTGATAAAAGAGTTCAGTGTTGTCCTGTTGAGTTTCGTCATTCAGCTGTTCCTGTTGTTCTTGGACCTCAGGTTCCGGTTGTGGCTCAGGTTCAGCAATCGGATTGTTGTTATTGTCAATGCCTCTGATCTCACGTTCAATTTCCTCTTTGATGCTATTAAGCCGAGCTTCAGAAATTAGGCTGTTTCGGAGAATAACTCTATACTGGTCAGCTATTCTCTGCTGGGACACTTGCATGTGTGGGTACTCTCTGCAAAATTCGGCATGTAGTTGTTGTCTGTAGCCGATCATCTCTTGTCCTAGTTGAGTCACCCTATAAAATATGCGCATTATTGTCTCGTTCATGGACACAGTCCATTTCATGCGCTGTCTTGGTCGTCCCGCTTGAGTAAGAGTTGGTTGGGGTTCCCGCACAGCATCTTCGGCGGGTAGAGCTCTTGGAGTTATCTGATCCTCGTGTTGATGTAGTTGTTGTTGCCTGTCCACAGTTATGTCAACTCTCATGCTGTTGTTTGGTTGTTCTTGAGTCTCTGGGTCTGGCTGTGGCGCAGGTTCTGCGGTTTGTTCATTGTTATCATCGGTGCTTTTTATCTCTCGTTCTATTTCCGCTTTGATGATGTTAAGTCGCGCTTCTGAGATTAGTTTGTTTCGGAGAATAGAATATTATTATTTATGATTTACAAGCCAGACGGCTTCGCACTCCCTCCAGGGAACATTCACTCATACCAGGTACCCAAAGATACCAAAAGTATGAAGCTCTGTGGGAACCCTTTCCATGTTATCGGGTCCTAGGTGACGTGGTCTGCTGTATTTCCCATGAACTTTCGGACGGTTCGCGCGGTTGCTAGGAGAGTTGATTTCTGCATCGGTTTATACAGGTGCTCACTAAGACCCAGTCCCTTGATGTTCTGCAGGAGGTTCTTTGGTATCACTCCAGTTGTTGACAGTATTATGGGAATCGTTTGGACGCTGTTCATTGCCCATTGTCTTCGGATTTGCACCTCCAGATCTCTGTATTTGGCGATCTTCTCGTTGTATTTTGGTCTTAGGTTGTTGTTGTTAGGTACAGCGATATCGATTAGTGTAGTTCGCCTAGAAATTTTATCTATTAGTATAATATCTGGTATATTATGAGCAACTGTTTGATCCGTCAGAACCGTTCGGTCCCAATATAACTTGAACTGGTTGTTCTCAAGAATAGGCTCTGGATTGTATTTGTAATAAGGCACTTTTCCCACCTGTAATAGGTTGAACTTTTCTGCTAACTCTTGATGGAGTATCTTAGCGGCTGAGTCGTGTCTTTCCTTATACTCGGTTGCGGCAAACGCTTGGCATCCTCCAGTTATATGCTGAATTGTCTCCGATGTTCGACAGCCATATCTGCACTGGTCATTCTCTATTGAGGGATCTCTAATGATGAACTTCCGATAGTTCTTCGTCGGAATAACCTGGTCTTGAATAGCTAACAAGAAGCCCTCCGTTTCCGGAAACATCTGTCCTGAAATCAACCAGTAGTTCGACGCCGAGTTGTCGACATTGTCCTGATTGACCTCATTTGGATGCCGTCCATGAAGGGGCTTCTGAAGCCAGGTTTGTAACTTCTCTTGGTCTGTTTGGTGGTGAGAAGTAATATCTTGTTCTCTCAACTGTAGCGGCGTTGAAACGTCTGCCTCGCATATTGCTCGATGTAGTGTGGAAGAGTCCGCTAACCTGTGGAAATATGAACGTAAGTTTATTATTTGTTGGTCGAGCTGCTTACCAATATCCACCAATCCCCTTCCTCCTTGATGTCTTGGAAGCATTGTACGTTCAGTAGCACTCCGAGGGTGATGTTTTTGTGCTTTTGTTAGTAGTGTCCTTATTTTTCTTTGCAGGTTTTGGATGTCCGTCCTGCTCCACTTTACAATTCCAAAAGAGTAGCTCAGCGCAGAGCAAGCATACGTGTTGAGCGCCTTAAACAAATTTCTGCTATTTAAATTAGTTCGTAATACCCGCCTTACCCTCCTGACAAATTCGGCTGTCAATTCGGCCTTCATAGTGCCATGGTCAATTCTTTTAGCCTGTTTCATACCTAGATATTTGTATGTTTGGTCTGCTTCCATTGCAGCTATAGTTTCACCGTTCTGCATTTCAAAAGCCCCCGGTTGCATCTTCCCTTTAACGATGTTCAAAATACGGCACTTGTCAAATCCAAATTGCATTCCGATATCCCCGGAGAACTCCTCTACAATTTTAAGCATTTGTTCCAGCTGGTTTCTGGTAGCAGCCATCAGTTTAAGATCATCCATGTATAGAAGATGATTCACTTTGACTACCTCTTCGTTGTTATTTCTAACACTAAAGCCGTATCTGGTTGAGTTCAAACGGCGTGATAGTGGGTTCATAGCAAGGCAAAACCACAATGGGCTAAGTGAATCGCCCTGAAATATTCCCTTTCGTATCGGAATAGTGTTAGTTTCGATGGTGTCGCTGGATGGCACTTGCAATTGTATCCTAGTTCTCCAGGTTGACATGATGCGTTCTAAAAAGGAAACAAAATTATTATCGACCTTATACATTCTCAATGTGGTTTTAAGCCACTCATGTGGCACTGAATCGAAGGCCTTCTTATAATCCACGTAGGCAGCAAAGAGGTTTCTTCGGTTCGCACAGGCTTGGTTACATATGACAGAGTCAACAATCAATTGCTCCTTGCATCCCATAGCTCCCCTCGTGCATCCCTTCTGTTGAGTTGCAATGATGTTATTTTGCTCACAATGTGCATAAATGCGTTGGGTCAAACAGGAGGTGATCACCTTATACAGTGTGGGTAGGCAGGTGATCGGCCTATACTTAGCTGGGTCATGTGTGTTATGTTGGTCCTTTGGTAGGAGGTACGTAATACCTTCGGTCAAGAACAATGGCATTTTTGCTGGGTTAAGGAAAACATCATTAATAAGATTAGCCAGCTGATGGTGAACACACCAGAACTTTTTGAGCCAGTAGTTCTGGATCCCGTCGAGACCTGGAGTTTTCCAGTTATGGGATTCCTTGATTATTCTTGAAATTTCCTCGGTGGTAAATGGCTCAAACTGCATCTGGATGTAATCTTGGCAGATTTGATGTTCTTCATTGATCCAGTCAGCCGCGATGTTACAATCGGCTGGTGTGGAAAGTTGGTTTCCCCAGAACTCTTCTACCTGCTCTCTATTGGGATATCTATTATCTGCTATATTAGGTGGAGAGTTTAACTTACGGTAGAAAGTCTTTTCTGATCGTTGGAAGAGCGCATTTTCTCGTTTCCGGTTATTGCTGGTCTTGTACCTCTTTAGCCGTCCTGCAATAACAGAGAGCTTCTGTTTCAGCGTATCAAGGCATTGCTGAGCAGTAACATTCGCTGGATCTTGTTGCGAATGATATCGGACACGATTCATGATTTCTTCAACTCGCCTTTGCAGTCGAGTAGTTCTTGTGCCCCTGATGTACTCCGTCAGCTGTCCTATATCTATTCGAAGATTTTCAATTTTCTTATTTAGACGTCTTTCCCATGGAGGTGTGTTGGGTTCTGTTCTTGCTGGTCGGCGCTCTGTTGTAACTTTAATTTCTAGAGCTCTAGCTATAGCAGTCGCGGCACAGTAGATGGTCATATGTAAGGACTCCAGAGTGTAGGCATCTGAAACATAAGCCGGTAAAATCCGACTATTCATGATGTCTAACATGGCACCCAGTTTTTTGGATGAATTAATTTTTGGCAGTGCCGGTCTTCTTAACGGATTGCTTCCATCATATTCCAACACCGCAGCACTCATTTCCGTTGACAGTTTTTGATAAAAGAGTTCAGTGTTGTCCTGTTGAGTTTGGTCATTCAGCTGTTCCTGTTGTTCTTGGACCTCCGGTTCCGGTTGTGGCTCAGGTTCAGCAATCGTATTGTTGTCATTGTCAGTGCCTCTGATCTCATGTTCAATTTCCTCTTTGATGCTATTAAGCCGAGCTTCAGGAATTAGGCTGTTTCGGAGAATAACTCTATACTGGTCAGCTATTCTCTGCTGGGACACTTGCATGTGTGGGTACTCTCTGCAAAATTCGGCATGTAGTTGTTGTCTGTAGCCGATCATCTCTCGTCCTAGTTGAGTCACTCTATAAAAAATGCGCATTATTGTCTCGTTCATGGACACAGTCCATTTCATGCGCTGTCTTGGTCGTCCCGCTTGAGTAAGAGTTGGTTGGGGTTCCCGCACAGCATCTTCGGCGGGTAGAGCTCTTGGAGTTATCTCGCCCTCGTGTTGATGTAGTTGTTGTGGTTGTTGCCTATCCACAGCGATATCAACTCTCATGCCGTTGTTTGGTTGTTCTTGAGTCTCTGGGTCTCGCTGTGGCGCAGGTTCTGCGGTTTGTTCATTGTTATCGATGCTTCTTATCTCTCGTTCTATTTCCGCTTTGATGATGTTAAGTTGCGCTTCTGAAATAAGTTTATTTCGGAGAATAGCTCTGTATTGGTCTGCTATTCTCTGTTGTGACACTTGTAGGTGTGGATATTCCCTACAAAATTCGGCATGAAGCTGTTGTCTATAGCCGATTGTTTCTCGTCCTAGTTCAGTCACCCTATAAAAAATGCGCATTACTGTTTCGTTCATGGATGTTGTCCATTTCATGCGCTGTCTCGGAAGTCCCGCCTGAGTGAGCGCTGGCTGAGGTTCCTGCGCAGCACCTTCGGAGGGTGGAGCTCTCGTTGTTTGGCTCTCATGTTGTTGTTGGGCTGTAGCTTCTTGTGCGACAGGAGTTCGCCTCCTCAACACCCTGCCACTTGAAGTTTGCGATGTCGAAATGTTGCTCCCCCCAGAATCCGTGGAGCAGACCGCTTCTGCGGTGTGGGATTGTGGACCATGGGTCCTACCCACCTGGGGTACATTATGTTTTGCAGTCGACATTTCATTATTCAAAATTTAAAAGTTCTCCCCATTTAATCGCCTCCTACGATTGGTTGAGGGAAACCCTGGATCTATTCGCTGCCGGGTCCAGTCGGAAAGCTGAAAGAAAGTGGCTCCTAAGGAATTATGTAGGAATTGAGTATAAGTGGATCAGGGCAGAAGGATGTTTAAAAGGTAAAGAAAGGATATGGTTAAAGGTCAGCGGATAGCTGGCGTTGCTGGCTGTACTGTCTACGCATTACAGTAGCGACAAATATACTGCTGGCTGCAGCACATTGCCGGCCAGACAGGCGAATATTATTATTATTATTATTATTATTATTAACTTTTTTACTGAAAAAGAATAGCTTTTCCTAGAACTAGAAAAAATCGTTTTTTTTTTCACATCTTGATTGTTAAATAAAAAATTTTCCCCTAAAAAGAAAATAAGACATAAGATACTACATAATTACTATTATCATTCTGAAGGTTTCTACGTAGTCAGAAATATACTAACACTAAATTTTTTTCTAGATGTTAATTCAGCCGGCCTACAACATAAATGAATACGTGAGCAATTTATTTCGCTAAGTAAAATGAACAGGCGATAAAGACAGTAACCCTCATTTAAAATTAATGAACTCGATTGCACAACGTGGCAATCTCAGTAATACTGATTTGCTACCAAATAATTGTCAGTGCAAATAAAGAGGGCACTGCAATACATCAAAGTCTGGGACAGAAGTACTCTCTTTCATATCACCAACAACAAAATGGTTCTCATTTTTCAGGAGTATGAAGCTAGCTGAATTAAAATCGATGAATATTACATTATACTCTTTTAATGCTACAGATCTCTTATTCGAGGATCCAAAGTCATTGCAACAACCAGCGCCTATTTTGTGGATTTGGACGAAAGTGGTGACAAAGGAGGTATTTGAGAGTTAAAGCAGAGGTGGCTCAAGTATATATCTTTAAAATGGGATTATTGCTAAATCGACAACCATCTCATCTTCTTAAATAAAAATTGCATTTTTAAAATGTGTAGCTTTTATTTTACAACCTTTCAAAGTGAGGTATCAAAACTTGAGAAATCGATGGTAGTCATATTTTTTAAAATGAATAATTTATGTTATTCATATAACCATATTGTAAACTAAAAAAATTTCGTGATTCTTACGAGCCAATGGGCATAACTTTTCCTCTATTATGTAATTATATATGGTGTAATTGTTTAAAAAAAAAACTTAAATGAACTGTTAAGAATTGTAAAAATTTAATCAAAAGATCGAAAAATTCATATGAAAGAGCAAAATTATCGACATCTAATTAACAATTTTAAACATTTTACATGCCGCTGTTTTCGCTAAAAATCAACTACTAATTAGCCACGCGATTTCTGTAATAATTAATACTGAAATAATATTTATTAACTTTAGAAAAAACTATACAGGGTGCTTAATGTCGGATGGATCATTAAAAAACGGCAGATTTTAGACTGAAAAAAATTCTCAGTACCAAAAATTTTATTTTTAAATCTATTAAACGATTTTACAGGTTTTTCTTTATCTGTATAAAAAGAAGATATATACATCATGTAAGTGACTTAGCATAAAATAATTCTCATAAAATTTTTAAGATTCGAAGGGTTAAATCAGACGGTGATCCCGACATTTACCTCAAAATCGAATTACAAGAATCATTCAGAGATTAAGCTGATTTAGTGTTTTAAACCTCAGAAATGTAAACTGTAGATAGAGCGCTAAACAGTCATTCCTCGAGGTCTCATTTCGATGCCTTTCAGAGGTTAATTTGATTTTCCAGGATAAGAACAACTTGTTTAATACTGGCAATGGAAGCTGAAAATTTTACCTTCACATGTAGTACCAAGTTTTGGGTCAAAATGACTTCTGGAGGTTATTTCAAGGTCAAATAGCTATTTTGATTCCATCACAATATATATATATATATATATATATATATATATATATATATATATATATATATATATATATATATATATATATATATATGTTATATTGTAAGTTCACGGATGGTGAAATGAATGGTTTGGTTATTCCGGGTTTCAATCCGTTCGTTCAAAAAATCGTTTTCACGACGTTTCGCCAAAATCTCAATTGGCATTTTCAAGTGCGGTTCCTCTCGTTACTCGCTGAGAACAGTTCTCAGTGAGGACAAATCAGAAGGAAGTATGCAACACTGAACGCGGCTTCGCCGACCTCCTTCCAAATGGTTTATATATGTTTACGCGGCTTTCACGGATTCCTCTGCGTAAGATGCAATAGCAGTGGATATATCACTGCATAATGTGGATATATGGTGGTACTGGTAGGTCATCGTCTCGATGGTGGTAGAATAGGATAAATTGTATTCTGTAGCAATTTATTGAAACTGTGCAACTTCTAACACGGAAAGGATATGACGGAACGAAGTTTGCATTCACTGTTCGCATTTTACTTCATTATACACGGAGTTGCATATAGTTGTACGTTTGCTGAATGTGATTTCAGCACCACAACGGCATAATGTGGATATATCCACTGCTATTGCATCTCACACGGAGCAATCCGTCAAAGCCGCATAAACATATATATATATATATATATATATATATATATATATATATATATATATATATATATATATATATATATAGTATTGCATTTTTGGATTCTCCGATCAAAATAAGTGCCTAGTTTAGTAAGGTTTATAGTACATAAACATTAAGGGTTTTCAAATCATTTTTATTTTGACAAAATTTAACCTAATTTTCATACTTAAGAAATATTTCAGTTATGTATTCAAAATTTACAGTCAAGTATAACAATAAATTATATTTTATATCCCAGTTATAATAAACTCGCTATATTATACAGGGTGTCCAAAAATTAAAAGTAACCAAATAAGAACTTTAAGTTGCTATAACTTGATTAAGTTAAACTGAACGCTATATTTCTTAACTTACCAGAAAATGTACCTTTTAAATACGTATCGAATGCTATAAAGATGTTCTATAGCTAAGTTTTCGCGTTTTCACAGAATACGCCAAATAATCGTTTTCCGCACCATTTTGTGTTTTTTGCATAGGTGTTCTAATGTATGTAGTTGCCTATGACATTTGGAAATGACAGGTAATTTATAACTATAAAAATAATAATCAGGAATATCTTTACAAATGTTCCGAAACTAGGAACGCAATTTATAGTCGTCCGACAGGCAATAACGGCATTAATGGTAATAACATATAGATGATAACAAAAAACAGAAACAAAATATTTATAACAGATGCTCGCAATGTCGACCATCCATTTCAAAACACTTAAATATTTTTTAATATATATATGTATATATATATATATATATATATATATATATATATATATATATATGTTATGCCGGATATTCTCACGGGTGTCATGTGTAATCGAAGGTTTTCGGGTATCCCGTGTATGTGCTGAGTCCCTCTCAGGACTGTAAGTCAGCTGACGTTTCGGTGAAATCTGATTCACCATTTTCAAAGCTCATTGTACGGCGTCTACGAGCGAACTCAGTTCAGACCTATTTAAGTGATTTTTTCAAAAAAAAATTAGCCCCCTTATTAAATCTGCCATATGCGTTAAATCAATTTTTGCACTCATATTTGGAAGGTAAAGCTCGAAACCTTCAATTTGAGCTGTGGTAGACCTGGTTTACTAATTGATTTTTAACAAAAATTATTTTAATATTCGGATCTATTATGTTATTTTTACGTTTAGATAGAAGAGCTTCTCACCTTATATTTGATACAACTAATTGCATGCACACACTGCACTACCTACATATTAACGTAACCTAAAAAACTCAAATGCTTGATTCGAAAAACTTTAATTTGTTGTAATTTAAAAAAAAAACACATTTTATTTCCACCATTTTTTATTTAATTTACATAATGTCAATGACTAATGTTAATTGAAAGGTTTTGCTGGCAATTATTCTGGAAGTTGTTGACAGATCCATCATAGATCCGTCGAATAAGCTTCGAAATAAGGTGATTTTGACATTTAATATTTCTAGACATCATCCGGCGGGAAGATGCTTAGAATGGTGGTGGTAATTTATAGTTTCTTAGGATCCAAGCAATAGTTTTTTCTACAACTTAAAAAAAAGATTTTTCACACCTTAATTGTTTATATATATATATATATATATATATATATATATATATATATATATATATATATATATACATATATATATATATATATATATATATATATATATATATACATATATATATATATATATATATATATATATATATATATATATATATATATATATTGAAGTAAAATACGAACAGTAAATGCAAACTTTCCTCTATCTTATCCTTTCTGTGTTAGAGGTTGCACAGTTAGAACAAATTGTTAGAAAACGCAATTCATCCTATTCCACCACCATCGAGATGGTGGCCTACCTGTACCACCATACCGAGAAGAAAGTCAAAACTTACCCTCCCCGCCACAGTGATACGGCAGAGATACATGTTTCGTCTCTACTAGACTCATCAGGGTACCGACATGCACCTGGCTGTGCAAAGAACAGATCGGAAGGAAGCATGCAAATACTGAACGCGACTTCGCCGACCTCCCGCCGGATGGCGTATATATGTTTATGCGGCTTTCACGGATTCCTCCGTGTGAGGTGCAATAGCAGTGGGTATATCCACATTATGCCGTTGTAGTGCTGAAATCACATTCAGCAAACGTACAACTATATGCAGCTCCGTGTATAGAGTGAAGTAAAATACGAACAGTAAATGCAAACTTTCCTCTATCTTATCCTTTCTGTGTTAGAGGTTGCACAGTTAGAACAAATTGTTAGAAAACGCAATTCATCCTATTCCACCACCATCGAGATGGTGGCCTACCTGTACCACCATACCGAGAAGAATGTGGATATATCCACTGCTATTGCACCTCACACGGAGGAATCCGTGAAAGCCGCATAAACATATATACGCCATCCGGCGGGAGGGCGGCGAAGTCGCGTTCAGTATTTGCATGCTTCCTTCCGATCTGTTCTTTGCACAGCCAGGTGCATGTCGGTACCCTGATGAGTCTAGTAGAGACGAAACATGTATCTCTGCCGTATCACTGTGGCGGGGAGGATAAGTTTTGACTTTCTTCTCGGTATGGTGGTACAGGTAGGCCACCATCTCGATGGTGGTGGAATAGGATGAATTGCGTTTTCTAACAATTTGTTCTAACTGTGCAACCTCTAACACAGAAAGGATAAGATAGAGGAAAGTTTGCATTTACTGGTCGTATTTTACTTCACTCTATACACGGAGCTGCATATAGTTGTACGTTTGCTGAATGTGATTTCAGCACTACAACGGCATAATGTGGATATATCCACTGCTATTGCAGCCGCATAAACATATATATATATATATATATATATATATATATATATATATATATATATATATATATATATATATATATATAAACAATGAAATCCGTTACATCATGGGCGATTTTAATGCAAAGATAGGTAAGGGTAGCAGAGCGGACCTGATAGGAGAATATGGTTTAGGTGAAAGTAACGAGCAGGGTGACAGAGTCTTCGAATTTTGCCAAGAACACAACATGGTAATAACAAACACATGGTTCAAATTACACAAACGAAGACTATATACGTGGAGAGGGCCAGGAGATAATCCCGCACACATTGTAAGGAACCAGATTGATTATATATTAACAAACAAAAGATTTAGGAACTGTATGAACAGAGTCACAACCTATCCTGGAGCAAACATTGGATATGACCATAATCCCGTGATTGCTGATATTAAAATCAAACCTAAAATAATAAAAAGTAATAGTCAATACAGTAAATTTGAGATAAAAATTGCTTACAAAGATCTGAACAACTACATAAAGAACACAAGAACTGACGACAACGTAGAAGAAATTTGGAAATCGTTTAAGGAACTAACCAACAAACTAATGACTGAAAATACTGTACGGAAGAATAAACCGAAAAACAGAAATGGATGACAGCAGAAATATTGGACCTCATGGAACAAAGGAGACAGTCGAAAACAAATGGAGTGGAATATAAAAGAAGACAAAGAGAAATTAAACAGAAAATTCGGATAGCCAAAGAGAACTGAATGAGAGACAAGTGTATCGAAATGGAAGATCTAGAAAGGAAACATGACACATTCAACATGTACAAAAAGGTCAGAGAAATAGCAGGTCTATATAATAAGAATACCACTAATACCCTTGTGGACCCTCTTGGTAAAATTATCTTGGACGAAAAAGAAATTTTTGAAACATGGGTTAAATATGTGAAAGAATTATTTGATGATGACAGACCAAATGAACACAACTCCGATGATCTCGCTAATATAGACGATAACATGGACATGGGACCGGAAATTCTAAACAGTGAAGTTCTATCTGCCATAAGATCTGCAAAAACCAGGAAAGCCATCGGGCCTGATAATGTCCCAACCGAGATGTTACAAATGATCCATGAGGAAAATATAGGAATCTTGGTCAAACTGTTTAATACCGTTTACACGACTGGAGATATACCGGAAGATTGGCTGAGGTCTGTATTCGTCCCAATCACAAAAAAAAACAGCGAGCAAAGCGATGCAGTGAGTACAGACTAATAAGTCTAATGAGCCACACTTTGAAAGTCTTTCTCAGAATCATCCACAGCAGGATAAGATCTAAATGCGAAGCAGATTTAGATGAAACCCAATTTGGATTTAGAAACGCCCTAGGTACTAGAGAGGCTTTAATCGCTCTAAATATACTTCTGCAAAATGCCGGGACCAACACAAGGATGTATTCGTATGTTTTGTCGATTACGAGAAAGCCTTCGACAGAGTACAGCACAGAAAACTCATAGACATTTTAAATAATGTAGGGGTAGACAGCAGAGACGTGAGAATTATTAAAAATGTATATTGGCGGCAGAAAGCAACAGTAAGGTTAAATGGAAAACTCACAGAAGAAAGTAAAATTCTGCGAGGCGTCAGGCAGGGCTGCATACTATCTCCACTGTTTTTTAATATATATTAATATATATTCAGATAAAATCTTTAAACGGGCTACTCAAGGACAACGAATGGGAGTACAAATCAATGGAGAATATATAAATACAATACGATATGCTGACGACACTGTTATCCTAAGCGACAAACTACAAGACCTGCAACATCTATTAAACTGTGTTAACACTAAGGGTCAAGAAATGGGACTCAACATGAATATCAAAGAGATAAAATTTATGGTCTTTAGTAGACAACCTCATCTTAACGCTTCAATACAAATAGAAGGAAAAAGTATAGATAGAGTGACTCATTTTAAATATCTTGGATGTTATATCACCGAAAATCTAAACCCAGATAAAGAGATAAGGTGTAGAATAGAGACTGCTAGAACAATTTTTCAAAAAATGAAATCACTTTTCTGCAATGATAACCTCAACTTAAAACTACGACAGAGAATGATTAGATCATACGTCTGGCCGGTGTTACTATATGGGGCAGAGATCTGGACAATTAAGGCTGCCACGATTAATCGGTTGGAGGCTCTCGAAATGTGGTTACACCAGCGAATGTTGAGAATATCTTGGACAGCTAGGCAGACCAACGAAATGGTACTCAATAGGGCCGACACAACTCGTTTACTATTAAACACTGTGAAGTGTAGAAAAATTTCATATCTTGGACATATATTCAGAGGGGAGCGATATAGAATTCTTCAGCTAATCATGATGGGTAAAGTAGAGGGACGTAGAGGAGTAGGAAGGAGACAGGCTTCCTGGTTGAGGAATATTCGTGAATGGACAGGTATACAAAGCGCGGGGGAACTGTTCCAGCTGGCTCAGGACCGTGAAAGACATGCCAATGTAATTGCCAACGTCAGGGGCAATATATATATATATATATATATATATATATATATATATATATATATATATATATATATATATATATATATATATATATATATATTTAAGGAAATATAAAGGAATGAATAACAATATAAACACAACGGATACTCCGCACAAAAATCAGAAAAACAAAGAAAGACTATTACAAAAAATATGTGAGGAAACTGAGGAATTACAAGCAAAGCATTACTGTTTCAATACACACAAAAAACTCCAAGAACTTGTCGGCACCAATAAACAATAACAACTCGATATACTTTATTACAACGGAAAGATACTCACAGAGATAAAACAAAAATTTGGAAACATGGAAGAATTATATTACAGAACCCTTTGAAGATGAGAGACGACAAACTAATCTTGAAAATATAGAAGGGGAGATAGGCCCGGACATTATTAAAGACTACAATGAACATGCTAAAAACGGAAAAGCTCCAGGTTCAGACCAACTGCCGGTGAAATTAACAAAAAAAAAAACAAATATTTATCATTGAAAATAGTTTTATTGTTTTTCCAAAGATTATTTATGCTGATCAATACACTTACGCATGCATTTCAACCAATTCAAAAAGCATTTTTCTAGTGTGAATGGGAGGTTCCCAAAAAGTAGTTTTTGAATACGTCAACCGCCTCTTCTGGACTAGAATAGTGTATCCATCTGTAAAACGGTTCTAAGTATATATACCGTCTAAAATTTTATTTTATCACGGATTTATCATATGGTACCTAACAGCGAAATATTTACCCACGTTTTTATAACATTTATAACAGAAACGGTTACATTTCATGATATTCCTCCTATGGTATAATTTTTGCATAAATACTCGATATTTTTTATTAGATGTAGTGTTTTCTCGAAGGCCTCAATATTTCCTAATTCTATGGAATTTAGTTTATTACCTGATAATTTGATATATATTTATTCATGCATGAAAAATTGTGTTTTCCGGTAAAGTACCAACTAAATGTATCAATTAAGAGAAACATAATCAATTGAAACCTAGAATTTGCGACGTTAAAATATCATTTTGTAGTTAATATTTTAGATTTTCCTTTCATACAAATACCTTAAAGTTTTTTACATGTTCTACCAAGGATATCATTTGTTTCGTTACATTTTTAATTTGTATTAAGCAATAAAAGGGAAAAAAATCTTAAAATATATCATAAATCAACTGCTGTGAAGCTCAAACGTTGATTATGAAATATCATTGTTTAGCATTAAATTTATAAAAAATGTTTCTCTAATTTTACCAGTTCTGTGCTTCTTTCAACCATCTTTGTCCTGCCATTTATGCCTTTATTTGTTATCAGCCTTTTCCTATCTTTTCTTTCCATGGTCTTCATTGCAAAACTTTGTTCAAATATTTCAATTTTGTGATACTGGAAAATGTGTTTTAGAATGCAATTTAACTTGACAAACACAACCCATCCTAATTATTTTGTTTCTTCAATTTTATGTAATTGTTTACATTTCCTGTTTATATATTTTCAGTTATTTTTCTATTGATTTAATTTGTATTTCCTCTTAGCAAATTATTATTAATTTATTTAGAGTAATTTTCAGTTGAATGTCTCTTGATTCTCTGTCTTAGTTTCTTAATATTCGTTCAAGTTAAGTGTAAAGCATAAAGCTCTATGAAAATACCCAATTTTCAGATGGCACCTGCGAATTATCGCGTTTTTGTGTCCATAGGCGTTGGTATGTTAGCAGTTGATATTCTTATGACAGCACTTGATCGTAGACTCCTGCAAATGGTATACTTTGGTAGCGTAAGACCGATAGGCCCACAATCTCTTGATGTGACATATTAATTTTGTAGCTATTTTAAAATTCTATAAATAAATATTACAGTAACAAAGACATTCTGGAAGTCTGGTCTTTCATCTTCGCTTTTGAAGTTTTAGTTCCCAATAACTATAGGTTATTTAGGCTTACCTCTATCCTGACTCGGGAAGGCTGCTATCTAGCTGGCCAGATCACGCCTTTTTTTTCGAAGCTCTTACAGCAGTGAGTCCGCGAGTTTATTCGTGTAAAGGTCTTTAATAAATTAAAGAAAACAAGTTTCTCAAAACACTTAAGTCTGTTAATAAAAATAAATAGGAAACGGAATTATTTACAATGAAAAACTTAAAATTAGTAATGAGTAACAATATCAAGATACTAAAATAATTGCTCTAGCTGGTCGTTAATGTAACGACATAATTTAGAAGATAAAACGTATAATTATCTTTTAAAAATATAAACTGAGAAGAGAATAAAAATACGAAAAGAATTTTTTAAGTAAAAAGTACAAACGTCTCCCTTTTATCCAGTGAAATAAAAACAAGAAATATCCCCTAAAATTCCCCAAAAGAAATAAATAACAATACAAAAAAACCTTCATTACTGCCGACATTACACAACACGTTAATTTCTATGACCTATTCCTAACGTCGCACCGCACTTAACGAATTCAAGATCGTAACAGCAGTTTATTATTTCTTAAAAGACCAAACTTACATATCCTTGGTATCCCGCGAGTTCCCTCAATCGCACACCCTGTAGGGGTGAATTTTATTTATTCCCGGAAGTTGAAATAGTTTGCCCCAGAGAGCGTTAGGTATTTTATGCCGAATACTTAATTCCTGAATTAGCCTCTGAGCATCTTAATCTTATTTTTTTTTATATAAAAACAGTTAATTAAACAATTCTAGGTCTTCCTATAACTAATAGAAAAATTGATAATTCCTGTTAAAAAAAAACTATTCACTCTTCTTAGTTGTTTTGGAAGTAAATATCTATCTCGTTATCTCTTGTGAATAAAAAAATTCAGTAATTATACGAATTCTTTTTACATGTTGTCAAACAATATATTACAGTATAGTTAGTTTATTTAATTATTTTTTTGTTTCCTAATAATGGGAAAATTGTTTAATATTTTAATACATTTTAACAGTATTTTGCAGATACCGCATGTTAGGACTTCCCTCAGTGCCTATTTTTTCGGTTTTAATTACATAACCAGGGTAGGATTTCTTCGACAGATTTATTTACAAATCTTAAAAGAGGGTTCAATATTTTAGTTTATGTCGTCATAAATTGTTTTAGTTTATATATTTAAACGCCTCAAAAGTCATAAAGTTGAGATTAAGATTAAGTACGGTAATTGATTTATTTTTCCTTTAGATTTTTTTGGGTGGCAATAAAAAAATAGATACTATCCCGATCCCACGGATAAAATCTATCCACAGAATGATTATTTAATTACTCATTTTTACAGAATATACTTCATGTTAAACAGTATAACCCGACACCGACGACAGATTTGAAGGTTAGAATAGTTTATACGTTTAGGTTTAGCTTTTTAGTAAAAATAATATCGGTAAAAACTAATGACTTTTATATAAAACAATCTTCTGTTTTAAATTCACTTGCATGATCAAAATTTCTTAAAACCACAATGTAAATAATGAACGATAAATGTGATTGAAATCAAAAAAAAGTTTGTATTCATAAAACAAAATGACGCATTTGTTTCGGTTGCTTCTTTCTATCTCGCTTTACCGATAATGTCAGATTTCTTGCAACGTGTGGCTTGGATTGGAAGGATGATGTCTTTTCATCATTTTATTATTTCTATATAAATTAAGATGAACAGGTCTCAAAACTGTCTTTGGTATATATATATATATATATATATATATATATATATATATATATATATATATAGTAATCGAAGGTTTTCGGGCATCCCGTGTATGTGCTGAGTCCCTCTCAGGACTGTAAGGCAGCTGACGTTTCGGTGAAATCTCATTCAAAGCTCACTGTATGGCGTCTACGAGCGAACTGACGCCCGCGACTCCGGTGTTGTCGGTACCGTGTGCGCGTTCGTTTTCCGAATGGATCCGGACCTTCAGGTGGCGAGACCTGCTGCACATCATCGGCCCTGTTGCCAGTGTTTGTGGCTGCGTTGCTGAGTTGTAATCTCTTTCGTTACTAAGTGGTACTGGTTGATGTTTTGTAAGCAGTTTTTTCCAAATATTAGGCACACATTGGCTATCATCTCTGCTATTTAAGTTGTTGGGCCTCTTTGCAATTTAAATAGCCTCCCTTATAACTCTTGTGGACAGGTTTTCACATCTCGATAGCATTTTTGTTCCCGAGAAATTTATCTTATGTCCTGTGTTTAACCAGTGCTGGGTCAGAGCAGAAGAAGTTGTTTTTTGCTTGACAGCGTTTATATATTCGTCTCTTCTGGCGCTTATTTTACGGTTGGTTTGGCCTACGTAAGATGAGCTGCACTCTCCGCATGGAATTTCGTACGCTCCCTGGTTTTCTAGAGGGATTCTTTCTTTAGGTGTTGGCAAGAGATCTTTTACTTCACGGTCTGTGGTGAAAATGGTTTTAATGTTGTGTCTCCTAAGAATTCTTGCGATCTTGTCTGTGATGCCTCTTACATCACTACATAGTATAAAACAAAGTCGCTTTCTCTGTCCCTATGTCCTTTTGTATGCTTAAATCTTTAAAACTACGCACCGGATTTTGATGCGGTTTTTTTCAATAGATAGAATGATTCAAGAGGAAGGTTTATATGTATAATAACATCCATTAAATAGTGGAGAAATACTGTTATTTTTGAGGTTTCTAATGTGATGTCGTTAATTATCATATTTTTTTCCGCTTACATTGCAAACGCAGGCTGAACCCTACGAAATTTATCAAAATAATGTACTAATTATTTGTACACATTGAAAAGGTCTACAGAAAACTCCGCGATGGTATATGTCTATCTCTCATGGATATCCCACAATAACATTTTTTTGTCATTTACTTTTTACGACAAATAATGGCAAATTTTGAAGCGATTTTAACCAATACAGCATTAATCCTTATCCAATTAAATAGCTTAAATACATTGTTGATTTAATATAGATCTATATGGTCCTTTACAGCACAAGATTTAAATGAATATTTTCGAAGATATTACAGATTTAAAATTGCGGTACTGGCCCACCGGGGCGGCGGCAGCGTGCCTATAAATAGCGCGTCGGAGGCCGATGTAATAATTGTTGTAAAAATAAAATAAATATTCACAGTTTTTCTGTAGTGTATTTAGTATCAGCATTGCACCCGTGCGAAGCCGGGGCGGGTCGCTAGTAAGGAATAAAAGCCTTGGAGCTACTATCTTGGTTTTCGCGATTTTTTGGGGCAAAGTGTTTGTTTTTTAGAGCCTTGTCTATATGTTCTTTTTTATAACCGTTCTTTGTTAGGGCTTCCTGCAGGATGTTCATCTCTTTGTGATAATTTTCTGGATCTGTAAGGGATTGCGATCGAAACGCAAGTGATTTCACTACTGAAAATAATTGGGCGGGGTGGTGATGTGAATCGGCGTTGAGGTACCTGTTGGTGTGAGTGGGCTTTCTGTAGACAGTGTGCGAAAGCAAGCCAACATCTTTTCTTTTCAGTAGTATATCCAGAAACGGTAGTTCTCTTTCCTGTTCTGTCTCCATGGTAAATTTAATTTTGTTAATATATATATATATATATATATATATATATATATATATATATATATATATATATATATATATATATATATATATATATGTTAAATCCAAGGCAGGGTATTATAAATTTTATGCTTCAAAAAAAAAGAGTAACATTTTTTAATGTTATAATGCCATATAAAATTTTTCCACATTTCGTTTTAATTATTGAGCTTAATAGGTCATTCGCTACGATGCAGTAATTATTTATTAAAAAGTGACTGGTTTTATCCCCATTAATTTTTAATGCGTGGTGGTCAGTATTTAATTAATTCAATTAAACAGAATTAAAAGAGTGGTTACATAGAATAATAAACTCATAATAGCAGCTCATCCAACTAAATAAACAATCAAATTCATACTTATCCTAATAAATTGCGAATCAAATGGATATGCTTTGAAAGCAGTCACTAATTAATGGCAAAAAAGTAATAACAAAGTATGTAGATTATTTGCAATATACAGGGTATTTAATAAAGTAATGTTGAGTCCTACGATTCATGTATGTAAAAAATATCATTGATTTCTATTCTATTCTATTCAAGAGTATTTTTATAGTGTGACCAATTAAGGTCTCTAGAGTTTTATCATTGTTTCTTATGTATTTTGAATTGCTAAATGCGAATCTTTAACATAATAAGCTATCACGTCTTCAGAGATTAACAATTTAATTATTTATAATGCTGTAAAAATGTTGATACATGAAAAATTGATTTCGGACACATGCCATTTTATTTGAAATTTAATAACAGAGACGACAGTATTGTCAAAATGTGGTCGGACGTATATTGTCTTTATTTTTATTTATTTTTATTTTTACGACGTTTCGATGAGGTTGTATCTCTAATCGTTATAAAGTATAAAATGAATGTTTTGTCTTAAGACAACGAGCTTATATAGGGACTGTGTCAATTGAAGCGCAAAGTATCACTTCACTGTACACACCTCAAAGATTTAATGTTACAAAGTAGTGGTTGCCAGAGATTAGGTAATTCAATACTCGGTTTACTGAAGATTCCATTATTGTTTTTAATGTATGCTGCTTCTATAAATTTTCTTTTTTTCATATTGGGTTTCATATATGTTGTCCATACCATTTTATATGGTATTGTTTATCCCAGGAGTATTCTGCAATACCTGATCTCGACGTTTTCCCTTTTTGTGTATAAGTTTTATATTCCTTAATTCTAACTTCTAGTGGTCGTTTGGTTTCTCCAATATAAATTTCACCACACTCACGTGGAACTTTGTAAACACATTCTTTCTTATCGGTAGTTTAAGGTTTTGTTTTTGTTAAATAAGCTCTAAGTGTATTTCCTGATTCAAAGGCTGTTTTTATATTATAACTACTGGCAATTCGTCTTATTTTTTCCGACGTTTCCTTAATGTACGGAATTGTGAAGAAGGAATGTGTTGCTTGTTGTTCAGTGATCGTTGTTCTAAAATTATTTATAACATCGTCAACTAGTTTTAAAAAATAACCATTCTGTTGTAAATCGGATTTAATATTTGTTACCTCTTTTTCCAATGATTCGGCATTATTGCATATAGATATAGCGCGATTATAGAGGTTGCGTATAATTCCTCGTTTTGTTACAACAGAATGAGTAGAACTATGATTAAGATATTGTCCAGTATGGGTTGGCTTTCTGTATACTGAAGTTTTAATAGTTTCGTTTGAACGGTTCACCATGACATCTAGGAAGGGCAATTGATCATTTACTTTTTCCATGGTAAACTTAATTGTAGGTCGAATGGTATTTAGATATTTCAGGAAATCATTAAGTTCTTGATCATTGCCCTTCCATACGATGAAAGTATCATCGACATATCTCAAACAGATTTTCGGTTTTACTGTTGCCATTTCTATGGCATGAGTTTCGAACCATTCCATATATATATTGGCGACGACTGGAGAGAGTGAAGAACACATTGGAAGCCCGTCGTCCTGAGCATAAAACTTGTCCTTTACTTGAAAGTAAGCACTACACAGGCAACACTCCAAAAGGTCCTCCACCCCGTCCAGTGATAACGTGGTTCGATCTGATAAAGTAGTATCATTTTGAGGTCTACTTTTGATTATGTCAAGTGATTCCCCTAATGGTACATTAGTATACAGATTTTCCACATCGGAAGCCCATCGTCCTGAGCATAAAACTTGTCTTTTACTTGAAAGTAAGCACTACACAGGCAACACTCCAAAAGGTCCACCACCCCGTCCAGTGATAACGTGGTTCGATCTGATAAAGTAGTATCATTTTGAGGTCTAGTTTTGATTATGTCAAGTGATTCCCTTAATGGTACATTAGTATACAGACTTTCCACATCAATGCTTAATAGTCTGTCGTCTGGCTCTAGATTGATGCTACTAATAATGTTCACGAAATGTGTAGAATTTTTAACATATGTGTTTGTCTTACCTTCTAAAGGTTGTATGATTTATAAGGAAACTTCGCCAGTGCATTTGTTGGCGATCCTCTGGAGCTGGTTATTGGCCTCAAAGGTACGTAGTTGTCAGGTATATTGTTTTAGTATTTCCTGAATGTTCTGTAGATTTTTGACTCTATGGATTTTGTGGGGTCACGAACTAATTGTCTATATTTTCCTTTTTCCAGGATATTTCCGATTTTTTGGTCCGATAAGTTCTTCACTCTCTCCAGTCGTCGCCAATATATATATATATATATATATATATATATATATATATATATATATATATATATATATCTGTATATTTATATATAACTTCTTCTTAAAATAGAGTACTTTAGAGTAGTTTTATTACTGATAAATTTATTATTCTTAAACACACTTTGAATCCCGAATTATGCACATTTCTAAAGGACCTCGTAATTCACGAAATTACCAAACAGTTAATTAAAAGCATATATACTTGTTATTAATTCATTTCTGAGCAAACTTCATTAAAAAAAATGACGCAAAGTACATATGTGCATTTTCAAGTACATATAATATTTATTATTCTCTTAATATCAATTCAAAATATGAAATAACGCGGGAGAAAGCAAATCACATGACCTCCTTTGAACTAATCTAATTGGTCGAGTCGTTTTTAAGTGGGATTCGATTGGTACAGGTAGATTCATACACCTGAACGTGGTTTTAGTATAATAAGACAAGTTGGCTTTGCAAGCTTCCACGACTTATTTTGCCTCTAGCGATTTAAGTCAGTTTCTTAGTTAACTTTGTGCTTTTCAGAAGAGTGCGAAAAACTTTTGGGAAGTTTTTTTTAAATTCAGTGTTGATTTTGCTTTATTTTTGGAATTACTAAATAAGGTAAGTAAATATTTCGTTTAATATGTATATTTCTACGTGGATTTACCCAATGTTTGGTTATGAAAGGCAAATAACTAAATTGTTTGAGTTATTTGTTAAAATCTAAATGGCATGTGTCGGTAAAGCTAGAAGAGAAAATGTAACTAAGTTATTTTAGTTACATAAAAGATTTACAAGTCAATTGTCACAGACTTTTAAGGTCGTTTATGCGTTATGAAAAATTTCTGATTTTCTGGTTCACAAAAATAAAATAAGTTGGCGTTATTTGTAAAATGGAGCATTTTTAATAAAAAATAATAGAATTAAAAGAAACTAGGATCAAAATTTCTCATATAGTAATTCATTTTTAGAAGAAATTCTTAGTTTACTACTAAACAATATTAAAAAATGAGTTTAAAAATATCTTAGAGAATGGTATTCGTAGAATAGCAACTATTTTATGGAGGATGTCTTATAACTACACGTTAAACTTTCGGTAGTGGTTAGAGGGCCACAAAATAATCCCTGTAAAATATTTTTTATAAGCAAGAAATGAGACCTAATACAAGTATTTGGTTTATGTGACAATATAAATCCACAACTCTTGAGAATAATTATTTTCACCATTTGTTATTCTTAATCTCTCATTGAGATTTACTTGAAATTAATGTACTTTATAATAAAGAATCGAGAAAGCTGTCGGACTCACATTACAATAGAGCTCAGTATCAGTTGTTTTTTATTTATTATCTTCCCATTAAACATCAAAGATTAAATTTTGAAGTGGTTTTTTGTATCTCATAAATTAATGTATAGGGTGTTCCTGTAAAAAATTTTTTTATAGACAAGAAACCAGACCTAATATAAGTATTTGGCTATATCTAAATGTTTAATTTAAATCTTTCAGAAAACAATGCATGGTACTGTTGTAGTTTCTGTTTGAATATAAATCCACAACTCTTAAGAATAATTATTTTCACCATTTGTTATTCTTAATCTCTCATTAATTTCAACTAGAACGCAGAATTAAACATCAAAGATTAAATTTTGAACAGTTTTTTTGTATCACATATCACCAATTTTCGATGGTTATCTCCGTTATTAGTAAAAATAGAATGATAAGATTTTCTTGGAACTAGGCTACTTTTTTTAGAAACGAACGATGCTACTAGCATAACTTTCATAAACCTCTTCGTTTTGGAGATACAGAGCGATTTTGAAATTAATACATTTCAAGGCACCCCTTGTATCGCGGTTATCTTGGAAATTATCGCAAAGTTAAAAAAATAGAACTATTGGGATTTTGCATGTAGTGGCATAGTAAGTTTTTTTTATAGGTTCAACGTGAGAGATGTTTAAAAAGTAACAAATTGTACAATCTGTAGTAGCTGAACACCAGCATTGCTCAAGTCACACTTTTAATGTAATAGAGACTAAGGTGTCAGTGTCTGGTTTCTTTAAATGTAAAGTTAGAAAATTAATCGAAATTTGTAAATATTCAAATAATATTAATAGAGATGCCGGTTACAGTCTACATCATACGTGGAAATCGATTATAACGCTGGATCACAGTTCGTTGAGCACCAGGCTGTTGCTCCTCGATAGTCATTCTGTGTTCTGATCTCGTAGAGTAAAGATTCCTGAAGATGCCTCGTGCAATCGGCATGGTCTAAACCAAAGAACCATTATTGTCAACTTAACCAAAGCCATGAAAGCTTTCGTTCTTTAATTTTTCTTGTCATTGGTTATATTTGTGTAATTCGATGTTTCTCCACAGTGCCACAAAAACTTTATCTTCTATTTATACTAATGATGGAGATAACCGGAAAATCACCGAAAATAAGGCACCCTGTGCATAATTAAATATTTACCAAATTTTAGGTTATTTTTCCTGGGTTATTAAAATTGAGTTTATCAGTCAAATATAATAACTGATGTAAAGTAAAAAATAGTGAATATTATGAGTGTTGTTGTGTTACATAAGTTCTGAAGATCCTTTAACCTACAATAAGTCGAAACGTCAACAAATCAATATTCTTAATCAAAAATTTACTAAAAATCGACCGAAAACCCAAGAAAAATCACCTAAAATTTACAGTAAACCATCAGAAAATTGAAAACACGCTATTTATCAAGTGCTGTTATATCGAATTTTTCACATAATTTTTATCGCAGAAGACGGCAAAATGAAGAAATTATAAGATCATTGCCTTCTGTAATTCCTGTTTTAGTGATGGCTATTTAAAGGTTGTAGATATGCATATCTACAGATAATAATTTACTTTAATTAATTTTGCTCTTTCCTCTGAAATATAGTGCAAATTATAGAAAGTAAGGTAATTATAAATCATTATTTCGCTATCACAACTACCTTGTAAAGGATTTAAATACCGTGTCAAATACAGCATACAATAAAATCCATACAGGGTGGCTTTTTATTAGTAAACCGAACATTTATTTAGAATATCCAACTAAAATTGAGAAAATTGATGCGGTTAAAAAACATGACTTTGTTAAAGGTTTAAAAAGGGTGCCTTATGAAATTTTTTTAATACTGAAATCTCTGCTTGCTTTAATTCGTAACATCCTCCACATGGTATATTTTTTCTTCACTCAACATTCAACTATTTTTTCGCATTGTTTTAACTGAAAGTCATAAAATAACATTGCATTATCTTATTCCAGAGAAAATAGTAACGAGTCTATGAACCTTTACCTTAATGTGAAACTTCGCAGTTTTGTAGTCAATGACAGGTTCTCACTGATAAGAACAAAATTTAAACAATTCTTTTAGTTTTAAAATTTTAATGCGGGTATTGGCTTTAACAAATTAAATCGAGAAATTTTTTCTTGTAAGCAAGTCGTCAAAGAAACTTGATTTTTTAATTCTTAACCTCACGTATCCTAATGATATGCTATTTTTGGTATCATTACGTCGGAGAATTTTAGTAGCGCTTTAGCTAATAAGTTTCAAAAATACTGTCAGTGAGTCACATCCCAATCCTATTATTTTATTCCTCCAAATGAATTTTGTAATATTTTTGTTTTCTGTGTTCGATTAGTACAGGTTAGAACTCAAATAGCTTATATACCCTGAATCCCAATATTTAGATGTTCATCCAGTTATTTTTTTTGCGCCACAGTGTCAAATGCATGAGCCAAATCAACAAAAATCCTCAGTGTCTTGAACTTGCTAATAAACTTGCGATTATATAGTCTGTAACATGCACTATTGCATCCTCCGTGCTTACACCCGATCGAAACCCATACTGAGAAAGAGACAAACTTTTATTATCTCTCAAAAACCTGGATTAAATACACTTCTCAAAAGTTGAAGTGGTCATATTGATAGGTCGACAGTTTTCTTTATTTAATTTATGCCCCGATTTATATACTGGAACAATAACACTTTTCTTTAAAGTTTCGGAATACGTTCATTTTTCAAATATCAAATTTATTAAATGTAGGAGAGGCTTCAGAAGGCAAATATAAATATCTTTTAATATTTTAGGCGAGATATTGTCATCACCAGCTGCTGTTTTAGTGTTTAAAGGATTTATTATGTTAATTCGCTCGCATTCAATTATCAGATTTAAAAACTTGGAATTCGAAATATGTTTATTAAAGAAGTTGTAATTGTTTACTTTTACCAGCTGGATCCTTGCCCATACCTCGAAAATAATCCACAAAAACATCAGCAATCACAAACAAGCTCGCCCTCATCCTTACTTAATAATATTCTTCCAGACTTACTATTTTTATTGGTAATATCTCTAATTATCTCCCATGTTCTCTTAATGTGAGCTCTATAGTCAACTAGCCTGTCTCTAAAAAAAGTATATTTCGATTTTTTAACAAGGTACGTAAGCAGATTTCTATATCTTTGGAATTTTTCTGTGGCTTCTATATCCTCTGGGCTTTTTAAGTTTAACATGGGTTTCAACAGGCCATTGCATTCAGTACAAACTATCATCTCGCATCTAAATCCTATAAACAGATTTCACAGTTGAAAAATAATAAATAAGACACAGTGGCGACATCTCGACGGCTCACTCAATAACACTGCAACTCACTGAGAACTGTTCTTGGCGAGTAACGACACGATTCGCACTTAAAAATGCCAAATAAGATTTTAGAAAAGTCGTGAAAACAATTTTTTGAACGAATATATATATATATATATATATATATATATATATATATATATATATATATATATATATATATATATATATATCTGATGGTGCCACGTCGGGGCTGTAGGGAGGCTGGGTTGCTTAAACAACATAAAAGGATTATAGGAATAGCTAATAATAGAAAATTGGAAATAATCTTATTAAACAAATGGCAAAAACATCCATAAATTTTCTTTAAAAGGAACTGATCCGGTTGTAGAGAAAAATAAAATTACCTTGATAAAATTAAAACCTGAAGTGTCTGCTATTTTATTATGCAGATGGCCAAATCCGGTATATCATTAGAAATAAGAAAAAAGATTTATTACCAGTGCTGAAGTCGAGTAAAATTACTATTGTCTGAAAATGTTGGTAAAAAACCATGTGTCACAAACATGCCGAAAAATTTAAATACTATTTAAAAACTGAAACCTGTTTTACAAGAAAAAATAAATGATAATTTTACTGAATTTCCAATATCTCCTAAAGATGCTTGGATTGAATGAGATGAAGTAAAAAATGATGCAGGGTTGGCTAGACCTAATCGCATCATTTTCAAAGATCTAGAAATACATTCGGGTCCGCTTGCACGCTTTACCATATAAGTTAACAACAACACCGCGGCGGAACATGTAAATACATAAATAGAAACAAAACGACTGATATTAACCAACAAAGAGCAGAGCTCTTTGTTTTATTTTCAACTTTAGAACGATTGCGTCATATGTCAAATCTCATAAATGTAAAACAAAAGCTTAGCCGGAACTTAATGTCAGTATATTTCGCAACTTATTTTGAAATTTTACATACATACAAAGATTAAATGGAATATGACAGTTAACAATCCGTTTGGCAAAAATTAAACGTCAAAAAAGCATTATCATGAAGTAAAGTTCTCAAAGGATCCTTGTGCATAAGATTCTAACTTGACTTGAACGTGGCTTGAAATCACAAATAATCATGTTCAATTCTTTTAAAGAAATAAAAGCGAGGATTTCAAGTAAGATTTAAAGCGGCTTCAATTGAAGCTAGCTTGAAAAAGCCGATGTAAACCAAGTTACATACACAGATTAAACGAAATATGACAGTTACCAATTCATTTAGCAAAAATAAAATGTCAAAAGGAAGCATTATTATGAAGTTAAGTACACAAAAGACCCTTGTGCATAAGATTCTAACTTGACTTGAACGTGGCTTGAAACCATAATTAATGATGTTCAATTCTTTCAAGTAGATTTAAAGCGGCTTCAATTGAAGCTAGCTTGAAAAACGCCGATTTAAATCAAGTTACAGATGTATTTTTAAATGTTTTTGGACCTGTAAAAGATATATTTTTGCTACGTCTTTTTTTTAGAAACGATTGTCAAAATAATTTTATTATACCTTCCGGAATCAATCCTTAAAATAGACAATCTGACGTTCGACAAAAAATGCACCTGCTACAAAATTTTTATTCCCGTCATGGCGTTTGAGGGTCTATTTAGTTTTTATGTTCCCGAAATAAATTTTTATTAAAATTCTTTTAGATAGAAACTGTAGCATATGGCAGAAATTATTAAATATTTTTATTGCGGTAACGACTTTCATGTTTTTCAGATTAAATAAAAGTTTCGAAGAATTTTTTATTGAAAAAAGTGTAATATATATATATATATATATATATATATATATATATATATATATATATATATATATATATATATATATATATATATATAATATATATATATATATATATATATATATATATATATATATATATATATATATATATATATATATAGATGGAGGTCTAATATAGTTACTTTTTAAAATTATTTTCATATTACACAGGGTGTCCCAAAAGCTCTGAAAGTATCAAAGTTGTGTTTTTTTATATTGAATCCCCTGTATTATTGCATTTTCGATTATCCGATCAAAATAGGTGCCTATTTTAGTAAGGTTTATAGTACCTAAATCTTAAGGGTTTTTAAATAATTTGAATTTTGACAAAATCTATCCTAATTTTCATGTTTCAAGTACTTAAGAAGTATTTCAGTTATGTACTCGAAATTTACAGTGAAGTGTAACAATAAATCATATTTTATATCCCAGTTATAATAAACTTGCTATATTATACAGAGTGACTTGATTAATTTAATAGAATACTATACTTTTTACCTTACCAGAAAATGTACCTTTTAAATACCTATCGCATGGTATAGGGGTGTTCTATAGCTAAGTCTTTTAGCGTCAAATAATCTTTTTTTGCACCATTTTCTGTTTTTTGAATATATGTTCTAATGTATCTAGTTGCCTGTAGCATTTAGAAACGTCAGAAAATTCATTTAATCTGTCAGTTTAATCTGCAAAGCCTGTTGCTATAATAGCGGTATTATTTTTTTTAACTATGAAACTTCATTTATTGAATTGAATTATTTGAATATTGTTGTGTTATTGTTTTGTCAAAATGAAGATTTATCCAAAGGAAGAGCGTATTGATATCATTTTTATCCTTGGAGAATGCCATCAAAATTATTTCTTGGCTTCTCGAGCCTTTGCTTGAAGGTTTCCTAAAAGAAACCATACTAAACCAGCCATTTTGGTGGGACTATTAAATCAGTTTCGGGAAAGTGGAAGTGTCAGTTCTGAAAAACCTGTTATAAAAGACCTGTCACTGAGGATGAAGAAAAGGTTTTTACTGTACTGGTTCAGTGGTCGAAAATCCCAATATTAGTAAGAATCATATATTTGAAAATACTAACATTAGCCATGCAAGTATCTCAAGAGTTCTTAACAAATACGAATTTCATCCTTATAAAATCTATCTTTGTCAAGAGCTTCACCGAAATGATTTTGACAACCGAACTGAATTCTGCTTGTAGGTGTTAGATAAAGTGGCAGAAAATGAACATTTTTTTAATAATGTGTTGTTTAGTGATGAATGTACTTTTCATAACAATGGTTTCGTGAATAGACACATTTTCCATTACTATTCTAATTCAAATCCGCATGATACAGAGTTATGAGAAATCAGAATAGGTGGTCGGTTAATGTGTGGGGCGGAATACTGGGTCCATACTTAATTGAAACCTACTTTTTTGAAGGACCTTTAAATGGTTTAATGTTTCGCGACTTTCTTTTACACCGACTTCTAGTATTATTAGAAAATGTTAGAACAACTATGTGGCTTCAACTGGGTGGAGCTCCGCCTCATTATCAGGGCGAGGTACGGCAATTTTTACATGTCAACTATCGAAACAGGTGGATTGGGAGAGACGGATTTTAAAATTGGATCCCGAGATCTCCGGACTTAACTTCATCAGATTTCTTTTTATGGGAGGAGTTGTCTACAATGCGCCCCCGACAACATCACAAGATATGCAAATACGCATAAAAGACGCTTTTCAAACTGTAATGCCGCAAATGTTGTCCAGAGAGTTAGCAGTGTTTCAAAAAAAGAATATGTAAGTAGTGGGAAATGGATGGTTGACATTTCGAACATCTATGAATATTTTGCCTTATTAAAATAGGCACTTATTTTGATCGGAGAATCCAAAAATGCAATAATATACAGAGGGTTTCATTTAAAAAAGCATAACTTTGATGCTTTCGGAGCTTTTGAGACACCTTCTATAATATGAAAATAATTTTAAAAAGTAACTATATTAGACCTAACATCCTTTAATGTGCTTTTTCCAAATCTACCAAACCTAAACTAAGGGTTGGATCGTTCAGCTCAAGGAAATTACACTTGCAGAGAATGGATCGAACTTTACTTTGGAAGTGTTGTCAACTTGTCAAGTAGCTTATTGTCGTAAACAAAGAGGACATACTTGTCGCACGAACCAGGGCGTTTTTAGTCATATCGCCATATATTATATACATACCTCGGAATATAGTTAATATAAAATTGCTCCACTCGATAGCATTAGGGTCAAGCAGAGAAAAAGTTCAAGCATCCTTTAATAAATTGAACAATTTGACAATAGATAACCAATGACTCTTCTTGGAAATAAGACTAATCGGGAACTACTCTTTCCTGTTTTGATCTATCGTATGGATGCATGTATGGTAATAGCTACTTTAATGAAAAAATTGGAAGCATTTTAACTTTATGTGAACTCCTGAAGTTTTGGAATATCCTACAAAGACAACATCGCCGTGGAAATGTTACAACGAGTTGAAGGAGAAATATACAATGAAAAACGAAAGCAGAAATGTAATCGGATTCAACGAATAGCCACAAAAATTATCCTCCATCCTTGTTGAAAAAATTTCCGTTTCTATTTGTTTTCTTCGGTTGCATATACTGACATTATATTACGCTTTCGGCCAATACGTATTTTAGCAATAAGTGATGATATTTATAGGCATTTCTCTAAATTATCCTTATATTTTTTTTGTAATGCCAATACAATACCTTCCTTTGCACGATCATCCTTA
Source organism: Diaprepes abbreviatus (assembly GCA_034092305.1). Lineage (NCBI taxonomy): Eukaryota > Metazoa > Arthropoda > Insecta > Coleoptera > Curculionidae > Diaprepes > Diaprepes abbreviatus. The sequence continues at coordinate 15,820,598 of JASJET010000054.1, forward strand.
TTTACTCCGCTATATATTACTATGTAATGTCATTTCTCCTTATTCTTTATTTCCTGAAATGCGATAATGTTCATCTTATTGTCGTTTAGTTCCTTCGCAGTTTCTTGTTCTTTATTGTTTAGTGATCTTATATTCTAAGAAGCGATGCGAAAAATGTTTCTCTTTTTCGACTTCACTATCCTCGAGCGTGGGTCACCATCTTTAAAGCAGTCCTGGTTCAAAGCAAGGTTTTGGTTCTAAGTAAGGTCTTAGAAACTTTCTCCTTTTTTCGATCTTGGGACCGGCAACACAATCACTGAGGTACTCAATCCACTAGGTGATCATGCAAACGAAGCTGGTTGTCATATGAAACTAATAAATTTCAATTGACGATATTTTAGAGATGAAAAAGGACATCGATATAAATTTAAATAGGTTTTGAAGGACAGGAATAGTAAATTGAATTATCATATACAGTTTAGCAATAAACTTTAAATTTACCCTGTTGCATAACCTCCAAGATATCGAAAACTTTTAGATTAGAAGATTGCAATAGGTCAATTCTAACTGCAAATTGGGATTCAGTATGTCGAAAGTCTTCGGAGGTCTGGTTTCTAGTTCTAAGGTTCGATGAAATTTTAGCGTCCGGTGTTATAGAATAATGTCAACAAAGTTCGAATTACCATATTAATGGCGTCCGACGTCCGAAACTTATATACATAGTTTCTAATAAAGACTGATTACCGACAGAATGGGTAAATAAATGTGCCGTATAAAAAAGTGTTGTATATGTTTAACCCAATGAACTTTATCCAGAATAAAAATTTAACTAAAGAAAATATATTATAAAATAATGATATCCAAAACAAGAAGAACATGATATATATTTAAAAAAGTTTCATAGACTCATTTGACTCATCTAACTTTTTACACGTAAAACTTTACAAAGTTTTCTGTGAGAATTATTTTATAGGTTGCTATAGAGCACAAAAATAGAACGTATTTTATACACGTATCCGCTTGAAACAGGCTCCATACCATCTCAGCAGATTCCATCTCATTTTCAGACACATTCCCTCGACTCCGAAAGTTATTCGGATCACGGTATAGATAAAGCTTCAATCCCTCAGGAATTTTACAAGTGAAAGTGGAAAAAGTTTTTCTTTTCAATTGAAATTTATGTCCTAAAGAGTATCCTAGAATATGCTCTATATTTCAAGAAATTTATTAAGTAGAAGTTGCAACAAATGAATCTTTTGGGATTTTCAGTATTATAATTTACCTTTCAAGCAATATATTTGAACTAGCTTCCGATGGGTATATAAAAGTTACGTAATCATATTGTTCTTGTATACCTGATAGTAGGTAGAGTATATTTAACATATACAGAAAACCAAATTGAGATAGATAAAAACGAAAAAATAGATTCATGTACACAGAATATAAATATCTAGTAATAGAGTTTGAAAATGATTCCATGAGTTGAAATTGCAGTCACTGTTTTTTAAATAAATTTAGTGGTATAAAACATAGTAGTTCCTTTTTAAACATTTTCCGACTATGATTAACTACTACATAGTAACGGCTACTAGCATCAACCTAGTAATATACTTTAATAAAAGTGAGGATCGTAATGTAAGGACAAAAATAACGTAGACATGAAGGGAATTAGGACGTTTGAAGTTTTGCAGGTTAAGAGCACCTTATTATATGAGGCAAAATATAAAGATTTAAAGCAAAACCAAGAAAAAGAAGATAAAAGGTATAAAAATGGATGTATGAAAAAGATCACCAATAATGTCAAACATTGAAACAGTGCGAAAAGAGGAAATATACGTGAGAGAAAAGTCAGACGTGAAAGACATCCAAAAAGATGGAAAATCAAAGGTTTCATAAACAAATTTTTCATTGGTAACCACAGCATCAAATGGAAAGACGAGACCAGGGTAATCTATTTTTACTTGAGATTCATCTGGAACTACGAACACACCTGGCTTTGAGCTTTCATTTATATAATTCTTAGTTTTCAAACCACATTTGTCTACTTCTGGAAACAGATCTTTCTCAATTTTTTCTACATCTTCCTCTCCTGTACCATACACATACCTTGTTTATCTGCTATCTGTCTAATATCGTCCACCCACTGCTTTTCTAGTTGAACCACAATGTTCTTTATCCGCCTAAGCCTCCATTATATTATTCTATACACCCATCTGTCTGTCTGTCACTTCATCTGCTTGACTTTTTCCATTATGTCTATAATTTTTGTTTTCTTCTTGATTTCTTCATTTCGTATCCTATTCCGTACTGAAATATCAAGCATGGTCTATTCTATCATAGGTGCAGATTACAAGGACGCAGATATTATAAATGCTGGTTTATAGTTGATGGGGTTGAGTTATTTTGGAGAATCTGTTTCAGTTTTCCAAACCCTGCCCATGACAATTTGATTCGTTTAGTGATTTTTACGTGTTGGTGTTCCATTCCTAGTTTTAATAGTTGGTGGCTTCATTGGTCATTACTTTTATTTTGCATCTCAATCCTATCTTTGTGGAGGCTTTATACAACTATATCGTCCACGAATCTAAACCGATTCAATCAATTTTTTGAAAATATCTTCGAGAATCATCAAAAGAAGGTTGTAAAATATGGTATCTCTGTGGTCTCTACCTCTTTTAATTTCTATTTTGCCGATAGTAATTATTCCATCCATTCTTATCTTTGTGTACCTCGAGTTATCCTTGCGTTCGCGAAGAACTCAAAACTGACGAAATTTCGACAAAAATTTAAAGTTTTTTGTAAGTTAAAAAAGACTAAATGCATCGGTAAGCTATATTCCTCTCCTTTTTCTACCAATGTACGCATAGTATACAAGTGGTCAATATAGTGTTAATATCTCACCTCCATCCATGGAAGACACCATTAGAGCCATTAAGAAACTCAAAAATAACAGAACAGCAGGTCGAGATAATATCTTGGCAGAAAGTCTGAAACATGGAGGGAACGATCTAATCACACAAATACATAACCTCGTGAAATAAATTTGGAATCAAGAAATCATTCCTGATGAATGGAAAGAAGGGGTAATAATTCCACTCCACAAAAAAGGAAACCAAATGCAATGTAAAAATTCCCGAGGTATTGCTCTGCTAAGCCACGCCTATAAATTATTCTCCAGCATTCTCCTTCAACGTCTCTCTCCGTATACCGAGGAGATTATCGGAGACTACCAATGTGGCTTTCGAAGCGGAAGATCAACAGTTGACCAGCTGTTCACTATTCGACAGATGCTGGAGCAATGTTGGGAGTTTAACAAAAACTTACATACCCTGTTCATAGATTTCGAGCTAGCATATGACAGTGTTATTAGGATAAGGTTGTTGGAAGCTATGGAAGAATTTTAAATCCCGCACAAGCTGATTGGACTGTGTAGAGCGTGCCTGGAGGGGGCAAAAAACTGTGTCAAAATTGAGGGAGAGTGTAGCCAAACATTTTCTATCAACAGAGGATTAAAACAGGGAGATGCTTTGTCGCCAGTACTGTTTAACCTTGCACTGGAGAAAGCCGTAAGAACAGTATCAGTTGACGAGGAGGTTTTTGGGCCAAGTGGCTCTAAACTTATTTTGGCCTACGCGGATGATATGGGCGCGATAGGAGAAAGCACAGTCAGTGTGAAGAAAAACTTCATAAAGATAGAAAAAGAAGCTCAGAGAATAGGGCTCCGAAAAAATGAAGGAAAGACCAAATACATGCACGTCTCCCGCAACCCCGCCCGAGACAGAATCAGGCAGAACATCACCATGGATGATTATAATTTTGAGCATGTGCGAGTTTTCAAGTACCTGAGCGCAGTGATAACGGCAAACAATAATATGCAGGAAGAGATTAAACAGCGCATCACACAAGCAAATAAATGTACATTTGCTGAAGTCAAAATTTATCACTAAAAAAGCAAAAACCGAAATTTATCGAACAATAATACGACCAGTAGCAATCTACGCCAGTGAAACATGGACCCTGACAGTCCACGATACGGAGCTGCTAAGAATGTGATGTGATGAGAAAAATCCTGCGCATAATATATGGCCCATACAGAGACCTTGAAACAGGCCGCCACAGAATGAGAAGCAACATAGAACTTGCACAAATATTTCAAACCCCTGACATCATTCAAGAAATAAAGTCCAGAAGACTACGATGGGCAGGTCATATACAAAGGAGTCAAAACGATCGACTAATAAAACGGGTATGGGAGGAAGTACCACAAGGAAAAAGACCACTGGGAAGACCTAGGCTTAGTTGGAAAGATAACATCCACAAGGATCTAGCTATCCTTGAAGTTGACAGCCAGAATGGAGGGAGCTGGCATAAGACCGTTCCAGGTGGAGGCAGATAGTCGAGGCAGCCAAGACCCACCCTGGGTTGTAGTGCTACGGAGTCAGTCAGTCAGTCAATATAGTGTAGTATTCTGGAATTTTACAGGATCTTCACGATTCTAGTTTTAATAGTATTTAGAATAATCATTTATGTAGCTAAATGACAACCGAAAATACTCTCATAAAATTGGCCTTAAGATATTAGATAAGCAATAGTTTAAATTTGAATGTCAGACTTTGTACTTATAATTCCAATGGTCTTCACAATTACAATATCAAGGGTACATCAGTTAAAATCTATAAAACTTTAATAAATTATAATACAAATTGGGACGCAAACCAGTTTTCCTTTAGTTGATGATTAAATAATTTCGACATCATATGACATAGAATTGTATTATTATTTCCAATTTTAGGTTTCGGGTTTTTTTTAGAGTGTTCATAGTTTTGGCGTAATCAATATAAACGTTAAAAATTAATATCGAAATTAAAAATTTAGTAAAATAGATGTCTTAGAAGAAGAAAAACTAGCTATTACGAAAAATGATGCTCCAAATTCCATGAAGTGATCTAAAAATTTGACCTGGGTCAGGAGGAATAGAATTAAGTCCCATCCTTGGACATGTAGAATAAAAATGAATAAGTAAAACAAAATTGACCAATGAGAAGGTCTAATTTTTATGAAGTTCTTTAGTGAATTTTGCTAGTATATTTATAATAGTCGAGTTTTCTTTTTCCATTTAACGCAGCATTCAAGATAATGTAAACACTTTCGTGTCGTCCGTTTATTAATAAATGAAGAAAAATCTTAACCTTGTAAATGGGACAGCAACCCAAATTCCACTCACCAGTACGAGCTAAGTTGTGACGAAAAAAATTGTTATTAAAAACGGAAAATTTGCGTAATTTTTTTTTAACCGAGGCGCAGTATGGCGTTCTTGTATTGTAACATACTTTGAGGTTGCCTTAATTATATAATGATATAACCATGATTTACTATTGCCAATAGTCGGTGCGCTGGTGTTTTTAAAAAACATTTATGATGCTAAAAGTATCATATTAAAAACATATTAATTAATTTCGTTGAACTAGTTACCCCAATACATATATATATATATATATATATATATATATATATATATATATATATATATATATATATATATATATATTGTTAGTGAGTTTTAGTAATTTTGTTTTAGAGCTTTTTTATATGTAATAATTTTTTTTCTTTTCCTTGGTTGTCGCTTATATCTTGAAATTAGGGTGTAGGCTATGTCCTGTATTTGTGAGGGGTAATCGTGAGAATAAACATTGAGGTATCTGTCCGTGTGAGTTGGCTATCGATATACTTGTAACTGTAAAAAGACAAAAATCCTTATAGTAAGCAAAAATGACGAAATACACCACCAATTTAAAGCAAATAATGAAACTTTGGAAACTGTTGACAAAGTTACGTATCTAGGATGCAGTCTGAACAGAGAATGGGACCACTCACAGGAGATTAGATGCCGCATAGAGAAGGCAAGAGCTGTCTTCAACCGCCTCAGAAAGATCTTTTGCAATATGCACCTGAACACGAGTCTTGAGATGTTATGTATTTTCAACTCTTCTATATGGATTGGAAGAGTGGACTTTGACGGAAACAACATCTAAACGACTGGAAGCCTTCGAAATGTGGTGTTACCGCCGCATGCTCAGAATTGCATATATCCATCATGTCACAAATAACACCGTGATGCAACGTATGAAAAAAGACCCAGAAATTTTGCGCAATGTGAAAATCAGAAAGATATCATACTTAGGGCATGTAATGCGCAATGAGAAATACCAACTAATTCAGTTAATTTTGCAAGGTAAGATAGAGGGTAAAAGAACTCAGGGTCGCCGACGAACATCATGGCTGAGGAATATCAGACAATGGACAGGAATGACGACGGTACATTTATTTAGAACAGCTGTCAATAAGGTCATATGGGCCAATGTGATTGCCAAGATCCACAGAGGATAGGCACCAACAGAAGAAGATACTTGTTGTAGGTGTCCATCCATTGCCTTGGTCACTAGGACGTCTAGAACCGGGAATTGATTGTTTTCTTCAAGTTCCAGAGTAAACTGTGTCTTCGCGTAGATAAAACTAGTGACATTTTGAAAGCAGTTGAGCTATTGTTGCCATGGAGTCATATCACAAATATAACATCTACATAGCGACACCAGAGTCTGGGTTTGAAGTGAGATTCTTCAATATAGATATATGTTACTTCAAAGGTAGTTCGCTCGTAGACGCCATACAGTGAGCTTTGAAAATGGTGAATGAGATTTCACCGAAACGTCAGCTGCCTTACAGTCCTGAGAGGGACTCAACACATACACGGGATGCCCGAAAACCTTCAATTACATATATATATATATATATATATATATATATATATATATATATATATATATATATATATATATATATATATATATATGTTTATGCGACTTTCACGGATACCTCCGTGTGAGATGCAATAGCAGTGGATATATATCCACATTATGCCGTTGTAGTGCTGAAATCACATTCAGCAAACGTACAACTATATGCAACTCCGTCTATGAATGAAGTAGAATGCGAACAGCCAGGTGCATGTCGGTACCCTGATGAGTCTAGTAGAGACCAAACATGTACCTCTGCCGTATCACTGTGGCGGGGAGGGCAAGTTTTGACTTTCTTCTCGGTATGGTGGTACAGGTAGGCCATCATCTCGATGGTGGTAGAATAGGATAAATTGTGTTTCTTAACAGTTTGTTCAAACTGTGCAACCTCTAACACGGAAAGGATATGGTTGGAACGAAGTTTGCATTTACTGTTCGCATTCTATTTCATATATATATATATATATATATATATATATATATATATATATATATATATATATATATAGGCTTAGAATTTTGCTAAAATAACATTATATCTACACCATTTTCAAAAGAAACCGGAAAATAAAAGACATTTTACCATCAACCAAAGACAAAATTTCTATCTATGAAATCCCATGCAGTGAATAAAATTTCTCATACATCTGACAGATCAACAGAAAAATCAGTGCATGAAGAATGAATACATCAACGCGGTCAGACAAAAACAAACTAATTCCTCACTAGCCCAACATGTCAACAACGCAGGACATAAAATAGCAACGCAGAACACTAAAATGCTAGCACACAGTAACTAGTTATCCACAAGAATTGTAAGAGAAGCTGTAGAATTAGAAAAGAGATGAAAAAACTTAAACAACCCAGATGATAGTAAAGACTATCAGACACCTGAAAAAATATATTACTAAATTTTCGAGTAAAATCAAAAGTTATCACAAAAAAAAATCCAACAAAAAAAGTTATCATCGGAAATAAAGAAAAACATCATGAAATAAAAGAAACAGATGGTTGCGTCACACGCAGCTAAACACGCATCCTGATTGGTCGGAACCAGTGAGCCAAACACCACTGACACGGAAAAATCGGAAGCCTTCAATCACATACTACACCCGTGAAAACCTTAGAAGTAACATATACATTGAAGAATCTCACTTCATAGCCAGACTCTGTTGTCGCTATGTAGATGTTATATTTGTGATATGGCCCCATGGCAACAATAGCTCAACTGCTTTCAAAATGTCCCTAGTTTTATCCATGCGAAGACACAGTGTACTCTGAAACTTGAAGAAAACAATCAGCTCCCGGTTCTAGACATTCTAGTGACCAAAGCAATAGATGGACACCTGCAACAGTATCTCGATAAACAACTCACACGGACAGATACCTCAGTGTTTATTCTCACCATTACCCCTCACAAATACAGGGCGTAGCCTACACCCCAATCTCAATATCCCTTCATCTAACCGACAACAAAGAAAAAGAAAAAAAATTATAACATATAAAAAAGCTCTCAAACAAAATTACTAAAACCCATTAACAATGAATAAAGCAAAAAAATTACAACAAAAACCAACTTAAGAAATAAATCATCTACAAATAATGAACAAATCACCCTAATTCCATACATAAAAGGTACAATAAATAGAATCAGTCGAATACTCAGGAAATACAACATAGGTGCCGCCTACAAACCATACAAAACAATACGCTCATCTCTAAAAAACCTAAAGGACAAAATCGATCTGCAAAATCAAGGCTAGAAGGACACCAACTCAGCATAAGAAATAGACAGACGACATCAATCATTGATTTTGATAACTGCCAGCAAATTCCTTCTATAGGACACTACAAAACAAAATTGATTGGTGAGCCCTTTGCAATTGAAAAAAAAGGCACACTGAATAAGAGAGAAGATGTAATAAATCTTCTTTCTACCTGGAAAGCTCTCCTTACGGGGAACCATTGCACAGGAATGGTGACTGAGTCTAGGAGTCTAGATGAATACCACCAACGGCGCTCGAAGGGGGTAGATCTTTTGTTGTAGAATCTAAGAGAACGCTGTTTGATTAACCTATTAATCTGTTCTTCCACTAAATTTTTTCTTTGAGTATTTTCCGGGATACCTGAAAATGCCTCGTGCAATCGTAGGCGAAACGTTTGATAATAATTTGACACGGTCGAAACCCAAGAACCATCTTTTTGACTAGGTATTTTTTATTATTTTATAAATTGAAAGAATCTCTAATATAATAGTTATTTTTAAATATAATTTTAGATCAGGCGCTGATCGAAGGGGGGCTATTGCTCCCTCCCCCAAGAGCTTTGAATTCAAAAAAATAGACTCATCTCTGCCTGTTATATTAGAATCATGAGTGTCTCTGGCACTCTCCCCCCTCCCCCTGCCGACAACTTGGTTTCGCTTGCCATACTGTACTTTTGTTATCGCCGCCCCCTTCCCAAGGAGAGTTGCTGGATCCGTCCCTGTTTTAGATTGCAAATAACTAAGATATTTTGATTTAAAGATCGGTAACTGGATACAGAACAGAATGAGTCTTGGGATCATGTTGGGTTTACATGTTTTGGATGATTACTTATACCCAAGAATTTGTTTTGTTTATGAGATGGATTAATTCTGAAGCTAGATTTAGGGACCTAAAAACACTGCCTAAATTTGATTCATACACGTGTCTACCAGTGTAATTAAATAAATTTAAATAAATTAATATACGTCATTTATTTAAACAAATATATATGTGTTTATGTGGCTTTCACGGATTTCTCCGTGTGAGATGCAATAACAGTGGATATATCCACATTATGCTGTTGTAGTGCTGAAATCACATTCAGCAAACGTACAACTATATGCAGCTCCGTATATGAATGAAGTCAAATGCGAACAATAAATGCAAACTTCTCTCCATCATATCATTTCTGTGTTAGAGGTTGCACAGTTAGAATAAATTGTTATAGAATGCAATTTATCCCATTCCACCACCATCGAGATGAGGGCCTACCTGTACCACCATACCGAGAAGAAAGTCAAAATTTACCCTCTCCACCACAGTGTTACGGCACTACACAGCATAATGTGGATATATCCATCGCTATTGCATCTCACACGGAGGAATCTGTGAAAGCCCCATAAACCACGGCGGGAGGTCGGCGAAGCCGCGTTCAGTATTTGCATACTTCTTTCCGATGTGTCCTTTGCATAGCCACGTGCATGTCGGTACCCTGATGAGTCTATTAGAGACGAAGCATGTACCTCTGCCGCATCACTGTGGCGGGGAGGGTAAGTTTTGACTTTCTTCTCGGTATGGTGGTACAGGTAGGTCATCATCTCGATGGTGGTGGAATGGGATAAATTGCATTTTATAACAATTTATTCTAACTGTGCAACCTCTAACACAGAAAGGATATGATGGAGAGAAGTTTGCATTTACTGTTCGCATTTGACTTCATATATATATATATATATATATATATATATATATATATATATATATATGTATATTTTTTCCATTTAAATAGTCATTTAATATCTATAAAAGCACACAAACTGTGGATTTACAAATATGTAATGGTATAATTAACTCGAAAAAAAGGAACTTCATTTGCTCGTTGACTAATTGATATTGTAACACACTTGAAGTTCGAATTTATTATATAATAACCATGATTTGGTAATGGTATTACTCGATGGTTTAAGACGCCGCGGGGTACGCACTTTCGACGACCTGGTTTCTGGTAGACGCAGCGCGGATGGATAAAAATAATGAATGGTTTGTTTGGATTTGCTTAATAAGAATTTTTAAAAATAATTAATGGGAAACATTGATCTTTATTTTTATCTATTTTGTTTTTGTCTACCTTTTATCTTCACTTTTCTGTTGTGTGGGTCATTAATATTTTTGGTGTGGTTGTTTCTAACATCCGCTTTGTATCCCAGAAATCATAGTCATGCTACTACTACTATATTTATTGACCTAAATATTTTTCTTTATAACTGCCTTTCACATACTTCCAGTTTTATGTGTTCCGCTCTGTTTAAAATCTCTGTTTTAATTTTTCACTGTTTTTTCTTGTTTTAATTTTTGAACAATTTTAAACAGGGTGATTCTCCTGGATTTATCGATTGATTGTGGAAAACTTTAATTAGGAAGAGTCCGAAAATTTTACAGTGTACTAACGCTCATGGGGGACAGCCTGCTAAAATATTTTCAAGATGACGGAACTTCTGGTTATACTGGAAGTGGATATCAACTTTTTAATTTCTACGTAAAATTCTAAACATATTTCATGTATAATATTCTATACTCCAGTCTCACCGTTTTGGACATATTAAATTTTTATGTCAAAAATGACGTTTGCGGAACAAAACTTAACTATAAATTTTTCCTATAAGAAAGTCTTTATTATTTAATTTTGGTTAGTTTTCTTGTAGACGAAGATCGAGTTTGGTAGTTTTTATGATATTTTGAAAATTATTAGTACAGAGTGGTAAAAAAAAAAGAATAAAAATTACAATAATAATAATAATAATAAAGGGAATATTTCAAGGCGATTCACTTAGCCCATTGTGGTTTTGCCTTGCAATGAACCCACTATCACGCCGTTTGAACTCAACCAGATACGGCTTTAGTGTTAGAAATAACAATGAAGAGGTAGTCAGAGTGAATCATCTTCTATACATGGATGATCTTAAACTGATGGCTGCTACCAGAAACCATCTGGAACAAATGCTTAAAATTGAAGAGGAGTTCTCCGGGGATATCGGAATGCAATTTGGACTTGACAAGTACTGTATTTTGAACATCGTTAAAGGGAAGATGCAACCGGGGGCTTTTGAAATGCGGAACGGTGAAACTATAGCTGCAATGGAAGCAGACCAAACATACAAATATCTAGGTATGAAACAGGCTAAAAGAATTGACCATGGCACTATGAAGGCCGAATTGACAACCGAATTTGTCAGGAGGATAAGGCGGGTATTACAAACTAATTTAAATAGTAGAAATTTGTTCAAGGCGTTCAACACGTATGCTTGCTCTGCGCTAAGCTACTCTTTTGGAATTGTAAAATGGAGCAGGACGGACATACAAAACCTGCAAAGAAAAATAAGGACACTCATAACAAAAGCACAAAAACATCACCCTCGGAGTGCCATTGAACGTACAATGCTTCCAAGACACCAAGGAAGAAGAGGATTGGTGGATATTGGTAAGCAGCTCGACCAACAAATAATAAACTTACGTTCATATTTCCACAGGTTAGCGGACTCTTCCACACTACATCGAGCAATATGCGAGGCAGACGATTCGACGCCGCTACAGTTGAGGGAACAAGATATTACTTCTCACCACCAAACAGACCAAGAGAAGTTACAAACCTGGCTACAGAAGCCACTTCATGGACGGCATCCAAATGAGGTTAATCAGGACAATGTCGACAACTCAGCGTCGAACTACTGGTTGATTTCAGGACAGATGTTTCCGGAAACGGAGGGCTTCTTGTTAGCTATCCAGGACCAGGTTATTCCGACGAAGAACTATCGGAAGTTCATCATTAGAGATCCCTCAATAGAAAATGACCAATGTAGATATGGCTGCCGAACATCGGAGACAATTCAGCACATGACTGGAGGATGCCAACCGTTTGCCGCAACCGAGTATAAGGAACGACACGACTCAGCCGCTAAGATACTCCACCAAGAGTTAGCAGAAAAGTTAAACTTATTACAGGTAGGAAAAGTGCCTTATTACAAGTACAATCCGGAGCCTATTCTTGAGAACAACCAGTTCAAGTTATATTGGGACAGAACGGTTCTGACGGATCAAACAGTAGCTCATAATAGACCAGACATTATACTAATAGATAAAATTTCTAGGCGAACTACACTAATTGACATTGTCGTGCCTAACAACAACAACCTAAGGCCAAAATACAACGAGAAGATCGCCAAATACAGAGATTTGGAGGTGCAAATCCGAAGACAATGGGCAATGAACAGCGTCCAAACGATTCCCATAATACTGTCAACAACTGTAGTGATACCAAAGAACCTCCTGCAGAACATCAAGGGACTGGGCCTTAGTGAGCATCTGTATAAGTCCATGCAGAAATCAATTCTCCTAGCAACAGCGCGAACCGTCCGAAAGTTCATAGGAAATACAGCAGACCATGTCACCTAGGACCCGATAACATGGAAAGGGTTCCAACAGAGCTTCATACTTTTGGTATCTTTGTATGCCTAGTATGAGTGAATAATCCCTGGAGGGAGTGCGAAACCGTTTGGCTTGTAAATCATAATAATAATAATCTTTATTGTCTAACAGATTACATCCATTTATAAGACAATATGACATACAACTTTAAATAAGATATTAAACAAAATTATAAGAAAAAATAAAATTAGTGATTAATTCATACAACAATTCACAAGAAGAAAGCATTTTACATTTTTATTAGAAGCTTTAACTTTAAAGATTGTGTTAATCTCTTAGGGGGTAGGCTGTAAACATCGATGTCACTGCAAGTGTTGTTGAAGATACTCATGGCTTGAAATAGAGGCGTTTTTATAAGAAAATTTGTTTCAGGGCTAGGTAATGAAAAAATGGGACAGGATCTGACGGGTCTCGGGGGTACATGAAAGTTAACTTGATACAACAAATCAGAACAGTCGATATAAGATCTGGATAGCTTGCTCAGAAACTGGGCTAACATGTAATGTCTGCGATTTATTTAAGATGGAACGTTAAATCGCCTCAATAACTGCTCTTCATCTATACCCCTTTGAGGGAATACTCGGTCACTCTTAAATGATAGGTATTTTAAAAATTTTCTTTACACCCTCTCTAATTGATTAATGTACTTATTATAGATAGGATGCCATATGACCGCACCGTATTCCAGTTTCTACCGAACATGACTAACATATAAATTTTTTAAGGTCTGCAAACTGCTAGAATCCTTAGAATTGCGCAATATGAATCCCAACATTCTGACCGCAGTTCTACAAATCAAACTGATATGTTTCGCGAATGAAAATTTTGAGTCAAAAGTAACTCCAAGGTCCTTAAAAGAATAACTTCGTTGAAGTATTTGACTGTTTAGAGTATATTCAAAATATAAAGAGTTGGTTTTATTGGTGAAAGTCATTACGGTGCACTTATCAACATTCAAGGGCAAATTATTCGCGTTACACCAATTCCGAACAATATCAATATCCACTTGAAGCTCTAGGGCGTCATTTATATTACGAATCATCCGAAATAGCTTTACATCATCTGCAAAGAGCAAAACACTGCTAAAGACTCCAACCGTAATATCGTTAATAAAAAATAAAAATATTAGTGGAGCCAGATTGCTCCCCTGCGGAGTCTCGCTTGTAGCTTTAAATTTATAGGATTGATAACCCCGGATTTCAACATATTGCATTCTGTCTTGTAGGTAAGATTTAAGAAATAACAATAGGCTTCTGCTAAAACCCATAGCAGCAAGTTTGTTAAATAAAATATAGTTATAAACGCGATCAAATGCCTTTGAGAAGTCGGTATAGACCACATCAACTTGATTGCGTTTATCCAATACCCCACCAGTAAATTAGGCAAAGGAAGCTAGATTGCTAATAGTACTACGGCGGTTAAAAAATCCATGCTGTTCTGACAATATTAACTGTTGCACTTGACTCAAAATACATTCATATATCGACATCTCAAAAACCTTTGCAAAGGGGGATAATATTGAAACAGGTCTATAATTGGGATCTCGTTAATATTTCCTCTTTTGAATACAGGGGTGATTCTCGCCTCCTTCCAAATCTCTGGAAAGGTATTTGTTTTAATCGCTAAATTGAACAAATATGACAAAGGTTTAAGCAGTGCATAGGCACAGTCCTTAACAAAAAAAAACAAGGAACGTTGTCTGGCCCCCGTGTCATTTTATCCTTTGATTTTTTCAACGCGCTCATAACTATTTGTTCCGGAATGTGCTCTATTGAAATGTGCTGGCTCCAAACTGCATTGTCAAAAGATACATTATCTTTAGAAGGACGTGCATAAACACCACTGAAAAAGTCAGCAAATGCATTCACAATACCCTCAGGATCCGAGAAATGATTGACACCATTTATCAAAACTTCAGGTACAGTTGTTGAAGACCTTTTAGATTTAATATATGACTAAAAGGTATTAGGATCATTAGATAAGGCTTCCTCTGCCTTTACTTTATAATTTTCATAAGCGATATCCATTTTTCTTTTCACCAGTGCCCTCAACCCATTATATTGATTTTTGAGACTTTGTTCGTAGCCCCTCTTCAATTTTTTAAAACTTCTGTGTTTCCGTTTAATTAATTTAATTATTTCCGAAGTATGCCAAGCTGGAAAATTTCTTTTCTTGATTATAGATTTGGGTATACAGACATCGAATATATTCAGCAGCTTACCATAAAACTCCTCACATGCCATATTTACGTCGTCGATAACATACAAATCCGCCCAATTCACCCCCAGTAAACTGTCGTAATGCAGAGGAAAATCTGCCTTCCTAAAATTATACGTTAATTGTGACAAATTCACTGGAAATTTTGAGGCTTTCCCGGGACTGTATTTAAAAAATCGTCTAACAAAAGCATTCGATCGCGTAAAGCTAGATGAAGTAATCCACCTGTTATATAAGAGAAATATTCCCATCAATATAATTCAGACCATCGAAAACATATACGCAAACAATTAAGTTCAGATTCGCACTAACGGTAAATTATCAACACCCATACCAGTCAACAGCGGTATTAGACAGGGAGACTCGCTTAGTCCTTTGTTGTTTAACATGATAATGGACGAAATAATAAAGGAAGTGCGACTTGGTAGAGGATATAAAATGGGTGATACAGAAATAAAAATTCTCTGTTACGCTGATGACGCTGTGATATGTGCCGAAAATGAGGCCGACCTCCAGAGATTGTTAAGTACCTTTAATCTTACGGGAAGAAGATATAATATGATTATCTCAGCCGAAAAAACTAAATGTATGACAACCTCAAAAGAACCCCTCCGATGCAAACTAGAACTAGACGGTCAAATAATACAACAAGAAATGAGTTTCAAATATCTAGGAATCGACATAACTAGTTATGGCAACATCGAAGATGAAGTAAGAGGGCAGGTGGCCAAAGCAAATAAAGTGGCGGGTTGTCTCAACGACGTGATCTGGCGAAACAAACACTTACAACAAGAAACAAAGGTTTGGATCTACAAAACCACAATTAGACCTATTATGACATACACCTCAGAAACACGGCCAGAGACGACAAAAACGAAACAACTATTGGAGACTACAGAAACGAGAATACTTCGACGAATAACAGGAAAAACGCTACTAGACAGAGAAAGAAGCGATAACATTAGGCAATCATGCAACACAGACTGCATTAATGAGTGGGTCCTACAGCGTAAGACACAGTAGAACAAACACATAAGCCGAATGACAGAGGATAGACTGGTAAGGATCGCACGAGATAAATCGTCTAGTGGTACACGCAGCAGAGGTCGACCACGGAAAAGGTGGAGCGATAATTTAAGTCCAGAATGAGGAAAATCGAAGAAGGAACAGGTCAGGGACCTATTATAGAAGATAGAAGAAGAAGAAGAAGTCTAAATCAATTTTTTCTAATAGAAAGCACCTATTTTTAAAATTTGATCATAATAAGCACCGTTAAGGCAAAATGTCATTAAAGGAAACCTATTCTCAATGATGAAAATATCAAAATTTTAATTTTGGGATATTTTGCGGCAACGTTAGGGCAAGTGGCTGTACGAACAGGAATCTGGAGGGGCTCAATACATAGAATTCTGTTGAAACACAATTTCCACCCTTATTTAATACCACTGATTCAACACCTGATACTGATGAGATACTGATTTGCTGAAAAAACTGCAATTTTGTGAATTTATATCAACGATGATACAAGACAACCCTCGATTTTTGAATAACACGATTTGAACTGATGAAGCAAAGTTTATGAAAAAAGACTCAATTTCCATTTTTGGGGTAAATTAAATCTTCGTGCAGTAAGATTGCGGAATTGTCAAGAAATGTGGCAATTTAACGTATTTTGTGCTCTAAGAATGAATAATAAAATTACATTTTTAGGACAAAACCTAAATGGTAATTCATTAATAATGCAAAACAAATTATGTCTCCGTTTTAAATTATGTATTAACTTTTGTAGGATAATTAATATTCAAGTAGAGTTAGACAATCAATATTTAAACAATTTACCTCTGGCAGAACACAGGTAAATTTTTTACCAACCCGATAGCGCCACACCACACATAACCGTTCCAGTTACCAACTTCTTACAAGCAACATTTTATGACAAGTGAATTGCCAAACATGGACCTTTCCTGTGCTCTCATTCTCCTGATTTGACTCCCTTAGATTATTTTATATAAAGAACGATAAAAATATCGTTTATTGTAATCCAGTGACAAAGATGGAGGACTGCATGACGAACTAACTCGGAGATGCGAAAAATGTTTGGAAGTTCAGAGTGGAAATTTTGAATATTTATTAAAATAAGTTCTTGCCCTGTGTAGGGAAGCCGTTGAGCATTTTTACAATACAAAAATGTTAAATTGCCAATATTTGAAAAACAGCAAATTTTTGGAACAGACCATCTTATAAAGGGTGTGTTTTTTTTTTATAGAGGTATAGAACTTTTAAATGGAATAAAACAAAGATGAATTTTTTAAATTGACATGAAAGTTACTTTATTCGAAAGATAACCTTCTGACATTATAATTTAAATATGACTTCTGGCATATGACCGCCATGGCTGGCTCGGACGTAGTCTAATCTGGAGGTCCAATTTTCAATGACTTTTTCCAACATTTGTGGCCGCATATCGGCAATAACGCGGCGAAAGTTGTCCTCCAAATGATCAATCGTTTCGGACTTATCGGCGTAGACTAGCGACTTCACATATTCCCACAGAAAATAGTCTAGCGGCGTTAAGTCGCACGATCTTGGAGGCCAATTTACGGGTCCGAAAAGTGAAACTATGCGGTTATCAAACGTTTCCTTCAATAAATCAATTGTGGCACGAGCTGTGTGACATGTTGCGCCGTCTTGTTGAAACCACAACTCCTGCACATCATGGTTGTTCAATTGTTCAATCAATGAACGAAAAAGTCAGTAATCATGGCTCTGTAGCGGTCACCATTGACTGTAACGTTCTGACCAGCATCGTTTTTAAAGAAGTACGGACCAGTGATTCCACCAGCACATAAAGCACACCAAACAGTCAGTTTTTCTGGATGTAACGATGTCTCAACATACACTTGAGGATTATCATCACTCCAAATACGGCAGTTTTGTTTATTGACGTATCCATTCAAACAAAAGTGAGCTTCATCGCTAAACAAAATTCGCTTATGAAAATCGGGATCAACGGCAATCTTGTTTTGGGCCCATTCACCGAATTAACGCCTTGCTAGGTGATCGTGTAGCTTCAATTCTTGCACGAGTTGGATTTTGTAAGCACGCAAACCAAGATCTTTCCACAAAATCTTCCATAAAGTGAATGAACACATATCCAATTCCTGTGCACGATGGCAGATAGACTGATTCGGGTCTTCCTCTACGCTACGCTCTACGGCAGCAATGACTTCTTCTGAACGCACTGTACGACATCTCTGTGGATGCGTATTATCATTTAGAGTAAACGTGGTGCGAAAACGTTCCATAGTTAATCCAATTAATTGCTCTGATGGACGATTATGTTGACCATAAAATGGACGTAGTGCGCGATACGTATTTCGAACAGAACCATGATTTTCAAAATAAATTTGCACAATTTGGAAGCGTTTTTCAGGCGTCAGTCTATTCATGTTGAAATGCCAAACTAAACTAAACATAAATCACTTGACAGCTGACAAAATGGCCGCCAGTTAAAAAAGTGTTGCCAACTTAAAGTTCTATACCTCGATAAAAAAAAACACCCTTTATAAAGTCATCTTTTTTTATTCTAAATATGATACCATTATAAAAAAAGGGGATATATAGTTCTTTAAATCATTTTTTAAAGTCAATATTTAATATTAGTTTTTGGTCACCCTGTATTTATTTATTATCAAAATATCAGCACAGTTCATTAGATCCCCTTGAGAATGAAATCAACTCCAATTACATAATAAAGGTTTTCATAAAGGAGAAATGGAACATTATGTTGAGGCCTACAACCGTCATTTTTGACATTAAATTTGTCTATAATTTTGCATAAAATCGGAAAGTTAAATAACATATAGGGTGTTTCATTTAAAACAAGCAAGAAGGCATCAACTTCCGCTATAACCAGAAGTGACACCATCATGAAAATATTTTAACCAACAAATCTTTTTCTTGAGTACGATAAAACGTAATTTTCGAACCTGATGTAAGTAGATTTTTTTCTTTTAAAACACTCGATAAATTTAAATCCCTTACTAAGCCATTTTACTCATTTTGATTGAAAGGTTGGGGATCCGTTACTGGATTAGATGTAAAATCCGAGTCAGTGTCATGTGTTTCTTTTTAATTTCCATCTATTTAGCTGAAAATAAGTTTATGATGTCGTCAAAAAAATGTAATTTTTGAGAAAGTCGCGTTTGTTTTTTTTTTCAAAAACGACCGCCATTTTGTTAATTTTGATAATTTTTCATTTTTCAAATTTTTTTCTGAAAGTTTATGCCTCATATCACCCTAATAAAAAGAGAAAACTGACTTACGTGAATGAGTCATAAAAATATACAATTTTGAATAAAAAATTACTTACATTTTTCTTCACTGGAAAAGCTTAAGCTCATTTTTAAAATCTCGATAATTTCCTTGAAAATTATTTTTTCGCGAAACGGCAAAATATGTGTAAACAGTTATTAAATTGATTGCAATTTAAAACAGATTATAATTTATTTTTTACTTCTCAGTACAATTTTTTAAGTGAGTTTAGTTTTTTTATAAAAGTAAAGTATTTATTTAATTTCTGGTCTGACGACTCCATAATATTTAAAATTTCATATTTCGATAACTGTTATTTTACTTTTTTTAGTATCGAAATAGTTTTGAGATAGAAAACCCCAGAAAAACTATTTTATGACACAGCAATCTGTTTTAAAAATTCTTGAAAAAAGCAGCATATGGTAGATATATCATGTTGAAAGTTATAAGTACATTCGGAGCTTGTCGAAGAAAAAAACTGTACCATATGACGTTCAGTAAAATCAGAGATATGCGAACCAAGTAGATGGTAAAATAATTAGGAGAAAATCTAAATTGCCACAGTAATGTTTGATAGTTTTATTCTTTCGAAAACTTAGGGTTCTTTGGCCTTTGGACATAAGCAGCCATAAAATTTTCATATATATATATATATATATATATATATATATATATATATATATATATATATATATATATATATATATTATGAGAGGTGAAAATAATCTGCAAAAGATACCCCAGCCTGATGTTCAGTGGGCGGGGGCTATCGGATTCCGTTCTTCTAGGGAGCCGCCTACCGACCAAAAAAATCCCCTCTAATGCTATATAGTATCATATGCCGGAAACCGCTTTCACATTACTTCAGCACACAAGCAGCACTCTGTCAACTGTCATTTCCAGCGATACAGATGTATATATATATATATATATATATATATATATATATATATATATATATATATATATATATATATATATATATATATGTATATATATATATATATATATATATATATATATATATATATATATATATATAAAACATTGTGGAACATTTTATATGGAGGATTGCTGCGGATCAGTCTTCCCAACGGAACAACCCTGGTTAGTTTCGTCGATGATAGCTATGTTACTTACGATAAAAACTGAAAACTTATTGATGACAATGGCAAATATTGGGTTGATGAGAATTTCTGATCGGATAGAGAGATCCTTCCAGGGCAGTCAAATCTCTTAGGGTGTGGTTTGATACAGGAATAACCTTCAAAATGCACATCGACCTGACACTGGTAAAAGCTGAGAAAACCCTATCTGCCCTAGCAAGTCTCATCGGGAGTCTTAGAGCATCAAAAAGAAGAATATCTGCAGGTGTTATACGGCCTCAATTATTGTACGGTGCACCTGTTTGGCATAAAGTAACACACAATAAAAAGCAAAATTCAGCGGAAAACATCATTTAGAGTGTGTAACGCCTACAGAAGCAACAGTGCAGATGGAGTGGAAATTATCGTGGAAATCCCTCGAATAGAGCTTTTTGTAGAAGAAAGACTATTGGAGAGAATAACAGGGTAGCAGAAAAAGTGCGGCAATGCGCCTCAAGGTCGGTGGACTTGGAGGCTGATACCCGTTTCAGAGATTGCTAAGCCAACCCTACGAAGAGGTGGATTACTACCTTACACAGGCATTATCAGGACATGGCTGCTTTAAGAAATACTTATATGATGGAAAAAGAACCGAAAGAAGTGCACGTAACTACTGTGGTAGTCATCGACGATGCAGAACATGCATTGTTTGTTTGTCCCAAATGGGATGACTATAGGGAATTATATGGGAGGTTATCTGGTAGGCTTTTTAATATACTGAATATGATGTCAGATTTAACACAGAAAGGAGAGATGAAAAATTACATACTCCACTATAAGACAGATTATAGAGAATAAAGAGAAAGAACAAAGAAGTCAGGAAACCAGTACTTAGAGAAAAGAGCTTGGGAGGTTCCATGTGATACATGCCCATCTGTGATATCTGACTGTAATGCTATTGTTTATTTTAAATTCTTATATGATTGTTTATTTGTTGACATTTATTTACATATTTAGTTATTTCTGTCCGTGCTTATTACTTTGTGGTAGGATGTGGCTGGTGAGAATGCTGCCTTCGTCTGTGGTGATTATCTGTATCGCTGGAAATGACAGTTGATAGAGTGCTGCTTGTGTGTTGAAGTAATGTATATATATATATATATATATATATATATATATATATATATATATATATATATATATATATATATATATATATATATATATATATATATATATATATATATATATATATAGGAAAATTCTAAAGTCTTGGGATAGCGGTCCTAGGGCTGAATGAAACTCTGTTTTTTACAAATGCCGAGCTTTAGGAAGTTTATTATTTCCTTCTTCGATACAGAACAGATATGTTAATTGTTATTCTAACTTTACAATGTAAGATGTTTAATAAAAAAATGATTCTAAATTCAAAAACTTATGTACAAAATGAGTACATTTATGGCTTTGAGACAATAAAACGGAAAATTCATGCAGGCGTTATTGATTTTTGCACAATTTTTTACATTTTATTATTAAAATGTTTTTTTAAACACTAATATATAATCTCTTTGTGGTCGATGGGATCGGCCGAAAACGTCAAATTTTATTTTAGCGGCAAATTTGAATGTGGAATCATTATGTTTTACAACAAATATTAATTTCAATTTATAAGTTAGTTATTTAATTGTATTTAATGTTTCTTTGTTGTTATATTGACAAGGTTTATGTTTTTTAATGAATAATTGAATTCTTCTGAGCCTTGATGCGTTTAAAAATTGGGATATTTGTGAGAAGATAATAAGGAAATGATTAATGAAAATTCTTTTTATAGAACAAAGAAGGTAAAAAAAACAATCTTTTAACTTCCTCAACATTCAACGACTTGCGATGTGGTTATTATAGGAAAGTGACAAAAATCCACCTACGTAATTAATAGAAAACACTGGAAAAATTGTGAAGTCAAGAGGCTGGGACATTTCCTGTCTTGTATTTTTATTGTTTAAGGTGGACAAGCGATGAGAGTAGATTACACTAATATTTTCAATATCCTTTCTCTTATTGATACAGTTATCATCTAAATAAATTTCTACCATCTCAAGAAAATGTCTTTTACTGTTGTTTTGTTCTTTTTTAATTACTTCAACACTGATAAAGTCAAACTTGTGATCCTCATCGATTACATGTCCCGACAAGGTGTATGTCCTCATTTGCAATCTACAATCACTCCTGTGTCTGATGATTCTATCTTTCAAAATAGTTGATGTTTGACCGATATAATGTTTGTTACACTCTATACATTTTAAACGGTATACTACCCCTGATGTGTTGGGGTTACTATCGGTGTCTTTCAGTCTGGAAAAGGTTTGGCCAACCGTTAATATGTGTTTGCCACATATTCTTATATTATTATGCATAGTAAGAATTTTATTCAATTTTTGTGCGATTTGATTGAGGTAAGGTAATGAGAAATAATATGTGGGTTGGTTTTCTTCTAAGAAAGCTGAAATTTCAGGGGAAATGTTAGTGGTGTTTTGATTGGTGTTGTTTTCTATGTGAGAATGTACTGGTGTTATGAAGGCGGATATTTCTGTTGTGACGTTGAAATATATATATATATATATATATATATATATATATATATATATATATATATATATATATATATATATATATATATATATATATATATATAAATAATAAGTTTGGGCTGGTAGTTATCTCTAGCCGTTTTCAAATGAAACTGAACAAATTCTTAAGTTACAGAACTATCTATACTAAGAGTAACTGCAGTAGAGTGTGACCTAGATGAGTGCTAAGAATAATAATTTAAGTTTAATGGTTGGGATAATATTGTTGAGATAAGAAAGGAAGTTTTTAAGTTCTTCGCCGTTCTCATTCTACAAAATGAAGGTGTCGTCTACGTATCTAAATCATAATTTTGGCTTCCTGTTCGCAAATTCAATTGTAAAATTCTTCCGATGTTTCAGGATTTTAAAAATTGTCAAATATTAAACTTTTTGCCCATAAAAATTCAAGATATAGTATATGGTCTTTAAAAAGTTATGTAAATTTGTTTTCTTTCTTAAATGAAAGCAGTATGAAAATTAATTTAATTGTTTTATAACGATTTATTTAGCAGCATTTACCACCATTCATAAACTACTTGCATTATTAAGGAAATAATAAAATGTTACGGAATCGAAACTTGACAACGCTATTATTTCCTTAAAGAAAACCGTTTTACTACAATATTTCCAGCTAATTGATTTTATCCTTATTTATCACAATACGTCCTTTAATAAATTGATTTGTTTCTATTTTCCAACTAGGTTAATTGAAAAAAAAAATAATTAAATATATTTTTTCTTAATTATTATAAAAATAAATCAGCGTGTAAAAAAATTATATACAGGGGTGTCCGATAAGTATACGAAAAACTCTCGGCAATGTAAACAAGACGTCAAAATTATCCTAGCGTTTCGTATAATTTATTTGCCTAATATGTTTCATAACTGAGACATAGGCCCAAAAGGGGTATCCAGTATTTTACCTTTTGGGCTGTAGCTTTTGAGCAGAAAGGTATATTTTCAAATTTTGACAGGTGTCAATTTTCAGAGCTAAAAGTTAATTTTGTAGATACTTTGGGAAATTATCTGAAAAAAAGAAGTTTTATGTTTATTTCGGAAAAATCAATCATTTTCAAGTTAAAAATCAATTTTATTTGCGTTCAAGAAGAGTATAAACAACATACGAAAGAAGTCCCAGAATTAATTGGCCTGACAAAGAAAACACAACATATTAGGCAAAAACTTTATTTATTTCTCAACATAATCTCCTTTTAGCTCGATACACTGTACTCAGCGATGTTCAATCAATTCTTTATAGTAGGAAACGTCTAGCTCCTCAAAATACCCATCTACTGCAGACATCACCTCTTTTATCGCCAAGCCGTTTCTTCAAGTCTGGAAAGAGAAAGATTTTGGTCACTGCAATAATGGATGTGTGAACAAGCGCATTATTCTATTGGAACTACACTTTCTTTTTCGCCAAATGCGGCATTTTTTTCCCTAATTTAATCACTCAAACGCTGCAATAAGTTCGCATAGTACTCGCAGTTGATGGTTTTTCCCTTTTCAAGATAATCAATAAAAATTACACCATGCAAATCCCACCAAAACTGAAGCCATAACCTTGCCTGCACATGGAACCGTCTTTACCTTCTTTGGAGTCGATTCTCCCCTTTCAGTCCATTGTTTTGATTGTTTCTTCATCTCGAATGTGTAGTAATGTACCCATATTTCATCCATAGTTATGAATCGATGCAAAAACTCGGCTTTGCTACGGCCAAACATGACCAAACACTCGATTGAAACATTCTCACGACGCTGTTTTTATACGATTGTGAGCAAACGTGGCATCTATCTTGCTCACAGCTTTCTCATCTCCAAATGTTCAGTCTATATGCGATGTACAGTACGTTTTGAAATACCTACCATTTCTGCTAACTCGGGTACTTTTAGTCTATGGTTATCCAATACCATTTTGAGGATTTTTTTCACTATTTCTGGAATAGTCACCTCATTTGGTCGGCCACTGCGATGTTCGTCTTCGCAGCTCATACGCTCTCGTTTAAACTCTGCCACCCAATGCTTCAATGTTGAAAACGAAGGTGCAGACTCTCCCAAAGTAGAGCATAGTTCGGCTTTGATATTGGTTGTACTAAGTCCTTTTAAATGAAAATATTGAATCACATAACGATGATCAATTTTTTCCATGTTTACAAATTCACTGAGAGCATTCACTATTAATAACTGTCAAACAAGTAATAAACAACGTAGCGTCTTCAAACTTAAAACTTGATCTTTCTAAGTTTGGTACTATTTAACACAGTTATTATATTTTAACAATTACCGCCAAGCTCAATAGACATAACAATATGGATTGTCCATAAAACTATCCATGTTCAAAAAGTACACGCAATATATCCAGAGAATTATTTTGTATGATTTAATTACTTAAACTGGTTTTTACAAAAATTGACACGAATTGGATCAGTTGGGTAAGTTTATAACGCATTACTCTCATCTCTTTCAACTATTTATGTCGATAAAAATTCGGAAAGCTATGAGAATTATTTCTACCTTTGTCAGTTAATGATAACAGATTATATTTAGCTCGTATAATTTTCGTATGGCAACAGAGGAATACCCCTTATGAAAATGTCAGTTGAAAACACACAAGTACCCCAGGCAAGTAGGAGACCATCTCCAGAATCTTGCAGTGATAATGTCATGTCATGATCAGTCTGTCATACAGATTCTGAGGGGGGGGGGACAAAAAATTGACAAGGGCAGTAAAAGGCCACCCGAATAAGACGACACTTTATATTGGAACATACAATGCACGTTCCCTATTATCAGATGAAAGAATTACTGAACTTGAGTGCGAACTAGGAGCATTAAATGGCACATAGTTTTTACCACGTAGGTGACGACAATAATTCCGTGGGAGGAACAGGCTTCATTATACACAAGCGCCACGAAACAAATATAGTATCACTAAAGAAATTCTTCACAAGAGTGATTGGTCTTACTGTCAAATTAAACACCAGGTATAACTTGGGAATAATACAGATTTATGCACCAACAACAGATCATGATGAAGAAGAAGTGGATTTATTCTACGATGATATTAAAGCTACTCTTAAAGGCCAACAAGCACATTTTACTTCTACAGGTGGTGATTTTAACGCCAAAATAGGAATGATATCTAACCCTACAGAAACGCCACTAGGAAACTTTGGCTCGGACGGCAGAAATGAACGAGGCGAAATACTGTTAAGATTCCTGCTGCAACATGAACTATACCAATTGAACATTGTTTTCCAAAAGAAACCACATAGAAGATGGACATGGCAAAGTCCCGATGGAAGAATAAGGAACAAAATAGATTTCATTATCACCGACAAGAACCACATAGTTAAATACATTACGGTATTAAAATGGTTTGCTACCAATAGCGATCATAGAATGGTACGAGGTAAAATAGAAATATGTTTAAAAAAGGAGAGGTAAAGGATGATCAAGAAGAAGAACAAAGGGAGACCATGGATGAAACCATCAAATATAGATGGTTTTCGGCAGTGTATTGCCGACCTAATTACTAGTCCCGAAGCAGAAACTGACGCTAACGACCTAAATAATAAATTAACAACTGCCTTACTAGAAAGTCAGAACAAATTTTGTCCTAAAACACAAAAAGAAGAGAATCTCAGTCAAAATACCAGACAACTAATGCAGAAAAGAAGAGGAATGAGAAGCGAAACGGACAATAAAGCTGACGAACTACAAAAAATAAGTAAAGAAATATCTAAAGCTGTTAGACAAGACACTCGAAAATACAATCATGAACAGATCGAACATACTATTGAGAACAATAAAAGTATGAAAGTATTGAGAAGGAAACTAGGAATGGGAACAAGGCAAATAATCAAAATGAAAGATAAGAATGGTCAGTTTTCAACAGAGAGGAGATCTTTAAAGTAGTCGAAGATGTTTACAAATTACTATACAGAAGCCAAAATAAAGAGAATAGCAAATATCAAGTACCAGAAACATTGACAAGAAAAAAGGGCATTGTCAACCAAGGATGAGAACAAATGCCGGAAATCACAATAGACGAAATAAAACTAGTCCTAAGACAAACTAAGAATAACAAATCTCCAGGCGAAGATGATGTAGTTACTGATGCAATCAAAATCGGAGGTTTGTCTACTTAAGAAAATAAAAGACCTTTTAATATGTGCCTTTTGGACAGTACAATTCCCGACAAGTGGCACAATGCTGAGGTAATTTTGATTTACAAAAAAGGAGATCCCCATGATTTGGAAAACTATAGACCAATAAGCCCTCTTAGTCACCTATATAAACTTCTAACAAGAATAGTAACGAATCGACTTGAGAAAAAATTTGATTTCTACCAACAAATAAAGCAAGCGGGGTTTCGTGCTGGGTTTGGAACAAACGATCATCTACAGAGCATCAAGACGGTAATAGCAAAAACTATCGAATACAATCGACCACTCGCTCTAGCTTTTGTGGATTTCCATAAGGTCTTTGATACGGTAGAGCTTGACAAAATCATGGAAGCATTACAAGCATGCCGCATTGACTATCGATACACAAAGTTAATTTACAATATATACAGGAATGCAACTATGTCGGTGAAACTACACAGAAACACGGATCATATCCCAATTGGCAGAGGAATTCGACAGGGTGATACCTTATCGCCTAAACTATTTACTGCAGTACTAGAATACGCCTGTAAAAAACTTAACTGGGAAAAAAGATGCCTGAATGTAGACGGCCAGTGATTAACAAATTTGAGGTTCGCGGACGACATAGTTTAGTTTTGCGTTAATCTCAAGGAGATATGTACAATATTACATGAACTTCAGGTAGTGTGCGCCAATGTGGGTCTTAAAATAAATATATCAAAACCAATCTAGTACCTAGTAGAAATATCAATATTGAAGACAACGAAGTGGAACTTGTGGAAAAATGCATATACTTTAAACACGAAATAAAGATCACAAGAGATAATCAAACATACGAGCTACGGAGAAGAGTAAATCTCGCATAGGCAGCCTATGGGAAACTTAAAGACATCTTTAAAAACGATATACCAATTTCTTTAAAACGTAAAACATTTGATCAATATGTGTTACCGGTTATGCCCTACGGTGCCGAGACTTTGACATTGACAACAGGAATTTCTAAAACGCTGCAAATAGCTCAGAGAAAGATGGAAAGGTCAATGCTAGGTATATTACTGCGTGACCGAGTTACAAATGAAGACCTGAGACGAAAGACAGGAGTTACCGACGTAATTTTCCGAATTACCACACTCAAATGGAACTGGGCCGGACATGTCGCCCAAATCAGCGATGGAAGGTGGACAAAAGAAGTAGAGGAAGACCCCCTAGTCATTGGACTGACGATCTCAAGAGAACTGCAAAATTGGATGCAAATCGCTCAAGATAGAGCACAATGGACAAGAATGAGGGATGCTTATGTCCAGCAGTCGACGCAAAGGGCTGGATGAAGAAGAAGAAGAGAGGAATTCACTGTTGTCATAAGTGAACTGTCCCCAAAATGGCGGATAGTCTAGACAGGACATTTTCAGTTTCTTACATGATCAGTACAGTTACTTTTTATGTGCGTGAGAATAAAAATTAATTTTCAATATACAGGAGACCATATCAGTGCCAGTAAAAATGTAAACAAATCTTTGATTTCCTTGATAAATTTAGACTTCATTCGAAATAATATATTTTAGTGCTTTAACGTTAAAAGGGCTTTTCGTGCGAATAATTTCTAACAGACAGCAAAACCTTTCTATGTTCTTTAGCAACTCAAGTACACAAATATAACCACGTCCGTGAAAGTTTTTTTTAACATTAGAACTTTTACGTGCCCATGTAGATATACTTTTACTTTGCTTTACATCGACAATAACTAGAGCGGATTAGCTGTAAATGTTAAATAACACAGAAACATTAACCTATGAATCACCAAAGAAAGGCAAGAAATAAAAATGTAATTATGACCGAGAATAATTATTAAAAAAAAAAGAAAATTGTAATTAAAAATACCGAAAATTTAGCAATATCTTCATGCTTTCGCTAATGTGAAATTAATGATCTATTCGTGTTCACTGGAACGTGAAAAATTCATGGATGAAACAGTAAATTATGTTTGTTCTTGTTATTGCTGAAGCAGTGTTTGATGTTACTCAAACTACGGCTTATTTTAATTTCTTTTAAAAGCATTTGGTATGTGAGGCTTAGATGAATACAGAGGCTTTTATTTAATTAAATAAATGTGAGAATTAGATATTTTGCAGTTTCATTAATGATATTTTATTTAGTCTTAATTAATACATTAATATATAATTTATTACATTTATATTATTCCATTAATTATTAGCAAAATATACTCGAAGGTTCGTACGACTTAGTCGTCAATTAATTATTTATTTTTATTATACAGGGTGTCCAATTTTCGGTGATTTTGCGGGTTATTCCCGTTATTAATAAGAATAGAAGGATAAGGATTTCGTGACACTGTGCTACTTTTTTAGGAAACGAACGATGCTACAGGACAGAATTTTCATAAACTTCTTCATTTTGGAGAGAAAGAGCGATTGTTTGCATCTGATCGCAAAGTTAAAAAATAGAACTTTTGAGGTTTTGGTGGAGTTCAGTAGCGTTATCAGCATTTTTATAAGTTCAACAGCTTCGGAGATATAAATCCAACTTGCTTATATATTTTTGAATAATGTAATTTAGTTTATTATGAGCTTTTCAAAAATACATAACATTCTATATTTATTATTAGTATTGAGTCTTAAAGTTACATTTTTTTAAAAATAATCAGATCCTTTTAATCGGCCGCGACGAGTATTTAAAAAAACACAACATCAAAATCATGTACTTTGGGGTTTCTGTCATATATATTTTAGGGCAACTTAACTCTAGGCAAATTTAATAAAAAATAATAAAATTAAAACTAAAAAAGAAAATAAATGTGGTGCTTATAAATTAAAATGTGGAAGTTGCCCTAATATATATATATATATATATATATATATATATATATATATATATATATATATATATATATATATATATATATATATATATATATATATATATTAGTTGGTTATTTTCTTGGGAATATGGTTCATTTTTATATTGAAACTACATATATAAAGTAGTCATACTTATTGTATATATATATATTTTTATGTTTCAGGACGTTTCGATTCTTCCGAATCTTTTTCAACTGATGCAGATGCTACAAAAATGTACATTTTTCATATTATTATATATGGACAAAGAGATTAAAAACTTACCATTAAGAACAGAGATTTTTGTTTTAAACAAAAATTAATTACATCACAAACCAATTGTAATCACTCACTCTTTTGTATATTCACTTTTTAAAAGTATTTTTAAAACTCCAGTTAGAAGAATGGACACTACATTTTTAACCCTATAACTGCCTTGACTTGACTGGATGTGGAACCAGATAGTGTATGTTTTAGGTACTTTAAGTGACGTAAAAAGTTTGGGTCTTTTAATTGAAGTGATATCTTTTTGAAAAAATATCGTGATTCAATTTAGAAGAATTGAAAGCGGACAATTATTCTTATTTATTGTTTTATTTATTTTAGAAATTCTCTTATATTGGTTTATTTTAATATGTTGAAATATATTTGATTTAGATTATTGATGTCTGTTTTATCGTTTACGGCATTCGAATTTTTTTTTTATTGCAATCATTTCGTAAAATTCTCGTTTTCCTTTGTTAGTTTCAGTTTTCAAGATTTTTGTATTTTCATAATCAAAGGTGTGCTTGTGTTTCATTTCGTGTTTTTTTAGGGCTGTAATATTTTTTTTGTCATATTTATGTCCATTTAGGCGATTTTGCAGATACTGACTAGTTTGGCCGATATAATTCGATGGACAATCCTTGCAGGGTATTTGGTAGACAACATTTGATTTTCTGTTTTTTGGAATGTCACTTTTTAATTTGCTGAAATTGCTTTTAAGTAAATTATGGCCCTTATGACTAGTGGTTATATTATGTTTTTTAAAAAAAGTTTGAAAGTTTTCGGAAAGTTTTGGTATGTATGGCAAGGAAAGATATTGTTTTTTGGTTTTATTGTGTTCTAAATTTTCTGTTTTAGTGTTTCCAAGTTTGTATTTTTCTCGCCTTTCTTTAAAAATTTTATTAATTAGTTTATTTGGGTAAGAGTTTGTCATAAGGATCTCTTTTGCTTTTTTGATGCAGTTGTTTCTATAATCGGGACTACTAAGGATGATGGCTCTATCGGCTATTCCAATTATTACTGATTTTTTTTGGGCCATGTGGTGTTGGGAATTGTAGTTGAGGTAGCGACCAGACCATGTAGATTTTGTGTACCACTCAGTTAGTATTGTATTATTTTTGTGATGCAACGTCCTATCTAGGAAATTTATGTGGTTGTTATTTTCAAATTCTATGCATTGCAATTTTTCATGGTAGCTGTTAGATTTGTTTAAGATATATGAATCTTGATTTTTTGGTATAGCCGTTATGCAGTCATCTACATATCTGTAGAAGAATGGTAGTTTAAATTTTAAGCTGTTGATAACTTCAGTTTCTAGGTCTTCTAACACTAACTGAGCAATAACGCTTGATAAGGATGCACCCATCGCGCAACCCTCAATTTGCTTAAAGAATAAATTTTTGTATTTGAAATATGTAGAAGTTAGGCAGATTTCTACAGCTTCAAGAAAATCATCTAATGGTATATCAGTATATTTCTTTATTTCAGACCATTTTTTTCTGATTATGTTTAAGGACACATTTATGGGTATATTTGTGTAAAGAGATACAACGTCTAATGAGATCAACACGTGGTTTTCTGGGATTTTAATGTTTTGTATTTTTTCCTTAAAGCTCCATGAGTCTTTAATGTAAAAATTATTTTGACCAGTGACATTTGCTAAGATATTTTTGAGATATTTTGAGAGTTCATTAAAGGGCGATTGTATACAAGATACAATTGGTCGAAGTGGAGTTCCGGGTTTATGTAATTTAGGTAGCCCATATATGCGTGATGGTGAAGCATTATTTGTAATTAAGTCTTTTGCTACAGTTGGTGAAATAAACTGTTTGTTTTCCCATTCCCAAAATCTCTGTTCTTAATGGTAAGTTTTTAACCTCTTTGCCCATATATAATAATATGAAAAATGTACATTTTTGTAGCATCCGCATCAGTTGAAAAAGATTCAAAAGAATCGAAACTTCCTGAAAAATAAATAAATATATATAAATATATATATATATATATATATATATATATATATATATATATATATATATACAATAAGTATGACTACTTTATATATGTAGTTTCAATATAAAAATGAACCATATTCCCAAGAAAATAACCAACAAAAAATATATTTAATGGTTCAAGAAAAATTAATTCCTATATATATATATATATATATATATATATATATATATATATATATAGGGCAAACGGGCAGAAGCTTTATTAAAAGAATAAAAGAACATAATACAAGTTAATAAAGAACAAGAGCTTTCACATCTTTGGTCAAGTTAAAAATCATGGTTCCTGGGTTTAGATCATGTCAAATTGGAATTATTATCCGACGTTTTCCTACGATTGCGTGAGGCATCTTCAGGGGTCTTTACTCCACGAGATTAGAACACTGAATGACTATCGAGGAGCTGAAGCCCGGTATTTATACCCAACTCATGCTCAGCGAACCGTGATCCAGCGTTACAATCGATTTCCACGTGTGTTGTAGACTGTAACCCGCTTCTTTATTAATATTATTTGGATATGTACAAATTTCGATTGATTCTCTAATTTTACGTTTAAAGAAACCAGGCACTGATGCTAGCATCTTAGTTTATTTTACATTAAAAGTGTGACCTGAGCAATGCTGGTATTCAGCTACTGCAGATTGTACAATTTGTTTCTTTTTTATACGTCTTTTATGTTCCTTAAGCCTAGTCGATATAGACCCTCCTGTTTCACCTACATACATTTTACCACAAGAGCAAGGTATTTTCTAAACGCCTCCTGTTTGAAATGGAATTGCACCCTTTGGAGACTTTAAACATTGTCCAACTTTCTTACATGTGTTGAAAATTCTCCGAATGTTTGATTTTCAGAGCAATCTGGCAATCTTGTCGGTGGTTCCATGTACGTAAGGTAAGACAACACTGTCCATAGAAGGTTCATTTATGACATTTTATTACTCTGAGAGGCAACGGATACTGCGCTAAAGATATAAGAAGTTATATTAATAAAAATAAAAACCCAACTCCTTAACAGAATGTTTTATGGACAGGGTTGTCTTATCTTACATACTTAGAACCACCGACAAGATTACCAGATTTCTCCGAAAATCAGACATTCGGACAATTTTCAACACATGTAAGAAAGTTGAACAATGTTTGAAGTCTTCAAAGGACGCAATACCATTTCAGACAGAAGGCGTTTACAAGATCTCTTGCTCTTGTGGTAAAGTGTATGAAGGTGAAACAGGACAGTCTATATTCACTAGATTTATGGAACATGAAAGATGTATAGAAAAGAAACAAATTGTACGATCTGCAGTAGCTGAACACCAGCATTGCTCAGGTCACACTTTTAATGTAAAAGAAACTAAGGTGTAGCATCAGTGCCTGGTTTCTTTAAACGTAGAATTAGAGAATCAGTCGATATCTGTAAATATCCGACGTTTCGGATAATAATTCCAATTTGATACGGTCTAAACCCAAGAACCATAATTTTCAGTAAATCAAGTTATTTAAACAAGCGCAATAATTCTCACTACGCTTTACATTTAAACAATGAACAACAAACTTTTCATGATGATTTTGATATTTTATATTTGAAAAATAAATCGCTAAAATTAAATCTAGTAGAATGTCTGGAAATCAACAAACATAAAAAACTACACATTTTATTAAATGACTGGAATCAAATGATTCCCTATTAGGATAACCTGAACTCATAAAAATAATTTTGGTTTTTCCATAATTTTAAAATCTTGTAAATTTGGACGACACAGGTAAATATCTTTGGAACGTAAAATGTAGAGTCGTCTTTAATTTGTTTAGATATTACCTACCATCTGAAGGAAACACTGTGTGTTGAAACAATTGTTATAGTTAATGTAATATAGTGGAAATTATAACACGTTGTATTATTTAACTATTATATAATGGATTTCCATCAAATAAAGGCTAACATAATACAATACTTTGTACTAACACACCAGACTAAGTCTATTGGTACCCAATCTGTATCCCATACTTAGCGACTCTACTTTCTCTACTATTTTGTCCATTAAGAGATTGAATAAGAAAAGGCTAATGCCGTCTCCTTGTCTAATTCCTCCTTTATGAGTTTCACAATATTTGCTGGCATCCTTTTCTGCATCGACATTTGTCTCACGTTATTGAGTCTAGCTTTAGTTAAATCTATGAAACAGACAGACTCCGAAGTGTTGTACTCTATTGATTTTTCTCTAATCAGTTTTATAATAAATACTGCATCTGTGGTTGATCTGTCTTTCCAGAATCCCCGGTGTTCGTCTCTATTCTTTATTTGTGATTCTAGTTTCTCCTCCAACAGACCTTATATATATATATATATATATATATATATATATATATATATATATATATATATATATATATATATATATATATATATATATATATCGGTATTGTTATGCCAGTCATTCGATATCCAGTATTTTATTGAACAGAATTATAAGGTTCTTGGATAACTCCAGGTCACCATATTCCAACAGTTCATTCGGTTTGCCATGCGTCCCTAGTGCTCTTCTGTTCTTTAATTTCTTCGTCCTGGCTATTATTCATTTTTTCTCCACAGCTGCTTTAGAAACTGTTTCATATTCCTCATGGTCGTTGACAGCTTCTGTGTCATAGAGTTCCCTAAAATATGTTCCTCATGTCTCAGCCGAGATTCCTTTTGTTTATACGTATTCATTTACTGACTTTTTTCTGTTTTTCAGCATTCCCCATACCTTCTTTTGTGCGCCGTACGTATCATATTCCATATCATTTGTGAACTGGATCCAATGTTCCCTTTTGATTGCTTTTATTATAGCGTTAACTCGTTTCTCGTTTTCAGAGTTTTATTGCTTTATGTTGTCAGGTAGCTTTTCCTCTTTATTGCTGCAAGTTTTTTAATTTCTTGACAGAACCACGGCTTATTTTTCCTTATCCTACTTGTATTCGTTTCCCTTTTTTCAAGTGATTCTTCAACAGCTTTTTGGATATATTTTTTGAACTCGTTCCAGCATCTGTCGACCTCATTGCCATTCGTTTCTATATTCCTCAGCCTCCTAGCCAGTCTACAACAGTCTGTTGTACTTTCTGATGACAATGTCTCTAAATTGTATTTTTCGCACTTTAAGAGGCTGTTCCATCAGTATTCTGCATAAAACCAGGGGATGGTATCTCTCAAGGTTGGCAGATGTTAGGGCCCTTGCATCATTCATTGATCTTTGATCTCTACTATTTTGGAATGTGTATTTGTGTTAATTCTCATCTCATTTTTGGCACAAAATCAATCAATAACTCCCCATTTTTATTGAAGGTCTCTTCGTTATATCTTTGTTTCACGCGTGGTATAACTTCTTTACTTGTCGGAGTATTAAAGTCTCTGAATATTACTATTTTATTGCTGTTAATTATTTTGTCAACAGTTTCTTATAATAATTGATAGAAGTTATTTGTTTCTTCAACGGATTTGGATATATCCGAGGCATAAGTGTATATAAGAGGATGGTTAATCTTACTCAGCTTCAATGATATTTTTAGAATTCACTAATGCGTTCAATGTGTTTAATACTGTCCATATGTTTCTCTTGTAGTAAACTTCTGAATGTGCTCTGCCCTGCTTGGTTTTTACACCGTAAAGTATTCCTTGCCTTTTATTTTTT
This sequence comes from Diaprepes abbreviatus, assembly GCA_034092305.1. Lineage (NCBI taxonomy): Eukaryota > Metazoa > Arthropoda > Insecta > Coleoptera > Curculionidae > Diaprepes > Diaprepes abbreviatus. The sequence continues at coordinate 15,856,785 of JASJET010000054.1, forward strand.
GTCTCGAATAATCCAAAAATATCTATATTGTGTTTTTCAATCTCAATAATGGTCTCTTTGTTTCTTCCATTTCAAGATGTTATGTTACAGCAGGTAAGTCTAGTTATTTTTCTTCCTGTTTCCAGAGTCGCTCATCTTTTTCCGAGACATGGCTTGTCGTCGTTTTAATGCGTCCTGGTTCCGAGGAGATCCTGCTTTTATAAGCAAGACATATTTTATTCAAGGCAAGGAGCTAACCTAACCTCAAAACCCTCCTCCTTCATTCTGGCTTAGGACAGGCAATAAATCAGTCATTGGCGGATTTGATTTAGAATGATCCGTTGTTTCCGGTTTGTTTTCCTCAATTCACCGAAGACTTTTAGAAAACAAATGGCTCAATACCATTCAGAATTGATCGTTCTAGGATTCTCTAGAGACAAGGGTGTGACATGGCTAGTTTTTTTCGAAAAAACTGACTTTACTTCGAAGTGCTTTATCCACGAGCAATTTTTTGCTGGTTTTGGCTCATCATGGAAGACCCATTCGGTTGACTGCTGTTTACTGTCGGCCTCATACCCATATATCTAATATTTATCACCTATCATGATCCTGTATATCATTTTTAGAGCATCGCGGTGGTATTTTTTGAGCTTTTCCTTGCACCAATCGACATAAGCATTTATTTAGTTACTGGCTATATTCTTTTGAGTAAATATCAATTGATCAAAGTGAACAAAGTGAAACTGATAACTTCATGTTCTTTTGAATATGCATTTACTTGTCATTGGGCTGAAGTGGTCATGATTACTTCAAGTGATAGAAGTGAAAGTGATAATGATTCAAAAGAATAGCCCTACTGTTATTCAAACGCGAGCATAGCTGCTTCATGGCCAAATGTGCACGTAATATCTGACATACGCTGGTGTTACTAATGTCCAGGGGTGCCTCAATCTCATGACGATCTTGCGTTATCAGTTCAACCACAGCGAACGATCTTTTCGCGACTTGTCCGTGAGTGAACAATACCAACGATTGAAAACACTAAACCAGCTATATACAGTTATTTTTGAAGATGCTTCTTCTAGAGAGGATTAAGTCAATCGATGCACTCTTATTGAGATAAACCATGTCAAGAGTTATAAAAATAATCATGAGTTAATTTAATTTTTTTTGCCTAGATCAAATTACTATAATTAACACAAAAAGCGTGTCCGTATGTCAAAACCTTCTGACTACGTATACCGTCTAAAATGTCAAACTTTACAATGAATGTGTCAAATGGCACCTAGCAACGCTAGTGTTGCCAGTTCCCGAAAAAATTCTTTGCTGATGAGAAAAAAAATATTATTGTCAAAACCAACTATACGTTTCTTCATCTAGGTTTCGTCTTGGAGTTGTTAGGAGTTACTTTGTATCGACTCTCTACGATACCTAGAAAATCTTGATTTATTAGTAAAGAATTAATACGAAGTAGTTTCGTACAGGCTACAACTATGTTTCTACTACTGTACTTTATTGTTATCACTAATTACTTGCAACTTTGTTTGTAAACGTTAAAGATACAGAATCATTAACATATGAATCATCAACTAACATCAATATCCACCAAATTATGACTAAATATAATTATACATATTAGAAAAAAACAACTTGTGCAATATAATTTACATTTTCTTCCATGGTCAATGCGTACTCACTCAAATGTCAAGAATTGATAGATGAAATTGGCTAATAAGAGAGAAAATTAGTTATGAAGAAATATTTTATTAGAATGAACCTAAATAATTATTTTGAATGGTATTATAAAAAAATTGTTGATGTTGAAATGAGTTATAGTATGTATGCGTTTGAAATACTGACTAATGAAACACTTTGAAATGATCTTTTTGCCCGGAGGTTATTAATTTGACTTACATATTTTTTTTAATGTTGGTTTACGTAGAACTAACTCGTCATGCAACAACAAGGAAGGTACCCGAAGTGCACGGCTCCGATTTTGATGAAACTTTATTATGTTACAGAGGGTATGAAAATAAAAGACATCAGAGATTTACTTTAAAGGGTGAAAACAGCAACTAAAATTTATCCCCAAAATAGTTTTTAGGAAATATGTCAAGTTCTAATTAAGATATCTTTTCAAAACAAAGTGGAAAATTATTGGGTAATTGAAACCAATTAACACTATGCAAGTTTTACTTATACCTGCATTTCCTTTACGTATTTTAATTCTAGGAATTATAAAATTAAACGAAATTCTTTGAAAGCATCCTTTATGAACAACATAAGTAGCTAAATTTGATGTAGAATTTATTAAAAATCCTCAAATAAAGAAATTGGTGGTTTTTCCTCGACCTCCACTCCCTCCTAAAAAAACTTAATCGATTTTTCCTGGAACTGAATTCAGTGTAGTGTAATTGCATTTAGTGGAGTTAGAAACCTAAGTAATACCGTTGGGCGATACCTATCTTTCTAGCTCGGTTAGCATTCTAATTGGGCAAGCGACCATAGAGATATTTTATACAGGGTTACTCTCCCTATACGAACCAGAATATTGCGACCAAAATACGTGATTTTCAGAAAGTTTTACTTATGAGATATATGGAGGTCCAATAGAGTTACATTAAAATTATATTCATATTATACAGGATGTCTCAAAAGCTCTGAAAGTGTCAAAGTTGTGTTTTTTTTAAGTAGAATACCCTGTATATTATTGCATTTTTGGATTTTCCGATCAAAATAAGTACATATTTTAAGATTTATAGTACCTAAACCTTAAGGGTTTTAAAATAATTTGAATTTTGACAATACATAACCTAATTTTCATGTTTCAAATACAAGTATTTCAGTTATGTACTCGAAAATAAAGTGAAGTGTAACAATACAGCATATTTTATATCCCAATTATAATAAACTTGCTATATTATACAGGGTGTTCAAAAATTAAATCTAATCAAATAAGAAGTTTAAGTGGCTATAACTTGATTAATTTAAATAAAACGCTATACTTTTTAACTTACCAGAAAATGCACCTTTTAAATATCTATCGAATGGTATAAGGGTGTTCTGTAGTCCTCGCGTTTTCACAGAACAGTCGTTTTTTGCACCATTTTGTGTTTTTTGAATAGATGTTCTAATGTACCTAGTTGCATATGGCATTTAGAAACGTTAGGTATATCATTTAATCTGTCAATTTTGTTTGCAAAGCCTGTTGCTATAATAGCGATATTATTTTTTGTAACTGTGAAACTTTATTTATTGAATTGAATTACTTGAATATTGTGTTATTGCTTGGTTAAAATGAAGCTTCACGGAAATGATTTTGACACCCGAACTGAATTCTGCTTGTGGGTGTTAGATAAAGTAGTAGAAAAAAGATAATGTGTTAGTGGTTAACTCTGGAGACGTTCGATCCTCATTTCTTCTAGAGTAGAAAAAATCGTTGGCAGAACGTACACTTTGCAATCGCTAAATCAAAAGCTTCTTGTTCCATTACGGCATCATATTCACTGTTTGTATAAAACTGGACTTCGTCTCCATCCTTAGTTTCTTTTTTTCTTGATCTTCTATATCTTTGTGTTTTTACTCATCTTTTTTGTTAGTCAATTTCTTTTCTTTTTCAGTTTTCTTCTTATTTTTTTCTACAAGCTCATTTTTATAAAATGAGAAATTTATTACTGCTGCTATAGAAACTTGTCTGCCCTGCCCTGGATTTGTGAGATAAGGAGTTACCAAACACAGGATGTTGCAATCAAGTCTGGAAACTGAAGATTCAGTACCACGTGTTGTTTCATTTCTACGCGAGAAAACTGATATTTCATGAAATGAAGCTGCTATGTTCAGACGCGGAGTTTTAAGGTCTAGATGAAGATTCCCCTTTCCCCTTTTTCATGTAGAGTAATGCAGACTCCATCCAGACTAATTTTTTACATTTATTAAGATATATATTTTAAATATAATAATTGCTTGAAAAGTAAATATAATACAAAATGACAAATAAAGAAAATGGAGTTTTATCTCATGAATGAAAATTATAAAGATTATTTAAACAAAATATTAGATAGGTTAGTAATAAGATGCTGTTCGCCCAACACTCTCTTTTCCTTTTTTTATTTTTATACGATCAGTCATCATCGCTAGGACAAAGCTTTTTTACGTTAAGGACGGTATAATTGGCCCGTTCTAAATACCTTCCTTTCATAATTACTAGTTATGACTCCTAAAATGTGTTTTAATAGCCCGTTAAATATAGAACAAAGTATTTTTTTTGTATTTATTTTGTTCAATATTTTTTATTAAGACGGCTCAGCTCGAATAAACAACTGAATAATTTAAAAGAACATGATAATTTCACGTCTTCCAAAAACTAGATTACGAGCGATGACGTCAAAGTTTTGTTATAACATACTTTTATGAAATTAAATATGAAAATTGTTTTTCGGAAATAACGAATATCTAATGTGTTAACCCATATTTGTTATTGTATTTACTGCAAATTACATGAACCTGTGAATAGGCACTACAAGTAACTCAAGATGACCTGTTAGTTTGTGAAGAGTCCTGAAAAGCTTTTTTTACTTCACAATTTCCGCTTAAAGACGTCCTCCTGCGTTATTTAATGGTTTAAACAAACGGTACTAAAGTCGTCCTTTTACCAAGTGAAATAAAAACAAACTTCTCCATTAACCGAAGCTAAAAAAACAAGAATAAAACCCTTCTTCTAACACCCCAAAATTTACGCGTCGGGTACCCTTTTCTATCGGATTTCAAAACGTAGCGTCGCTAATGACTCTCACATCATAACTGAGGATTATTACTTCTTAAAAGCCAAACTTGTATTCCCTCGAAACCCTCACGATTCCTACTAGTACCTATCTTCGCTCTGTACACCCTGTAAGGGCAAGTTTCATTATCGAAACATCGAAAGTTTCGGTTCGTTACTTCATAGAAGGCGTCAGCTATTCTATATCCGATACTTAGTCTCCTAGTTGGCCTCTGAGCGTTTTAATATTATTTTTCGTATCGAAAAAATAGGTAAACAAACTAAGCTACGTCTTCCTACAACCAAAAGGAAACGATAATTCCTGTAAAAAAAACTATTCACTCTTCTTATCTATTTTGGAAATAAATATCTAACTCGGTATTTCTTGTGAATAGAAAAAGCAGTCATTACACGAATACTTTGCACATGTAGTCAAACAATATATTACATTATAGTGAGTTTATTTGATAATTCTTTGGTTTCCTAATAATGGGAACATCGATCAATATTTAAAACATTTTTAAATATTTATAGTTCCAGAAAGATTAAAAAATGACTCAAAAGTAATAAAATGGTTACGTTTATTAACGGTTTTAGATGTCAGGGTGGTAATATAAGATATATACCGTTTCAGTTCCCATGGTTAAACTTTATCTACAAAGTTATTATTTAATTACTCATTTTAGTAGAATATCTTTCATGTTAATCGGCTTAAAATAGTTAGTATTTGTTCCATTACAATATTTAGATGTTTGTTTATATTATTGATGATAACAGTCCGGCATCGAGTTCTGCGGATAATATACTACCGACATTTTACGAAATGGAGCTTTTAAGTAGATGGTTTTTTTCTAAGCAATTTAGAGGAAGCGAGAACCAGAGTGAAGTTCGCAGAATATAAACTATCGGTGCCATTTTTTAACGGTCTTGAAGAGAAGAAAACAACATATTTATATATATATATATATATATATATATATATATATATATATATATATATATATATATATATATATATTTTATATCACTTTTTAAAAAATTTTATTTATTTACTTTACAACTTTTCTCAATACTTTAAATTAAATACAAAACAAATTCTTAACTGACATAGTAACGTGCTACAATTAATTATATTACTAGTATCTTAAACTAAGTACACTTTCCTATTTATAATAGTCTTATCTGCAAAATCAGCATTTCCGTCCGTGAGAATCTTACGATATGAAAATACTGATTACGTTTGCGTTTCGGGAATGGTGTGCAAATGCACTGTCATCATGTTTCTTGAGGTCAACTTGGACACGTGTGGGAACGGCAATATAACATATATATATATATATATATATATATATATATATATATATATATATATATATATATATATATATATATGTATATATATATATATATATATATATATATATATATATATATATATATATGTTTATGCATCTTTCACGGATTCCTCCGTGTGAGATGCAATAGCAGTGGATATATCCACATTATGCCGTTGTAGTGCTGAAATCACATTCAGCAAACTTACAACTATATGCAGCTCCGTGCATGAATGAAGTAAAATGCGAACAGTAAATGCAAACTTCGTTCCAACCATATCCTTTCCGTGTTAGAGGTTGCACAGTTTGAACAAATTGCTTAGGAAAACAATTTATCCTATTCCACCACCATCGAGATAATGGTCTACCTGTACCACCATACCGAGAAGAAAGTCAAAACTTACCCTCCCCGCCACAGTGATACGGCAGAGGTACATGTTTCATCTCTACTAGACTCATCAGGGTACCGACATGCACCTGGCTGTGCAAAGGACAGATCAGAATGAAGCATGCAAATACTGAACGCGGCTTCGCCGACCTCCCGCCGGCATATATATGTTTATGCGGCTTTCACGGATTCCTCCGTGTGAGATGCAATAGCAGTGGATATATGCACATTATGCCGTTGTAGTGCTAAAATCACATTCAGCAAACTTACAACTATATGCAGCTCCGTGCATGAATGAAGTAATATATATATATATATATATATATATATATATATATATATATATATATATATACTATGCAACAAGTGAATAAATTAACGTTAATTTAACTGTTTGCAAGAGTCCGCAGCTCCATATATCAGTTTTAAATCTTTATAGATGAGTGAGTGTTCAAATACGCATCTCGATAATTTTGTTCTTTTTTCTTTCTCCCTATTTATCAAAGAATGACATTTAATAGAATTTTAATTTTCTCAAGATGACCGTATATATTTTTTCCCAAAGCCCAATAATTTTTAAATCCGGCTCTGAACAAAACTACGATTTACAATCAATCGTTCAAACAGCAGAAGAAATAACAAAATTTGAATCAATGGACTATCAAACTAGCATTTTTTAACTTCGACATGTCACATGACATCATGATAATAATAAATACGCGCTGATCAAAAACATTAAAAGTCAATTTTTTAAATTCATAAAAGGAAACCTATTCTCAATGATATTTTGCGGCATATCTCATGATACCATTAAGACAAGTGGCTCTACAATGTTATCTCTCCATTTTAAATTATATATTAACTTTTGTAGCACAAAGATTAAATATTAGATAATTATTATTTAAGCAATTTACTTCTGGCGGAACACAGGAAAATTTTATACCAACACGATATCGCCCCACTATACAGCAAGAAGGCATCAGCTCCCGATATAACTTATTTTCCTGTATGCAACACTGATCAACCTCAATTCAACTTCCACATAGCCAACATTGCAACCCTGTACGAAATGATGCTCCACACCGATTGGTTTACGGTTACTGAGTCTACTTCCGCGGTGGATGCCTGTCAGTCGTTTTATGATATCTTAAATTACAACTTTGCTTCCTATATACCTCGCAAATTACCCAGACCAAGGCGTTTTCCCCCTTGGTTTACGGGTGAATTGATTACCAACATTTTCAAAAAGAAAAAGGTGCGTTGACATCTTCAAATTCATAAAACTGCTTATTACCTGGAAAAGTACAAGACTTTCGATAGGCTAATAAACTCACAGTCGCAACGGGTCTACGCAAGAGACGCTGAGCAACATAGAAACAGTGATCCATCCAACTTTTGAACTTTTGTCCAGAGTAAAATAGCTCAGTCACACATTCCAGTTATAAAGAACTACGAGAACCATCCATTTCATGGGCCTCATAATATTGTCTCAGCCTTTGCGGAGTACTTCAAGAGTGTTTACAAGGATTCGGAGACCTCTGAGATTTCTACTTCTGGAAAGCTTCTGAAACCATTAACATTCCCATAATCACTCCCACAGATGTTTCTTAATCCTGCCAGTCACTTAGAAATAAGGCCACATCTGTCTCAGATGATGTTCCTAGTTTTTTGGTGAGGGATCGTTCCATTGTTCTGAGCACTCCCCTTGTCATATTTTCCAACTGATCTTAAAGAGGTCTGGAGGATTGCCAAGATGATCCATCTCTAGTTGAAAACGCGCCATTACAATCTTATGAAATCTATCCAAGGTCTTCATTATCTTACAGAAATATTTATTTTCTAAAATTCAAAATCGATTATCAACTGACCAACACGGCTTCTTTTCTAAAAGATCATATATAACTAATCTTTGCTCTTTTTCCTCTTAGGTTTGCGACGCCCGTAACACAGAAGTCAAGTCGATGTTATTTACACTGATTTCCATAAAGCTTTTGACCAAATCGACCATCACGTACTCTTACCTTGTTTCCCTTTTGAAATCCTACTTACTTAATAGTAGTAAGTTCGTGCATACAGAAGAATATAAATCTGCTAGGTTTACTCCAAGGACAGGTGTCCCCAAGGGTTCGAACTTGGGCCACTTCTCTTTAACATATTTAGAAATGATCTTGTTTCCCAGTTGGACTGCTACAGACTGGCTTATGCTGATGATTTAAAAATATTTTAACGCATTGATTCTGTTGCAGATTGTTTGTCCCTTAACGCCAGTATTGATATGATCAATCAATGGTGTGTGGCTAATAAGCTGGATTTTAATATCTCTGTAATGTATATTGTTTCTTATTCTCGGACAAAAAATCCTGTTCGGTTTAATTACCATATAATAGATGCTATACTGTGACGGATCTGGGTGTCGTCTTCGATGCGAGTTTCTCCTTTATTTCCCACATTGATCAGATGGTGGCTAACGCATCGCGAACATTGGGTTTTATTCTGCGAAACTGCAAACCTTTTTCTAGCACGGCTATTTTCAAACTGCTGTATTATAGTGACGTAAGATCGAGGCTAGATTATGGATTAATTGAATGGTCTTCCATATGCAATTGTCATAGCCTTACCATAGAGGTCATCCAAAGGAAATTTCTAAAATATTTAATGTTTATAGAGGACAATATTCATCCTCAATGACGTTTCAATCATGACCATATTCTCGCGATTTAAGGAACTACCATTGATTGTACGTCGTAACTCCCAATCTGTATTATTTCTCTGGAAGCTTCTGAACTATCATTTCGCGTTCCCCGTGTTGGTGTCAGGCATCCACCAGTTTTCTCCACTGCCCTTGCTAGGTCAAACATTTTATTTCAATGTCCCATCTACAAAATGTGCAACAATTATAATCGTATTTATACACTATGTGACATGCATTTTGATGATCTACCAACTATTCTGAAACATCTGCGCGAGGTGTCTCAGTATCCTTTATAGCTTGCTACTTGGCTATGTTTATGAGAATACTGTATGCCTACAGCTTGTAAATCCGATATTCAAATGGACGGTGTATTGATTTTAAATGGGTCCTTAGTTTTAGATTAACTAGCTTGTTTATCTATGTTTGGATTTCCTGTAAGGAGGCCGTTGGCCTGTTGGAAATAAATAGCTATTAATTTATTTATATTTATTTATAACCGGAAATGCCACCATCTTGAAAATATTTTAGCCGAATTGCCCCATCGACTTTGGTAAATTGCCAAATTTAAAAAATTTTCCAAAGTCTATTTTCCGAGAAATCAATGGCTGCAGTTCATTGTGGGTCACAATGTATATTCAATATTTATAGCCTTATGATAATTTAAGCCTAAATTTTCAAAAAAAAAATCAAAATTTTTAATTTGTTAGTAAAATCAAATATCAGTATTATATAGTTTTGGGAAGTATGAAAAATTTTAAATCGAGCTGTGAAATAAAAAACAGGATGTTCTATTTAAAAAGAAAGACGTAAATTAGACACAATAAATATCATGTTATTGTGGATAAAACTTATGAAAGACTTTTTATATATATTATAAACTTTTTGTTGTCTACTGTATAAACTTGTTTTTTCTTCATCATGTCCTTGAAACAATTTACTATTGACATTGTATAATAATATTTCGATAATATCGGGTTCAGCAGTTCAAACCACTACGTATTTAACTTACATATTTATTAATACAATTCATAGCGTCCAGTTTTTCATCGATTCTCGATAAATAATTAAATTATTATCAATATACCATTGCAAAGGTCTCACAGTTATTAATAATTTAATTGAGCTTTTAGTATCTGCTACGTCAAACTAAAGTTAAAAATATTTGTAACCAGTTATTATTATTTTTTTAAGTTCATGTTTCCTTTTGTTGAAGATTCCACTTTTTTTAAACATGTGTCTGTTATTAATTTTTAATAATTAACTTGTTTGTTTGCAATTTTTTAAACTTTTTTGTGTAGTTTTTTTATCATAATATGGTTAATGCTTTTATTGGAGAACCGGATGGAATTCGTTAACTTTTCGATGTTTTCATATGCAGGAAAATTTTGTGAAGTATTTTGACATGAAAAATACGAATTTTGACGGTACAACTTCCAAAATTCCAGCATCATTTGATTACAATAATTTTTTATAGATAAATTAAAAATTTCAATTATTGTAAGAGGTGAAATTAATTGTTTTTTTTTCAAGTACGCTTCTTGTTTCGAATTTAAATAATAATAATAATAATTAAAACAGAAGTTGTATATTAATTGCAACGCGTGACACATTTCAGCTAAATATATCGACTTGTAAATAACATATTGAGTTCCACAATGTCTCATTTTTGGGGATAAGTGCAGGTTTTACAATTAAGAATCTCAAGATAATACGTTTTCCTGCAAAACTCTTAAAAAGAATGAACAAAATCTAAGTGATTAATGATATCTTGAACAGTTTTATATTTATTTATAAGCTAAAAAGGGACAGTCAAAAAAGGACTGAGGATCGATGACTCTTTTAGTACATTAAAAAAGACGAGTTAACACACACACAAATAACTACAATTTAAAGGTATTTTGGACAGATAAGTATATATAATACTTAGAATCAATAAATTAGAACTCTGAAAATTGTTCAAGTGTACGCCCCCACATGTGGTCATAATGAGGTAAATATGGAGGTGCTCTATGAAGAAATAGTTACTTTTCTGCAAAACAATAAAAATTCTCATACACTGTTAATAGGTGACTTCAATACAAAAGTGGGTAAAAGACTAGAGAAAGTGAACACTCATTAAGCAAACATGGAATGGGAAAAGAAATGACATTGGTGACCTACTGAATAATTTTGCTAAACCAAATAAAATGTCAATATTGAATATCTTTTTCAAAAATGTGAAGAACAAAAATGAACTTGAAGAAGCCCAGATTATTCCATGAAAAATGAATTCGCTTTATAATATCAACGTTGTAACATCGTTTGCTACAGAACTTCGCAACAGGCAAAAGGAAATAACAAACAGGTTAAGATCTAAAATAATACGCATATATATATATATATATATATATATATATATATATATATATATATATATATATATATATATATATATATATATGTATATATATATATATATATATAAAATTATGCTAAAATTAAACGAATGTCAAGAATTTATTCAAGAGAACTTTACAAAACAATATCACAACAATCGAAGAACATGGTCTAGATCTATGTATAGAGAAGATAACACACGTAATATTGAATACTGTACACTGAAACACAAGATCAGCAAAATAACCAAAGACCTCATTTCTAAACTAAGAGAACTAAAAATAAGATACGACGTAGGTTAAGCAGAACTTGTTGAACTAAACAAAATTATAAGAAAAGAAATTCGTAAAGATAAGAGAGAACATAACACCAAATTAATACTAAATACAACTGAGAACAATAAAGAATCGAAAATTATAAAGAAAGAAGTAGAGATAAGAGGGGTACCCCAAAATGCATAATTTTCATATCGCTCTATATCTTCAAAACAGGGATTTATGAAAATTCTGTTAGTGGCATCGTTCGTTGCACACATTTTTACTATTAACAGAGATAACCTGTAAAACCATCAAAAAATAAATACCCTTTACAAGCGTAGTATCATTATCTAAGTTAAGAGGACCGGCGTGAGCGCGAACTCATCCGATATTGTTATACTCAATTTTCCATAACTCGGGTTTTATTGAATTTTTAAAAAGGTTTATATTATGTATTAAAAGAGCCATCTATCTTCAGTGTTTTGTGTACAGGTTCCGATTTGACTGTTCCGTATTATCTGATAAACAAATTAAAATGCGTTAATTATCATTAATTTTTTTGATTTTGTTCTTTCTCTTCCTAAGTTTTGCAACGAAACCGATTTATTAGGATTCTTAACTATAAAATCAAATTTTCTCATGAAAACAAGATATCGTTGAGCTCCGTATATTAATTAGAACATATTTAAATTATTACTTTCGAAATTTAAAAAAAGGAACATACTCGAAACAGAAATACTAATTGATTTGTTATAAACAAGTGATGCTGCTGTTTTTCGAAAATATACCAAGGATTAGTAACCAACTTGTTAAAATATTTTGAAAAAGCTTTGGTACATACAAAAACAGCAGAGGACATAAAAAAACAGAAGGTGTATTTAAAGCCACAAGAATTATTTTAAAAGCGTAGAATATTCATCTCTATTTACACATTCTTAACCTGTTATTTTTGATTGAACTTTTTTAGTTGTCGAAAAAATTGATACTGATACTGATATTTCTGAGGCTCTTTAAGTCAGTAAGTGCAACATTATTTTGCTCTGATCTTTGAAAAACTACTTTTAAAGCTGCAAGAGCTTCTAAAATCGACGCTTTTTTCGGTTTCTCGGTTTCATTTTCTAATTCGCTATCCTCTGTGTCTGTGAGAACCAAAGGCTCAATATTAATAATTATTGATGCAATGTTTTCAACCTCTAAGTCTCTGTTCCAGTCATAAATATTTTGATCCTGGTAATGGCTCTAAAAATACGCAATAAAAACCGTCAAATTTTTCATTGTTTTTTTTTTACAAACCGATCCAATCATTTCCAACAAATTCTTGGTTTACTGTAAAGTATTTTATGATTTTTGGATAATTAATTGTTCTCGAAGCATAGCGAAGGGAAAAAATGTTATTCCAGCATTTTTTATTGATTAATAGCTCCAACTGCTGCCATCCTCTGTTTAAGTAAACAATAGCATTGTTTAAAGTTAGGCTTTTTAGGGTATGTATCATATTTTCTCCCATAGCCACCACATAACTCAACAAATGTTTTCTATAGTACAAGTTAGTCAATGTTAAAGCATTGTGATCCATCGGTTGAACAAGCGGTGTTACATTTGGCGGCAGAAACATAACAAATATGGCATCGTCATCCGCTTTTAATTCTGTCGGTGGGGAAGTAGCATTATCTAACAATTCTTTTTGTCTAACAAACCACTTATAAATGGCACTTTTCGTCATTGGTTATTCTGCGTTTTTCACAGTGTGTTTTTTAATCTTACTTCACCTAACACTTTGGTTTACAACTTTCATTATCTTCCCCTTTTTTTAAGGATTATATACCTTTCTTCTCTGATTCTGGACTTCCTATAAAGAGTTAAAAACTTCTTTCCCTTTTTTTTAAGGATTATATACCTTTCTTCTATGATTCTAGACTTCTTATAAAGAGTTAAAAACTTTTTGTTTTTTATCATTTTACACAACTACTATAAACTTATTAACAAGGTTACGAAGTAAATACCATAATATAAAAATGAAAAATACAGAGATTTCCATGCTTTCTTTCGCCCCTTGTCTCTCCAATAAATCCCAATAGACACGAGGGAAAACACCGATTACACAAATATAACCAATGACAAGAAATATTGCTCGTAAAACAGGCAATGAGAGTTTGACAGTTGGTTCATACTATCGATATGCTTATTTATTCATACTACTGAATATATATATATATATATATATATATATATATATATATATATATATATATAAAAGGTATTTTTTATAGAGGTATAGAACTTTTAAATGGAATAAAACAAAGATGAATTTTTTAAATTGACATGAAATTTACTTTATTCGAAAGATAACCTTCTGGCATTATAATTTAAATATGACTTCTGGCATATGACCTCCAAGGCTGGCTCAGACGTAGTCGAATCTGGAGGTCTAATTTTCGATGACTTTTTTCAACATTTGTGGCCGTATATCGGCAATAACGCGGCGAATGTTGTGTGCTCCAAGTGATCAATCGTTTCGGGCTTATCGGCGTAGACTAGCGACTTCACATATCCCCACAGAAAATAGTCTAGCGGCGTTAAGTCGCACGATCTTGGAGGCCAATTCACGGGTCCGAAACGTGAAACTATGCGGTTACCAAACGTTTCCTTCAATAAATCAATTGTGGCACGAGCTGTATGACATGTTGCGCCTTCTTGTTGAAACCACAGCTCCTGCACATCATGGTTGTTCAATTGATGAACGAAAAAGTCAGTAATTATGGCTCTATAGCGTTCACTATTGACTGTAACGTTCTGACAGCATCGTTTTTAAAGAAGTACGGACCAATGATTCCACCAGCCCATAAAGCACTCCAAACAGTCAGTTTTTCTGGATATAACGGTGTTTCAACATACACTTGAGGATTATCATCATTCCAGATACGGCAGTTTTGTTTATTGACGTATCCATTCAAACAAAAGTGAGCTTCATCGCTAAACAAAATTCGCTTATGAAAATCGGGATCAACGGCAATCTTGTTTTGGGCCCATTCACCGAATCTACGCCTTGCTAGGTGATCGTGTGGCTTCAATTCTTACACGAGTTGGATTTTGTAAGCACGCAAACCAAGATCTTTCCGCAAAATCTTCCATAAAGTGAATGGAGACATATCCAATTCCTGTGCACGATGGCGGATAGACTGATTCGGGTCTTCCTCTACGCTACGCTCTACAGCAGCAATGACTTCTTGTGTACGCACTGTACGACGTCTCTGTGGATGCGTATTATCATTTAGAGTAAACGTGTTGCGAAAACGTTTCATAGTTAATCGAATTAATTGCTCTGATGGACGATTATGTTGACCGTAAAATGGACGTAGTGCGCGATACGTATTTCGAACAGAACCATGATTTTTAAAATAAATTTGCACAATTTGGAAGCATTCTTCAGGCGTCAGTCTATTCATGTTGAAATGCCAAACCAAACTAAACATAAATCACTTGACAGCTGACAAAATGGCCGCCAGTTAAAAAAGTGTTGCCAACTTAAAGTTTTATACCTCTATAAAAACACCTTTTATATATGTATATATATATATATATATATATATATATATATATATATATATATATATATATATAATACATTTTTGACTGTTCTTACTACTGAGACGTTCACATCAGCGCGTGTTCACACCAACACGAGTTTACTGTACATCGAAAAGCCAACGAACCCTTCAGGATCCCCAACTATTTCGTGTAAACAAGTTTACTCACATGATGTTTAGTATTTTTTTATTAAATAACGTGAAATTCATTGGATTACTGGTCGAGTAACAAATTAATTTTTAAGTTTAAAGGTTGCTAAATCTTTTATATTGATTTTGGTTAAACTAATTACTTATAAAAAGATCCTGCGCAAGGTTTTTTTGGTTATAAAATGGTGTCATTATAGCAATTTGGAAATTTTGGGCTTTTCAAGGTCAAGACGAACCGACTGTTTATATGATACAGAGGTAAATAATCTCGCCGTATATCATAAACTATTCTATACCCATTTTTTTATAACGAAAGCAGACGTATGAAGCGTAAGGGTTATATTTACGCTTTTTATATACTGCCAATACTTACCGGAGCACCCTGTATAGCTACAAAAAAATTACAACTTTGTACTATAAGTTTGATCTTCTAATAACGAATTGCTACTTCAAGCAATATCGGTTATAGCAATAATGCAATAATTGTACTGAAAAATAAGTTTATTTGACACCCTTCAATGGTAGTTTACAAAGGCTCATCTTATGATGCACACTGAATCATATTGTAAAGTAGGTGTATATATTTATTATTAAAACGCATAAGTAACATTGAACAATCTTTATTATAAAACGTTAGTTAAGTGCTACAACTCATTATAACAGTACACGCACAACTCATAATAGTACTTTAAAGGAATTTAGTTACCATGCCAACAAAGAGGAGACAGAGTTCAGCTTCCCTTGGCTTTTCTCTTAACATAAAACTGGCATACTCTACGTTCAGAAATAACACTTAATATCTAATATCTAATAAAATATAACAAAAATAAGTAGCCTTCCCTTAATACAAGAAACAAAAAAACTAAATAAGCTTTCGTGTTATTTTGCAATGAGAATAATGAAATGCTTAAGTAAAAATATTAATATAACATTCTCTTCTTAACGAATAGTTATAAAAGAGAAAGGTTTACTTAAAATTCGTACTACAAATAGTGAAGTATGAATCATATTTTTATATAGCGACAAATTTGGGGTATCGGGCATAGGAAACTACAATTGAAATCGTAAGTCTCAACCCAAAACAACTAACATTATGATCCGTGTGTTTTATTACTACTACAAACTTGGTTATATAATAAAATTCTTGTTTTTTTTTATTACAAAGCAATACAATAACATAGTTTCCTCTTCGGGATGGATTTATTCAGCTATCGTATTTTCATCTACGTTATCCTCCAACCAGTTATCATCATCATCTGTTTCTTAATACTGTATCTCACTAATATCGTCTTATATCTCTTTGTACATGATACCTAAAATAATAAAAAATAATGTACTTATATTTGATTAACAGCTTTTTTAATTTGTGATCTTTTTTCCAGCAATATGACTTTGGTACAACCATCCCCCGACATGCAAATTTTTATTAGAAAAGCCCTCAACGAAGATGTCGACACAAGACAATCAGATCTCGAACATATTAAAGAATGGTTAGCCAAGCAACCACATTTGCCAGACACATGGGGTAAGATTGAATCGTGTAGAGAATGAGAGAGTAATAAAAAGTTGGCGAAGATTTAATGTAATATATATATATATATATATATATATATATATATATATATATATATATATATATATAGGGAATAATTCTTGTGATTCTTTAATCTGTCCTTTTTAAATCAAAATTCAGGATAAAATCAAATATAATTTCGGAAAGGTCCCAAAATTTTTTTATTTCCTTCCCCTAGGGACGAAAATTTGATTTCAAAATATGGAGAAAATCTGTACTTTTCACAGGCACTCTTTTTACCACTGAAAAAATACAAAGTTTCATTTCGAATTTTTTGTCAGTAAGTTAATATATTTAAAATCAAATATATGCCTTTCATTACAGTAAAAAAAACTGCACACTCTTTAAACGACAACTTATAAGTTATAAATATTAAAACTATCATAAATAATTAATTATATAAAATTTGCAACAATATACTAAAACACTCGTATCGAAATATTACATCAAATGAAAGTTCAACCTCCAAAAACGCCATCACAATTGTTACCTGCGACTTTTACAACTAAATGTTGAACAATTTCTTTTATTAATCACTGCCACTTTTTACTTTTAAAAAACTCATGATCCAATCCTTTATTTAGGGAAGACTGGGCTGGTATGAGACCTGTTTTAAACAAATTATCACAATTTTTTGTGTATTGGATTATTTTACCTAAGTATACGTTTGTTATAGTAAATAATTATTTAGGTTTCAAATCTAAGAAGAATTTTAGATATCAGGTTATTAGAAGTGGCATAAACAAATTCTGGGAAGAGAGCCATGTACTTTAAACCCCGCACCAGCAACTAAATGGGGCAAAATCTTACAACAAAAAACAAACTTAATCTGACTTTATATTAAGAACAATCACAGTTTCTTTGCTTAATTAAGCTATAAAACACAGTCTTTTTATATCTTCAAAGTGTAAATGGAGCGGTCTAATGCCTCCTCAAAATAAAAATTTGATAACTTATTACTGTAAAGAAAATTATAAACTTATTTCTTGAACCACTTAGGTATACTATCTCTTTTGGACTTATGTCCCATGAAATGGAAAATACGTAACTTCTCTCCTTGAGACAAAATCATGTTATTTCTTAAACAAAAACGTATTAAGATTCAACAAAGCATAAGTTATTCCAAGTTCAACTAACATAAATTATGTTTATATTGTTGCAAAATAATTAACACTCAAATAAAAACTGAACAATTACTTTCACAATTCAAACATATCAATGATACAAAAGTACCTTTAGCACACCTCATGTGTACCCACCCATTCCTCACTACCTCAACCCTGATCAAACGGTTTACAAAATATTAGAAAAAAATACTCATCTTCTACGCTTTCTTCTTCACCTTCCTCTATATAACTATCTTTCCTCTTTTCTTAGGTGATTCTGTGTCGTGGTATCTATTCTTTCAAGTGCATCTTCGATAACCTCTGGTTTAGAAGATGAAATATTCTTATGGGAAAATATTGAGGAAGTGCAAATGGAGTTGTAGCAATAGGGGAGGAGTATTCTGTATGTGAGCAGCAATATTTTTTAGATTTGAGTCATTTCGTTTATTGGTGTTCCAGTAATAAAAGCAGACAAAAAGTAAACATCCTGAAAAACCTCATTACTAGATGGTAAAATACCTGTTTTTTTTTTTTAAATCCATTGACGATATTAGTCGGATTTAGTGCCAAAAGTAACGCTTTATTCACTATAAATGGAATATCGTGAACAGTCATTGTCTTTTCCGGGTTGTCCCTAAGCCAAGCGTTTGTTGAGTGGTACAGTAATTTTTTAAAGGCCCATACACCCCTAAATCCATTAGCTGGAGTTTATGAAAGCAATGTGGTAGGAAAGATAGCAATATCATATTGTTTTTTTTTTAGTTTTCACAACCTCAATATCCAAATGTGATTAATGATTGTCCAATAATAGAAGCACAGGGTCGGATGGAGATGGTTTTACAATTTCAATAAAATTTATTATGTAAATCTTAAATTCAATTTCCGTCATCCATTCGAGTGGTGCAGTCCGGAGGTCCATCGCCAACAAAATAGGTATTGATGTGTAGGAAGACAAACATTCATGTTACAGAATTTCCCACTGCATTTGCTGTTATATAGTAAGGGACACGAGTTCTTCTATCTGCTGATGTAATGAAACCAATATGTTTAGACCCTTTGAGGCCAAAATTTTTGTAGGTTTCTGGACACACGTTATACTTGTCTCATCTATATTCCATATACGTGGCAAAGAAAATTTGTCTATCTATCACATCTGCGAATTTAGAAAAAAAACTATCATTATTCGTTTTATTAAATGACATGGCTCTGTTCAGGCTAGTAACTTCCGCAGACCTTATTGACCAAGACTCGTTGCGTTTTAAAAACGCCAATCGACTCCTGATTCCTTATTGTTAAGCCACGATTGCGGCATTGCAATATTGTACTTAGATGCACAAACAAATGCTAGTTGTCTGGCATCTTTTGGGGTAAAGCCGTAGTAAATTCGCCTACATTTAATCGAATAACTCACCAAATGGGCCTCTTATTCATCGCTGTCTTCTCTCTTGGTGGCTCAGTGCGAGAAATTTGATCGATATGCCCTTCTCTTCGGCTTTGCTTCGCTTTTTTGAATTACTTGTAAGCGACATGTGACATGATCTGGTCTTTTGCAACGCCACGATTTTTTAAATTTTATCCTCCTGCAAAATCGCTGCTGCTTTATCGTAAATCACTTTTAATATTTTTCTTTTGTACGTCATCATCCTATAAAAAACAACATATCATATAAAGCAAATTAAGGCAGCACTACGAGGTTAGTAGTGACATGTAACAAGTTGCCGCGAACAAATGTCACTTTTAGCCCAACGCTAAAATCTACCTTTCAAGTTTAAAAAAAAACACCTCAAGTAAAAAAAAAACTTCATAAACTTATACTTATCACAAAAAAAAGTATCAGGGTATTAATACACACTCACACACAACAATGCTTTAACTGCTAATATTACTCAAAATTAAAAATTTTAAAATTGTGGTTTTGACAGCAGTGTGCACAGGTTCCTCTCATAAATGCGTTAGAGGTACTGGCATGATCATTTGTCTCTTTCTAGTGATACTATTGCGTTCTTTGTTTAGCCACCGTTGCTGCCGTAACTACCTACCCCTGTCATAACCAGCTTCATTCTCCCCTATCACATATGAAATTGATGACACTTGAATACAGTCTCAAACAACGAACAATAGTAAAACTATCATGCACGGCATCTTCTCTGTTTCTTCTGAGATAATAGACTTGATGGTCTCTATTCTAATTTGAAATCTCTTTGGAAGAAAGCTTATCTGTGAGTCCCTATTGGATGCCGCTGTTGGTAAAAGTATCATATATTTCTACATCTCTTTGCTATTGTTTATTAAATACATACTTTTTTTTTAAATGTGCTAAAAATAATGTACGGTCGCCATGAAAAACACCATAAACCAATATTTATAGAATTTATTTAACAAAAAGAGTTAAAAATTGTTAATGGAATTCGAACAAATTAATTTTACTGCCTACGTTTGAAGATCATTTATCATTACTATTTTTCTAAGAATAATAAATATTTGCCAAACTTAAATACACAGTCACAAAGACAACACATTAATTAGGCAAATTTACCAAGCAAATTATTTATAAAAAAGTGAAAACTGCATTTAACCCACGTCAGATAAGTTGGATGTAATAACCAAGCGAAATATTGCGTAAGATATATATAGTTAAATTAACGGTAATGTAATTGTTGAAAAATTCAATTTTCATGCGTTTGAATATGGATCCTGCAGAAGATCTCCCTCGTGAGCTGGTGGAAGAAAAAGAAAAAATAATTGACTTTCGAGACACATGGGTTATTTGTTAATTTAAATAGATGATAACGTGAACAAAAAAATCGACTTTTTGAAAACTGTTGCGTGATATAAATAAGAATTACAGAAGAAAAAATTCGGTAGTTCACAGAACTTGAATCGTACTCGTAAGAGTTTTGATTATTTTTTGACTTAAAAAGTCAATTTTTTTTGTCCCTTTTTTCGAAATTGGTCAAAGAGAACCAGAGATATCAGTCTGTGAAGGAGGCCTATTTTAGAAAATTACTCATTTTCAACAGACTGATGCAAAAAATATATTTTTAGGGATCTACATCCTTTCTTGAATGCAGTAGAAACTCGAAGCAAAAATTTGTTCTTTCATATTTGGATCTGTTTTTTTTTTCGACTTCGATATTGATTTTTCACATTTCATATTTTGACCTTTTTTCATTTTTTTTTTAAATTACTTTTATTTTTTTCCGCATAATATTATGTTTTGAATATTTTAATGTATGAGGGACATTAAAAGAAGGTTGAAAATAAGAATAAATCGATAAATTCAAATCGAAAAAAAAGTAAGGACCCAAATATAAGAACTACAATTTTTTTAGGGTTTTTATAAAATAAAAATATATAATTTATTGCAGCCTCTTGAAAATAAGTCATTTATAAAAATTTTTGAAAACAGATCCCCCCTTTAAACGATATCCCGAGTCTCGAGTAATGGAAGTGTCAAGTAAACAAGCCCAAACAAGCATGGTATTCAGATACGTAGCAATACGTTTTTAGGTGATCAATAATGATTAATCAAGGTTATTAATTAATGGTAGTCTAATACATAAAATTTAGTTATGTTGAATTGTCAATTTAATTATATTTTGAACATATTTTTCATAAATATTTAATAACTAGAATATAATCAGTTTTTCTTTAAATTGATATAATTTGCATGAATTAATGTATTTTTTGCTAGTTATTTAATAAAACTTGTTTAACAGTTCCTTAGTACACAGTTTTATATAAAGGTTTTCGACTTTATATTTTTTATGGAATTGTAGTAAAATACACTCACTGACAAAAATATTGCATATTTTATTTTTAAAAATTTGTTTATATATATATATATATATATATATATATATATATATATATATATATATATATATTTTCCTTTAAATCGTTATGTATTTTCACTGTAAAATTGTTTGTGCTTTACGGCTTTTTACTATTATTGCAATTTATTACAGGTAAAACAATATTTAGAGCGGAAGAAGCAATATCACAAATTACAAATATTGCATAGGATGCGTTAAGGACTAAAAATCGCTGCTGTTTTGTTTGTCGCTGTCAAAATGACATTTTCATTGATTTATTTGTTGATTCTGTTGTTTTCTTGCTAAGATGCCACATTTAAGGGATTTAGTATGTGTTAAAATTGTTATTTTAGTCAATGAGGGTTGCAGACAAGAAGATTTTGCATGGAGAGTGAGTATCCATAATTCTCGTACAGTAAAACGATACAGGGAAACTGGAGAATACAAAAGAAGTCCTGGTCAAGGATGAAAAAGATGTACAATGCCAAGAGATGATCAATATTTGAGAATTCAATCTTTGTGAAATCGCACACTACAGCTCCGCATTTCAAAAGTGAATTACTAATTATAAAACAAGTTAATGTAAGTGTCAAAACAGTAATAAGAAGACTTACAGAAATCGGTTTAAATTCAAAACGTCCTGTCAGAGTTTTTAGGATTTTATCACGTCGCAAAACTGAACGGATACAGTTTGCAAGAGCTCATGCTAACTTGAATGAAGACCAATGAAGAAAAGTTCTTTTCACAGATGAAACCAGGAAACAATTATTTATGGAAGTCAGTTGAACGTAATAAATTATACGAAAAGTCTGGAGAACGTTTTGCAAAATGTAATCTTGAACAAACCGTTAGCTTTGGTGACGGTTCCGTTATGTTATGGGATGGCATTAATTGGGAGAGTCGTAGGGAACTTACTGAGGTGAATTTAAGAATGAATACTGACTGATACATACATACACAACTTCCTTGAAGAGCATGTTTTACCTTATACGGCTCCATTGGGTACGATGAATTCGTGCTAATGCATGATAATACCCGTGCACATACCGCAAGAACAATAGTCCAATATCTTAAAACTATTGGGATTGTTACTTTAGACTGGCCACCATAAATCATTTATGGAACATCTTAAAGCAACGTATACGGGCACGAAATCCAGCTCCTAACTTAATGACAGAATTAAAAATTACTACACAGGAAAAATGGAGTCGGATTCCTCAAGAAACTATCAAAGACCTTCTGCAGAGCATGTCTAGAAGGATGCAAACTATCGCTAGAGCTAGAGGAGGAAATACTAAGTATTCAACTGTTTGATGTTGTAATAAAAAATTGTTATATTGTCGTCATTCTTGTTCTTTCCAATGAAATGTTATAATCAAAATCAAGCTATTTCATTAATTCCTCTTTAAATCTATTATAAGGCTTCAATATGTAAATTAATTTCGATTAATATACTTATAACACTCTGGCACAAGACATTTAACAATAAAATATACATAACGTTGTAATGGAAAACAAATCAATATAATAAAAAAACTCAAAAATAAAATATGCAATATTTTTGTCTGCGACTGTATATACAGTTGGTCTAGCGAGGGAATACCAATACGTCATCAATATTTGTAAGTAAGTAAATCAAAGTTCATTAGTGAATACATCATTTATATTCATAGAGACGTGGCTATTGCTCCGACGAAAGGAATTAGATCGTATATTGAAAATTCCATTGTGTTTTCGGATTCGCTATTAAAAAAAGGGAAAAATTGTAACATCGAATAAAATAGACATCAATGAACGAGAAAATAATGCGCATTTTTTAGAGGGTGACTCAACAGCTACATGCGGAATTTTGTAGGGAATATCCAAACATACAGGAATCACAGCAGAAAATCGCAGACCAATACAGAGTTATTCTCCGAAATAAACTAATCTCAGAAGCTCGACTCAACATCATTAAAGCGGAAATAGAACGAGGGATGAAAAGCACCGACTATAACAATGACCAAATCGCAGAACCTGCACCACAGCCAGACCCCAAGATTCAAGAACAACCAAACAACGGCATGAGAAAGGACGTTGCTTAAGATCAGCATCAACAACATCTACTACATCAGCACGAGGACTAAACAAATCCAAGAGCTCCACCCGCCGAAGATGCTGTGCGGGAATCCCAACCAACTCTTACTCAGGCGGGACGACCAAGACAGCGCATGAAATGGACTGTATCCATGAACGAGACAATAATGCGTATTTTTTATAGGGTGACTCAAATAGCAGATGATTATAATCATCTGTATATGGATGATCTTAAATTGCTCGCTGTCACCAGAAATCAGCTGAAACATATGCTCAAAATTGTGGAGGAGTTGATAAATGCCGCATTTTAAACACAATCAGAGGAAAGAAACAACCGAAAGCATTTGAGGTGCAGAACAGTCAGACTATTGCAGCAATGAAGGTGGAACAGGCTTATAAATACTTGGGCATAAAACAGACATCAAAGATCGTCCAACGATCTATGAAAACCGAATTAACCAAGGAGTTCATAAGACGGGTGAGGCTGGTACTGGAAACCATCCAAAACCATAAAAATCTTTTTAGAGCGCTCAACACCTACGCGTGCTTTGTATTCAGTTACTCTTTTCATGTTGTGAAACGGAGCAGAACAGTCATAAAAAGTCTACAGAGGAAAGTTAGAATACTCCTAACAAAGCACACAAACATCATTCATGTAGTGCTGTCGAGTGGACCAAGATACCATGGAAGAAAAGGATTAATGAATATTGGTAATCAACAATTAACAAATCTACGCTGATATTTTCACAAGCTGGCAGTGTTCTGTGCTACACCGGGCAATATGCGAGACAGATGATTCAGCACCACTGCGGTTAAGGGACCAACTGACTTCTCATCACCATCTAGACCCAGAAAAACTTCAGGTCTGGCACCTTCATGGACGACATCCAAAAGAGATCAACCAGGAAAATGTCCACAAGTTAGCGTCGAACTACTGGTTGAGGTCATGACAAATGTTTCCTGAAACCAAAGGAACCTTAAAAAAATTATTCTAAATAAAAGTATATAAAATGCTTTTTTCAGAATTCAAAACCATCCAAAAATTTGGCGAGCATTTAAAATTGTAAACTTAATCTAAGAAATATGAAAAAAATCAAAAATTTGAAGTCAAAAGAAAATATATGCATTTAGGAAAGAATGTATTCTCCTTTACACTAGTCTCTTGAAAGTAAGTTATTTTGCAAATTTTCGAAAA
Organism: Diaprepes abbreviatus; assembly: GCA_034092305.1. Taxonomy (NCBI): domain Eukaryota; kingdom Metazoa; phylum Arthropoda; class Insecta; order Coleoptera; family Curculionidae; genus Diaprepes; species Diaprepes abbreviatus. The sequence goes on from JASJET010000054.1 coordinate 15,882,072, forward strand.
CAGACATGCCTTTAACAACCGTTTCTTCACAACCAATCTGAGCTTTACAAAATAAAGTTAAAGGTATTTCTAAAACGAAAATATGATATCTTATAAGTCAAAAAGAATACAAATCTAAGCATTTATTAGGATTTAAAGCATGCCCATCAAATCACGAAAATTAGTAAAACGGAGTTAAAACAAATTGTAGTTTAAAAAGCCAATTCTAAGTAAAAGTACATATCTATGAAGGAAAAAAACTGACTGTGCGTTGTTTAGTAACATTCAGTAGTCACAACTTTTTTTTTACTTATGGATCACAAGAATATCCTCTATCTTCATGGCAATACGTGAGTTCACAAAGCAGAACAATTGGCGCAAGTATGTTCACGTAATGGAAGATTATCTTAATGAAATTGGCAAAAGAGTTTTATTGTGATGTTAAGTAAAACTTTTCGAGTGTCCCTCGTAATTCATAATTAGAGTTGTGAAGCTAAAGGCATTTAAAAAATGATTCTGTAATAATTTTCCCAACAACTTTGTTATAATAATTGTGCCTTCACCATTTGGTCAGGTAAATATTTCCTTTCAAATATTAAAAAAACAAGTTTTTAAAAATCGTTTTTTTTAATTTATTTTTTGTATATTATTTTTTTTTGTTATCAAAACTGCGCAAATGTGCACATTTCAATTTTAATCAGACAATCGAAAGTAGTTGCAAATCGATTACAGTTAGGGGAGCTATTCACACCGTTCATATCTCAACGTGTGAGCATCCTTGATTTGGCGGGAATATCTGTGCGGTGTATGAATATCGAGAAAAAATTCCAGTCACCGTCAGAAGAAGGTTCTAACAAAGATTATTATAGCTAACGCATACCTATAATAATCTTTGGTTCTACTTAATCTAAGGGAAATAAGTGATGTGGCCTACAACACCTTTCAGTGCTGTGTTCTGCTCTTTATATCTTTGGTAATTTACAATATTAAGCGAAAATTTTTTGAGAAATAATAGCTTCTTATATGTATTTTAAACAGGCAAGAGTTGAAATTTGTAGCATTACGAGTTTTTGCCCGATAGCAATATAAACAATTTAGAATCATTTTTGTCAATGTTACCATATTAACCTGATAGATCCAATTTTAATTTACTAAACCGATTATGAAAGTAGAGATTATGAACTATAATTCGTCTATTTCAAATTTTTGTATAAATTTGTTGAAATGAGCTAAAAATGTTTCCGAATATAGCTAAATACGCGTAAAATCACATCAAATCGAGCTAACCAAGAGTAGAGCTAGGTTACAAGCAGTAAAGGAGAAGAAGAGGTTGCACACGCCGACGCTAGCGCAACGTCTATATTTCCTATGTAGACATTTATAGCATAATGGGCCTTTAAGTAGATAAATAAGTAAATACATTTATTTATTTTTATTTCAAATATATTTAATATAATATTTTATTTAAGCGTATAATCTATATATATATATATATATATATATATATATATATATATATATATATATATATATAAAAAGCAAATAAATTATTAAATAAGATTATTAAAATTAATTTTTTTCCTTGAAGGCATGATTAAGATAAGACTAATATAATTTTAGGTTATTTTTTATTTCAAATTCTTGGTCATACCTGGTAATTTTTTTTTAAACAAAGAAACATAGAAATAAATCATTTCAGTTCATGAAATAGTTTTTTTCGTTAAGTATACACGTAAGCATTAAGAAGTATTATTACTATTTTAAACAGTAAAGCAATAATTAACGTATTAAAAATCTTGTTTTATAAGATGCTTGTAATGCTTATATATATATATATATATATATATATATATATATATATATATATATATATATATATATATATATATAGAGAGAGAGAGAGAGAGAGAGAGAGATCTTGATACTAGTGTGTTGACTACTGCCTGCTTTGAGAGGGATGATGATGTGACTCTGCATTGAAATATCGGTCAGTATGTGTGGGTTTCCGATATACTCTAAAGCCCATGGTGTTGTTGAGTTTATATATATATATATATATATATATATATATATATATATATATATATATATATATATATATATATATATATATATATATATATTCACGCTTCCAAACTCGTTAAAAATACGAAAAAATGCTAATAAATGCAGTTTTTTGCGATTTTGAACACCAATAAAAATTTGAATTTCGCGCCAAAAATGTATGTAAAAAATCTTGTTTTAGGCGATTAAAAAACCTACAAAATGAAAGAAAAGGAAGTTTCTACGATGATTAAAACCGAAGATATCGCCAAAAAATGAAAAAAGACGTTTTATTTTTTTTTTTTGAGGTTATATGACGATAAAAGTGGCTAACAATTTTTTCATATTGGTACTTTTTGATGTAGAACAACCGGGTGTTTTTTATTTTTTTATTACCGAGGGGGCAGTTTCGACCCTCTTAATCGGCTAGACCTTTTAGCTACAACATTTATTATAACTTCCAAGTGTAACCGATTCCATGAAACAGCCAGACCGATGTCCAGATATAGCAATATTACTCACATTAAATTTCTATAAGAAAATCTATAAAATTACGCCAGAGGTGAGTTGTAGACTCTCAAGCTTTCCTTGTGAAAACTGCATATTTTTATATTGACCCACTGTCCGTAGCTGGCAGTTTCTACTCTGTATCATAACTCCTACAGGTTGTCTACAGTTCTTATAGGGTGGGTTATTTACTTCAATAGAGTAGCCGTTTTGGAAAAATATTTCCAAGTTGTAAAAGTAATCTTTCAAATTTGATTGTCTAATTTGTTTTTCAGATGGTAGGCACAATTGATAAGTTCCCTTCTAAAAATTTGTCGTTGGTAGAAAAGTTTCTGAAAAGTCGCTAACTTCTCATATTGCTTATATGACGTCACAGCCGTTTTTTTGGCTTTTTGGAGGGAAATTTGAAACGGAATTTTAAATTTATGATTTTTAAAGTGTTGGTTGTATTAAAAAACAATTTTAAATATTTTTTAATTTCAGATGAAGATCGTATGATGACTTTCCTAAGAGGATGCAAATTCTCATTGGAAAAAACGAAAAGGAAGCTTGATATGTACTTTACAATGCGAACTGCTTGTCCGGAATTCTTCTCTAACCGGGATATCTTATCACCAGAGTTGCAGTTTATTTCTCGACTTGGGTAAGTACCTACCATACAAACTAACAATTTGTATTCGACTTCTTGGGTTTTAATTGTATTTTAGGCTTTCAACGCCTATTCTTACATAAAACTATTTTCAGAACCGTTCCACCTCTACCAGGTCTCACAAAGGACGGTAAAAGAGTAGTAGTCCTGAGATCAAAAGTGAAAGATGTAGAAACTCCACCACTCGCTGACATTTGCAAATTACTTCTTATGATTGGTGACGTTCGCCTAGCCGCTGAAGAAACTGGAGTCGCCGGCGACGTGTATATTTTAGACGCCAGTGTTGTCAGTATTAACCATTTTTCCAAAGTTACCCCTTCGATGGCTAAGAAGTTTTTAGTCTGTATTCAAGTAAGTAGTTTCGGTAATCCTGCTCTCAGACATAACAATTCTAGAATTTTTAAAGTCTTGAAAGATAGGTTATTAACCATTCAATTGAGGTATCACATGAATCTACTTAATGTTTATACATGGTGATTTTCCGGGAACTTTACCGATCAATTATGGGAAAACTATAATTAGTAAGAATCTGAAAATTTGAGTGTACTAAAGTGCATGGGGGACAACTAAATATTATTTCAAGATGGCAGATTTTAAAATTGAAAGCACCTATTTTTATAATTTTATCATATTAAACATTAAAAATAAGGGTAACTTTGTATAAGGTTGTCTATTCCAAAAATTGTAGTTTTCAAAATATTAGCAATTCAACAATTTTCTATTATAAAAATGCTATACGGCTTCTAAATTTTGTTATTAGTTGTCCATAATGGCGAGGCGTGATGAAAATAAAACAATCGAACCCTACAGAATTGTCACTATTTTTTCCCATTTGACATACATTAGAATAATCATGCCGGGGCGATTAAATTACACGCAGGAAGATTATTTAAACTTATTTATTATTTATTGAGATGAAAAAGGAAGTTTCGAAGTTCTTCGTCATTTCCACTCCAAATAATAAAACTCAACAATATCAGCCCAACTATTAAACTCACCATGGAGAAAGAAGTAGAAACTAAATTACCATTCTTAGATGTCTGGGTTGAAAGAAATGGCAGACAAATTCGAACTTCGGTTTACAAAAAAGCCACGCACACAGGACACTGCCTTAATTATTCATCTAATCACTCCAACAACACCAAACAAGGAATTATAAGAAATCTCGTAGATAGAGCCTTATCGCTCTGCAACTCCAACGAGAACTTGATGAAAGAGTAGATTACATTAAAAATGATCTGACAGCCAACGGATACCCAGTATCTCTAGCAGATAAATTTCTAGAACAACGCAGAAATAGGAAAATATCGACAACGAATGAAGAACGAAAACCAGTATTGAACATCCCTTATGTTAAAGGCATTTCAGAAAAAGTTAAAAGGATAGGAAAACGATATAAAATCGACATTGTTTTCAATTCAAATAACTCTCCGGGAAGTCGGCTCACTAGGGTCAAACCAACAGCTCAAAGAGATATGAAGAACTGTGTATATCAGATACCATGTGAATGTGGCAATTCCTACGTTGGCGAAACAAAGATACTTCTTGACATAAGGATCAAAGAATACCAAAAATGCACATCTCCAGGAGAAATAGAAAAATCTGGTGCCGCCAACCATGCCTAGACTCATGGACACCACATAAAATGGTCTGAAGCTAAAATACTACACCGAGAACAACATCGGAGAAAACGGAAATTCAAAGAAGCCGCAGTTATACATCAGAACACGAGTTGGTTTAGTAAACCATCTTTAGATATAAGAGAAGTGTGGAAACCACTTCTTAGTAATTGTAAACTAAAATTAAATGCAGCATAAAAATGGGATTTTGCCATAGCAGGCATGACTGCACCCATCTCAGTCACACTCTACTGCATTTACTTTTAGTATAAATAGTCATTTAGCTAAGGGATTTATTTAGTTCACTTGAAAACCGCCAGAGATAATTACTAGCCGAAACGTTGTGATATTCAATAAAAATAAAGACAATGGAAGTCCAACAGATATCTACTACTTCGCAAGAAACATCATTGTCTATGACCTTCAAACAAACATTTCAAACATCGGTTTTAAGGATTTTATGGAAACACAATTTTCATCCCTATGTTATAACGTAGTATAACATTTAAAAGGCATTAATTTTCCATGAAGAGTAGAGATATGTCAATTTATTATACTTCAGTCACAAGAAAATGCTTGTTTTTTGGATAATATTATTTGGTCGGACGAAGCCAAATTCACAAAAAATGGATTGTTTAGTCGACGCAGTTCCCACTATTTCAGCACCTCAAGCGCACATCCACTTAGAGAATTAAATTTTCAAGAGTCTTGGTAGTTTAACGTGTATTGTGCTATAAGTAATGACGGCGTCATTGCCCTAGAATTCTACCAAGATAATCTGAATGGTAACTTAGCCATTTTTGAAGACTTCTAGATACAAAATACGTTTTTTAAATTATAGGTGAGCGCAACATTAGCAGGAAATAACTGATATATGAACCATAAATATCAAGGTATGTCGGCAGGATATTACACCTGCCGTCTACCAACGTATGGAGAGAGAACCAGAGCGATATTTGCAGGAAATAAACTATTTGTACATATATTTTTCATATTCTCTGCCTGAAAGGAGAATTACATATATAACTTGATTTTTTTATTTGGGGGACGATCAAAAATAAAGAATACAACACCGCATAAACCACTATGGAAAATTGCATGCAGCGCGTCAGAATAGCATTTGAAGAACTTAATCCTCAGTCAATAAGAAGAGTTCCTGCTTAGGTGCGAAAAATGTTTGGAATTTCAAGAGCGTCAATTTGAACATTTACTCAAATAATTTATTTTATTAACAACTGGTTTATTTCTATTTCTTTTAGCTTTAATAGATCCAAAGTTCTTCAAGTTTTTTATAACATTTTTAACAGTTGGTAGTGTTGGTTTCTGTTTCCTCGGATTTCGGATCGCAAATGTATCATATGTTCTTGAAATAATTCTGTCACATTTTCCATCAAATTATAAAAATAAATCCTTTTTTTTTTTGAAAAAACTGACTTTTGACGACCTTGTAAATATAATCTTTATTCTCCTTTTTTGACCACGCTGTACTAATAATTTTCAAAATATCATAAAAAGATTACTAAAGTCGATCTTCGTCTGCAAGAAAACTATCCCAAATTAGATAATAAAGATTTACTTGTAGGATTTATAGTTAAGTTTTGGTCCGCGAACGTCATTTATATATATATATATATATATATATATATATATATATATATATATATATATATATATATATATATAAATAACTAATCCGAAAAAATGTTTCATATTATATCAGGGCATTTTCAAAACGAACAGTTTCAAAGCAGAGAAACTGTAAAATAATTCAAAGTCTTAATATTAGGGGAGATAAATTTTGCATCGAAATCATTCGATTTTCTCATATAAATGCAAACTGATCTGCCACGAATTCCAGTTTACTAGAAGATATTCGATCTGAGTCAGCCATTTTTTAAATTATATTCATAAATACATACAATTTAACTAAAATATTCAGAGAAGAGAAATGTAAAAAATTCTTTTGTAATTTTGATGTAATAGGTATTATTAATGTCGATTTTACTAAGAGATGGCGTGACAACATTATAAATTTTACAATGTAATTAAAATAAATTATGGCAGACCCGATTGGTACTCCTTGCAAGCCAATGTTGGTCCGCGGGCATTAGTTTGGAGACTTCTGAAATAAAGCTTCAATATAGATAAGCCTTCACCTTAGATCTTCATTTTTTTCCCAAAAAGGTCACTGTAAAAGGTTATTCTTTGAGCTGTATCCTCTTTTTTTGTATAAAAACTCAATGCTAATACTACTTAATAATTTACTAAGGAAGTCTTTTTTATATCAATCACCAACATTATTTTGTTTCCAGGAAGCTTACCCAGTTAAACTCAAAGAAGTCCATGTAGTCAATGTATCTCCTCTTGTCGACACTATAGTCCAATGGGTAAAGCCGTTCCTGAAAGAAAAAATTAGGAACCGTATTCACCTCCATTCAAACTTTGATACTCTTCATGCCATGGTACCAAAAGAAATTTTACCTGAAGAATATGGTGGTACAGGTGGAAAACTTCAGGACTTGCATGGTGAGTAGTACTGAAAATTCAGATTGAAGAAAAAATTAACTCAAATTAATGACCAATATTATATGAGCCCCATATTCGTACTATAATTCCAAAGGGTGAGATGAATTTAACACTTTACTCTTGAAGCCGTTTGAAAAGATCATCGCAATTTTTTCGTTCCTTCAGTACGATGATTGTCCCAAAATATAGTCTCTGAAAGCATCAACTGCTTCATCTAGCGTAGAAAATCGAGGACCACACAGATTCTCTCATGTACGAAAACAAAACAAAATCATTGTGTGCCAAATCAAGGCGTCAACTATCAATTCTACGTTTTGAGTGCTCAAAAAGTTACTCGTTTGAGCCGATGTGTGAGAGCTCGCATTCTCTCGGTGATGATCTGTCGTATCCAATTAGTTTTCTTCTGTTCACCGAACAAACAACTTGTTGTATACCATTCAGAATTGACCGTTCTTTGATTCTCTAAAGACACGGTTGCGATATGACTAAATTTTCCCAAAAAAAAAGCGAACATTGTTTTTGAAGTGTTTCGTGCTCGATCAGCTTTTGTTGATTTCGACTCATTGTGAAAGATTCATACGGTTGTCTGATGTTTACTTTTGGGCTCATACACATAGACCCTGGACTCGTCATTTTTCATGATTGAAGCATCCAGATCGCATTTTTAGAGCATTTCCTTACTCCAATCGACACCAGTCATTTTATGCGTTAGCCAACGCGGATATAGCTTTTTCAGGGCTAAATGTCCATATATTAGTATTACTAATGCCAAGAAATACTTTAGACTCTCAATTGATTTTAGACGTTTTTCACGCGACTCGTCCGTAAACGAACGACGGCTACAAGTGAGTGAAACCATTAAACCAGCAATATTCAGTAGTTTATGTAGGTGTACTCTTGTTGAGTTAAACCTCGTCGAAATGTAAATGTCCATTTACATTGTAAATTGACAAAAGTCGTAAAGCATGCCGCGTGCAGCAAATTAAAGTTGTATATCTAGTGAACCCGAGCAGCTAGGGCTTTGATTTAAACGGATATTGGCACTAAGGAAGCATACAGTTCAATCTCCGCTAACGATTTTGCCTACATTTTGGACAAACCTATTTAACCCAGGAGCCTGATGTGACAAATAGCGTAGGTCTGTCAAAATGTTCTGAAAACGTATACCGTCGAAAATGTCAAACTTTACAATGGGTACGTCAGATGGCATTTGGCAATACCAGTGTTTCCAGATCAAAAAATATAAACAACTATTCTTGTATAACAATTTTTAACGTAATTTTACTATAATTAATTACAGAGCCAAAGTGAAACACAACAATGTGATATCAATAAGAGTGCAAAAAAAGGGTGTTTACAAAGGGAAAAAAAAGGAGAGTCACACCTGTCAATGTGTAACAGCAAAAACATATAACATCAATCGACAATCAACTGCAACAGCCTTCAATTAAGGTGATTCAAGGACGTATCAAAGAAATTCAAATCACCCAGCCTATTAGCATATTGAGCCACCCTTAGTATAAAAGAATGGCTTACATAATTTGTTCTTTTAAAAGGCTGGTGAAATATATAGGAAGTACGAGGACTCCTGAGAGAAACCCTCAGCCCATCATCCAACAACAGGCGCGGGTAATCGGTGATAGTGTTTATAATTTTTCTTTCTTCTATTAGCAAGGGGGGGCAAATTCAACTCGGAGCACAAAGCAGCATAATCAAGATCAGCACCCCCACTGAATTTCTTGTTAATATATCTGAGAAACCTTCTCTGTACCTGTTCGAGCCGGTACAGATGTGATTCATAGTGGACGTACCAAACACTAGAAGCATACTCAAGGTGTGTTCAAACTAACGAGCAATAGAGTATATTAAGTTATAAAACACAGTGGAGAGCTCCTTAGCATGACGTTTAATAAAACTTTACTTTCTGAAGGACTTATTAACAATGTCCGCGATGTGAGGAACGAATGAAAGGGTGGAATCAAAAAGGACCCCCAGGTCCCGCATAGAATCAACGGAGGTCAGCGGTCTACCATCCATTGATAGTGAAAGTCCAGTGGATAACACGATTTAGAAAACTTAATGAATTTTCACTTAGGAATATTCAAACTTTTCCCATTTACTTCGCACCAGGAAACAAATCTATCAAGGTCCTCTTGTAGCTCCAAGCAGTCACTGTTACTGTCGATGACCTTATACACCTTCATGTCATCCACAAAGAGTAAGAACTTGCCTGACCTAAAGCAGATTGATACATCATTAATGAATAAGTTGAACAATAATGGACCAATGTGGGATCCCTGAGAGACCCTTGAAAACACTTATATATCAGAAGATACAAAATCATTCACCCGCACTACCTAACGACGATCACTCAGATAGGCCTAAATCTAACCAAACAGTGGACCAGATATACCCAGCCCCCGAAGCTTATCCAGCAGAATCCCATAAGGTACCCTATCAAAGGCTTTCAAGAAGTCATTATACACTGAGTGGACCTCGAATCCGCCCTCCAAGGCCTCAGACAAACTGTCAACATAAGCGACCAGATTTACATCAGTGTTGCTGCCAGCATAAAAACCAAACTGCTCCTCAATGATAGCAGACTTAAAAATAGAGGTGAGAAAGGCATTAACCAGCTTTCCGAAGATTTTAGGAACAGTATTAAATTATGCTGATAGTTCTATAGTTCCGAATGTCAGCCCTGCTACCGTCCTTCTGAATAGAACCACAAAATTCATTTTCCAAAATTGATTGAAAATGTAATCAAATGGGCGAGCCAGAACGAACGAGCAATTTTTCAGTACCATTGAATGAACGCCATCAGGGCCAGGGCAATTATAGGGATCCAGATCATTTAGCTCGGCGTAAATATCAGAAATAAATATAGCGAAGTTGGAGACATCAGTGTACACTTTACTGAAATGTTTAGCAAAAAGGTCAGCAACCCCAGGATCCATTACCGCGTTATCGTCCTCCAAAAACAATTTAGATGGCATACCGTGCGAGTCAAGTTTGTCATTCACAAAGTTCCAGAATGGCTTCAGGCTCCGACCGATACCCAATTCCATGTCACGAATATAACTATCATAACAAAGGCGTGACAGACTCTTACATTCTGCACCCAAACCTGTCAAGATTTCATAGTCGTTCCTAGAACCACTTGACATAAACTGTTTATGGCATATTTCTTTTTCTATAGTTAACTGAACGAGCTCGTTAGAAAACCACCTAGAAAACTTTCTTGCAGAAACTGTGTTTACAGGCACAAGTGCCTTTATGGCAGAATATAATTCATTGTAAAAAATATTTAGCATATCATCAAAATTACCCACAGAAGAAAAAAGGGTCTCCAAGGATACAGAACGGCATTAAAATTTTTCATTTTTAAAAAATAAATATTCTAATTCATATTTTAACATTTATTTACTTTATTTTAGACGCTTGGATGAAAAAACTAGAAGACTACGGTCCCTGGTTCAAAGCCCAAGAAAATATCAAGGCCGACGAATCTAAACGTCCAGGAGAACCAACCAATTACGACGATCTATTTGGGTTGGATGGAAGCTTTAGACAATTAAAAATTGATTAGTCTTATTTGTAAGCTAATAAATAATAAATGAAACTTTCTGAGAACTTTTCATAATGTTAAATAAATTAAAAATTAACCATAAAAAAAATATTGTTATTACGGTTTTTCTGTTTATAGGATAGAATTCTTTAAAAATATATTACCAAAAGTTTTATACTCTTTTTTAGCACATTTTTTTTAGTAAAAAGAAATAAAAATTTAAAAAATTGACATGCTATAAAAAATTAGAAATTATGTAAAATTTAAAAAATTATCAAGTCTTTCCAATCACTCTTTAAGTAGTATATATATATATATATATATATATATATATATATATATATATATATATATATATAGAGTTTCCGAATTCTTTAGTTTTTGTCTTAGATCTATATTTTCATATTTTTTTAATTCAATTTTGCTGGATTTAAGATCCATTTAATACCAAACATTTTTATATTAACGTTTCGATCACTCATTCTGGCCTTCACCAGGATAAAACAGAACAGAGAGATTGTATAGATCCTGAACAATGCCAAGAAAAATACATTCCACCAATCACTGATTAAAAATGACAAACACACACACGTTAAAATCTAATCAACATTATATTTTTAGTTAGCGTCGCGAAGAATGTATATTTTTCATATTTGTGTAGTGAAGACTGGTATTAAACGTTAATATAAAAATGTTGCATCAAAGGAAAATTTATTTTTGTTATTAAATGGATGTTAAACCCAATAAAATAGAGCCTAATATATACATATATATATATATATATATATATATATATATATATATATATATATATATATATATATATATGTATATATAATATAGACAGGAACAAACAAACCGACAAAATATAAAAACTTTTATTTCAAGATTCACTAGATGTTTCAAATAGGAAAAACTTTAAATTTTTTTTAAATAAAAACCTTTTCATATTGTCATTATTTTTCACTATTATTTTTGGGAGGGTATCAAAAAGTGATTCTGCTCAATTTCATCATTTTTTGAGAACTCTTGCAGCTTTATCAGACTATTATAATAAAAAATATAGTTTTGGGAACATTTTTGTTACTTTTATACATATTTTTTTATATATTTGCTCATTCTTGTCATAATAAATTTTTAGACAAAAACGTTTTTTTTTTCATCTTGCTTCCATTTTAATCCTTAGTAGATAAGGCCTAGGGACAAGAGAGCCACTGTTTGCACTAAATGTCCTGTCACAAAGATATCTAGATATGAATCAGGACTTACACGTATGCTTTATAGACTATAACAAAGCCTTTGATAAAGTTAAACATGATCAACTTATCGAAACATTAGTAAGGAGATGGATATACCTCAAAAATATAAGAATAATATCAAACTTATAATATGGCCAAAAAGGCAGCAATTGGAATAGACGACATAACATCAGAAGAAATAGAAATACAGAGAGGTGTTCGTCAAGGATGTGTACTTTCACCAATTCCCTTTAATCTCTACTCGGATGATATAGTAATGGCATGACAATAAATAATCTGAGGTACACCGACGATACGGCTCTTCTAGCTGAAACACATGAAGACCTACAGATGCTAATCAATAAAATGATCACAGTAAGCTAAGAATAAGGACACTGAACATAAACAAAACAATATATATTCTGATGACAAAAACAACTCAATACATTCATATGATATATGTAAAGAATCAACCTATTGAAAGAGTAAGAAAATACAAATACTTGGGCACAACCATAAATGAAAACAATGACAGCTACTAAGAAGTACGAATAATAATTGCACAGTCCAGAAGTATATTTACAAGAATGAATGTACTTTTTTGCTGCCTAAATCTAAATCTTGAACTAAAAATACGACTGATGAGATGTTATATGCTATCTGTACTATATTGTGAGATGGAGGGCTGGACACTGAAGATGATTGACGTATGGAGGATGGAGGCATTTGAAATGTGGATGTACCGGAGAATGCTGAGGATTTCATGGGTCGAAAGAATAACCAACGGGGAATTAATGAGACGTATGCATAAGGAGAGAGAAGTAATTCTAATAATTAAGAACAGAAAGCTGCTCCATATTGGACATGTCATGAGAGGAGAAAAATGTCAGTTATTATGTAGGGAAAAATTCAAGGAAGAATATCAACGTGAAGGAGAAAAAACTCATGGCTGAAGAACCTTAGGGAGTGGTTTGGTTGCAGTAAAAATGAACTATTTAGAGCTGCAGTCCCAAGAGTGAGAATCACCCTGATGACTGCGAACCTTCGAAGTGGAGATAGCACCTAGAGAAGAGAAGAAGTAGATAAGTAGAGGAGTATACTAGCATACTCATTTTTCAAATCCTTCCACTCTAATAATTTTGGTTGTCCTTACAAAAGCAGTAAATGTGTCAAATGAGGCGAATTTGGTTAAAGATTTATATTCGGTTATTTGGCATCGAAATCAGACACGGTATTTGGCAAAGAGTATTCCTTACAAATCTAATTTAAAGCCCTCGCAGAAAACTAGGCCATAAGAGGGAGTAACTTACTAGATAAAATAGAAAAATAATTTCTACAAAAAATCATATCTTGTATCTAACTTTACGCCCCAACTTTTAAAACAAAGAGAGGGAAGAACAGTATTGTTATTCAAAAAATACTGTAACTCTAGATTATTTTGTCCGATTTTTATGAACTTGGTCTTACCTAATAGATTATTCCTATATAGTAAAATGGCATTAATATGTTCTTAATAATATTGTATCAATTAGTCGTCAGATGGCGTTATTTTTTAACTTTATTAATTTTTGCAAATATTTTAAATAAAAAGGCGTCCATTCCAAATAATCTGCTAAATAATATTTAAAATGCGAAAAACAAAGCCACAAAGTAATATTTCGCTATTGTTCTAGAAATGAAATTATATGTGAAAATTTTACTGTTAATGTGTGGTGCGGAGGAAAATTATTATGCATGTATTTAACAAATGTAATAAAGTAGGAAAAAGTAATAATGGAAAATATCAGATAGTCTGTTCCTATGAAAAGAACCACAGGAATAATAATGATAAAAAGGTGCTAGAGTTTTGCAATGAAAACATTTTTCAAACACAAAAAAATTTTTTCAAATAGAGAGCACCTATTTTTATAATTTTATCATATTAAGCATTAATAATAAGGGTGATTTTGTGTAAGGTTGTCTATTTCAAAAATTTGTAGTTTTCAAAATATTGGCAATTCAACATTTTTCTATTGTAAAAATGCTATACGGCTTTTAAGTTTTCTTATGAATTGGCCAGGCGTGGCGAAAATGAAACAATCGAACCCTATAGAATTGTCACTATTTCTTGCCATTCCACATTCATTAATAATAATCGTGCAGGGGCGATTAAATTACACGCACTAAGATTATTTAAATTTATTTATTATTTGTGGAGAATGTGGTAGAGCAGGACCTCTTCATGGGTGGCTCTTCTTACTGACTGAAGATTAAGTTCTTCAAATGGTATTCTGATGCACGGTATGCAATCTTCCATAGTCGTTAATGCGATGTTGTATACTTTATTTTTGATTGTTCCCCAAATAAAAAAAAATCAAGTACTGTTAGGTCGGGGGAGCGAGGTGGCCAAAGATGTGGGCCATTTTTGGCTATCCATTGATCATAAAACAAATTTTACAGATGATTGTGAACTAAATGACTATTATGTGGAGGCGTCCCATCATGTTGATAAAATAGATTTCTATGATCAGCCAGCAGCAAGTTATCTAGATAAATCACTTCCAGATTTCTCAAGATGTTGAAGTAGCGCTCATCTATAAGTTAAAAAACGTATTTTGTATCTAGAAGTCTTCAAAAATGGCTAAATTACCATTTTTGGTCTTGGTAGAATTTTAGGGCGACGACGGGCGTCATTTCTTATAGAACAATACACGTCAAACTGCCAAGACTTTTGAAAATTTAATTCTCTAAATGGATGTGCGTTTAAGACGCTCCAATAGTGGGAACTGCATAGATTAAATAATCCATTTTTTGTGAATTTGGCTTCGTTTGACCAAATATTATTAGCCAAAAAAAAAGAGAATTTTTTTGTGACCGAAGTAAAATAAATTGACAGAACTCTACTCTTCGTGGAAAATCAGTGCCTTTTAAATGTTGTACTATGCGAATATACGTAGGGGCGAAAATTGTGTTTCCATAAAATCCTTAAAACTGATATTTGAGATAATCCAGACTCTAATACTACTTGCCTTTTAGATATTGTCGGATATGCGGCAAAATATTTTTGCTTTTATGGATACAAAGTTCTTGAAGTTTTCTATAAATCTTTTAACAGCTGGTGATGTTGGTTTATGTTTCTGCGGATATCGGATCGAGAATGCATCGCATGTTCTTGAAATAACTTACATTCTCCATTAATAATAAATAAGTTTAAATAATCTTCGTGCGTATAATTTAATCGCCCCGGCATGATTATTATTAATAAATGTCAAATGGCAAGAAATAGTGACTATTCTGTAGGATTCGATTGTTTTATTTTCGCTACGCCTCGCCGTCATGGCCAACTAATAACAAAATTTAAAAGCCGCATAGCATTTTTACAATAGAAAATGTTGAATTGTCAATAATTTGAAAACTACAAATTTTTGGAATAGACAACCTTATACAAAATTACCCTTATTTTTAATTCTTAATATGATAAAATTATAAAAGTAGGTACTTTCTATTTGAAAAAATTGATTTTTGACTATTTTTTTTAATGCAATTTTTATTCTTCTTTTTTGACCACTCTGTATCAATAATTTTCAAAATATCATAAAAAGACTACTAAAGTCGATCTTCGTTTACAAGAAAACTAACCCAAATTAAGTAATAAATACTTTCTTATAGGAAGAATTTATAGTTAAGTTTTGGTCCGCAAATGTAATTTTTGACATAAAAATTTAAATATGTTCAAAACGGTGAAACTTAAGTATAGAATATTGTACATAAAATATGTCTAAAATTTTACGTAGAAATCAAAAACGCAATAATATATAGGATATTCTATTTAAAATAAGCAAATTGACATCTACTTCCGGTATAACCGGAAGTGCTGCCATGTTGAAAATATTTTAATAATCGCCTGTCCCCCATGCATGTTAGTACACTATCAAATTTTCAGATTCCTCCTAATTATAGTTTTCCCACAATCGATCAATAAATTTCCCAGGACATTATATATATATATATATATATATATATATATATATATATATATATATATATATATATATATATAATGTTGCAATTACATTATGTTCTATTTTGTGGAAATAACGGCAGGACTGACTAGACGGTACTGTAGGACCGTACCCTTAGTTCTTTCTTCAAACAATAATTGACAGACACGAACATCCTGTATGAAGCGTTGGTGACATGATCTACCGAAATGATTTGCCGTCTGTCTTTTAGTATTTTTCATTAGCAGTACTAGTAAACGTTCAGTATGTTTCCATCCTTTCTTTACTAAATGAAAATAAATAGGAAGGAGACATAATCAAAACGCAACAAAAGTAACTTCAATACGAAACGGTATTTATGTAAAGGTGAAAGGAAACATAACTAATTATTAAAACAAAGTATCGAGTGGCATTCATCCGCAAATGAATTTGTAGTGGAAAATAACAACCTTAAATTAGTTTACTAAATTATTAATTTTAATATTCTTGTAATATGAAATTCCTCAGTTTAAGTGCTCTTTCGTAAAATGGTTGGAAGTTTTAAAAAGTAGTTTTCGTTTTTATTTTTTTCTGTCAGAAGTAAGGTAAGTGAAATAATTTTTATAACATTTTTGATTACCATAAGAATTTGTTATTGAACGTACACGTGTTTATTATTGCTTTTTCAAAAACGCAATACAAGAAAATATTTTTTGAATGTCTATTAAGAGGTCCAAAGAAAGTGATTTTTTCGTTCAAATTTTCAAAATTGTGTTCACAATTATTTATATGTATCAAATTACATATATCGAGTGTCCGGAAATTCCGTCCCGAAAGGGTGATTCAAGATGTAGATATGAAAACATGAAAAAAAATTCTTATTAATGTAGGTCCACAAATGCGTGATAAGGAAGCTATGGCAATTTAAAGGGAATAATGATTTATTTAATATCTTGCGATTCTTTATTATTTTAACATTAACCCACAAGCTACTTGATGTTGATGTGGACAAATAAATCAGACTTTATGCAGTGATTTAATTAAAGCGGGTTTTCTCCTAAACTATTAGTGTAATGATTTTTTACAAGGATATCTTTTTTATACAGATAATTTTGCGAAATCATAATGTTTAAGTAGAATTTAAAAAATGTGTCGTTTAAAAAAATAGAAATTAATAAACCAAATCGCCTCCTTTAGGCCAGCGGAATTAGTAGAAACCTTCAAGAATGATAATAGTAATATCTTAGTCTCATTTTCTTTTTTGGGGAAAATTAAGATGTGAAAAGAGAGTTTTTTCGAGTTCTAGGAAAAGCTATTGTTTTTCAGTAAAAAAGTTTCAGATAAAAGTTGTGTGCTTTAAAAATACCTACAGAATAAGCTAAAGTTCATCCAAATCGAATAATTTGTTTGTTAGTTATTGCAAAAAAGCTGCTAAAATGACTGTTTTTTCATTTGTTAATAAACAATAGAAAAATATACTGCATTAACTTTATACTACACCGAAAGGAGCCCCTTGTTGCATACAACAAGTATGCAAAATTTCAAGGTAAAATATTTAATAATTTTTTGCAAAGTAAATTTGTTTATAACATTTTATGTTTTTTTGATTGTTTATTGTCAGCGATCTAAAGATCGTACAGTGATATGCGGGTACGCAAATGAAAGCTTGAAGCTTATACTAACAATAACAAAAAAACATATTAATTGTTGATTTTAAATTGTTGAAAGAGATAAACAATATTGTGGGTGGTTTTTGCGTTATAAACAAATAGAATAATTCTTCGACAATTGTTGATAACGAAATGCCGATAAGTGGACGTTATAGGTGACATTTTGGCACATATTTTAAAAAAAAAACAAATTATGTACGACACCATGAGACTGAGATAGAATTTTTTTTAAATCGGTGCTGCGTTGTTCATTATTAAGGGATTATTTAAGTAGGAACTCATAAGGAGATGGTTAAACTATTGTATGCAGCAATTTTCAACTCAATTATTTCAAAATTGTTGATGTAGCAATAGTTTAGTTACACCTACTCCAAGAGTCAGAAAGTGAGAGGTGGAGGGGGGCGTACTTTTAGTCTGTGACGTGCGGAAAAAAACGTGATTTGGGCACTTCACGTTCGTTTCGCCGGAAAAATTCGGATTATCTCGGTAAAAAATTGGTCGTAGAATCTTTATTTTTTTAAATTTGTGCTTTCTCGACGAGATATGAACATTGAATCATATGTTTCTTTAATCAAATAATTGTTAAACATAGCAATATACAAATTGCTGCACGTGCTTTTCAAATTACGAAAAAAATATTACAGTGGCCAACAGTATACTACTAATTAGGAATTTTGAAAATCAGATTAATTTTTAATGTATCAATAATATTTATAGAGTTATAGCATGAAACAAATTGCGACTGTCATTTGCCGCCAAATTATTAGTTGTACAAGAAAAACACATGTAAACTTTTTTGTTTATTTTATTGAACAAACATTTTTGACATCCAAAATTTCTTGTCAACATTCATATTTTTTGCTTGAATCTATACAAAATATTTATTCCGTTCTCCGTTTCTTAGACATCGATGGACACTCATTTTCAAAACCCTTATCGGTTTCAATATTATCATTATTTACAAGCCAAACAGCTTCGCACTCCCTCCAGGGAATGTTGACTCATACCAGGTACACAAAGATACCAAAAGTATGAAGCTCTGTGGGAACCCTTTCCATGTTATTGGGTCCTAGGTGATCTGGTCTGCTGTATTTCCCATGAACTTTCGGACGGTTCGCGAGGTTGCTAGAAGAGTTGCTTTCTGCATCGGTTTATACAGATGCTCACTAAGGCCCAGTCCCTTGATGCTCTGCAGGAGGTTCTTTGGTATCACTCCAGTTGTTGAGAGTATTATGGGAATCGTTTGGACGCTGTTCATTGCCCATTGTCTTCGGATTTGCACCTCCAGATCTCTGTATTTGGCGATCTTCTCGTTGTATTTTGGCCTTAGGTCGTTGTTGTTAGGTACAGCGATGTCGATTAGTGTAGTTCGCCTAGAAATTTAATCTATTAGTATAATATCTGGTCTATTATGAGCAACTGTCTGATCCATCAGAACCGTTCGGTCCCAATATAACTTGAACTGGTTGTTCTCAAGAATACGCTCGGGATTGTATTGGTAATAAAGCACTTTTCCTACCTATAATAGGTTTAACTTTTCTAATAACTCTTGGTGGAGTATCTTAGCGGCTGAGTCGTGTCTTTCCTTATACTCGGTTGCGGCAAACGCCTGGCATCCTCCAATTATGTGCTTGATGGTCTCTGATGTTCGACAGCCATATCTGCATTGGTCATTTTCTATTGAGGGATCTCTAATGATGAACTTCCGATAGTTCTTCGTCGGAATAACCTGGTCTTGGACAGCTAACAAGAAGCCCTCCGTTTTCGGAGACATTTGTCCTGAAATCAACCAGTAATTCGACGCTGAGTTGTCGACATTATCCTGATTGACCTCATCATTACAATCATTATTATCACTCTCATCGTCATCATCATTATTACTCTCATCATCATCATCACTCTCATCATTGACATAATTATCATCTTCATCAACATCATCATTACTATCATAATCATAATTATTTTCTTTCCTATTACTTTCATCTTCTTTAAAAGTAATATTACAATAATTCTCTATTGGATAATCGTTTACAATATTATCGTCAAATGTAATATATTTTGTATCTCGAAAAATAATATTGCTATCAACAAATGTTGCTATATGTTTCATGTTATATCTCGATAAATATTAATGGTATATTAAAAATCAATCTAATTTTTATTATTTCTAATTAATAGTATACTGTTGTCCACTGTAATAATTTTTTCGTAATTTGAAAACTACGGTAAAATTATAATTATGCATAAAATGTATAAAAGTGTAACAATTTGTTTATTGCTATGTTTAACAATAATTTTATTACAAAAACATATCATCCATTGTTCGAATTTGAGATGTCCTAGTCATATTTTTTCTGCACGTCGAAAGCTGAAAGGACGCCCCCCTCCACAGCTCACTTTCTGACACTCGGAGTAGGTGCAACGTTAAACTATTACTGCATCAACAGTTTTGAAACAATTGGGTTGAAAACTGCTGTATACAATAGTTAAAACATTTTACTATAATTTTTTAAATAATCCCTTAATGTTAATAAACAACTCCGCAGCGATTTTTTGAAAAAGAAACTATATCTCAGCTTCTAGTGGTCGTACACAATTTTTTTTTTCAAAATGTGCGTTAAAATCTCAGTTATCAAGTCCACTTATTGGCATTTTGATATCAACAATTGTCGAAAAGTTATTTTGTTTGTTTATAATGAAAATACGAACCCCAATTTTATTTATCTGTTTCAACAATTTAAGATCAACAATTCATTTCGTTCTTTTTTGTTATCGTTAGTATAGTCGCTGAGAATAAACAATCAAATAAAACATTAAAAGTTATTCACTGTGCAAAAAACTATGGAATATTTTTACTTGAAATTTTGCACATTTGTTGTATGCAACAAATGGCAGTATAAAGTTAATGCAACACATTATTCTATTGTATATAAACAATTGAAAAAACAGATATTTTAGCAGGTTTATTTTTGCAATAACTTACGAAAAAATTATCCAATTCGAATGGGCTTGAGCTCATTTTGTAGATATTTTGAATGCGCATAACTTCCGCTTGAAACTTTTTTACTGAAAAACAATAGCTTTGCCTAGAACTCGAAAAAACTGTTTTTTCCCATCTTAATTGTTAAATAAAAAAATTTCCCTAACAAAGAAAATAAGACATAAGGTACTACATAATTATTATTATCATTCTGAAGGTTTCTACGTAATTAGAAGTCTATTAATAATAAATTTCAAAATCACCTCATATGAGGCCTACTTGGCAAAATGCCCCTGACTAATAATCCAAGAAACGGAGCAAATGAAATGCTGTATCAGGGATGAAATTAAGAAATGGATAGGATCTGTTTTATGCTGTAAGGGGGTTAAATAAAGATCCCCCAGCATCTTTGCCACTCGAGATTCATTGAGGTTTGGGAGCGACGGGAATCCAGATTGGCCAAAATAGAGTTTTTTATTCTAGAAGCCAAGATATATATTTTAGAGAAAAAAGTTCTAAATAAAAATTGCAGAGAATTAAAAAACCTACCAATCGTGAAAAAACCGTCCAAAATAGCAGTTTTTTTTAAAGTTAATTATTTATCGCAATAATAACTTTTTTACATTGTATTATCACTTTAAAAGGAAGCCTTTTCAATACTAAATCGAACGAGTTTTTGTATAAGTCAATCAGTCAATTTGTTACCAAGATATGTTAATTTGTTTATCCCAAGACACAAAATCTCTATTGCCATAACTTTTTTGTTTAGCAACTTTTTGAGCCAATCAAAAGTGGATTCTCTTAAGGAAGAGTTATACTTTCAATTTGTGATGAAAATTAAGGAAAAAATTAATTATTAACCTCTCATTTATTGTTTAGAAAAAGAGGATACTCTTCTTTTATAAATAATTAAAGCTGCTGCAAGGCTCTTACACTGCATAAGTTTCTAGATCATATAAATCGAAAGTTGGTTTCGAAACGAAGATTTTGATTAAAAAAAAGTTTCTATGACCCATAGGGCCCAAGTTAGGTTTGTTTTTTTTTAATTCGCAGGCGCTTTGTTTATAACAATTAAGAAACGAATCCAACGGCATTGGATAGAAAGAGAGTTATGTTTTATGAAGACGTAATTTATTTTTCAAAACAGGTTAATTCATTTATTACAAATTGCGTATAAAGTGGGGCATATTTTGAATAACGCAGCAGGAATAGTGGTGGGAATAGTCGGGCGATGGATTCACGCGCGAGTCAAAAACTGAAAACACAACTTCAAATAGGTGACGTAAGAACAAATTGCCATATTTTCGAAAAAAATCCAACCGATTTCGACATTTTTTAAATTTGTAGCGGCCAGATGAGGACAGTCGTACTATCTGAAACTGAGGAGTCATAGTCTAAAAATATACATTTAGTAAATAATACAAAACATGATCAAGTATTGAAAAAATCGATGCAACAAATATACTAAATTATAAACTAGTAACAAATTTTTCAAGCAAAACTACGACAATTTAAAAAATGCATGTGAAAGCCGCATACATACGTTCAATCATGAAAAACTAAAAATGCAGTTGTAAATAATTTTTCAAGCTAACGCAAATAAAAAAACATCGAAATCGGTTGAATTTTCGCGAAAATAAGGCAATTTGGTCTTACGTGGCCGATTTGAAGGTGCATTTTCCATCCATCCATCCATAATAATTAAATTATTCCTTAATATTCATTACAAATTGAAAGTATAACTCTTGCTTAAGAAAATTCACTTTTCACTGGCTCAAAAAATTGATAAACAAAAAAGTTATGTTAATAAGGATTTAGTACCTTGGAATAAACAAATTAACATATCTCGGTAACAAATTGATCGATTGACTTATACAAAATCTCGTTCGACTTGGTATTGAAAAGGCCTCCTTTTAAAGTGGTAATGCAATGTAAAAAGTTATTATTGCGACAAATAATTAATTTCTTAAAAACTGCCATTTTGGACGGTTTTCTCGCCATTTTGAATTTTTTTAAAATAATTTCAGATTCGTTGGGTACAACTCAGAAAATTCCTCCATACCAATTTTGGAGAAAATCGGACAAAATTTATTTTTTTGGCCGCCTTATTGTCAGCGCCATCTTGGATTTTACTGTACCAATTTCGTCGAAAAAAATATGGGACCACCGCAGCAACTTCCTTTACATAACATAAAAAATTTCATTCAAATTGGTGCAGCCGTTCCGGAATAATCGTACATACATAAAAAAAAAAATACACAGTCCACGAATTGAGAACCTCCTTCTTTTAGAAGTCGGTTAAAAATAGCATGGAAAACCGCAAGTTCAGTTGATCTACTAGGTATTAATCCATATCATTAATCCCTGGAAAAATAACTTAATTCACATTAATTTTTTATGCGATTTTATGATAAAATGTGCGAGAAACAATAAAAACCTTTGATATGGGTTAAATGTTAACATTTTTTAAATAACAGCCTACTAGTTGAGTACCATCAGCAAACAATTATAAGTTTAAGACGTCATTTAAAATTAGTTTCAAACACATACATTCGTTAATCGGGTCGTATGAAAATTTCCAGAAATACACCATTTAGGGATTTGCCCCATTGGCCCCAAAAAAAAATCACGCCATGATCCGTCTACCAAGGTTATCATAATCATCGCACGAATTTTAACGATTAACTACAATTTATTTATTTATATTGAAAATATTTTTACAAATATCTGTGGCCGGGAATTAAAAATAAACTAATAAATAGTGAAGTAACTTATTATTATTCCAACGATGATCTTAAAACAATGTAATGGCAAATTCTTCGTAAATGTTGCGATGGAAGCTGGCCTGAAAGAGTAATTTTAATTCGTGTGTGCATAGTAACAATACTTTTTACGAATTACTGATTAACGTCATAAGAAGGAATTGTAATTAATTATTTGACGTTCAAAGGTGAAATATTATTATCAACGTGCGTATGGCGGACAAAGTTGGTTATTATTGGTGTTTTTAAGTTGATTGTAGTGTTTATTTATAATTAAAGGTAATGGATAAGTACACAGATAAAAGTATTCTTGAATATTTAAGAGCATGGCAGTTTTAAAAATATTTAGTTAAAAGAAGTAGACTGGTATTTTTAATTCAAGAAAGCATTGTCTTTGTTAGTGAAAACATGAAATTGAGATTAAGGAAACAAATTTTTATTTTCTAGCAGTTACCTGTCGTGACTCCCAAGGAGAATCTTCGGAGATTTTAAGAAAGGAGGCTAATGAAACTTTATTGAATCCCACTTTTACACGCCGTAATATATCAAATATAGTTAATTACCTCACGCAGTTAATCAAAAGTGCAATGAAACCAAAATAATTCATATATATATATATATATATATATATATATATATATATATATATATATATATATATATATATATTGTTTAAATATTTCTTAAACCATCTTTCTATATAAATGTATGGTAACTTCTTTGGATTAGGTTTAAAAATTAATACTACTATTCTGTGCTTGACGTTTCGCCCAACGTAGTGAGTTTTTCAAAAGTATAATCTAAAATAAAAGCAAAATACAACTAACATGATCACAAACGCACACTCACATGACTTAGAATTAACACTCAAATATCAATTAAAAATATTAATTTATAAAATAATGTGAGTTTAAAAATCAAAAATTAAATTACTAAATGCATTCAACAATTTCCACCAAAAGATGTAATTTACATTAGAAGTCGAACAAAATGGAAAAATAAATTTCCTTGACCTCACACTAGTTCGAAATTATGAAAATAAAAAGATTGAGACGATGTGGTACACAAAAGATATATGGTCGGGACGCTACCTCAACTATCAATCACATCATCCGAAATCCCAAAAGATCAGCGTAATAATAGGTTTGGCTGATAGAGCTTTAACCCTAACTTCTCCGAAATATCGTCAAAAAGCTTTAAAGAAAGTCAAACAAATCTAAAGTGATAATAATTTCCCCGAAAAACTCACAAACAGAATAATAAAACAACGAACTTACAAACTGTATAATAAGAACGTCCTTATACAAAATAATAAAAATAACAACCCAAAAACATATGTTGCAGTACCATACATAAATTCATTGTCAGAAAAAGTTACACACATCCTCAAACAGCACAATATTATAGTTTGCCACAAAACATACAACCACTTGTCACCACTATTTACAAAGGTAAAAAGTAAGGTGACCCATAAAAAAAATCTAACGTTATCTATTCCGTACCATGTCTAAATTGTCCACAGAAATATATTGAAATGACAACACAATATCTAGACAGCAGATTGAGCGGACATAAATACACAAGAAACGCAACGACAGCATTACACAGACAAATTTTAAACTTAAATTGGATTGTTCAAACACAAATATGCTAACCCAGGAAAGAAACTACCATAAACTTCAAATGAAGCAAATGCTACATATAAAAAAATAAACACAAGCAATCAGTGACAAGCAAGATATCAAAAATCTAAGCTAAATATTTTTTAACCTAATAAACTAAACCACCTATTGTAGCCCTTATTGTTTGCAACACACTGTATAGTCAATATTGATAAAATTTATTTATAAATCAGAAAAAACTGACTAAAAAGGTTTCCAAATAAAAAACAAATATTAAGTTGATAGTAACTGAAGGAATCGTTAAATATTTCACTGAGAAACATGGCCAAGGTAAATTGAGGTGCTTATCTGGGATTAATTTGTAATTTTTAATTTTAATTTTTGATTTTTAAATTCATATTTTTAATTAATATTGTACCGTTTGAGTGTTAATTCTAAGTCATGTTAGTGTGCGTTTGTGACCATGTTAGTTGTATTTTGCTTTTATTTTAGATTACCCTTTTGAAAAAGCCCACTACGTTGAAACGTCAAGCACAGAATAGTAGTATTAATTTTGAAACCTAATCCAAAGAAGTTACCATACATTTATATATATATATATATATATATATATATATATATATATATATATATATATATATGTAAATATATTTAAAAAGGAACTAGTCTCGTGACTGGACTAGTTAAGAAAAAGTAAGGTGAGTGAATTATCACCAATATTAGTCAATTATGTCTTGGATGATCGTATAGAAGACTGCTTAAAATACCTTTTTTTTTATATCTCTTTTGTAAAAAGGTACGTTGATGATCTCCTTTTGGTCCTTCCTGCACATAGAATAAATGAAACCTTGGAGATGTTTGTCATACAATTTCCATTTCCAAATCACTTTCGAAAAGGAAGATTCATCACACAGCATACCATTCCTTGACATGTTGGCAAGACGCACAGAAATCAACCTTCTGGAAACCAGTTGGTACAAAAAGCCCATGTGCTCGAATAGATTATAAACTTTCAATCTTACCACCCTTCAAAAATGAAAACCAATCTCATATTAGGAATGAAAAGGGGGCAGTTAAACTTACCCATCCGGATTTTAGAAATGACAGCTAAGAACTGCTTAAAACAATTTTCTAACAGAATTCATATCCACTTTCGATGATTAATAAATTTTTATATAGCATATAATGTGACTTACCAGAGAACATTTTTGAAAAGGTAAGCCAACCTTTTTTGATACGTACACAACCAACTCAATTATCACAACCAGTTGCAGACAACAACGAAGTTGAGCAATCTATCTACATGTCACTTCCCTACATTGAAAATTTAACTCCCAAACTTAGAAAGGTTTTCCAAAATGGAACCTCCATTAAAATTGCAATTAAATAAATTAAAACAATCACATTTCTCTATTCTAGAACAAAAATAGCTATCTCACTGAAAGAAAACTGGAATATTATTTATAAAATTCCGTGCCTAAATTGTGAATAAATTTATATAGGCCAAACCTCTGTAAATCTTTCAGGTAGAATGAGTTCTCATAAAAGCGATTGTATCAGACGAGTGGTTTCTTGTGCTCTGGCAGAGCATGTACTAAATAAGAGTCATACAATGAACTTTGAGAGACCGAAAATCCTAGCAAAAGAAAATAATTTTCATGAAAGAGTTTTCCTAGAAATGGTTCACATAAACAACAAACCACTTTCCATGAACAGAAGAGGAGACATAGAAAACTTCAGCGTAATCACTACTTATTACAACTAGAAATCAATGGAAATCGGTACCCCACTGTTCAGTTTTCTCAGTCAAATACTTTTTGACCACTGTTCTGAATGTTATTATCACACGTGTCCAACTTGGTGCGTAGGCTGCCTTTCTTGATATCTAAATAGTATTTTGCTTTGATTATTATTACAGTTTCTGGTCATAAATTTAATTTTTCACTATTCTTCCGCTTAATAACATAATACTTTTCAACAACGGTTATCTCCGCTCCCAGAACGATTATCTGTTCTTGGGCAATGTAAACATTACCTATTAAAACGGGCTTTTAACGTCAACTGTCAAATATCAAAGTCATTCTTACATTAAAATGGCGTTTCAATGACGTCTACGTGTTTTAAAATTTAATTTCTGAATTAATCAAATAAGTTTTGCCTTTTAAAACAATCTTTTCAAGTTATGTAATCTTATTGTTAAGTGATAATGACTATCTGTTGAACAAAATCTAGCATTTCATGCATACTCACTTTGGTAGGTCTTTATCTTTATTTTTATTTCATAAGAATAGAATTAAGGAAGGTTATTTTCTCTTTTGTAGAAGTCTTGAGGAAGGCAATAAAATTTCTCGAAAGCTAGACTAACAAAAAAGAGTTTTCTTTTCTGCCCAACGTTCCTGTTGACTGCAGCCCCACAAAAGTACCTTAAACGTCATGGTTTAGTTGGTTTTTTCTTATATATATATATATATATATATATATATATATATATATATATATATATATATATATATATATATATATATTTTATTATATATATATATATATATATATATATATATATATATATATATATATATATATATATATATATATATTTTATTATATTTTCCAGATTTTTGAACCATAGATCATTTTCTTTTTATTTTGTCTTTTCTTCTTGTGCTCAGGTTCTTAGGTTTACAGGTACGTACCTTGAAAATAAATTTAATCATATCATTAAGAAAGTAAAATATAGTATTTTAAACTTATCAATCACACAGACAACTAAAGATATTAATACTTTGAATACATCCATTAGAAAAAACATGAAAACAACTGAAAGATACATAACAAATAGTATATTAGATTCTTATTCTTAGAAAACAAAAAATTTGAGGAATTATATATATATATATATATATATATATATATATATATATATATATATATATATATATATATATATATATATATATATCATTCACCATATTCACGCTCACGTTGATGTATCTCTTGATGTGAGTGGGTTTTCTATAGACAGTGTGTAAAAGCAAGCTGTCCTCTTTGCTTTTCTGTAGTATATCTAGAAAAGGTAGTTTTCTTCTCTATTCTATGATGAATTTTATTTTTGATAAGTGTATACTGTTTATGTAATTTAGGAAATTTTTGAGATATTCTTCTCCATATTGCCAGGTAACAAATGTGTTACCTACGTAACGCAGCCATAGTCGTGGTTTGTTTGAGGAGGTCTCTAATGCTCTTGATTCGAAGTCTTCAGTACCTTAACACCTAAAAAATTGCCTCTAGAAACCAAAGAAGTGTACGAAATTTCATGGGGAGTATGCAGCTGATCTTACTTAGCGCAAACTAACCGTAATATAAGCGCCAGAAGAGATGAACATATAAACTCTGTCAAGCAAAAAATAATTTTTTTTGGATGGACTCGATTTTTGTAATTAATGAAACATTAGTCAATTATTGCTCTTTGAAATATTCACGCTGTAATGGATTAGTTTGATTTTATTTCATTATCAATAAATTGTAAATGGTTATTAACTATATCTGATCTATTTGCACTGAGGTAAAAAAGTAAAGTTATTTAACAGTAACTTATGAATGAAAACACACGCAAGAATGAGATTCAAAAAAATTTCAGTGGCCTTATTTCTTTAAATCCTCGAGAGTCGAGTGCGGGCGAAGCCGCGACGAGTAACCGCTAGTTTACAAATAAAACCTAAATATTATGATTAATTTATTTGCTAATACTACAACCTACAACTTAAAGTTTGTTTTTTTTTTCTAGATGGTCCACTATCTATTTACTTTGTCAGTGGTTTTATTCTGGACTACAAAAGTAAATTGTCAAGTATTTAAATCTGACTACAAACTAGCATTAAAATACTCAATACTATACTATGAAGCCCAGAGATCGGGCAAATTACCTCCAAATAATCGAATATCATGGAGAGGAGATTCCGCTTTAAATGATAAAGGAATGGATGGCGAGGATTTGAGTGGAGGGTATTATGATGGTAAGGTAAATTATAACTCTATAGTGCAGCAGGATTAAACATGTATCATAGTAAACTAGATAAATTACATTAATTGACAACATTCTTGATATAATGGCATATATTTATTAATTTAATTATTTATTAATTTTATTTACTGCAAGTAGAGGCGACCTGTAGTAGGATAGTGCCCAGGTTATATGTATTATCCTTTCAAGTAGAGAAAATAAAAGAATATATAAACACTATATTTCCTGCAAATACCACTCTGGCCCTCTCCCCATACGCGTTTCAATCACCTTATGATTTCGTCAGTGGAGCTGTATAGAACTGAGAGCAACATTCGCAGAAAACAAATGCTATATGAAATATAAAGTCTAAGATATTAAAAACCTGATACCTGCCGACTTCGATTTCAGACTGAAAAATATCGCCCGTCGAATGGCATCTATAAATCACGAGTAGTGATAAATTTGTACACATTTTGTAGAAACTCCAATTATGATTCTCCGTTTAATCTATTTGGAAAAATGTAGAGCCATATTAAATAGTCCTCAAATATTCCCGCGCAGACATTAATAAAAAGTTTTTCTTGGTACCTTGATTCAAAAATCGCATATGGGTTTTTGTGATTGTTATGATAATTTATATTTCCATCTCTGAAAAATTCGGCCTCATCACTGAAAAATATTTTAGCTATAATGTTCGGATTTCAATGCCATTTTGATCTTAGCCATCTACAAAGTTCCATCCTTGGTTCAAAATTTTCGGGTGTTAGAGCCTGAACTCCCTGAGAGAGACACTGTTCACGCAGAATTTCTAAAACCGAGCTCATTAGAATACCTTCTTACGCAGTGAGCCTCCTGGTGCTAATTCCTAGATTGCGTGCAACTATTTCAAGAACTCTCTCGTCAGCTTCAACTGTTCGAGTGGTACGTAGTCTGCCAATTGAGTCATCTAATTTAAAAGTCTACTATGCAAATTAATGAAAAATTGAATGCATGGAACTTACTTGTTAGGTTATATTTCTTAATATAATTTCCGCACTTCGCGAACGTGTCCATTTGCTTTTCCATACAGAAAATGCATTTGTGCCATTTATTGAAATGGTTTTTTAGCAAAATCCTTAAATAGTAAAAACACCCAAGTCACACATAACTTAAAAAGTTGACAATATTTATTGTTTATAAAACAAGCTCAAATGCATTTGAATTAAGTTAACTATGAATTGTTGCTCAGCGCTTCGCACCCTAAGTGTCACATTCTTAGATGATTTTTTTAAGCTATTGGTAGAATTCACAAGTGAATTTAAGAATATACCAAATGTACTAAATACCAGTAAGTTAGTTTTTTTAGTAAAGGGTGTAAAAGCAGAACCCATTTTAAAATAACTCTCAAGCACCTCCTTATTTTATTGCATAGCCAGTTTAATGCATATACGAACTGCAGTAATCGTTTAAAGTCTGTTTATTTCGAAAAGGGTTGACTATACAACCTTATGCGTAGAAAACCTTTTTTACGTAAAATGTTCAAGGGACCATAATTTACATAAAAAAATAGTGAAAATACACTGGGCGAAAAAAAATAGACCATATATATCTAACCACCCTTTGGTTCCCACACCACTAGTTACAATATGGGTCACATGATAGTTTTAAAAAGTGACTTAATAACAATAACTTATACCCTAAAGTTCATTTGTGTATTGTAAATAAATCCTAATAAATTAATTAAAAACCACTTTTATAACACCATTTTTAAGGATCTCTATTTCCCTATAAAAGCATTTGCAAACCCATGTTTATATAAGCTTTTTTTGATATTTTGTTATGTATAATCATACCTTAAAATTTGTCTGCATCATTTTCGAACATCCTGTATATATCGTAATAGACTTTATAGCCGTATACACTTCATAGTGTTCGTTTGTGCTCATTAATTTTTTTAATTAATTTTCTCATGAGTCGATGAAAGCAAGTCTGGAACTTTTTAGTAAATTCTATTTCCTTATTTTCAACATGAAACGCCTTTGACAGAAGGTCTAGAAATCGCCAGATTACTACTTTCTTATTTTTATTACACCATGTAGTATGGAAATCCTTTTAGAAAATTACGGAATCTTCTGGTATCGGCCAAAAGGGTATATAAAGGGTCCAAATCGGCTGTCGGGGACAGTTCATTTTGAGAAGTCGTAGAAGTAACTTGAAATGTTAGAAATTGTGAAGTTGAAAAAAGGTTAAAAATAATACATTGTTTATCAATACCGGCCGTCCGGAAGAATATTTTATATATAAGGTGTGTCCCAAAAATATTTGTTGATGTAGGATGATTAGGGTATAAGAGTTCCGGTAATTTTAAGTACATGTACATGTTTGGGGAAAGCAGTGCCCCAATGGCCCCTCTCTGGATACGTTCTTGCAATAGGTATATAAATTCATGAACTATGAATTATCAAAAGATATTCTTATTTTCTAGGTAGTGACTTTGTTAAATTCAGTTATACCACTGCATATGCTACTACACTGCTAAGTTGGGGTGTTTTACTATACTCCGAAGT
The DNA here is from genome assembly GCA_034092305.1 of Diaprepes abbreviatus. Taxonomy (NCBI): domain Eukaryota; kingdom Metazoa; phylum Arthropoda; class Insecta; order Coleoptera; family Curculionidae; genus Diaprepes; species Diaprepes abbreviatus. The sequence goes on from JASJET010000054.1 coordinate 15,913,743, forward strand.
ATATAAATCTATTGGTAGGTAATAGTTTTATATTTTAATACAAGTAAATAATATACACTGACCTGCAGAAATGTTGCATCATGTAGAAAAATTATTAAGATTTTTGAAAAACCGCAGATAATCCGTGCACAATCTGATACCAAAACAATCTTATAATATACAGGGGGAAGGCAGAAACTTGATTTTTTAAGGGTAAAATACCCTTGGTTTAAAAAATTTAGGAAAATATTACTTATATGTAAGTTAACTAACAAAAATTCAGAGTTTTGATGATTTCTTCAATCTCCAGTTGGAAAAAATACTTAAAATTGAGTAAAAATTTTTATTAAAAATCAGGATTTTTGTTACTAATTGTGCGTTCTTTGAATATGCTTATTTTAAATGGCATGTGAAACTGTTGAGTTGCTTTATAATTAAAACTACATAATAACTAAATAATTGTATGTCTATAATATTTAGGAGAATATGAGGCCATTCTCGATGGAATAAAATGGTCCACAGATTACTTTATAAAGTGCCATGTGTCACCGAATGAACTATATGGGCAGGTTGGTGATTTTAAGACTGATCACAAGTTCTGGGGTCGTCCAGAAGAAATGAACATGCCAAGACCAGCCTATAAAATAAATGAAACACATCCAGGTATTTGAATTAAGCTATTGGAAATTATTATATACTTAGTTATAAAACTTGGTATTTCTCTAGTTATTTGCTTATATCTTGAAAATTGCTAAATAAATTTTGATACATAATTATTTCAGTGTGAACTATTTAGCCTCATTACTCAATTTTTAATTTAGAATTGACTTAATTTCGTTTTTTGTGTGTTCTGAAAATTTTTCTTTTTTTATTATAGCTTAAAGTTGAACAAATATAAATTAAAATTAAAAAATCAAATTTTATATTATTGCTGATCGCACAAATATCGTCGACAAATCTTAGATTTAATTGAATAATATTTTTAGGTTCGGATCTTGCCAGCGAGGTCTCAGCAGTATTTTCTTCAGCTAGTGTTATTTTTAAAGATATTAATTATACATACGCGGAAAAGTTGTTAAAACATTCCGAAGATCTATACGAATTTGCTAAAAACTTCAGAGGATTATCAAAAGATGTGATTCCTGGAGCTAAGCAATATTATCATGAGTAAGTAATAGAGAAAAAAATTTCGTTTCCCTTAAATATCTGACCTAACCTATTATTAAAAAGAAGGGTTTTAAGAAAATTTTATTTATTAATTTATTTATTCCAATGGAAAACCCATTTTACTCCTTTACAGCAGTTTACAATAAAAAACTAAGACAATATAAATAAAGGTAAGAAAGATCAATGCAGTAATATAAATAATAAATATACCACAAAGACGGAAGAAGAAAAAACTGAAATATTTGTATATATATATATATATATATATATATATATATATATATATATATATATATATATATATATAAATATGATAGAGAGCACCCACGGACGCCGTACAGTGACCTTTGAAAATGGTGAATGAGGTTTCTCCAAAACGTCAGCTGCCTTACAGTCCTGAGAGGGACTCAGCACATGGGATACCCGAAAACCTTAGAATACGTCTTCGAACATACCCCTGTAGAATTAGCATAACGTCAGAACTAGAGCCCGGTTCTTTGAACGCTGAATAATGTAATAAAATTTTTATATATATTTGAAAAAATGTTGAAAACAGTAGATATTTTATTTCTTGCTACAAACCTACCGATTTTATCCTATCCTTTTCTAACTGCATTATTTAAACGAGTATCATAAAATAATCGATACGTCAACTCTAGAATACATAAAAGTATGAATTTATGGTTGCCTACATTATTATTATTATTTTCAATATTTAAACAATATCTAACAATATTTACCAATAAAAAATAAGTTTTCAAATCTTCTTTTTAATAATATTAATTGTAAACTTCGCAACTATAGTAATTTACAACCCTTAAAAACACCGAAAAGAGTCACGATAAGCAATTAAACTGAAAGAAAAGATAAGTAAACATGTTTATGTCTGTCAAACATCAAAAAAGCCTCTTCCCCCCGATCATAAACAGCCCTCAAACAAATGTATTGTTGTTTAATTCTATAAGGTATGATCGAAGGATTATATATATATATATATATATATATATATATATATATATATATATATATATATATATATACATATATATATATATATATATATATATACATATATATATATATATATATATATATATATATATATATATATATATATATATATATATAAGTCAGTTCTCAGCGAGTAACGAGACGAACCGCACTTGAAAATGCCAAATGAGATTTTGGCGAAACGTCGTGAAAACGATTTTTTGAACGAACGGATTGAAATCCGGAATAACCAAACTATTCATTCTACCATCCGTGAAAACCTACGATATAACATATATATATATATATATATATATATATATATATATATATATATATATATATATACTTGTATAATATTAAATATTATTTTTGAGTTAAATTTATCTTCAGTTTAAGCATACACTGATAAATTGATAATTTCAAAAATTTATTTTTTTCAGAATTTACTCTTATGGGGATCAGCTAGTATGGGCAGCCTTATGGTTACACAAGGCGACAAATAATTTAAAATATCTACGAGACGCTGAATGTTTTTACCATGAATTTTCCTTAAAAGACAGAAATTCTTCGTATTTCTTTTTTAATGATAAAGTTGTCGGTATAAGAGTAGGTATAAAGAAACATTTTTAATAAAAATATATCGTTAAAATTTAATTTTTGTAATATTGATTATATTTCGGAAAATAGAATATTTTTAATTTCTACTTTTTTAGCTTCTATTGGGTAATGCTACAAATAACAAGCATCATCTAGAGTCGGTAAAAAATTTTTGTGACTATTCCGTAGATGAAGCTCCAAAAACTCCAGAAGGACTTATTTTTGTAAGGAAGTATGGAACTCTTGCGTTGGCAGCAAATATTGCTTTTATTTGCCTCGCAGTAAGTATGCAAAATCAATGGCAATCTAAAATAAGTAACTTTTTTTAACTGAATTGATATATTGATTTGTTCAAAAAATACCAAGAAAAAATACGCTTCTAATTAAAAATGAAATCACTTTATGTCGCTCATAGATAGATATGATATCATTCTTACTGACAATAGTGTCACATCTTCCTCAAAGGCGTGTAATATTAATAAACTGATGATCGTCAACCAGCAATTACTGAAGATGTCAAATGAGGTTTTCCACAAGAAACCAAACTAACTAGCATATGTATTTCCGAATTAATACAGAATCATATGTTCTCATCGATCATCTAATGGATTCGTCATTGGAGCTGTAATGTATCAAGAGCAAAATTCACAGAAAACAACTGTCTATTTAAAACCCCTAATCCGTAATATATCGGCAGGGTATTAAGAACAGAATTTGATGCTGGGCTTTAATCATTAACGCTACAAACGAACATATAACTCTGGCACAATAGGAAATTAATAAACATAAAAAGTGTATATATATATATATATATATATATATATATATATATATATATATATATATATATATATATATATGAAAAAGTTATTTTATTCTCCTTACGACCGTTTAGAAAGGGGACAGACAGTGTATTCTCTGCGAATTCCACTCTGGTTCTCTCTCCATACTAGTTTCGACCACCTAATGGTCTCATCAGTGGAGCTGTAACGAACCGAGAGTAAAATGCACAGAGAACAAATGTCTACTTAAAATCCCTATATCGTAAAATATCGGCAGGATATTACCTGCAGAACTTGATGCCGGACTGCTATCTTAAACAGTACAAACGAACATCTGAATATACCCCGGAGCGGTAGGAAATTTATTAAAAATAAGCAAATTCACGGTCTATATATTTGAAAAAGTTATTTTATTCTCCTTACGACCGTTTAGAAAGGGGACAGACAGTGTATTCTCTGCGAATTCCACTCTGGTTCTCTCTCCATACTAGTTTCGACCACCTAATGGTCTCATCAGTGGAGCTGTAACGAACCGAGAGTAAAATGCACAGAGAACAAATGTCTACTTAAAATCCCTATATCGTAAAATATCGGCAGGATATTACCTGCAGAACTTGATGCCGGACTGCTATCTTAAACAGTACAAACGAACATCTGAATATACCCCGGAGCGGTAGGAAATTTATTAAAAATAAGCAAATTCACGGTCTATATATTTGAAAAAGTTATTTTATTCTCCTTACGACCGTTTAGAAAGGGGACAGACAGTGTATTCTCTGCGAATTCCACTCTGGTTCTCTCTCCATACTAGTTTCGACCACCTAATGGTCTCATCAGTGGAGCTGTAACGAACCGAGAGTAAAATGCACAGAGAACAAATGTCTACTTAAAATCCCTATATCGTAAAATATCGGCAGGATATTACCTGCAGAACTTGATGCCGGACTGCTATCTTAAACAGTACAAACGAACATCTGAATATACCCCGGAGCGGTAGGAAATTTATTAAAAATAAGCAAATTCACGGTCTATATATTTGAAAAAGTTATTTTATTCTCCTTACGACCGTTTAGAAAGGGGACAGACAGTGTATTCTCTGCGAATTCCACTCTGGTTCTCTCTCCATACTAGTTTCGACCACCTAATGGTCTCATCAGTGGAGCTGTAACGAACCGAGAGTAAAATGCACAGAGAACAAATGTCTACTTAAAATCCCTATATCGTAAAATATCGGCAGGATATTACCTGCAGAACTTGATGCCGGACTGCTATCTTAAACAGTACAAACGAACATCTGAATATACCCCGGAGCGGTAGGAAATTTATTAAAAATAAGCAAATTCACGGTCTATATATTTGAAAAAGTTATTTTATTCTCCTTACGACCGTTTAGAAAGGGGACAGACAGTGTATTCTCTGCGAATTCCACTCTGGTTCTCTCTCCATACTAGTTTCGACCACCTAATGGTCTCATCAGTGGAGCTGTAACGAACCGAGAGTAAAATGCACAGAGAACAAATGTCGACTTAAAATCCCTATATCGTAAAATATCGGCAGGATATTACCTGCAGAACTTGATGCCGGACTGCTATCTTAAACAGTACAAACGAACATCTGAATATACCCCGGAGCGGTAGGAAATTTATTAAAAATAAGCAAATTCACGGTCTATATATTTGAAAAAGTTATTTTATTCTCCTTACGACCGTTTAGAAAGGGGACAGACAGTGTATTCTCTGCGAATTCCACTCTGGTTCTCTCTCCATACTAGTTATCGGCAGGATATTACCTGCAGAAACTTGATGCTTTATTTTACGATATAGGGATTTTAAGTAGACATTTGTTCTCTGTGCATTTTACTCTCGGTTCGTTACAGCTCCACTGATGAGACCATTAGGTGGTCGAAACTAGTATGGAGAGAGAACCAGAGTGGAATTCGCAGAGAATGCACTGTCTGTCCCCTTTCTAAACGGTCGTAAGGAGAATAAAATAACTTTTTCAAATATATAGACCGTGAATTTGCTTATTTTTAATAAATTTCCTACCGCTCCGGGGTATATTCAGATGTTCGTTTGTACTGTTTAAGATAGCAGTTCGGCATCAAGTTCTGCAGGTAATATCCTGCCGATATTTTACGATATAGGGATTTTAAGTAGACATTTGTTCTCTGTGCATTTTACTCTCGGTTCGTTACAGCTCCACTGATGAGACCATTAGGTGGTCGAAACTAGTATGGAGAGAGAACCAGAGTGGAATTCGCAGAGAATACACTGTCTGTCCCCTTTCTAAACGGTCGTAAGGAGAATAAAATAACTTTTTCAAATATATAGACCGTGAATTTGCTTATTTTTAATAAATTTCCTACCGCTCCGGGGTATATTCAGATGTTCGTTTGTACTGTTTAAGATAGCAGTCCGGCATCAAGTTCTGCAGGTAATATCCTGCCGATATTTTACGATATAGGGATTTTAAGTAGACATTTGTTCTCTGTGCATTTTACTCTCGGTTCGTTACAGCTCCACTGATGAGACCATTAGGTGGTCGAAACTAGTATGGAGAGAGAACCAGAGTGGAATTCGCAGAGAATACACTGTCTGTCCCCTTTCTAAACGGTCGTAAGGAGAATAAAATAACTTTTTCAAATATATAGACCGTGAATTTGCTTATTTTTAATAAATATATATATATATATATATATATATATATATATATATATATATATATATATATATATATATATATATATATATTATATATGTGTGTGTTTATCCGGCTTTCACGGATTCCTCCGTGCGAGAAGCAATAGCAGAGGATATATCCACATCCAACTGTGCAACCTCTAACACGGAAAGGATATGGTTGGAACGAAGTTTGCATTTACTGTTCGCATTTTACTTCATATATATATATATATATATATATATATATATATATATATATATACAGGCTGTCGCACGACGAATTACCGCAATCGATTTCTTGCTAGGCTTTAGAAAATTTTTAAAATTTGACAGTTCAAGCAATTCGGCTAAAATATTTTCAAGATGGTAGCATTTCCGGTTATATCGGTTATTTCATTTAAAATGGCACTTGCAGGCCTAAACATAACCATTAATTTGTCCTATATGAAAGCATGTCTACGAGTCGTGCATCCTGCCAGTTCTTACTTATGGTATTGAAACAACCTCCCTAACATGTAAAGCCATTAATAAGCTTCGGGTTACACAACGAGCAATGGAAAGGGCTATGCTGGGAATTAGTTTACGAGATAGAGTTCCAAATGAAGAAATCAGAAGAAGAACGAAAATAACAGATGTGAGCAAACGAGTAGCGCAGCTAAAATGGAGATGGGCTGGACATATCGCAAGACATGACATAGATAGATGGACATACAAGATAACAGCATGGCGGCCAAGAGAGAACAAGAGAAGTGTTGGCTGGCCCCAAAAGAGATGGCGTGACGACATCCAGAAAATTGCCGGAAAAAACTGGATGGGGATCGCTACGGACCGACAGAAATGGAAAAATATGGAAAAGGCCTACATTCAGGAGTGGATGAAAACGGGCTGATATGAATGAAAAAAATGAATGAAAGCATTTATGATTTAATTGAGGTTGGAGTAGAAAGGGATCTACTTTGGTGGACTGTGTCAACTTCTGGTATAACCAAAAATGCCACCATCATGAAAATATTTTAGCCGAATTGCCCCCATTGACTTTAATAAACTGCCAAATTTAAAAAGCTTTCCAATGTCTGTTTTCGAGACATTGATCGCTGTTCTTCGTCATGGGCAAACTGTATATACGGAAAAATTGTCTTTTTTCTTTTTAAGGCCATTTAGAATGGGGTAGATAGTTTATTATCCGCAAATCTCACCCCAGTAGCGATACAAGTTTTAACCTTTTAGTGGAACTGTAACAAGACGAAATACCTTATTGAGAACTATCGGCAGTCGTACCGCTCAAATCCGCGAAAAAAAAACAGCAAGAAAAGTATAAAATGATTTACCCCCAAATCCAATATGGGCTCATGCAACAGGGTTCCTAGTGACTTTATTTTATATCACAGCAGCCGGCACCGGTAACCATCACAGCTCCCAGCATACAATACAGCGAAAAACAAACGTCGTGTATGCTAAGCTTAAAAAACATTCCTGGTATTAGTATGTTTACAACAATTAAGTGTGATTTTTTAGTATTTTTTTTTTTGGAAAACATCATTTTGGGAAGAAACAAATACAGTAGTAAAAAAAAGGAAAGCAACAATTTTCTAAACTAAATGTACATAGTTTTCTAAAGTGCAAAAATTTAAAACTTGTCCATTTTATATGTGTAGGGGAGACCGGGTACAAAAGTAACCCTTCGGACTTTTGCTTTAACTTTTTACATTTTTTTTTACTTTTAACATTTTAGATATAATGAATATAACCATATAAATTTTTCATTTATACTCTTTAAATATACATTACAATTTTAGTCAATATATTTAGTTTTCTAATAATTACAAGACTGCAAAAAAATAATGACATTTGTTTCTTTCGACCCCAGGGTCAGGACGAAAGTAACAAGGTACGGGTCAAAAGTAACACACTCAAGGTCGTAGGAAATATAATAATAACTATCAGAAAGAAACACAAAACCATATCAAATTATTTATTGAGAAATTACCAAGCTACAAATCAACAAAACATAAAATACTTTCTTTTAAAAATGTAATAACAAAATACGTAATAATGTACTTCTCGGTAATGAAGCATTTATAAATCAACTTTAATGAAATCAATAAAATAATTTTATTCAGATTCGCAATTATTGCAAATATAATATGTATCATCTTTATTACATGAAGCGTGAGACCATTTTTGACAGGAGAGACATTGTAACCACTTCTCATTTGGTAAACTGTTGCTGAAGAGTTCTAAACCAACATCTTCATTAGTAGAATTCCCTTTTCTTCCACTCGATTCTTCGTTTTTCCAGTCGATTCTTCGTTTTTTTATCCTGGACTTTTCTTTTTGCTGATGATATTTTTTTCTTGCCTTTCTCTGTGATGGTTTGTAATATTAGTTTGTTGGCTTTATTTCTTTGGTTGTATTCTTCTTCAATCGCAGTTTTCCTTTTTTTTACCACCTCTTTTTCTTTTGAATCTTTGACCAGCTTGCTTCTCTGATAATCCCAGAAATATAATGTATGGTCATTGTTTGTCCAGGGTGGTTTTGCATCTAGCTATCTGTGGCAGTGTTGATCACTTTCTTAAATTGTCTAAAACACTGCTCTATCCAGGCGCTGCAGTGTATGGGTGCAATGGGAGAGAAACGACAGCAGCACAATCCCTTTATTTTTGGAGTTATCAAGGACTTGAATAGATATATGTGATACGTGATTGTCGAGCAAAAATAGGCATTTTTCATCAATAATAGGCTTAGCTTGTTTTTTTTTGAAATGTTCCAAAAACAATAAAAATTCTGCTTCCTGCATCCAGCCACTAGCGTTGCCAGAACCAGCTGATCCAATAGGACCTTCGCATATCATGTGGTCTTGGTATCGCTTCAATGGAAATAAAAGAAAAGAAGGTATGTATCTTCCTTGAGCATTAATGGCTGCAGCGATGGTCACTAACCTTCCATGTTCAGCAGAAGTTACTGCACCCATTTGTTTAATTCCTTTCTGAGTCACTATTTTGTTTGGTTTTTGCACCGTCGTCACTCCAGTCTCATCTATATTCCCTATATGGCTTTTGGCTCAAACTTATACCTATCTATAACTTCAGAGAGGTTATCACAAAATATATTCACATTTTGCTCATTAAAGCTCGAAGCGCGGGACAGGCTCGTTGCTTGTGGACTTTTCAAAGATAGATTTGGACGTCTTTTTAAAAATCCGTATAGCCATTCCTTGCCCGCCATGTTATCTTAATTCCATTTATTCGGATATTCCTTGTGCTTAATCGCTAGTTCGTATGCCAACTTTCACACTTCAGAAGGAGCCATACCGAAATATCCTTTGGAGCACTGAATTATATAGTCCTGTAAAACTATTTCCTCTTCGGTCGTAAAGACCCGATTGACGCAACGGTATACACCTTCTGCATTAGTGTTCCCTGCTTTAAATTTTCGAATTAATCTATATAATGTGATATGACAAACGTTGTATTTTTTACTAGTGCTCTTATCTTCGTGCTGCACTTCTGTACACTGATGTATCAGTAGTGCCTCTAGCTGCTTTTCTAACTCGCTGTCGCGACATTCTGTTTCAGTGAAATAAAAAAAGAAGTATTAAATACATGCACACAAATGATATTTTGCAACGGGTCAAAAGTAACATGTTACTTTTATCCCTTTATATCATGTTACTTTTTTACCCAAGCACATTGTTGAGGTTACAAACGCCGTTACCTCAAATATAAGTGTGTTGCATAAAACACCTTTATAACACGATATAGACGATCTAATAACAAATGACTAGGCAAAGAGTCACGTTGAAATCATCATCTTATTAATACGTAAACACTAATAGAATAATCCTGATTGAATGCGCGAGGAGTATCGCAAGTTGACCTTGGCCGGACCTGACAATTCTAGAGAGCGTTTGTTACTTTCTACCCGCTGTTACTTTTGTACCCGGTCTCCTCTAAGTATTAAGCGGCGTCATGTAATATTCAAATAAAAAAAAACAAATGCGCTTAAAGTATTACTATTATTACAAAGGAGATAGAATAACACAAGGTAATTATAAGAGAGTTACACTCCTGAATAGGATTCTAAAAATATTTTTCTTGATACATACTCAAGTACATAAGTAAGATTATACCGATCATACAGCAGAACAACTAAAAATGATCATCAATGCAGACAAAACAAAGAGCATAGTAATATTAAAAGAACCGATACGATGTAAACTGGAGATAAAGAACACCTTTATACAATAAGTAATGATCTTTAATTACCTCGAAGCAAGAATCACTAGAAAAAGAAGTGTATATCCAAATAATGAAAGTGGAAAAGGGACAAAATATAGAGTATTAAGTATATGAGTACAGATAATAAGACCATGACATATGGCGCGAATACTAGATTAAGCTCAAAAAACAGCATGCAAATAATTAAAACAGGATAAGAAATGAAGATCTGAGGGAACAATGCAATATCCAAGAGGTTTCATCAATTGTGAGATGAAAAAAACCGAGGAAGAGAAAACATCATTTTCAAGGCGATTACCAAAGCGCGATTTCTAAAGTAGTACCAAAACAGGGAAAATTCTCCCCTAGCAAAAGAAGAAGACATAGAGAGTCAAGAGCAACTAAGCAGCTGTATGTAATATCCAAGAATTAAAATCTATTGCTACCTTTATGACACTCAAGGAAAAAAAGAGAGTCAGTAACGCCAACCTTGTTTTACGAAAATATAAAATTTCATAAAAGTTAGTAAGAAATTTCAAAGATAACCTTCCAGGATTTCATTAAAAGATCCATCATCAAAAATCTATCACTGTTGGCGCATACTTATTTTTTTGCCACAATATGTGACTACACTAGGGTGACCAGTGATTCCTCAACTTATATCGACAACATTTTGACTAATATTGCTGACGAGCTCCACAGTTCTGGAGTGCTGGATCCATGTCTTTCCGACCACCGTGGTCAGTTCATTGAGCTAAGTATGGGGATGGGAATTGGTGTTTCCGAGTGGGTTAGAGTAAGGCCTATAACAACAAAGGGAATTGATCCTATTTTAGGCGACTGGGGCATTTTCTATCAGAATGTCGACTCTGAATGGCTTGCTTGGCATCTGGTTTCGGTTTGTCAGCAGCTGATCTGCCAGCATCTTCCTATGAGAGATATCTTCACTGATAGGCCTCCTGTTCGGTGGTTTAATGAGACATTAAGGAAAATGAGGGATGAGCTCTCTGTGGTGAGGCTTTTGGGCGATGGGAGCACGGAATTCCGGGATTTGTATAAACTTATGAATAAAAAGTACAGACAGAAAGTTGCTTCTACAAAGAAGGATGCATTTGGGAGTTTTCTGGTAAATTCGCAAAACAAAGCAAGGGATGTTTGGAGAGTTATTAACTATAGGAGAAATCGATCTTTACATAATATTTCTAGTTCATCGCTCAGTGCTGGGAACTTTGGTGAGTTCTTTAATAAAATAGTATCCGACACTATAAAGGATCTACAGATTGACACAGAAATACAAAATGCTATGGTTTCGTCGATCCCAAATTCGGTGCATTCTTTTGCCCTTTTACCCGTTACGGAGTGTAATGTTTGGAGTGCTATACAAGCTCTCAAATGGTCCAACTCTTTTGACATATATGATATGAGTAGCGCTATTCTGAGGGAGAATAATGTGTATTTGGTCAAACCTTTGAGGCATTTATTTAATTGTAGTCTGGCTCAGGGTAATTTTCCGGATTGTCTAAAGATAGTAAGGACTGTTTCTTTATTTAAAAAAGGAAATGTCGATTCCATGGAAAATTATAGACCTATATCTTTGATTCCGTTATTAGGGAAAGTATTTGAGGTAATACTGAAAAACAGCTTGAATCGTTATTTTGAACATCACAATTTTTTGCATCCTTCACAGTTTGGTTTTCGCCGGAATTTTTCGACTATTCAGGCAGTTGCTGCGGTTGTGGAGGGCACGGTTGAGGGAATAGAAGGTGGGGAAAGCGTGTGACCTCAGTCGTGCCTTTGATTGTGTTTCTCATGAACTTTTGATTAGAAAGCTTCATAGATACGGTGTAAGAGGCGTTCCCCTCGATTTGCTTTCATCTTTCCTGTCAAATAGAAGGCGGGCAGTCGCATATGGTGGAGAGCTTTCTGAGCCTATGGCGGTACGATGTGGAGTGCCGCAGTACGGTGTTCACCTTTAGGGTTGCTGTGTTGGCGCGATTCAAATCTTTAGAATGCAGAAGAAGGCAATTTGACCTGTCTCTGGTATCGGCTACAGGAACCACTGTAGGCCACACTTTATAAAATTGCGGGTACTAACGTTGCCTAGTTTATTTATCTTATACCAACTACTGGAGATTCATAAAAACCGTGGAAAATTCCACCAAAATTCCCACTTTCACTCTTATAGCACTAGATCAGCTAATTTAATTAGGCCTTCGAGGTATAGATTGGAGAGATCTAAGAAAAATACATTTAATGTGTCATTGTACAACACGTTGCCTGAAACATTTAAAGATTTAGACTTTATGAGATTTAAAATTAAATTAAAGGAATTTTTCTTAGAGCAAGCATTCTATTCGGTGGATGAGTACATGGAGAGTTCTTCTAGAGCTTATTGTTAGGACTTTTTTAATGTAATTTACAGGTAGTTTTAACCTTATTTTTTTTTGTTTAAGAATTATAATAGACTTAATTAAAATAATAAAATATTATTTATTATATTGTTTATTTTCAGGCAGCTGAAATTAAAGAAGTTCCAAAAGAAAAGTATATAGATTTTGCTAAATTTCAAATAGACTATATATTAGGTTCTACAGGACAAAGTTATGTTGTAGGATATGGTGATAACTACCCAAGAAGGCCTTATCATTCTGCCAGGTAAAAAACTTAAAAATATTATTTTACTTGTAAAATAAAACATTTTTTTAAATTTGTTATACAGTAAAACAGACTGTTGTTAAGTTAAAATAGAGGCAAGCTCAGACACGAAAATCCCTGTGCAAAATTTTCGTCCTATGTAAATATTTAGCATGTAATAAAAAAGTCAATAAGCAAGTTGCAAAGCCCAGACAATATTATTCAGTTCGACACAACAAACAATAACAAACACAATAAAGAAGATAACTCAAAAGGTATATCACGGAAACGATAACAAAAGCAATTAAAGAACATTGTCCGAAACAAGAGTGTGAAATTGGCCCATACACTGAAACACCAATGGAACAACGAAGAGTGATTAGAAGTAAAAATCCAGACATATATATATTAGAAAAAAAAAGATAAATATATATATATATATATATATATATATATATATATATATATATATATATATATATATATATATATATATATATATTTATTTATTTTCTTCATTCTTGAACCATAGATTATATCATTTTTCTTTATTTTGTCTTTTCTTGGGTTTAGGTTCTATATTTAATAAATACATAAAACGATTAACGTTTCGCCCTTTATTTAAGGCATTTTCAAAATTCTTTCCTCCTAAAAATATATAATTAAAAAACATCACATAAAAAACATATTTACAATTTCGAAAAACAAACAAGTCACTTAAAAACAGTAGTCAAAACTTAAAATTTTTTTAAAAATATTTAATTTTACCAGTACACACCTTGACATTTTGCTGTTCTATTTCTAAATAAAATTTAAATTTTACATCGTTTACTGAGGATACGTGGAATGCGAATGTGTTTTATTTTTTTAATATTTTTAATATTTTACAATGCATAAAAAAAAACAAATAAGGTATATATTTGGTTTTATGTTTAAGAGGATATTCCATTTTTGATTTTTATTTGACCGGATCGAATACTTAATATTTTTGTTTAAATTAGGCTTGCGTAAATGAAGCTCAAATTTCCCGTATCTGTTCTGTCGTTAACAGTGTTTTTATCTTTTTTAATTTCAATCATTTCCTTTATCTGTAATTTTTGGTAATTCATATCTTTGTTTTTTATAATGGTACTCTCTGTCCGAAACAGATATTAATAATAAAATAAATTTTCTATATATGACACTTATACGCAGAAAAAACAAAATTTTAACTGAATGGTACACCAAGCCAACTTGGTCAGGTAGATATCTAAACTATTTCTCTAATCATTCAAAAACTCAAAAAAATAGCGTTATAATCGATCTATCTGAATGTGCTATCTCCCTAACGTCTCCAGAATTCCGACCAAAACTACTGCCAAAAGTAAAAGAGATACTAATAAATAATAATTTCAACGAAAAGACTATCACCAAAATAATTGATAAACGAACATATAAGTTTTATAATAACGTAAAAACAAAAAACATAGAACATAAACAGCAAAAATATGTGGCATTACCGTACACTAGTGAGCTATCAGAAAAAATAAAATACATTTTAAAAAAGCATGATATTATCGTATGCCACAGGTCACATAATAAATTAAATACATTGTTCACAAATTTAAAAAGTAAAACTCCTCTAATGAATAAATGAAATATAATATATTCGATCCCTTGCACAAATTGTCCCAAAAAATATATAGTCATGACGAGCCAATTACTGAAGAACAGATTAAATGGCCATAAATATACAAAAAAACGCCTTAACAGCGTTAAACAAATACACACAGGACGAAAAACACACTTTTGATTATAACAGTACCATTATAAAAAACAAAGATATGAATTAACAAAAATTACAGATAAAGGAAATGATTGAAATTAAAAAAGATAAAAACACTGTTAACGACAGAACAGATACGGGAAATTTGAGCCACATTTAGGCAAGCCTAATTTAAACAAAAATATTAAGTATTCGATCCGGTCAAATAAGAATCAAAAATGAAATATCCTCTTAAACATAAAACCAAACATATACCTTATTTGTTTTTTTTTATGCATTGTAAAATATAAAAAATATTAAAAAAAATAAAACACATTCGCATTCCACGTATCCTCAGTAAACGATGTAAAATTTAAATTTTATTTAGAAATATAACAGCAAAATGTCAAGGTGTGTACTGGTAAAATTAAATATTTTTAAAAAATTTTTAAGTTTTGACTACTGTTTTTAAGTGACTTGTTTGTTTTTCGAAATTGTAAATATGTTTTTTATGTAATGTATTTTAATTATATATTTTTAGGAGGAAAGAATTTAAGAATTTTGAAAATGCCTTGAATAAAGGGCGAAACGTTAATCGTTTTATGTATTTATTAAATATAGAACCTAAACCCAAGAAAAGACAAAATAAAGAAAAATGATATATATATATATATATATATATATATATATATATATATATATATATATATATATATATATATAAAGTAATCGCAAAAAAAGAAAAGAAGAGAAGAAAATTCAACAACAGCAAAAACCAAATCTTGAAAATTAGGAATAAGAAAAATGAAAGAACATCGAACACACAAGAAGTAATACGAGCGATAGAAGACTTTTACAAAGAACTTTACAAAAACCAACGAAAAACACGGAAGGAACAACGAGAGAATGTGCAGTTCTCATTCAAAGATCTGAGGAACTTCCCGAAATTACAAAAGACGAAACAGAAAATGCATTAAAAAAGGGGAAGGACAACAAAACGCCAGAAAATGAGGAGATCATGATCGACGAAGTTCTTCTTGGAAAAATACTTGACCTTTTCAATCTATGTCTTTTCCATAGATAATTTTGGAAACCTGGAATAGTGTACTAATTATACTTCTCCATGAAAAAAGAGACCTAGCAGATTTTAAAAACTATAGACCTATAATCCTGTTATCACATTTATATAAGTTGTTTATCAAAATAATTACTAACAGACACGAGAAAAATCTGAAACCCTATCAACATGTTAAGCAGGCCGGTTTCCGTTCTGGCTTCAGAACAAACAGTTTTTTCTTGACGTATTCATACCAATTTTGTCTGTAAACAATTGCAAAAGGATTGACGATTTCTATTTTAACCTAAAATCACTTTGGACTCACGCGAGCGTTAGTTGTCACAATAATACTGTTTCCATTTTTATTTTAGCTCTTGTCCAGATCTTCCAGAACCATGCGGATGGCACCAATACAACTCCAGCAAACCGAACCCTCAAATCCTCTACGGTGCCCTTGTAAGTGGACCGAACGTAACTGATTACTACATAGACCACAGAGAAGATACTTACTTTGAGTATAACGTCGTCAGTTTGGACTTCAATGCTGGATTCCAAAATGCTTTGGCAGGATTAATACACTTCGAGAAACAAGAGAAACTACGACCTGGAGAAGATAATCTTGAGGTGGTACCATTGCAAAATAGTTCTGTTATAGATTAAGGTTAAATATAAGTATTATTTAGATAAGGTGTTTTATTTATCTGACTAATGTGTAGCTTTATTGAAAGAAAAAAAACGTCAATTGAATTTTTTTTCTCCTATAAGTGGAGCGCAAAAGGAACTTACGGACTTATAAAGGGTTATTTACCCTATACGATACGGAATATAGTGGCCAAAATACGTGTCTTTCAAAAAGTTTTACTTTTGAGATATATAAAAGTTTTCAAAATTATTTTCATATTATACAGGGTGTCTCAAAAGCTCTGAAAGTATCAAATTTGTGTTTTATTTTAAAGGGAATCCCCTGTATATTATTGCATTTTTGGATTCTCCGATCAAAATAAGTGCCTATTTTAATAAGATTTATAATATCTAAACCTTTTAAATAATTTGAATTTTCACAAAATCTAACCTAATTTTCATGTTTCAAATACTTAAGAAGTGTTTCAGTTATGTAAATCATCACTTGCTATATTATACAGGGTGTCCAAAAAATAAAACTAATCAAATAAGAACTTTAAGTGGCTATAACTTGATTATTTTAAATTGAAAGCTATACTTTTTATCTTACCAGAAAATGTACCTTTTAAATACCTATCGAGTGCTATAAGGGTCTTCTATAGCTAAGTCTTCGCGTTTTCACAGAATACGCCTAATAATAGTTTTCTGTGCCATTTTGTGTTTTTTGAATAGATGTTCTAATGTATCTAGTTACCTATGGCATTTAGAAACGTCAGATAAAATATTTAATTTGTCAGTTTAGTCTGCAAAGCCTATTGCTATAATAGCGATATTAATTTTTGTAACTGTGAACTTCATTTATTGAATTGAATTATTTGAATATTGTTGTGTTATTGCTTTGTCAAAATGAAGATTTATCTAAAGGAGGAGCGTATTGGTATGATTTTTATCCTTGGAAAATGTCATTAAAATTGGTTGTTAGCATCTGGAGTCTATACTCAAAGGTTTCCTGACAAAAACCCTCCTAAACCAGCCGTTTTTTTGAGCTTATTAAACCAGTTTCGAGAAAATGGAGGTATCAGTTTTAAAACACCTGTTATAAGAAAACCTGTTACTGAGGATGAAGAAAATGTTTTTCCTGTACTTGGTTCAGTGACCGAAAATCCCAATATCAGTCAGAATCATATATCCGAAAATATTAACATTAGCCAAGCAAGTGTTTCAAGGGTTCTTAACAATAGTTTCCATTACTATTCTTACTTACTTACTTACTTACTATTCTTTTCGAATGTCTACAAGCAGCAGGTCTAGATCACTATGATATAAGACTGCTAAAACATCTGTGTTACAATCAAGTAGCCTCTATCCAAATTAAAAACAGTCGTTCTCAAAGCCTACCCATCAAACGTGGAGTAAGACAGGGTTGCGTTTTGTCACCCTGTCTTTTTAATGTATACTCTGAAGAAATTTTTAGGGAGGCTTTGGATGACAGAAAAGAGGGAGTAAGACTTGGTGGAGAAGTAATCAACAATATTAGATTTGCTGATGATACGGCCATTCTTGCAGAAAGCATCGAGGATCTCCAAACATTAGTAAATCTAGTCAATGAGGCGAGCTGCCAAAGAGGCCTTAAAATCAACATCTCAAAAACAAAGTGGATGCTTGTTGCAAAGATTAATGTAGATAAATGTCAACTTTGGCTCGATGAAGAGAGGATAGAGCATGTAAACTATTTTAGATACCTTGGCAGTTGGTTGAATGTGAATGGGGACTCAGATGAAGAGATAATAGCTAGGATCGAAATATCGCGTAAGGCCTTTATGACATGGAAACCAGTTCTATGCAATAGGAACCTGTCAATGCATATTCGTAAAAGGGTCCTGAGATGCTATGTATGGTCTATTCTGTTATACGGTTGCGAGACATGGACACTAAAAACCATAACGCTAAACAAACTGGAAGCTTTCCAATTGTGGTGCTATCGTCGAATCCTAAAGATATCATGGGTTTCGCACACTTCCAACGAGGATGTTCTCAGAATGATGGATACAGATCGACTGCTCTTGAACATTATTAGAGGACCTAAATACCATCTACTTCGCCTTATAATACAAGGAAAAGTGGAAGGAAAAAGATGGATAGGCCGAAAGAAGCTTTCATGACTACGTAACATCAGGCAGTGGTGTGATTGCACGGTGAAGGAACTATTTCGCGCTGCAGCCGATAGAGAAAGAAATTGTAGACATGATGACCACCAACGTCTGAATACGGACATGGCCCCTAAAGAAGACGACTATTCTGATTTAAATCCTCATAAATAAAGAGTTGTGAGAAACCAGAATAGGTGGTCAGTTAATGTATGGCGAGGAATACTGAGTCCATACTTAATTGGACTCTACTTTTTTTGAAGGATCTTTACACCAACTTCCAGTGTTATTAGAAGATGCCCTTTTAAAGATTAGAACAACTATATGGCTCCAACTGGATGGAGCCTCGTTTCATTATCATCGTAAGGTTCGGCAATTTTTAAATGTCAACTTTCAAAATAGGTGAATTGGCGGAGACGGATTTCAAAATTGGTCCCCGAAATCACCGGACTTAACTCCACCAGATTTCTTTTTATGGGTATAAATATATACATAAAAGGAATTGTCTACAATGCGTAATAAACTGTATCCCCGCAAATGTTGTCCGGAATTAGCAATGATTTCGAAAACAGAATATGTAAGTGTTTGGCAATGGATGGTTGACATTTCGAACATCTACTATAAATATTTTGCTTCTGTTTTGTGCAATCGTCAATATGTTATTACCATTATTGCTGCTATAGCCTGTTGAACGACTATAAATCACGTTCCTAGTTTCTAAACATTTGTAAAGATATTTCTGATTATTATTTTTATAGTTGGAAATTACCTGTAATTTCCAAATACCATAAGCAACTAGATACATTAGAACATCTATTCAAAAAACACAAAATGATGCAGAAAATGATTATTTGGAATATTCTGTGAAAACGCGAAGACCAAATATAGAACACGCTCATACCATTCGGTAGGTATTTAGAAGGTATATTTTCTTGTAAGTTAAAAAGTATAGCGTTTTATTTAAATTAATCAAGTTATAGCCACTTAAAGTTCTTATTTGATTAGTTTTAAATCTTGGACACCCTGTATAATATAGCAAGTTTCTTATAATTGGGGTATAAAATATGCTATATTGTTACACTTCGCTGTAAATTTCGATTACATAACTGAAATACTGCTCAAGTATTTGAAACATTAAAATTAGGGTAGATTTGGTTAAAATTCAAATAATTTAAAAACCCTTAAGGTTTAGGTACTATAAACCTTATAGGAACTTTTTTGACAGGAGAATGCAATAATATACATTTAATAACACACCACTGAGATACTTTCAGAGCTTTTGGGGCACCTTATATGATATGAAAGTAATTTTTAAAAGTAAATATAACCCCCCTTTATCTCAAAAGTAAAACTATTTAAAAGTCACGTATTTTGGCCGCAATATTTCGTATAGGATGAATAACCATGTATATTGTATTAATCCTACTCGTAAAAGTGTGTTTTGTAAGACGAGCACATTCTCGAATAAAACATAGTACTTTTCAACACATACATACATCTTGCACCATTTTTTCTATAACGACTCTGCTACTTAATAAATTAAACAAAATATTCAACAGTTATTTTAATATTTTACCTATTTTGAATAAAGCACACCTTAATTTTGAAAGAAACAACTAATTTCACATTTAACATGACATTTATGTTTATAACAGGTTGACTATTACAACCAAGAAACCGAAAGAAGTTTGAAAAACAAGTTTATTTGGAAGTTCTCTTTTTTTCTCTGTGTCAAGGTCAAATTATCATTATTCGAGAGTAGCTATTTATATTATGGGAATAACAAAAAAAGAAATATTTATCATTGAAACTGTGATACAATGAAATCTTTTTTAAAACTGTCACTTTATACGCTTAAAGTTATGACAAGCACAGCGCAGCAACGCATATATGTGAAGCCAACCTCCTACGGGCACCACCACAACGTCCAACGTTGTTGCTCACTTGGCAACCAGCGAAGCAACTACAGAATGAGGTACGCTTAATCCGTGTTTACGGTACTCTAATCGTGAAAGTATTGTATTTCTAGATGAATGGACTAGTGTGCACTGAATTTATTTGCTTATTAAGGTAAGCGGTGGTATTACTGCGCCTGATTCAGTACTTTCGATATTCATTATAAGAAATCTTATTTTCTCCCGAAAGTTTGAATACTCTAGTTTAATTTTTGCTAGTATTACTGCGAAACTGTATTATTACACTCTAAATATCGCGGAAACGTCTAATATTACGCGCCTATTACTACGAAATTTAACTATTTTGAGGTTAAGATTCTTTGAACCTTGAAAACTATATATATATATATATATATATATATATATATATATATATATATATATATATATATATATATATATATTTTATATATATATATATATATATATATATATATATATATATATATATATATATATATATATATATATATAATTTAATACTATAAAAAATTAATAAGATAAATAAACATTATCCTCACATTACATCCTATCAATTACCAATTAGCACCAGTGCAGGCGGCTACTACAAACATAAGAATAAACAATAGGCTCCCACTTAGAAAGAGAGCGTTTTCGATGAGCAGTACCTCTCTAATTTAGGTTAGGTAACAGGGGTATCCGATGACGTTTGGAGTACCACGTTTAACCTGTCATTAGAAGAGAGGTACTAGTCACCGAAAACGCTCTGGCTCTTTTCTACCGTGAGCTAACTTGCTTTTGTAGAATCCGCGTTCTAGTATTTTTATATTAAGTTTATGGCAGCAGCCAAGATGTGGGGTTATGAAAACGCAGGGATTGTTTAATCCGCGGCAATTTATGCTCAAATTCCTGTTAAGAGTTTGCTCTTAATATTGCGGATCTAATTTTCATTAAAACAGTTATTCAACAATTTTTATGATGAAAATATGGTAATTATTCGCAATAATGGAAACAACGAATTTACCGAATTTTTCGACGATTTTTTACGTACCTCCTATTTTCGGATCGTAAAACACGAATATGAAGTTTTTTTCGAATTTTCGCAAAATTCTTCCAAAAAAAAAAATATTTTCACTCAGGTAACTTGTAATTTTCGGCCACTACCATTGGCGTAGCTAGGGAGTTTTCCTAGAGGGGGCAGCCCGTCATCGGATCCGCCACCTCAAGGTTTTAATTTTGGTCAACCGATTAGTAACAGACGTGGATCCAGGGGGGCGATGAGGTGATCCCCACCTCCCAAAAGCTCCGAAATTCCGAAAAATAGACTTGTCTGCCTGCTACATTAGGAACGTGAATGTCGCTGACCCCCCCCCCCCTCAGCCTTCGTCGGCAACCGTTGGCCATAGAATAACCGATATTTAAAAAATTAATAAAAAAGCTATCACAATTTAATATTTGTTACACACAATAATAATACAAAATAAAAACATAGGGACAAAAATATTAATTAAAATGTTAATTTTGATTTGTCGATTTAATTTTAGTTTTCTATTGTAGATTTTTCTAGGGGGGGGGGGCAATGAGTTTTGTAGGGTGGGCGGCGCCCACCCTTGCTCCCCCTATCTACATCCATGGTTATTACTTTTAAATTTGAGTCACTTCTAGTAAAATTCACAAATACAAATGGAATACAAATAAACGGTTCTTCTCTTTTTCGTTATTCGATTTCATGACCTTTCCTGTCCATTCATTCTCAGCCATTTCCCTTTCTTTACCCAGAAAAAGTATTGAATATTGTTACTCTCATAGTTAGTTAGAAAATAAAAATTTAAAAAGCTAAAATTATTATTAAACACACCGTAACTAACAACCATAAGCACCTATTTATGGTACCAATAGGGACGTATCGAATTTAATTACGTATTGAAATGAATAGCTGTGAAGGCCGAACGACACAATAAAAATCAATTATTTTGATAAAATAACACTTGTTCTATTCATGTGATAATTTTTATGACATTTCATAAACAATATCTTGCTCTCGAAAAAGTAGATCGAATCAGTATACAACGCACCTTAATGGAAAACGAAAGATTCCAATCTCTTAATGTTACGACCGTAACCTTCTTTGTTGGTTACCTAATTTATTATTTGAAACAGGCATTTTCAAGATAAGCAGATTACAAAACATTTTTTTGCGAAAAACGCTTGTGTTTTTAAAAACGAGATAATCTTTATATGAAAAAGGCCCTTGTTCTGATTTATTGCAAGAAACTTTCGAATAATGTGCTTTAGAACAGTGGTTCTCAAACTTATTTTAGTAATTATTCGAAAAAATTAAAACGCCGTATTTTACACTAATTTTTTTCATATCCTACAACACTGATCTGAAGTTTCCATTGACGATTTCATATAGTTTTTCAAGAACGGATATTGGGTACCCAATGGGACACAACACCATTCAGATTATATGCTTTGCAGACGATATTGCGTTGACAGCAGATAGCGAGGACAACTTACAAAGAATGCTTTTCCATCTCAATCGAACAGCCAAACAGTATAATATGAAGATATCTGTGGAGAAAACCAAAGCAATGGTAATAGCAAAAGAACCGGTAAGGTGCAAACTAATGGTTGATGACAAACATATCGAACAGGTTGGGAAGTTTAAATACCTGGGAGCACATATAACAAGTAACAGGACAGTAACGGAAGAAGTACGCACACAAGCCAACAAAGCGGCCATGATATCAGGCCAACTAAGAGACATAATCTGGAACAATAAACATATGACGGTTGAGAGCAAAGCAAGATTTTGCAACGTCTGTGTAAGACCGATACTGACCTACGGCGCAGAAACAAGAAATGAAACAACAAAGACAAAACAAATTATGAGAAGCACAGAAATGAAAACGCTGAGAATGATCACGGGAATAAGTTTAAGAGATAGAATAAGAAACGCAAAAATATTCAAGGACAGCGGAGTGGGAGATGTTGTAAAGTGGGTTCGAAACCGTCGTAGGCAGTGGAGAGATCATGTGGAACGAATGGACGATGACAGAATAGCAAAAACCATGATGAGAGAGAAACCAAACACCAAACGGCCGCCTGAACGGCCCCCCCCCAAAAGATAGAGAGACAGCTGGATTTCGACCTCAAACGAGGATCGATGAGGCATTGCGTAGATAACAGAATTTGGTTCTACCTAGAAGAAGAAGAAGAAGAAGAAGAAGAAGAAGAAAAAGGATTTTTTCAATTTCAAGCATATACTCTATTGGGCAAAAGAAGGGCAACATAATGGTGTATAAATCCCCACATTATAATATATCAAATTATTTGGCCTGTTCTCACTTACGGGAGCTCACCACAGGTGTTTCACCCGTAACCTGTCAGCTGATTTCAGGATTTTTAACGTCATGGATGAAATACGCCAGCTTGTTCACATATACGACTTTTTCACTAGGGTTTTAATTACTAGAAATTTTTTATTTTGCACTTTTGGTGTTTGTTTGAAGGTTGTAGACAATGTTGAAGATTGACTAAAATGTGGTCGGACTTGCATTGTCTTTATTTTTTATTTTTACAACGTTTCGATTAGGTTGTATCTCTAATCGTTATCAGTCCAGTTCAAAATCTCTCCAAACTAGAAGCATTAGCCTTAAAAGAACTTCGTAAGGATGAACCCATAAAGATTTTACCAGCGGACAAGGGAAATGTGATAATGGACATCGTAACGTACGATCAAAAAATCGGAGATATCCTGGAAAAAGGAAAATATAGACAATTAGACCGTGATCCCACAAAATTCATAGAGTCAAAAATCTACAGAATACTCAGGAAATATCAAAACAATATACCTGACAACCTACGGTCGGCGCTCACACCACAATACAGTAAGCCATCATATCTTTACGGTCTTCCAAAAATTCATAAAACGAACATACCATTGAGGCCAATAACCAGCTCCAGAGGATCCCCTACAAATGCACTGGCGAAGTTTCTCTTAAAAATCATACAACCTTTAGAAGGTAATGTGTAGAAAAATTCTACACATTTCGTGAACATTATTAGTAGCATCAATCTAGAGCCAGACGACAGACTAATAAGCTTTGATGTGAAAAGTCTGTATTTTAATGTACCATTAGGGGAATCACTAGACATAATCAAAACTAGACATTCAAATGATATTACTTTATCAGATCGAACCACGTTACCATTGGACGGGGTGATGTACCTTTTGGAGTGTTGTCTGCGTAATGCTTACTTTCAAGTAAAGGACAAGTTCTACGCTCAGGACGACGGGCTTCCGATGGGTTCTTCACTCTGTCCAATCGTCGCCAATATATATATATATATATATATATATATATATATATATATATATATATATATATATATTTATATTTATATATATGGAATGGTTCGAAACTCATGCCATAGAAACGGCAACAGTAAAATCGAAAATCTGGTTGAGATATGTCGATGATACTTTCATCGTATGGAAGGGCAATGATCAAGAACTTAATGATTTCCCGAAACATCTGAATACCATTCGACCTTCAAATAAGTTTACCATGGAAAAAAGGTAAATGATCAATTGCCCTTCCTAGATGTCATGGTGGACCGTTCAAACGAATCTATTAAAACTTCAATATACAGAAAGCCAACACATACTGGACAATATCTTAATCATAGTTCTGCTCATTCTGTTGTAACAAAACGAGGAATTATATGCAACCTCTGTAATCGCGCTATATGTATATGCAATAATGCCGAATCATTGGAAAAAGAGGTAACAAATATGATTTACAACAGAATGGTTATCCTTTAAAACTAATTGACGATGTTATAAATAATTTTAGAACGACGAACACTGGACAGCAAGAAACACATTCCTTCTTCACAATTCCGTACATTAAGAGAACGTCGGAGAAAATAAGACGAATTGCCAGTAGTTATAATATAAAAACAGCCTTTAAATCAGGAAATACACTTAGAGTTCATTTAACAAAAACAAAACCTAAAACTACCGATAAGAAAGAATGTGTTTACAAAGTTCCATGTGAGTGTGGTGAAATGTATATTGGGGAAACCAAACGACCACTGGAAGTTAGAATTAAGGAACATAAAACTCATACACAAAAAGGGGAAACGTCGAAATCAGGTATTGTTGAACACTCCTGGGATAAACAACACCATATAAAATGGTCTGAGGCTGCGGCAATATATCTGGAAACCAATATGAAAAAAAGAAAATTTATAGAAACAGCATACACTAAAAAAACAATAATGAAATCTTCAGTAAACCGAGTGTTGAGATACCTAATCTTTGGCAACCAATTAAGACAAAACATTCAGTTTATACTTGATAACGATTAGAGATACAACCTAATCGAAACGTTGTAAAAATAAAAATAAATAAAAATAAAGACAATGCAAGTCTGACAACATTTGAGTCATTTTTGGTGTTTTTGACAATGTAAATATTCCGACGCGCTGACGAATTATTTGTTTTTTATCTGTATTTTCGATTATTTTATTCGTTTAAATAAACTATTAAGTAATGTTAATGTTTCTCTTATCAATTATTTGTGGACTTGTAGTTCTTTTACCTAAGCAACGTTTGTAGTGGCTTGGTTATTTGCTATTGTAGAACAGCACAAGAAACTTGTCTAATAAACTATGAACTAGATGATGGTCTTGAGAAATGCATTTAGTAAATGGATAAAGCCACATTTGACATAATAATAATGTATATTAACAGACCAGCCATTTGAAGATTTACTTAGGAGAATTAAGATCAAAATATTCTGGCTGAATTGCCACATTTCCTTGCGAGATTTGCAATATTCATTTTCAGTTGGTCATTTAACAACTGTCACTGCAACTGCCGCTTCAACTGCCACTGTAACTTCCACTGTAACTGTCATTGTAACTGCCACTGCAACTGCCACTGCAACTGCCACTGCCACTGCACCTTGGCGGGTGGGCGCACTGTAAAGGAAGTTGTTGTAAAGATAGAAAATAATACAATTAAAAGCAAAGAATATATAAAATACCTAGGTATCCTCTTAGATAGAAATATGACCATGGGACAGCATGTCAGAAGTGTTGCTAAAAAAGCAACAAACGTCATAGAGAATATGAGTAGAATTCTCCCTAACATCGGAAGAGCCAGAGAGAAACAGGAGAATACTCCTTAGTGTTGTAGAGTCCATTATCTTGTATGGAGCAGAAATATGGGGAAGAGCCATGAAGCGGACAACTTATAGAAATATCCTGCTGAGTGTCCAAAGGAAAGCGACAATAATAATCGCGAGCGCCTATAGAACTGTACCAACCAAAGCCATTCTGGTTATCGCTAGAACTCCGCCGATCTATCTACTGGCGGAGGAGAGAAGTTCTATACAAGAAGGGACTGACAGAAAAATATCTAGAGAAAGAACTCTCAGAAAGTGGCAGAAAGAATGGCAGGAAAATACAAATAAAGGAACATGGACACAAAGGCTGATACCAAACCTGGAGCCATGGGTTAAAAGAAAACATGGGGATGTGACGTATCATCTCACCCAGCTAATCTCTGGTCATGGATGCTTTCAGTCATACAGACATCGCTTTAAGGTGGCGGAGAGTGACCAATGTATATATTGTGGAGAAGTAGACACTGTCAAACATACATTTTTTAAGTGCAGTAGATGGGAAACGGATAGAAGGACGGCCGAAAGTAGTATAGGGAAGATAACCGCACAAAATATCGTGGAAAAGATGCTGCAGGACGAGGATGGTTGGAAAACAATAAATCAACTTGCTAGAACTGTCATAGAAAGAAAGCAGAAGGATATTAGACTGGCAGAAAGATAGTAAAATGATTAGAACATCATGACTAAGACACCCTCTTTGAAGTAATGCTCGAGGGTAGTTCCGAAGAGGAAAACCGTAGTGTCCTAAGTGGTGTGGTTTTAGTGGGTAGGGTGCTCTCTAGATTGGAGACGCGAGTCCCACACAGAGTGCGTAAAAAGCATTTCCATACCTCTACAAAAAAAAAATAATGCCGCTGCCCCTGCCACTGCAACTGTCACTGTAACTGCCACTGCAACTGCAACTGGACCTGCCCCTGCAACTCTCACTGCAACTGCCACTGCCACTGTAACTATTACAAAGGTGAGGCAGAATTATATGCATAAATGATTGGCAGGGTTCATCGATGAAATTTGTCTCCAATTTCCCATGTCACTTTTATTA
Organism: Diaprepes abbreviatus; assembly: GCA_034092305.1. Taxonomy (NCBI): domain Eukaryota; kingdom Metazoa; phylum Arthropoda; class Insecta; order Coleoptera; family Curculionidae; genus Diaprepes; species Diaprepes abbreviatus. The sequence goes on from JASJET010000054.1 coordinate 15,941,520, forward strand.
CATAACCCTGTTTTTTAAACACATTTATTTTCTAATCTTTTATAGTTTATATGAACTGATTTACTAAACTTGACACCCTTCTTTTCATACCATTCAAGTATCTTTATTGTTTCCTTTGTAAATTAAATGAATTACTGCATTACGTAAAACTATTTGCATATTTTTTAACTAGCCGTGGGCGGCTAAATAAAATTAAATTCATAAAAAATGGGTCTTTGATACGCTATCAAAAGTGGTCGGTTTTGATTACTTTTTAATTTAATTACTTGCATTAGTCAACAATTTATCAATTTGTCAACAGATAATTTTATGTTACGTAACTAACCGTTGAGAACTTAAAATTGTATAACAAGTGAAATATTAAAATATTAAAATGGAATAGATGTAAAATGTGACTAGTTTTTTATTGAATTCGGCTCAAGTTCATTGATTAGCATCTGAAACTCGGCAGTTTTTGAAAAAAAAAACCTCTGAAAGAGACATATATTAAGTTCCAGGAATTAATATTGTGCAAAATATTGGAGATCAATATAGGATTTGATTTGATTTGAAAAAAATCTACCTAGTCATGATAGAAGGAACTGACTGTACGTAATATGGGTTGACGCAGGTTTTCGTGATCGATTGCGTTTCATGAAGTTTTATGATTCATTCTTATATATTTTAAGTTGATGAATCCAAATCTTCAACATGATAAGCCGTTACATGCTCAAAGATAACCCATACAACTTTGTTTCAAATTTAATGATAAAGACAATAGCATTTTCAAAATTTGAGTAATTATTTCGATGATATAAAATCTAGAAAAACTAGGTTTTTTTTTAAATTTTATATATCCCCTATTTCGAGGTCGTAAAATACGATTTTGGCCTTAGTTTTCTATAAATTTTTCAGTTTCCCAGAACGCACAGAAAAGGCACTTTTTATTTTGGGTGCCATTTTTTTCCACATAAGCAATAAAATTTTGCCTCAGCCACAAATTTTACGCTTATAGAAGCTTTTGTATTATATAATTTTCACTTTATTAATCGAAAAAATCAAGAAAAATGACCAAAAAATTTTAAAAACAAAATCGCTTATTATATATGTTACATATATTCTCTTTTTTTCTACTAATGATTTTAAGGATCATATTTGCTGATGTCTGTTTCCCTGCTTTAATTTTACATTAGGCGTAATTTTCGTTTTCATTATTAACTGTTTTAAAGGAATCATTTTGCCTGATCATTGAAAAGGAAGCTGTGTGAAAATATTGTGATTTTGTCTCTGCTACGGCTACATAAAAGAACATTTGTTTCGGAAAAATTATACCGATCACAAGAATATATACCATTAATTTTTAAAATACATGGAACAGGTTTATCCCCCCTCCTTTAATGAAAATGAGGAAGAACATTCAGTGGCAGTTGCAGTGGCAGTTGCAGTGGCAGTTACAGTGGCAGTTGCAGTGGCAGTTGCAGTGGCAGTTGCAGTGGCAGTTGCAGTGGCAGTTGCAGTGGCAGTTGCAGTGGCAGTTGCAGTGGCAGTTGCAGTGGCAGTTGCAGTGGCAGTTGCAGTGGCAGTTGCAGTGGCAGTTGCAGTGGCAGTTGCAGTGGCAGTTGCAGTGGCAGTTGCAGTGGCAGTTGCAGTGGCAGTTTTAGTGGCAATTGCAGTGGCAATTGCAGTGGCAATTGCAGTGGCAGATGCGTGGCAGTGGGAAGTATAGTGACACTTGCAGTGGCAGTTGCAGTTGCAGTGGCAGGTGCAGTGACAGATATAGTGGCAGTAGCAGTTGCAGTGGCAGTCGCAGTAACAGTTGCAGTGGCAGTTGTAGTGGCAGTTGCAGTGGCAGTCGCAGTGGCAGTTCCAGTGCCAGTTGCAGTGGTAGTTGCAGTGGCAGTTATGAACTCGAACCAGACAACTTGCACCATATAATAGAGTTTTCTCGAGCTTCAGTACAGTACAACTTATCTATGACGATGATAGATGGCTAGGTGAATGCTTTGGCTGGAGCGAAATCGGTCCAACGTTGTTACCTCTGCCAAACAACATCTCAGTTCAACAACATTGATACTATGTCTCAGTAAATACAGAGTATTTCAAGCTACAGCCATTATACCAAGAGTAAAGCGAAAACTGATCCTCCGGTTTCCCGTCATTTTGCAAACTATTGGAAGCGGACATTAAACTGCAATAGAGAAGTTTTGAGAATACAAACTTCAAACAGCAAGATTAGTCTTCAAAGGATATTCTTGGTACAACATTCCAAAAGAAATCCACAAATGACTTACTTCATTGACCAGACATCATTTGCAATATTACCGATAGGTAAACTATCGAAAGATGCACAAAAATCAACGGACAAGTTGACAAGAAACTATCGTCTAGATTTTGCCTGAAAATCTTCTCGAAAAAAAATATGGGGTATATGTTCCAAAACTTTTGGTGTCGATGGACCCTTACACTGTTTTTGACATAGTAAGAATTCGGATAACAATTCATACGTATTGGAGAATGAAAAAAGAGCTGTTAACAAAGAAGGCAGTGATTAAAAAGTTCTTTATATTATTTTTATTACAGTTGTATTATTTATTCATTTATGTGAATCAATAAATATTATATTACTTACAAATTATTTGCATTGGTATTTATTAAGAAGTCTTAAGCATATAGGAAAAAGTACTTTCGCCTTTTTAACGATTATCGATATCCATGTATTTATTATTATAGTATTATATTTAAAATGTACCTTGAAGTCAAGCGCAATATTTTATTCATGGAAATACAATTATTCTTTTTAGTTTATTTATTTCACTTCTTCAACATGGCTAAACGGGTTGTCCGTCGCTTTTTGTTACGTTCCCTTTTTTTAAGAGGTTCTGGATATACATGATCATAAATAAAACCTTCGATCATACTCTAGATTTAAACAACAATAGATTTGTCTGAAGGCTGTTTATGGTCGGTGGGGGAGACGCTTTTTTGATGTTTGACAGACGTAAACATATTTACTTATCTTGTCTTTCAGTTTAATTGCTTGTCGTGACTTTTTTCGGTGTTTTTAAGTGTTAGAAATTACTATAAATGCGAAGTTTACAATTAATATTAACAAAAAGAGGATTTAAAAACTTATTTTTATCGGTAAATATTGTTAGATTGTTTACATATTGAAAATAACAATAATAAAAATTTAGGCAACCATATATTCATACTTTGTTTTCAGAATTGACGTACCCAGGGGTATGTTCGAAGGACGTACCGATGATACTCGTTTAAATAATGCAATTAGAAAAGGATAGCATAAAATCGGTATGTCTGTACCAAGAAATTAAATATCTACTGTTTATCAACACTTTTTCAAATATAAATAAAAAAATTATTACGTTATTCAGCGTTCAAACAACCGGGCCCTAGTTCTGACGTTATGCTACTTCTACAGGGGTATGTTCGAAGAATAAAACAATGCGGTTTTATGAATTTGTGCCATTTAAATTTTTTTTATATTTTAGGAACATCAATTGATGCATCGCAAAAAAAACAATTTTGATGGTCTTGATTAATTATAGTAATTTAAAAAAATAGACATACTTTTTCACAACCATCTTTTAAACTTCGATTATACATAAAAAATTTACGATATAAAAGAATTGCAGTAATTATTTTTTATATAAGATTCCTTACAATGCAAATTATTTCTGAAACATGCAACTAGAAATAGGATTTTTATTTAAAAAAAGAACGAGTATTTAAACAATAATTATGATGTTAATTATTTAAAGAACAACATTCATAAACGCAAAGATTTAATGAGAATTCCAAAACAGTTACGTAAGACTTTACTTAAAATTTATGAAAAAATTTACCACTATTCATATTTAAATATTCATGACCTTTGACATATGCGATATGATCTTAACCAGTTTAAAAACAAAATCGGTATTGACCTGTGTAGTATCTTTTTATTATGTAGCTTCATTGAAAGATAAAAAACTTAAAATATAATATGACTAATTTGGTTATTTAAAAAATCTTGTAGTCGTTTATTTATAAGGTTTTGTTGCATACAAGATGAAACAAAAAAAAAAGCATTTGGTTCAATATCTGACACCCTCGTTCTGAAGAGAGGTAGTATTTTAGAGTTTAGATAATGTCGGTATCAAAAATATTTTTCTTTGGAAAACGTGAGGACATGTGGATAATTATCACTTTAAGCATACAATTAATAAAAAGTAAAATTTTACCACCTTTTAATATATATAATCTATAACATCAGTTTATAAAGTTCTACGCAGACTTCTGATTTCCAGTCTCCATTGATCTCGGTTTGTCCATAGGTTTTCATCCATTCCTTTTGTTCTTATATCTTTATCCACTCCTTCTCTCCAACTTAGTCTGGATCTATCTCTCTTTCTTCTTCCCTGTGGTGCCCAATTTAAAACTTTTTTTGGAAGTCTAGTATCGTCCATTCGTTGAACATGTCCGTACCATCTAAGTTGGTTGATTTTAATATCTTCTGTTATCTTGTGCTTAACGCCCATAATTTCTTGGATTCTTGCATTTCTGACTCTGTCCATTCTGGATTTTCCAGCCGCTCTTCTCCAATAATCCATTTCTATAGCTTCCAGTGTTCTTAGAATTCTTTCTTTCAATGGCCATACTTCACTTCCATAGGTGACAATGCTTTTATCAATACCATTATAGATGTTGTGTTTGTTTTCTTTGGATATTGTTTTATCCCACAATATGCTGTTAAACTGTCTAATAATTTGTCGTCCCTGGTTGTTTTTATGCTTGATTTCTTCGTCAAGTTTGCCGTCGTTAGTTATATGCATTTCGAGATACTTGTATTTCTCACAGTGATTTATTTCCTGCTGCTGTTATTCTAGAAACAAGTTTTGTTGCTGTCCCCCAATACACATGTATTCCGTTTTTTTGATGTTAATTTCTAGCTCCCACTTTTGATATTCTTCTATTAGCTTACGAGCCATGTATTCTAGATCTTCGTAGTCTTGTGCCAGAACTATTTGGTCGTCTGCGAAACACCATTTGTATAGTATGGAATCGTTTAATGGAATGCCCGCATTTTCTTTTCCATATTTTTAACGCTTGTTCCAAGTAGATTTACAAAATGAGTAAATTAACTGAACTTTTCAAAGATTTTTTTGAATAAAGTTACTGCAGAAAATTGGAAAGAATCCATATAATAAAAGATTAAAAGAAAATGTGGAAACTCGATCTCATGATTGGTGAGATAGAGAAATCAATTATAATTAATTTGAACGAAGATAGCTTCACTGACTTTGATTACGAATTAGATACGTAATGTTTACCAGGGTAAACACAATTTATTATTTAAATTTTCTGTAACATATAGAAATTAATTCCATTTGAATCCCTTTTTAGTGTTTAATTGTAATTCTCAGATGGTTTAAGCAATAAATAAACTGAAACGTCAAATGTCCTAAAAGTTTTTTTTTAATTAATAATAAAATGACCGATAGCCACTTCTTGTATTTTTTTCAATGAGTATTTTTTTAAGTATTTAAATTATAACTTAGAATTTTTTGAGAGAAAAATTATAGACCGGTATTTCTGATTATAAAATTTCTAACCCATTTCTATGACAAATATATGTGCCAAAGACACCGGACTAAAAAACACAGGTAGTTTGCGAAGAAAAAAAAAGGGTAAAAAATGATTTATTACTCTCTCTAGTTCTTGAATAAACTATAGTATAAGAGGCAAAATAGGGTCTATTTTCCTGAACTCAAAGCCCTTGGGGGGATCCCCCCCACCTGTATATATATATATATATATATATATATATATATATATATATATATATATATATATATATATATATATATATATATATATATAGATTGAAAATTAATGGCTTCACAACCATAAGAATCTCTAATTTTAACTTTTTGGTTAGTTATATATTTTGTCAACACATTTTTGTGAAACTTATTCTATATTATTAACTCTGAGATGTCCTAAAATTAAATACAATTTAGTGGGTAATTTCCCAAAAACGCATTGTTTAATTTGTGTTTTTTAGTAACTTTCAATGGCAAAGTTTTGACCTTCAAGTAACAGTTTATTATAATTCAACGTTTTTCCTACATAATATGACGTGATTTTTCGACCAATAGCATAATTTTTAACATTTTGGGATCCGAAAGTAACTTCTTTTAAATTTTTTAGTTTTTCTTGATATATTTTTCCAAAAAATGAATAAAAGAAAATTAACTTTTTCATTAATAATTTGCAAGCCTTATTTTTTAATGCAAAATTATAATAATTTGCTAAAATTACACATCATACAAAATGAATCAAAAAGGAACTTGGAACTTGACCTTGTCTCGCCTAAAACTAAACAATTGATAACTGTTTTGCGAAAAAAATCGGGTAGTGAATGATTGGCTGATTATAGATTAATCAGAGACATTATAAGATGTAAAAGGTTATATTGTGATCATAATTAAAGAAACAAAAGACATAATTACTTTTACCGGTTTTGTGGACAGAATCACTTAACGCTGTTTTCATGTTAAAGCAAATTTTAAAGAAATCCCTTGAGGTTGTTTTGGAAAGTATGCTCTTTAAAGAGCTTAGGTCAAAGTTTGGAATAAATTAGGAATTATCTCATCCTGAGAAGCACAAAACTTTATTTTGAGTTGCATTAGTTAAACAAAAAGCATAATTTTCGAAGAAAAACAAGGTTAGAAATTTTTTTGAACGAGAGGATGATCAACATATCATTAAAATATACTCACTGATTTAACTATAAAAGTGACTTTTCTATAAACTTTGAAAATAACTAAAACTTTCGAAAAACTAGTTTTCCTCTAAAGTATGATGATTTGAAAATAGTATATATTCTGTGTGTCATTTATTAAAATTGACAAATGAAATCGTATACATCTATTATAGTAACAACAAATGAAACGACTCTTTCGAATTTTCTATGTTGTTTTCCGTGTATAATTCTAGTTTCAAACCATTTTAGGTAATATCCATAAGTCCAGGCTTGATTAGCAGCATCAGATTTTTCTGTTTCCCCAGGAGATGTGTTCTTCCAGTGTTCTTTGTTCCTTACTTCAAGGGGTCTCCTTGTTTGGCCAATGTTGCCACAATCATATAGTATGTGATACAAACACTACTTGGTGTCCTTTTGAGTTCTCGGTTTGACTTTAGTGAACTGGCTACTCAGAGATTTACTTGAATTGAAAAGAATGTTAATATTATATCGTTTCCTATTCTTCTAACTTATTCCAAAACGCCTCTAACGTAAAAGATGTTCAACACTGGTTTTCATTCCTCGTCCGTTGTCAAACTTGTCCTATTTCTGCGTCGTTACAAAATTACAGTTTTACAGGGTATTCGTTGGCTCTCAGGCCACTTTTAATGTGATCCCTTTCATCAAAATCTCTTTGTAGTTGCAAAGTTTGCATGTTCTATCTACTAGGTTCCTTATGGTTCCATGCAGGGGCGGATCCAGCTTCTCTCTTTGAGGGGGGGAGGAGTGGTGATATCACAAAAGTACAGTATGGCAAGCGAAAGCAAGTTGTCGACGGAGGGGGGGGTATACCAGCAACATTTCCATTTCTAGTTGAAAATGCAGGGTCGGGTCTATTCTTCTGAATTCGAAGTTCTTGGAGAGGTGGGGAGCGATCATAGGAAAAAACAAGTTACCGACAGGGGGAAGATGCGAGTAGCATACACATTCCTAGTATTAGAGGAAGAATCAGGTCTATTTTTCTGAACTCAAATCTCTTGAGGGGAGGGGCTATTACAAGAAAAACAAGTTGTCAATGGGGGAGGGGGAGAGCCAGCCGCATACACATTCCTAATATAATAGGCAAAATCGGTTCTATCTTCCTAAACTCAAAGCTCTTGGGAAGGGGAGGGGCGATAGCGAGCATACACATTTCTGTACTCTATACAAGAACTCGAGAGAGTAATAAAATTGTTACCGAAACCTCAAACGTATCTGCTCCAGCGCCGCATGTAACTGAGGACAGCCGTAAATCTAATTATATTTAATTATATTTAAATATTATAAGCATTTATAAATTAACTGCAACAATAAAATTTCTGTCAATGAGCAAAGTATACCTTACAGTGTGTCCTTAGTGATTTATCTTGTTTGTGCTTGTTTTTATATATTATTTGAGATTAGTGAGATACCCAAAAGATACAGCTTCCGCATCTATATTTATTCCAAAATCGTTAAACCAGGGCATTTTTTCCTCAACGAAAAACTTATTACGATGAATGTTTATGATGCCTTAAGATATTAATATCTAGATAATAATGTTAAAAACTCTCTTGAGATGTGTTCCAACATGACAAGAGTTGGAAAATCTACTATATACCGAATACTGAAAGAGAAAAAAATAACTGGAATGGTTAGTACCGCCAAGTCACATTCGATCACAGACAGACGAAAAACCTCGTTGGAAGAAGAGATGGAAACTGTAATAAAGAGAGTTGTACATACATTTTATTATGACAAGCAGATCCCAACCATCGACAAAATTCTAACTAAAATCAATGAAGGTCGAGATTTACTTGAAATTAAAAGAACAGAGCTCTGGAAATTTCTCAGAAAGCTTAATTTTTGCTGGGAAAAACCAAATAGTAAATCTTTTCTTTTAGACCATCCGGAATATGTCCGTTGGAGAAGCAAATATCTCTCTCAAGTAAAAGGCAGAGTTGCTAGAAATAACACAACTTATAAAATTAATTAATTAATTATTTTTTTATATATGTTTAACTTCTTGTATTTTTGACAATGGGTATTTTGTAAGTATTTAAATTATAACAAATTTTTTTGAGGGAAAAAGGCTACGTTCAGTGTGAATGTGCCTTAAACGTTTTCTATGCCAAAATTAAAAATATTAAAAATTCGGTTGTGATTGGTGTTAAATATGTCAAAATTATCTATATTTTCTAATGTATGTGAATTATTAAAATATCGTAAGAAATAAAATAATATTATAAAAACTTTTGTTTTACGTTCATTACCAAAATGATATTCTATGCCATAAATACTTAGTGATAAAATAAACTTCCTTCCGACGCCTATGACAAGAATTAAAATCCTTTTTCAAACTTCACACATCCAAATATCTATTGTTATCCAACCCAAATAGTCTATTATTAGACTGGCATTTTTGATTGATTATAAAATTTCTAACCCATTCCTATGAAAAATATATGTGTCTAACAGATTTTCCCAAACACCGGACTAAAGATCACAGGTAGTTTGCGAAGAAAAAGAAGGGAAAAAAATATTTATTAATCTTTCTAGTCCTTGAATAAACTATAGTATAAGAGGCAAAATTGTGTCTATTTTCCTGAACTCAAAGCTCTTGGGGGGGCGATATAAAGTTAGAAAACCAGAATTTTCATTTCCAAGATAGCAGATTCAAAATGGCGCATCAAAATTTACAAAAAAATAAATTGGTATGTAAAAAATTTCACTTGAGGGGTTTTTGGAGTAACTGATTACGAATAGAATGTCAGAATATGGAAATTTTTAAAATAGTGAACGCAAAATGATGAATTAAAATTTGCAAAAAGCGATAGTAGCCTCTAAAATCTTTAGTAAAGTAAAAATGGCCGCAACTTTGCAAGAAAAATTATAAGTGGCCGCTCAATGTCTTATTTTGAAGAGCAAATATTAAATGTTGCAACTAAATAAAATACCATCCTGCACATAACCTCAAAGTAGCCAAAAAAACATTTGTCGAGTACATAACTTGAAATATCTCATAATCCTGACGTGTTGACCCCGTTTTTTGTGTACCTGTGTATTTATCAGTTTAAATTCTATTTAGCAAATTATTGTTTAATTTATGTTTTAAAATTGCCTTGTAACTAGAGATTAACCTGTAATCTGGAGATAAAAAATAACTTAAAAAATTAATTAATTAATTAAAAAATATGCCAAATAAATGCTTGTTTGTCCTCTTTCAAAAACAATTCATGGACATAAAAATATTCTAATTTGTGTGAGAGTGTGAAATTATTGCAATAAATTGTTTTAAAAAAAGCTGTCATTTACTTAACAACATATTACTCATTGGACAAACTTATGGCGGGGTGGTTTTTCCAACGATTATGTATTATTAAAGCAAAAATACACATTTTTTTAATTTACTTTTATGGTCACATAGGGCAATAACCTCAAGTTTCACAAGCGAGCTTAAGAAATTGCTACGAATTAATCAAAATAAACATATCAACTAGAAAAAAAAAACTGGAACTATTAAAGAACGTGGTAAGCATATCGTAGCTACTTGCGTTTACTACTATGGTACCAGAGTATGGTACTCCTACCATAAGTACCCAACCATTAACCATCTCGTCTGGTAGCGTGTCTGCACGCGAAGAAATAAAGAGTTGAAGAAACCAGTTACGAATTTGCGGTATCCGAATGCGATTAAGCAAATCGCTCACATTTACTTGATTGTTTATTTTTTTTTTCTTTTTAATTTTTTTTAATGTTTTTTCGGTTTAACGTGTGAATTTTTGTGTTTGTTATTTGGGTGAATTATAAGAAATTTTTTGGAGGGTAAGTGATAATATAATTAATAATTTAGGTAAAATAAGTCAATAAAATTATTTTGAAAAAAGTATTTTTTCTAACATTTTATTTTTTTTTTCGAATATGTAATGAGAATGTAAATTCATTATTTAAAGAAAAATCATTAGGACCGTTTCAAGAAAAATATCCTAATGTTCGCTACTTGGAAAAAGGGGACCTATTAAGTGGCCGCCGATATCACCAGACTTAAAACCCCTTGACTTCTTTTTGTGGGGGTTACCTTAAAGGTAAAGTTGTTCAAACTAAACCATTTGGTACAGAAGACTTAAATAATTAGATTATCTAAGAAATACGGTTAATTACTACAGAAGTAGTAATAAATGTTCAATATCCATTTATTTAGATATAGGACAGATAATAGAAAAAATGTTTAGGATTTTTCAGGGAGTCTAAAAGTGTACAAAAAATTGGTGATCATGATTTAAAAAATCAATATTAATTATAGCACAGCTTCTTTTTAATAACCTTGTATAATTTAAATATTGGAAAAATTCGTATCAAGAGCAAAAAGTCAAAAGGGTTTTTTAAAAGGCCCATCGTTTTTTATTTTAATAACTTTGTATTTTATAATTGTACATTTATTTTAATAAAATAGATATTGTTGTAAGTTAGATACTAACTTATTTTTTTAAAGATAAATATTACAGGATTCAGGATACCGCGAATTTTTTTCAAACCGCACGACCGAATTAAAAAAAAACAAGGTTTAAATAATACTTTTATAGATAGGTAATAGTTTTGGCATAAGTACGGTTCATTATGGTATAATCAAATAACGGTTCGCACATCGAAAATATATATAGTTCTAAGAAGTGGTTATCCATGTATCCTAAAAAAAGGTGTAGGAAAATTTGTTATTAGGAAAATAAGGTATAAAAAATGAGATAATTATTTCGATTAAGTAAAATCTAAGAAAATTACTTTTTTTTTTTAATTTCCTTACGTACCCCCTATTTCGAAGTAGTAGAATAAATTTCTAGCCTTGGTTTTACACAATTTTTCTTCAGTTTTTCGGAAAATGCAAACAACACCAGGCTTTCTTTCACAACGTCACTTTTATTTTTGGAGAAAACTCCGAATTTTTGTACAAATTTTAGCAAATACATTGAGAATAAAATATTTTTAACGAAAAAGCAAAAATAAATTTCGTAAACTTTTCTCTATTACTGCAAACGCTAAATATACGTTGCGACGTTGCCAGATATAGATTTTTTTCATGATATAAACAAAAAAATATATATTAAATTTATCCATCTCAGTTAACAAAATAGTTACATTTTTGTAATGTAAAAACTAGTGAAAAATTAATCCTTACAAACCAAAACTTTTGGTTAGTTCAGGTTAGTGCAGGTTTAGCTTGGTTTTAGTTAGTTTAGAAAAATTAAACTTGAACTAACCTATACTGACCTACATACATTAATTAAAATATCGTATGTCTAGCAGAGACCACGCGGAGGTAGAATAATCTCTGCGAGAGAAGAATATTGGGAAAGGTTTGAGTCAATAGGGAAGAGGGAGGTTTAATATCCGCAGCAAAATATATTATGGTTAGTTGAAATAATTAGTTAAAGATTTACAAAAATTAATTAGAATTATAAATTCGATAGAGGTAGGGTATTGCTTGGCAGAAGAACAATTGAAGAAATTTGTAACTTAAAAAAATATCCAATAAAAGCTAATTATTAATGTTCTTCCTGATTTTCACTAAGAGAAGAAAAATAAACCTGCTCTATGTATTTAAAAAATTCACGGCACATGCTCTTGTGATCAGATTATTTTTTCGTTCCGTTAAGTAGTCGAGGAAATGTATGGGCTGCACTATCAGGATCTATGAAATTTTGTGAATAATTCAACAACCTTTCAACAACCCGCCCCTATCGTAGCTCTCGGTAGTATACAATTTTAAATGACATCTAGTGGAGTCTCTTTAATCTTTTTGTAAAGCCTCTGTATTTCCTGCTCTATCCCTCCGAAAATCTACTGTTCGTCAATAATTCTACCCCAATTGTTTTTTCTCTTGTCCAACTTGCCTTCATTTTTATTAATAATTTTTTCTTCCCTGCCATTTCTTTCAGAATTTTTTACAATTATAATCTCTTTAAATCAGTTACTATTTGGAGGAAAAAACATGCTTAATATAAAATTAAAGAAGGAGAACCGACGAGGTCAAATATGAACCCTAAAATCATTAATATTTGGAAGGAAATTGGACAAAATATAAAAATCAATGCAAAAAAAATGTGTTTTTGGGCGTTTTCTTTACAGCTTTAATAGCAAAAAAATAACATATGTGTATTTCACAGTAACAGCGCTTATTATCCCCCTTTCTAAAAAAATTTCTTCGCTGATAGATTACAATTTTGTTTTTATGGTTTTTTTGTCGTTTTTCTGAATTTTTTCGATTAACAGAATCCATATTATATAAAAAAAATATAAGTTTCAATATGCGCGAAATTTGTGGATGTAACAAAATTTTAATAATTAAGGGCAAAAAATTAAATCAATAGTTAAAAGGCTTTGTCTGTGTTTTTCGAGAAATTGGAGAAACACTGTGAAAAACCAAAGACAGAATCGTGTTTTACGACCTCGAAATAGGGGTATATAATTTTCTCTTAAACGTCGTTTCCTGAGATTTCACTTAATCAAATTAATAACCTCATATATATTTTTATTATGTTTGCGACAACGACAGTTTTCTTCAGTCAATGTTCACATAAGGCAATGGCCATTCTAATGCTTTTACTCATGGGTTTTCTTCTAAAGAAAGCGCACTAAACTAACTTTGTTAGTAGTCATAGTGACAAATAAATGACTTTTAGTAACAAAACAGAAACACACGCAGACGAAGAGAAAAATAAATTATTTAAAAACCTCGATAAATATATAATAACTAATGACACCAGTAGCCCGGTAATAAGTATGTTCTTTATTCGATTTATTTATCAGCATTCCAGTTATCTAACGCCTGGCACAAGCTTTGTCATAACTATATACGGAAAATATCAATTGTATATAAGCTCCATTGCATCTTAGTCTTTCCATTGTACGATATCAATTAATTGTATTCCTATATCCAAAGTTGTCGATTACAGAAAATCCGCGCATGTTTGGCTGTTGCTCTGTTTCTAGAAATCCAGATAAATGATTTGAAAAAGCAAAAAATACTCGGAAAAGTTTAAAAGTAGAAATAGCAATAAAAAAATATTTTTAGAAAATATTAAGCACTGTTGCACTGCCCTACGAACTACCACTGTATTGAAATATCATTTAAAGCACGCGTAATATAAAATTAAAATGAATATCGATGTTAGGTCTGAAATATATAAATTCCGAGGCTCATAATGTTACATCGCAAATAACCATACCTTTTTAAAGTATATAATATCAATTTTATTAAAACAATTTGTTTGGTATTAAATACTTAATATAAAAGATATATTCAGATAAGCCTTCGTCATAATATTCAGCTTAGGATTATCAAAATACATTAAAAATAAATGATTCTTCCGTAAAAAATGACACTTTCATTTTTTTTGAGACACTGCACAATTTATCAATAGAAGTATTCGGTAATTTGTTACCCAACCGCAACATTTATCTTTACGGTCCTTTTAATGTCAAGTTTTACCAATTTTCAACTATTTTGCATACAACTCTGTATTATTAATACGTACAAAATGTCGCATTAATAATACACAGACGAAATTTGAATTATAATTCCCGTTCTTTAGGTTTAAAGACATTTTATGTGGATTTTGTAGAGTTAAACTTTAAAACAACCTTAACTGTCATGGGACGTCAGATTATATTAGAAACTTATATTTTTTAAGACAATATGACCTATTGCATTAAACAAAATTTTTAATTGGGTCAAGTTTAAGCCAAAACTGGCAAAACTACTTGAACTAGTTTTTTCTTTTCGATACATTTACACTGAATCAATTTTTCACTTAACCTTGCAAACGTCGCCATGAAAAAGTAACATTTTTTCTAACTAACTTATTTATTTATTTATTTATTTATTTACAATAACTGCCCTACAGGTCTTGAGACCCAACTACAAGGCAGTGATTACACAAATAATACGTAAACGAACAATTTTAAATTAGCTTCAAACGACAAAAATATATATCAATTTAAAACAAATAAAAATTTAACTAAAATAATTAATTCTAACACTAAATGTATAATACAATGCTATGCTATCTACTTTCATATACAAAGGTGATCATACAATTCAATTAAGGATGAGAAAGAGAAAAAAGACAGAAATGCCAAGGTCAATGTGCCAAAATCTGGCAGACAGTTCCTAGAGATGAGCTGAATATGTCAAAGCAATTACTCTTGTTATAAATGTCGCACATGGAATATAGAGGCGAAAATTTGAGCACGTTAGTTCTAGGAGTTCTGAGATAAAATACGTTAAAATTTCGGCAATTTATACGAGGGATAATTAAGTTTATTCTAGCTAAAATATTAGGACAGTCAATAAAATTGTTAAGTACCTTATAAAGAATTGTTAGTAAGAAAAATTCCCGCCGTACCTTTAAAGATGAAAAGTTGAATTTCTGAAGCAATAGTTCATGTGAAAAACCTTGCGTAGGATAAACTCCAAAGCTCTTAAGATTGAGGTATTTCAAAAACCTTCTTTGGACCCTCTCCAAAGTATTGACTTGGGTATTGTAGCCTGGGGACCACACAACTGATGCGTATTCTAGTTTGGACCGCACATATGAGAAATACAGTAATTTGATGACGTCAGTGTTATTAAAATCGCGAGTACAACGCAAGATAAACCCAAAAACCCTTGAGGCCTCAGAAACGATATTATGATGAAATGTAACTTTATTTGAAGGTTTTTACTATTTCCCAAGAATTTTTAAATTTGAAATGGTGTATAAAGTTCATTTGAGACATTTCTTGTAGTTTACCTAATTGATCCTTTGCGATCGTTAAACGCTGCTAAAAACTGACAATTTGAATGGAAATTTTTGTCTATTGGTATTAAAATAGACCTTATTTGCTTCTATGTGAAATTTAATTTTCTTGGTATCAGAGCAATTTGTCGAAAATAATGAGTTTTTTATACGTAATATTCAAAGTTTGTAAAACAATGTATTTTAAGTTTATTTCTAGCGTCGCAAAGTGCCATCTGATATATTGTATTCATTGTAAAATTTGACATTTTAGACAGTACTTAGAAATTGTGTTGTTAATAGTAACTTCAAATTTCATCAGTTTTTCACTTTTAACATGGTTTATTTTGACATGAATGCATCGTAAACTTAATCCTTTATATACGACCATCGTTCGCACATGGACGAGTAGCATTAATATTGTCTTAAATCGTTGTACCAAAAAACATCGACGCTATGAGTCAACTGGTACTGCAAGATCTTCATATGACACCAAAGTACATAACATATTGCATGAACATTTGGCAATGAAGAAGCTTTTTCAAAGCAAATGATAGCCTGTGACCGTAATTTAGAGAATCGCAGAATGGTCAGTTCTTAACAGTACTCGATCATTTGTTTGTTGGAAGTGAGGAAAACAAACGAGGTACGATGGATCAGTCTCCACCATGACAATGCGAGCTTCCCTACATCGGCTCAGATAGGTGACTTTTTGAGCACTCAAAACAAAAAAAGCAGTTGATGCGTTCAAAACCCATCTTTTGAGGATATCATCTTCACAGAGGCAAATACAGTATATTTTGAAAAACAAGAAAACTATTTTCAATGATAAATATTTGTTTTTGTTTGTTATTCCCAAAATATAAACTGATACCATCCTATCGTATTTGCGTCTTTTTTTTTATATTGATCACACAAAGTTATTGAAAATTACATCATTAAATAAAAAGTGGGTGTAATGACGTGTTTAATAAATCAACAATATTTTGAACATAAAAACCAAAAAAACTGAAAATAAAATATCCATAAAAACTTATATTTACTTTAAATTCAAATTTAGTAATACCAGTTTTCTATAATAAACTGAGTCATAAAAGATTTTATATATTTTACGTAAAAAAATATTTATTTAGAATTTCAAGCCGACACTTTTCCGCAGGACCGTACACAAGGGCCTATTTCATTTCAGAATATTTTTAGCCAATTTTTGTACATTTTCCTTATTTCAAGGTAAAAGAACCTGAATTAAAAGTTCTTCAGGAATATTTTCAACAAAAAAAAAATAATTCGAATTTTTTGAGGGCCTTATGTCTATTTCCTTATGGTTTTTGTAATAAGAAAAAAAATTATCCAAACTTATAACATCTTAACTTCAAAATTTTCCTGTATAATAACGAAAAATGAGAAAAGATGACAACCCTACAAAGAAAAGAAGAATAAAGATACAGATAAATATGCAGAAATGTTTTACTGTTAAGTAAAACTCTGAGAGAAAGTCAAAAAAAACTTCAGATTCTTATTTGACAACTTCTAAATAAAGAGCACATAAAGTCAGGAGATCTTCACAGAAAAAATGCTCATTTTTACTATCGTCAAATAGCAATTTTATGTTGTTTACTAAGAAGAGAATATAATAAGAAAAAAACATGAATTGATAAAGTGATTTTGGATATAAAACCGAAGATGAACCTTGGGCGATGGTATGTTATACAATTTTAAAGAACCAAAGAACAAATACTAATAATATGACAGTCCTCTGTGTAGTATGTTTAGATGAAGTGAATTTTGAAGTCTTAAAAGTTTTCTTCAGTGACGTATACAAACCGGTGTAATTCAATCCACACTAATAGCTTTTTTTCGATTCCTGTTGCAGATATTTCTAAGGATTATACAAGGTGTGTAAATTAAGTAATGAAACTGATATTTTTTTCAATTTTTAATTCAAATAGAATTACAATTCACTATTTTTCTCCCTCAAAATGACTTCTTAGGGAAGTCATATATCGCTGGAGATGAAGAATGAATGTTTTCGAGTGTCTTAAAACGACGTCCTTTGAGGCGATTTTTCTATCTTGAGAATAAGAAAAAGTCACAGGACTCAAATCAAGCGAATAAAGAGGTTGAAGAGACCGCAATATTTTCTGGCCAAAAATTTGACTATTGAAACTGATGTGTGACAAAGCGCATTATAGTAATGCAGCACTCAGTTATTCTTGACGTTTGGTTTTGTAAAAATATTGATTGAAGTTTTGACCTTGAAACACAAAATCTTTGTGAACGATTCTCTGGCAATTGAAAAAGTAGATCAACATGCATTTGATCTTTGACTTGCTCATTCTTGCTTTCTTGGACCTTGTTGAAGTAAGCCATCCCATGATCTAATGCTGGGTTTCCGTGTAGTACTCAAACACCAAAAACTTATTACCAGTTATGACACTTTCGAGAAAATGGAGATCATTTCATTCGATTCCAAAAGATCAACGCACCTTTTCTCCTGATGTTCGTTTGGTCCTGCGAAATGTTTTTTGGAATCATTTATGAGCAGATTTTTCCCATCACCAATTCATTGTTCAGTATCTGATGGACGTTGGTGTAAATCAAATTTACCACTTTCCGAAACATTCTGACTGTAAACCAATCATCTGAAAGCACGAGATCTCGAATTATATCGACATTTTCATAGGTTCTTAAAGATGAAAGCCTTTTTGTACATGGTTCACTTGCAATCGACTCTGTTTTTTCTGAAAATACTCTAAAGCACAGAAAAACCTGCTGAAGTTTTGTAAATACTTCCGTTACACTCTGTCCAAGTCTGAAGCAAAACCTGACAGCACACCGTTGCACCAAATCAATACAACTCATTTTTCGAAATCATTGATGAGGTAAAAAGCACAAATATTGGGTACCCAATGGGGCACAATACCGTTCAGATTATATGCTTTGCAGACGATGTTGCCTTGACAGCAGATAGCGAAGACAACTTACAAAGAATGCTTTTCCATCTCAATCGAACAGCCAAACAGTATAATATGAAAATATCTGTGGAGAAAACCAAAGCAATGGTAATAGCAAAAGAACCGGTAAGATGCAAACTAATGGTTGATGACAAACGTATCGAACAGGTTGGGAAGTTTAAATACCTGGGAGCACATATAACAAGTAATAGGGCAGTAACGGAAGAAGTAAGCACACAAGCCAACAAAGCGGCCATGATATCAGGCCAACTAAGAGACATAATCTGGAACAATAAACATATGACGGTTGAGAGCAAAGCAAGAATTTACAAGGTCTATGTAAGACCGATACTAACCTATGGCGCACAAACAAGAAATGAAACAACAAAGACAAAACAAATTATGAGAACTACAGAAATGAAAACGCTGAGAATGATCACGGGAACAAGTCTAAGAGATAGAATAAGAAACGCAAAAATTCGCGAGGACAGCGGAGTGGGGGATGTTGTGAAGTGGGTTCGAAACCGTCGTAGGCAGTGGAGAGATCACGTGGAACGAATGGACGATGACAGACTAGCAAAAACCGTGATGAGAGAGAAACCAAACACCAAACGGCCGCCTGGACGGCCCCCCAAAAGATGGAGAGACAGCTGGATTTCGAAATCAAACGAGGATCGATGAGGCATTGTGTAGATAACAGAACTTGGTTCTACCTAGAAGAAGAAGAAGAATACTAGAAAAAAACAGCTTCATGAAAAAGTCACTACGGACCACCCAATGACTGCAACGAGCTCAAATTCGTACTGAAGGCATATCACATGTTCACCTACCAACTTTCCAAGTCCATCATCCCGAAAGTTACCAGATCAAAAGCTACGTTGCCAGTAACATTATTTAATTTACATTAGAATTTATAATAAGTGCCAAGCTGAATAAATATTTGGCAATGCACTTAAAGAGGATTTCGCGATAAAACTTATCAACATCAAGTACCGTCCTGCATGTAGGCAACTTTGAAGATCTTCCAAAACTGAAGGATAAATTAACGTAAGAAGTTCAAGAATGTGGCATCAGTGTAAATGCATATAAAACAAAAATTCTAGTAATATGTAAAAATAAATATACTATATACCAATAACAATACCTAGCAAATTATGAATAATATAGTCATCGATCCTGTAGGTGGATCAAATGGATGAAATGTCAATCATTAATCTTCAAACTTTAAAAAAGTTAAAATTAAGAAAAAACTGAGAAGAATTTTTCTATTCTTTCATTGAAATTAAAAAGTGTATTAAACATTTCAACCAGAAAGAACAACAAAAATTATCGTCAACTGGCATTTAAGAAAAAAAAATAATAATACAACATAATGATGGATGCAATGAAAAAGTGAACAATCATTCTAATTCCAAAATTATCACTTCGCAAGTATCAAGTCTTCTCCAAAGTAATAATAAATCTTTATAAAAGGAAAGTTAATGACATTAAAGTGAAAACAGCCACAATACAAACGCGTTAAATGCATCAATAACTTATATTAAATTTATTTTATAATTCTTTCAATACCCAATTTTCTCCTTTTTAAAATTAATGTGAGTAATAAATCAAAATTTTGCAATTTTTCACTTGTACCATCGAACTCCACCAAGAGGTAGTTTCATTTATCCATCATACCCATTGTATTTAAATTTTTAAAGAGGTATTTGCAACAATTTTCTAGTTTATGGCATTCGTAATGGTTCGCGTTAACATTTCATAATACTCAACAATATGGTTATATTTTTTGGTCTTAATTGTAACAATAAAATTTTATAACATCTTGAAATCTTATGTTAATCTTCTGAATAGATCTGTGAAGAAAGTTAACGTATTGTAAATATGTTTAGTTTGATTCGGTTACAGCCGCTTGAATGTCTTAATGACAAGCTTTTACGTATTTTACGTTATATAACAATAATTTTTCTTCAGACATTATGAAAAATAAAATGTTCACGCTTGCTGTATCGGAAATGTTTTTAATGACGCCGTTTTAAAAGTCATTTATTTAAAAATTGCTAAAAAGTAGGTGAAGAGAGCAAATGCGAAATTTAAATAGATGAAGGGTTTATATAAAATTTTGAATAATAACACTACGCAACAAATTTTAATTTATTTGTTGTATCTTGTATAAAAATTGCACTTTTTTGTTAATTTTGGGGCGCTGAACGCAAAAATGACAATAAAATTAAAAACTTAGCTGTAATTTTCAAAAACAGGTTTTTTAAAATTTATTTTTAACAAAATAATATACTTGTAGAGATACTAAATATCCTGTCTTTTTGGTTTCCTTTTGTGAATTGTGTCTGGAGCATCTCTAACAAGAGTCCAACAATAGTTGGCAAACATAGAAGCATTCCATTTTCCCTGGTACCTTTTCCCCATTGTTGATATATCCTGATAGAAGCATTCGCCGTGATCATCACTTACAACTCCACAGTTGTCAGAAAAAAATTTCCAGATGGGAGTGAAAGAAATAGATCTTTAAAGATTTATTGCAACCCATTTTTCGATACGATGACAGCATATGCCATCTATAGTTCTTTCGTTTTAGAGGCTTTACAGGTTTGTTTTGCTCAGTGTTATGCAGATGACACGCAGGTTTATTTATGACTTGATAGGGCTGATGCTGTTGAGGGCTGTAAGGCTATAAGTAAAGAATTAAGTTTGTTAAGCAAATTATCATATATTGAATGCTAAAAAATGTTGTAGGGCAGATGTAAAATATTTGAAAGAATTGATTAATGTAGAGGTAGAAAATAAATTGTTGCCGATAAAAGACAATGTGCGTAATTTAGGTGTTATTTTTGACAGTTCTTTAAGATTTAATACCCATGTATCTAATTGTATACAGAGCGCTTCTTGGAAATTAAAAATACAGTATCATATCATATCCTAACACAATGGATGAAATACTAAAAAATATTTATATTGATGAATATGATAAGGACAACCTCAAACCGGAAATGCCTAAGTTCCGTCATTTGAGATGATTTTGCAGCCATTTTGCTTTAAAAAGGCTCAAATACAGTTATTACGAAAAATCATTGATATACAATAAAGAAGTTATTGTTGAAGAAAATTTTAATATCATAAATAATTTAGGCGGAGATGCACTACAAAATTCTAAAATTCTTTAGTAGAAATAATTATTGCTTCATATATTTTGTTCGAGAAAATATTTAGTGATCATGAGAATAGGTTCTTTTTTATATACCAGTATTACCAATACTTTGATTAAAAACACTGTGGCAGAAAAATAACAGATTATCAGCTTTGTGTCTTTGTATCCTAGGAGTTATTGGTTTGTTACGCTGCATCGTGTATGTACCAAATACTAATAGAATTGCTTCTTAAAGTTCTAATAAAACGTACTCCTAAAACATTTAACATTTTTCACAATAAAGTCTATATGGAAGAAAATAATTACCTGCGACACTCCACATATTGTCAAAAAACGGATCTTAAAGTTGAATCTATATTAAAGCGTGTGGATTATCTTCAGCTCACATTAGTCTATTCTATAAAATAATAAGTGCCGTTATATGTAACGAAAAATGGACTGATGAATGTTGGGAATTATTCTTCGAAATAAAATCTCTAATAAAACTGTCGAACACGGTACCGCGTACGAGATGTTCTAGAAACTGCATTTGAAATGAAACAGGACGGACCATGTCCCTAGAATGATGTGGTTTGGGTGTGGTGGACGAAAAGATTAATGCAATGGAGGCTAAGAGAGAGAATTGTCGAACAACCGCTAGAGTAGCGATCTAAAAAATACACTGAAATACAAAATCCGTCAATTTCTTGATTTCTTCGGTTTACAACCTGTTAATAACTTATTTATAACTTATTAACAATCTAAAGACTTGAAGGAAAGTGGATACTACTTGCGCAAGATAGACAAAGATGACAAAAATCTGATAGAGCCTCTTATCCAGCCTTGGGTAGTTTCAGTTAACGATAATGATGTTTTTTCTAGTCAAAACTTTGAGATAAATTAAAATCTTATATAAAATACACCCAGACACTCATCAGGATTCTAAATTCCTAAGCACTATCGAAAGTATTTGTTTTCGATGGAATCTTCTTCATCTACTTCCTTCGATTGTTTTGTAAATAAAACGCTTTTAAATCATCGCAAAGGCGACCTGTATCGGAAAAGTTCAATGTCAATATAATTGCAAAATGATTGTTTAGAAATGACGAAACTTGATCGCTATACTAATCATGTACCTGATTGTTTATTTGTTCCTGTATATTGTCTTTTGTCAAGTAAAAATTATGTAAAAGGTTGTGAGTAGATATATATAAATTTCCTTTTAATTTATATACGAGGGTTAACCCATACGTTCCACCTCTGGCCTGTTTGAAATAAGAACAGGACATTTTCAGAAATAATTTTGGAAAAGTAACTCAGTTTTGCATTCGTCTTTTTAGGGAGTATTAAGAAAATTGGTAAGAGCCATTCATGTAATATTACACTCGTCAAATATATGGTATTGAACAAGTTGGACCTGGAATTTTTCCACTTTTATATCCTTGAATCGCATGTGTTACTCCATCCTTGGTTATTTCTGGTCTATGTTTTAAAATTTTCTGTTGCCTTGAGAAATCCTTTATCTTTAATAAGTTCTTTATATATATATATATATATATATATATATATATATATATATATATATATATATATATATATATGTAGTTTACAGACGTTTCGCCAAAATCTCATTTGGCATCTTCTTCAGTTGATCTAGTTGACAACTACTAAGCACAGAAGATGCCAAATGAAATTTTGGCGAAACGTCTGCAAACTTCTACGGGGAACCAAACGAACGAACGGATGTATTCCCGAATTAATACTGAATTATATATAGGACCTGCCTAAAATTCTTACAATTCTGTTCAACAATGTACTGGAGAAAATAAAGATACCGAATGACAGGCATACCAGCACCACAATAACTATCTTTAGGCAAGGAGAAAAAAAAACGTATCCAAAAAACTACAGAGGAATAATCACCCTAAATAGAACAATGAAATTATTTTCAGGCCTGTTCAGTAAGAAACTGGAATCACAAATAAAGAATAGAGAAGAACAATAGGAATTTCGAATAGATAGATCAATCACAAATGTAGAATTCATTATAAAACAGATTAAAGTAAAATCAATTCTCCGATATATGTCTGCTTTTTAAATTTAAGTAAAACCTTCGATAAAGTTAGATTTAACGACGTGATACAAATATTGATGCAAAAAAGGATACCAGCAAATGTTGTGAAAGTCATAAAAAATCTTAACACAGACAATACAATGAGAATTAAAACAACGAGAACATCACGGGAAATATCCCAAACCTAGGAAAAAACAGGTAAACTTAATATTATACAGATTTACGCCCCGACTGCAGATAAGTCTGACGAGGAAATCGAACAATTCTACGAAGAAGTCAACCAAGTAATAAACTCATTAAAGCCACGAGATACTACAATCATTCTTGGGGATTTTAATTCAAAAATCGGCAAAGGGAAAAGTGGCAAACATGTAGGTGAATATGGACTTGGTACAAGGAATGAGCGAGGCGATAGACTGCTCCAGTTCTGTCAGGAGAATAATATGGTGGTAACCAATACATTCTTTGAGCTGTCAAAGAGGAGACTCTACACATGGAAATCGCCACAAGATGATAATCAGAGGACAGTTAGAAATCAAATAGACTTCATATTGATGAACGAACGATGCAGAAACTCGGTAAAATTTATTAAGGCTTACCCAGGCGCAGATGTCTATTCAGACCATAATCCTCTAATAGCACAAGTGCACATTAAATTAAAACGACTATTGCACAAAAGAAAAACCAATCAAATAGATGTGAGTCGCCTATGTAACCCAGAAATCAAACGGGAGTTACAAATATATATTAACAACAATCTAAATATACTGTGCGCAAATGGCGAATATCAAAACATAGAGAGCACAGATGACAAATGGCTGGGCTTAAAAAAGGCGTTGATGACACCCGCAAGGACTATTCTGACTAAACAAAAATCAAAACAAAAGCAAGAATGGATGACTGATAAGATCCTTCAGCTAATGGATGATCGAAGAACTCTCAAACGCAAGTGTGAACAAAGCTATAAACAAATACAAAAAGTCATCAAAACTGAAATCAGAATAGCCAAAGAAAATTTCTATAAAAAAAATGTGAGGAAATAGAGCATCTACAGATGAAACATGACATTTTTAATAAACATAAAAAAGTGAAAGAACTTGCGGGCACACAAAAACGCAAACAACCCAACACACTATATAACACAAACGGAACAATAATAACAGAACTGGAAGAAAAATTGGAGGTTTGGAAGAACTATGTTAATGAACTTTTTACAGATGAAAGACATGAACCTAATCTAAACAGCATACAAGAGGATGAAGGCCCAGATATAACCAAAGAGGAAGTAATGTATGCACTAAGAAGAATGAGGGATGGAAAGGCTCCGGGTCCAGACGAACTACCGATGGAAGTCCTCAAGCTCATAGAGGAAGAGTCGATTTATGCATTGGTGGAGCTTTTTAATCATATCTACAAAACAGGAATAATACCACAGGAATGGCTTTTATCCACATTTGTAACTATTCCAAAAAAGGGAAAAGCAAAACAATGCACCGACTATCGCACAATAAGCCTGATGAATCACATACTGAAAACATTTCTGAAAGTTATACACACTAGAATACATAAAAAACTGGAAATAGATATTAGCGATACCCAATTTGGATTTCGAAATGGACTCGGAACGAGAGAAGCGTTATTTGCACTGAATGTCATGTCTCAAAGATGCCCTGATATAAATCAGGATTTACATATGTGCTTCATAGACTACAATAAGGCCTTTGACAAAGTGAGACATGATCACCTTGTCAGTCTATTGACGGAAAAGAACCTCGATAAAAGAGACATCAGAATTATATCGAATATTTATTACAATCAGAAAGCAGTAGTGCGAGTGGAGCATGAGACGACTGAAGAAGTCGAAATAAAAAGAGGAGTGTATACTTTCACCGACCTTGTTCAATCTTTACTCTGAGGACATGATGAATAGAGCACTTATTGACCAATTCGTTGGAATTAAAATAAATGGAATTTTAATAAACAACCTCAGATATGCCGATGACACAGTACTTATCGCAGAAACACTCGAGGATCTCCAGACCTTAGTCAATAGAGTAGCAACAGTCAGTGAAGAATATGGACTGTCACTAAACATAAGAAAAACAAAATGCATGTTAATATCCAAATCAACCCAAAATGTCCCAGATATACGCATACAGGGTCAAAATATAGAACACGTCAGAAAATACAACTATTTAGGCACCGTCATCAATGAAAACAACGATAGCTCTGAAGAAATCAAAATCCGGATAGAGAAAGCAAGAGCCGTATTCACGAAAATGAAGAGAGTGTTCTGTGGCAGAGATCTGAGTCTTGAATTAAAGGTTTGTCTGGCAAGATGTTACGTACTGTCAGTTTTGTTTTATGGAATGGAGGCATGGACGCTTAAAAAGATCGATATTAACAAGTTGGAAGCCTTTGAATTGTGGATGTACCGCAGAATGTTAAGAATATCATGGATGGAGAAAATCACGAACGCTGAAGTACTGAGGAGAATGAATAAAGAAAAGGAGGTCATACTTACAATTAAAAAACGAAAATTGCAATACCTGGGACACGTTACGAGAAGAGAAAGATATCAACTACTGAGAACTATTATGCAGGGAAAAATTATGGGAAAGAGATCTGTAGGAAGAAGACGAAACTCTTGGTTAAAAAATCTAAGAGAATGGTATAATTGCAGCAATAACCAGCTGTTTAGGTCAGCAGTCTCGAAAATACGTATAGCTCTGATGATCGCTAACCTTCGGAACGAAGACGGCACCTAAGGAAGAAAAGAAGAAGGAAGAATTAGACAAGAAGACAGCATTAGTCCATTCTTATTCAACCTCTTAATGGACAAGATAATAGAGAAGGTAGAGTCGCTAAGTGGATACAGATTGGGTATCAATAAAATTAATCTGGTATGTTACGCAGATGACGCCAAGCGAAGATGACATACAGAGACAGCTTTTTAAATTTGATCAATCTTGCCAATAACTTAATATGAACACATCTACCGAGAAGACCAAAAGTATCACAATTGCCAAATACATCCAAACATGCAAAAATTGAATTAGACCAGTAATGATTTATGGTTTAGAGGGAAAAAAAGACACCAATAAAACAAAAAGTACGCTCAGCACTACCGCCCAAATTAAAACCCTACGAACAATAGTTGGTGAAACAAAGAGGGATGTAATGCGAAATAATGACATCGGGAGTCAATGTGACGTACAAGACATAGCAAGATGGGAAGGACAAAGACAAAGACAGTGGTATAACTACATATAGAAAATGGAGGAGAAACGAAAATCAGCAGGTAAACGTCCATCAGCAAGACCACCAAAAAAAATGAAAAGAATTGGCAGTCTACCTTTCAAGAAATTATGCAACTTCAGAATTAACAACGAATCAGATCTACAAACAGTATAAGAAGAAATTTAAGTTGTTCTGTATTAGATTCCTCAAATTATCATTTAATTTATTGCGGAATTCCTGCTTTGTTCCTTGTTTTTTTATTTGAGAGATATCTATTCTGTCGCATCTTCTTTTAATAACTTGTGATTTTAATATAATTGTTATATTACCAACTATAAGATTGTCAGATAAATCTGCTCAGGGGCGGATCCAGCCTCTCTCTTTGGGGGGAGGGATGTCACAAAAGTATAGTATGGCAAGCCAAAGTTAGTTCTCGATGGGGATGGAGACGCCTGCGGGTCTATTTTTCTTAATTCGGAGCTCTTGGGGGGGGGGGGGGGCGATCGCAAGAAAAAACAAGTTGTCGACAGGGGAGGGTGGAAGATGCCAGCAGCATAAACATTCCTTATATCAAAGCCAGAATCGGGTCAATTTTCCTTAACCGCCCCCTCCTTGGATCTGCGCCTGCATCTTCATCTACTAGGTAGGTATTCACATTTTTGATGGTGATCTTATAGAGTGCACTAGTTTCTTACGATTCTTTCCGTATTGTCTTGAGGCGATTTCCAGGTATAGAGACAACAAAGAGGAAGTTTAAAGAAGGTATTCATTATGATCACGCTGCTTTCTTGAATAAATTGTAATAAGCAATCACTTCTTTCATTGCTTGTTCCGAGTTCGCATTTTCTTACATATTTTTCACATTCACTTTTGCTCATTTTTATATTGATGTGTACAGATCCCTCGACCCACTAATCAAACTCGTATGTGACCATTTTTTGCTTTGTAACTCTGTAAGATACCTTTATCTTTTTTCATTTAATTTTTATTAATTTTCAGAAACATCTCATTTAAAGATTACTGTCGATAATTAAAAAAAAGTTATTTACTATCCCAGTAATTTCAGTAAATTATTGCTTCTGAAATTGCCCAATTCATAAAAATATAAAATATAAACGCTTTTAAATTGATTTAAGCTACTTTTAAATGAAAACTGGTAATTATTTTCCATAACAGCTCCGTTTATATAAAATTGGTGTAATTATAGGAGCTTTACCGGTATTAATGAGAATTGAATAATAACAATTTTTCCTCAAGGCAAATGTAATAATGACTTAATATAAAGCTAGCTTAGCTAAGACTCTTTAATCTGTGAAAAACAATAAGAATGCATATACATAGATATAAAATTTCCAGAAAAACAATTTTTTAGTTCTATAAATTGATTTGATATATAGGGTAGGACAAAGGTGACAGCGTATCTGAATCTTCTTCAACCTTCAGAATTATAATTTTTCTATTTGATTGTGCATTCCATATGACAGTGACTTCAACAACTGTTAAATAACGATATCATTCATCCCAAAACTCTTGTTCAACCCTGTATAAGATTTTTTTATTAATACTGAATTATCTGTATTTTACAATAGTGCAAACATTATATTATTAGAAATCGCTAACGTTCTACGATACACAGAACCTCGCCCATTTGAATAATGTTCCGTTAATTTCCAGTAAAGTAATTTCCAGTTTCGTCTTTCAAAATTCCCGCTATTTCTCAGTATCACCAAATAACGTTACAATGACGCAAACATTTCAAGATTTGCGAAACTCTTTCGCTTGTATACAAACAAGCTTGGTTGTCATTTCGGTGGGAGGTAACGTTTAGTAAAATGAAGATCATTCTAAATTGACACCGCAAAAACATCCCGAGAATTTATATTAAAATGGCGTTTTAATTCAAAATTCATTGCAATGTTTATTGCTCTTTTACGTATTAATACTGTTGTTGGTACTTTCAAATATTAACTTCACAAGTTTTTTATAGAACATCATACAATATGTAGGTTTCATTTTTATGGAACCTTCTTGTAGATATTACTTACAACATGCCGGAGACCGATTAGAAAATATCTGACTCCGATCAAAAATATGCAAGAAATTCGTTCATTGTCAATTTTTTTATCAATTTTTAGCCTCTTTTCATAAACCTACCGAAGATATATTTATGTGGGATCTCCTCGGTAATATTCTCTACAATATACAAGAAATCAAATCAAAATACTTACTTTTATTAAGAGTTATGTACAAACTAAATTGATTAAAAAGTTAGCTAAACAACAAATCTTTTCAGTTTTTCACCCCATTGCAATAAACTTATTGAATATTTTTATGTCACCACTCTGGAAAATCCTCTGGAATATGCTGAAAATGTAGCCAAAATATCTTAGTGTTATTACAAGTTATAGGCAAATGAAGTCAGTTGGTTAACCAACAATTATTTTCAGTTTTTAATCACTTTACAATAAATATATGTTCGAAATAATTTTATTAGATCACCACTGGGAATTCCTTAAAATATTCTGAATATTTCATGAAAATATCTCATTCCCATGAAAAATTATATGTGGTAAAATATATATATATATATATATATATATATATATATATATATATATATATATATATATGTTATGTCGGATATTCTCACGGGTGTGATGTGTAATCAAAGGTTTTCGGGCATCCCGTGTATGTGCTGAGTCCCTCTCAGGACTGTAAGGCAGCTGACGTTTCGGTGAAATCTCATTCACCATTTTCAAAGCTCACTGTATGGCGTCTACGAGCGAACTGACGCCTGCGACTCCGGTGTTGTCGGTACCGTGTGCGCGTCGGACGTGTTCGTTTTCCGAATGGTTCCGAACCAGGTGGCGTGACCTGTTGCGCGTCATCGGCCCTGTTGTCAGTGTTTGTGGTTGTTTTGCCGAGTTGTAATCTCTTTCGTTACTAAGTGGTACTCGTTGATGTTTTGTAAACAGATTTTTCCAAGTATTAGGCACACGTTGGCTATCATCTCTGCTATTTAAGTTGTTGGGCCTATTTGCAATTTCAATAGCCTCCCTTATAACCCTTGTGGACAGGTTTTCACATCTCAATAGCATTTTTGTTCCCGAGAAATTTATCTTATGTCCTGTGTTTAACCAGTGTTGGGCCAGAGCAGAAGAAGTTGTTTTTTGCTTGACAGCGTTTATATGTTCGTCTCTTCTGGCGCTTATTTTACGGTTGGTTTGGTCTACGTAAGATGAGCTGCACTCTCCGCATGGAATTTCGTATACTCCCTGGTTTCTTTCTACATAAACAGTATACATCCCAAAATTAAATTCACCATGGAGACAGAACAGGAAAGAGAACTACCGTTTCTGGATATCCTACTGAAAAGAAAAGAGGATGGCTTGCTCTCGCACACTGTCTACAGAAAGGCCACTCACACCAACAGGTACCTCAACGCCGATTCACATCACCACCCCGCCCAATTATTTGCAGTAGTGAAATCATTTGGGATCCGATCGCAGTTCCTTACAGATCCAGAAAATTATCACAAAGAGATGGACATACTGCAGGAAGCCCTAACAAAGAACGGTTATAAAAAAGAACATATAGACAAGGTTCTAAAAAACAAACACTTGGCCCCAAAAAATCACGAAAACCAAGAGAATAGCTCCAAGGCTTTTGTTCCTTATGTAAGAGGCACCACAGACAAGATCGCAAGAATTCTCAGGAGACACAACATTGAAACCATTTTCACCACAGACCGTAAAGTAAAAGATCTCTTGCCAACACCTAAAGAAAGAATCCCTCTAGAAAACCAAGGAGTGTACGAAATTCCATGCGGAGAGTGCAGCTCATCTTACGTAGGCCAAACCAACCGTAAAATAAGCGCCAGAAGAGACGAACATATAAACGCTGTCAAGCAAAAAACAACTTCTTCTGCTCTGGCCCAACACTGGTTAAACACAGGACATAAGATAAATTTCTCGGGAACAAAAATGCTATCGAGATGTGAAACCTGTCCACAAGGGTTCTAAGGGAGGCTATTGAAATTGCAAAGAGGCCCAACAACTTAAATAGTAGAGATGATAGCCAACGTGTGCCTAATACTTGGAAAAATCTGCTTACAAAACATCAACGAGTACCACTTAGTAACGAAAGAGATTACAACTCGGCAATACAACCACAAACACTGGCAACAGGGCCGATGACGCGCAGCAGGTCACGGCACCTGGTTCGGAACCATTCGGAAAACGAACACGTCCGACGCGCACACGGTAGCGACAACACCGGAGTCGCAGGCGTCAGTTCGCTCGTAGACACCATACAGTGAGCTTTGAAAATGGTGAATGAGATTTCACCGAAATGTCAGCTGCCTTACAGTCCTGCGAGGGACTCAGCACATACACGGGATGCCCGAAAACCTTCGATTACATATATATACATATATATATATATATATATATATATATATATATATATATATATATATATATATATATATATATATATATCAGAATCGGTTAATAAGCATACTTTAAAACTTTGTTTTTATTTCATTCTTATCTCCAAAACTCATTTTTCCATAGATTTAGACACTTATCTCAACTATACAAAGTGTAGCAATTAAGTTCTAGGAATTTATCAATAAAAAACGAGCAAATTAAGTCTCGGCTAAAATTTCATTATCGACTCTCACAATGGTCTCCCTCTAACATAACGATTCCAACGTTGCTTCCACGATTAGAAGCATCCTTGGGAATCCTCCAAATTTAACCCATTCAGCACCACGGTTACAGCTTCTTGAGTTCCATTGAGGTACCACTTCATCTTGGGGAATAAAAAAACTAGCAGAGGACAATATCGAGGCTATAGGGTGGCTGCTGCAACGTTGAAATGCCTCTTTTCGCCAAAAACAATTACACAATCAACGAGGAATGCGCCGACGCGTTGTCGTGGTGCAAAATTCAGACGTTCTCGGCGAGTTCGGGTCGCACACGGAAAATGTGTGCTCGCAGCCACTCCAGGACACCAACATAGAACTGTCCAGTCACTGTCTGGCCGGCAGGCCGCGAATATCGTAATAAACGATCAAAATTGCCTTCAGTCGTGATTTGGACACCTTCGCTTTCGTTGGCCACTCCTCACCCTTTTTCCGCCCACTGCTGACTTTCTTTACGGGTCTCGGGGTCATACTCAAATATCCAGGTCTCATCTCCAGTAACTACCCGACTCACTCAATATCTGCCGTCGCTACGAATGTGGGAGAACAAATTCTCGCAGATCAATTTTTGCATCTGTTTCTGTTCATAGATGAGAACTTTTGGCATCATCGTTGCGCATATCTTTCCCATGTGCAAATTCTCTTGTAACATCTTGCGACCAGTTTCTTTGTTTATGTTTAACTCCTCAGACAACGCACGAATGCTTAGACGCCGGCCAGACGTCATCAGCGCGCGCAAACCGTCAACATGCGCATCGGTACGAGAAGTGACGGAAACTCCTTCACATGGCTCGTTTTCTACCGATCCACGAAACTCCTTAAACCGCTTCGCTCATTCAAACACCAGCGTTTTCGACTTGCACTCGTCTCCATACACCACCTACAATTTTCGGAGGATTTCCTAGGGTTTTTCGCCAAATATCACTAAAAATTGAATCACAACACGTTGCTTGTAATGTGAGTCACTTATTTTCACGACGTCACTAAAAAAGTTATTTTCGAAAAATGCGCATAAAACACAAAACAAGCGTGCTATCGACTTCAACCTTGGACTGAGACTAAAAGGAAGGTCCCCCCTCTCTAGACAGATGTTTATGAACGCATTCTTGTCAGTTCTTGGGTTATAACTAAATTCTCGGAACTTAATTGCCACATCTCCTAGGCAGGTATCATAAGGATAGTGTTATGTGGGAACCCTTTCCAGGTGGTAGGACCCCATAAACCTCTGGATTGCGCTCTCAAGTAGCACTGTCCTTTGCATAGCCTCATACAGGTCTTCGTTAAGGTCCAATCTCTTGATATTAAGCTAAAGATTTTTTGGTACTACTCTGGTGGTCTAATGATATTCATTCCCTACTGTCTGCATATTTATACCTCCAGGTCTCTATATTTGCCTTGTCTTCTCATTATGCTGGTCCCTTGGATTGTTGTGATAAGTGTTAAATTGATTTTTACTGTTTCAATTGGTTCGCAGTACCTGCCTCACCCGTCTTATGAACTTGTTTGGTAATTCAGTCTTCATAGTTCATCGGTCAGTCCTTAGTACATGTGCCTAAATACTTATAGATTTGTTCTACTTCAATTATCGAAATAGTTAGACCGTTCTGCCTCACGAATACTCCCCGTTGAATCTTTCTTCCACTTGGCTTTGAAATGCGACATTTATCAAGGCTATATCTCCATAGAACTTCACAGAATTAAAAGCATTTGTTCGAGCTGTTTTTTGATCGCAACCATCAGTTTAAAATTATCCATTTACAGAAGATGATTCGGTCTTATCACCTCTTCACGATTGTTCTTAATACAAAAGACGCATCTGGTGAAATCTAAAAGGCGTGACAGTGAGTTGCTGGCAAGAAAAACTAATTTTGTACTAATACAGGATATCCGGGAAAATGTGGGGAATCTCCCGTATATGAAAAAAATACGTGAAAGGAAAACTACAAGTTCATATAAATAAAAAAAGCTGGAATGGGCAGGAATCATTGGCAATTTTTTAACTGTACCATTCGTATTATTTACATGACTGAATGGAGAACTTTATTTGGTGTTTCTTCAAAATACTTTTCATGATTTAGTAGAGCACTTACCACTTGAAACCCACCGAAACATGTACTACATGCACGGTGGAACACCACCTCATTTCAGCGTTGCTGTGCGGGAGCACCTGAATAACGTCTATCCAAACCGTTGGATAGGTAGAGGAGGACCTATTGCCTGGTCTTCTCCATCTCCTGATCTAACACCTTTGGATTTTTACCTGTGGAGACACCTCAAAATCTTGGAGTATTCCACTCCGGTCGATAGTAGGGAGGAACTTCTACGGAGAATCACGTGCCATTATGATCATATAAGGAAGAGTTGAGTTAATGTGGCGGGTGCAGCAGTCCTCAATTCGTCGTGCCTGTGAGTGTCAGACTTCACACAGCCCATGTTGAACCCTCTTAAGTAGTTTTTAACTAAGCAGTTAGTTTAACTTTTTATTGAAACTATGGTAACAGGGGAAAATTCTTCTTTTTCATATTCAACCCGACAGAAGTTAAAGGTCTAACTGTGCAAATAAAATGAAGTTTTTTCTAAAACTGTTAGGATTAGCGATAGCGTTAATAGTTAAAGCTATGTAAAAAACGTTGTCCAAAGTTCTTATCATACCGGGCGTAAAAAAAATGAGGTCATGAGTGTCACAGCTAGTCCATTCCTGCAGCTGTGAGTAAGTCACAACACTTTCTAGGAAAGTAATTTGAAGAGTCTTACCTTGTATACATCACATTACAAAAAATCGAAATATACCTGCTGGACACACTGTATATCTATTATTTTAGGTATTTTCATCTGAATCCTTATTTGTACTTACTCAAAAGCGGAAGATATAGCCAATTTTTTTTTCTTGGTTGAAACATTTTAATGTATTATTGCATTATATTGATTTGGCAATCAATTACGCTGTTAACCTAGAATTTTTAACTCCATAATAAGATAATCAATTTGATTTTTATATACGGAATAGCAAAAAATTAGAACGAACTTAAATATCAACCAGTTATTAGAGGTAAGCCTATAAATATCAACATCAAAAAAAATATTTGGTGAATGCATAAAGAAGGAATAACATAAATAATTCATTTGTTTTAAATTTGGATGTAGGTGCGGTGATGTTCAAAGTGGGAATTAAAATGTTAAACTATAATCTGTAGGTGTAATCAGCAGCAAAAAATTGCTCTATAAACTATGAGATTAATTAATTCCATATTATTATATCCCACAATCTGCAGGAATGTATTATTTTTTGTAATTTCCTTACAAAATAAATAATGTACGCAATTCGTTTTGATTCGGAATTTATTTGTAATATCCACGCGGAAAGAAAGTTTTTTTTTTAATAATTCTTTTAGAAGTATTAGAAATCTGACATCAGCTGATTAGTACTAATTTGAGACATTTAATATATTATATTCATTAAAGCAGTAATGTTGAAGTTAACGTTTCGTTTTTCTGTAAATTACCATTTTAAAAATGTACTTATTCTTTAGCCGAAAAGCATTTTTAATTTCAGATATTGTTGACTAAAATATGGTCGGACTTTCATTGTCTTTATTTTTATTTATTTAGATTTTTACGACGTTTCGATTAGGTTGTATCTCTAATCGTTATCAAGTATAAACTGAATGTTTTGTCTTAAGACTACGAGCTTATATAGGGACTGTGTCCATTGAAGCGCAAAGCTTCACTTCACTGTACACGCCTCAATGATTTGATGTTACAAAGTAGTGGTTGCCAAAGATTAGGTATCTCAATACTCGGTTTACTGAAGATTCCATTATTGTTTTTAATGTATGCTGCTTCTATAAATTTTCTTTTTTTCATATTGGATTCCACATATATTGCCGCAGCCTCAGACCATTTTATATGGTGTTGTTTATCCCAGGAGTGTTCTGCAATACCTGATCTCGACGTTTCCCCTTTTTGTGTATGCGTTTTATGTTCTTTAATTCTAACTTCTAGTGGTCGTTTGGTTTCTCCAATATACATTTCACCACACTCACATGGAACTTTGTAAACACATTCTTTCTGGTCGATAGTTTTAGGTTTTGTTTTTGTTAAATGAGCTCTAAGTGTATTTCCTGATTTAAAGGCTGTTTTTATATTATAACTACTGGCAATTCGTCTTGTTTTCTCCGACGTTCCCTTAATATACGGAATTGTGAAGAAGGAATGTGTTTCTTGCTGTCCAGGGTTCGTTGATTTAAAATTATTTATAGCATCGTCAATTAGTTATAAAAGATAATCATTCTGTTGTAAATCGGATTTAATATTTGCTACCTCTTTTTCCAATGATTCGGCATTATTGCATATAGATATAGCGCGATTATAGAGGTTGCGTATAATTCCTCGTTTTGTTACAACAGAGCCATTAGAACTATGATTAAGATATTGTCCAGTATGTCTTGGCTTTCTGTATACTGAAGTTTTAATAGTTTCATTTGAACAGTTCACCATGACATCTAGGAAGGGCAATTGATCATTTACCTCTTTTTCCATGGTAAACTTAATTGTTGGTCGAATGGTATTTAGATGTTTCAGGAAATCAGAACTTGTCCTTTATTTGAAAATAACCACTACGCAGGCAACACTCCAAAAGGTCCATCACCCCGTCCAGTGGTAACGTGGTTCAATCTGATAAGGTAGTATCATTTGAAAGTCTAGTTTTGATTATGTCTAGTGATTCTCCTAATGGTACATTAGTATACAGACTTTCCACATCAAAGCTTATTAGTCTGTCGTCTGGCTGTAGATTGATGCTATTAATAATGTTCACAAAATGTGTAGAATTTTTAACATATGTGTTACCTTCTAAAGGTTGTATGATTTTTAAGAGAAACTTCGCCAGTGCATTTGTTGGGGATCCTCTGGAGCTCGTTATTGGCCTCAATGGTATGTTCATTTTATGAATTTTTGGAAGTCCGTAAAGATGTAGTGGCTTACTGTAGTGTGGTATTAGCGCCGATCGTAGGTTGTCAGGAGGTGTATTGTTTTGGTATTTCCTGAGTGTTCTGTAGATTTTTGACTCTATGGAGAAACAAAACGACCACTAGAAGTTAGAATTAAGGAATATAAAACGCATACACAAAAAGGGGAAACGTCGAGATCAGATATTGCAGAACACTCCTGGGATAAACAACACCATATAAAATGATCTGAGGCTGCGGCAATATACGTGGAACTAATATGAAAAAAAGAAAATTTATAGAAGCAGCATACATTAAAAACAATAATGGAATCTTCAGTAAACCGATCGAAACGTCGTAAAAATCAAAATAAATAAAAATAAAGACAATGCAAGTCCGACCACATTTTATTCAATCTTCAACATTCTCTACAACCTTCAAACAAACGTTCAAATATTGTGATAATATAATTGCAAATAAAACATTTTGTCAGTTAACACTTAGAGTGCTGATAACTTTAACTAGAACATGCAAACACAATAATTCCTCCCTATCAGTAATAAATCGGGAGCTGGTGACAATTTTCATGAATTATGTTATTCACTGCCATATTCATAGGAGTAGTTGTTTTAAACGAGTGATAAAGTTGGGTGCAATTCCCGAGATCGTCCATTGGAAATAAGTAAAAAAAAGGTTGTAAGAATTGTTACAGAGTATCGTTAATATGTTTTATTCATCTTGAGGCTCATATGATACTTTGTTTTTAACAATAATTAATGAATATATATATATATATATATATATATATATATATATATTCATTAATTATATATATATATATATATATATATATATATATATATATATATATATATATATATATATATATATATTATATTTTGCTTCGAAACTTCACATTACTGTAATAATGACTCTATTCCTTCCCATATATTTGTATTAATTTTATTAGTATTTTCTGTACTATTAGAGTTTTTGTACTATTAAGTGGATTTGTTACTTATTGTACTACGGGTCTAGATATGCAATTCACCATTCAATAGAGATTTATAAAATCTATGTTTAAAGGCTATTTTTCTGAATGCATGAAGATTTTTAGACACATACTTCTATTTCTATTTATGTTAATGGTAGCTAAATCTAACACCCTTAAGTCTTCAATACAATAATGGAAAAATACCTATAGAAGAATGTATAGGTGAGAGAGAGAGGGTAGTCGTGGCTGACTAGTTAGAATAAACTAGTTAATATTGGGGTGTGCAGCAAGTGAAAGAGTACTCTTTAAAGTTAATTCTAATATATATATATATATATATATATATATATATATATATATATATATATATATATATTTCTTTAATATTTTCTTGGCTATAGGTTTTCTCATTTAAAGATTAAAAGACGACAATTTTTCTGATGTTTCGCTCTGCATAGTGAGCTTTTTCAAATTATGGTTTATTTATCTGTAGCCATCATCTACAAAATTAAAAAATTTTTATAAATATTATCACAGTAATTGTTTTATATACAACTTGATATAATTCATATGAATAGATTACTTTTTATAACAGCAAAAAATAGGAAAAAAGATTATTTTTTTTTAATAACGTTATTTGATTTATATGAGTTTATATGAAATCATGCCAAGCATCATTACACTATTTTTAATATTTATTATAGTGTCGCTTCAAGTATGCCATATTAAAAAATCTAATTATAGTACATTTGACTTAGGTTCTTGACATCTTGTTTGTCATTTACAACAGTTTTACCTCTCTTTATATGTATCATTTTTTGATGACCAGTTTGTGATAATTTCTGTCTGTATCTAAAATGTGGGTGTTTTTAAAATCGAATTCATGCTTAGTTGTTTGC
Source organism: Diaprepes abbreviatus (assembly GCA_034092305.1). Lineage (NCBI taxonomy): Eukaryota > Metazoa > Arthropoda > Insecta > Coleoptera > Curculionidae > Diaprepes > Diaprepes abbreviatus. Next base: position 15,979,993 of record JASJET010000054.1, read on the forward strand.
TCCTGTTTGTGTAAATATGTCAATGTGCTTTTACTATACTTGTGTCCATTAATTCTATTTTCAATATATTGTGTCGTCATGCCAATTTATTTCTTAGGACAGTTTAGTGATGGAATTGCATATATTACGTTATATCTTTTTTTGATGGGAACTTTGTATAAAGTGATCCCAGTAAATTGTTCGCCCTGTGGCATACCGTTATGCTATGCTTACCATATATTTTATTTTTTCTGGTAGTTGGTTTATATATGGTAATGCAATGTGTTTTGTGTTGTGGTACTGTTAATTTTTTTCTGTGTTAAAATGTAAAAAGGTTGTTTGTTTAATTATTTTTTTATAAGGAGTTTGGGGAAATGGTTCATTATTAGGGTTTCTTCTACTTTTTTTAGTATTTCTGGGCGAAATTCGGGTGAAGATAATATTATACCTCGATCAACTAAACCAATTATGACACTATTTTTCTGTTTATTTGCATGTTGAGAGTTAAAATTTAAATACCAGTCTGACCAAGTATTTTTTGTGTATCATTTTGTATAAAGACTGTTATTTGTTTTATTTCTGTGTATAGTTAAGTCTAAAAAATTTATTTTTTGTTCTATTTCAATTTCAGATGTAAATTTTAGTTTTGGGTGCAAATTATTAAAGTACTGTAATAATATATCTATTAAAAAATTTTTTTAACCACCCACAAAACTACTTTCAAGAATTAAAATAAATATACCAGCTCTTTGAAGAAGCTCACTATGTAGAACGAAACGTCAGAAAAATTGTTGTCCTTTGTTTCTCTAATGGAAAAACCTATACCCAAGAAAATATTACCAAATATATATTTATATATATATATATATATATATATATATATATATATATATATATATATGTATATATATATATATATATATATATATATATATATATGTATATATATATATATATATATATATATATATATATATATATATATATATATATATATGTATATACGTGCTCTCCTGGAAAGGTCCTCACCGCCACGTCGCGGCAAAAATGTCCCTGAATAAAACAGGTAACAAATTAATTCGTGAAATCTAATAATTATTTTCTAAGCATCTTTTACCTGTTTCCCTTAGGTTCCGATCAACCCTTTCAAAGGTCTTTGGACTTGACAATATTCGAGCTGGAATTTTTCAGCATAAAGTCTTCTTTCTTTCGAAGAATTTAACAGCGCTTCACCATAAATTAAATGCATATCAGCATACTCTGCGTAAGAATATTCTTCCATTGTTTAAAACTATTTTTACTTGAAGGCGATTTTGACAAGTTCCATCAATGGCAATTCATTATGTAGGTATTAACAATAACAACCTGATTTTCACCTGTTTGTGTTTAGCATTAGTAACTTTCGAGTGTCTCGCATAAAAACCGATTTATCTCGAAAACTGCCAGTTAAATCGAAATAAATTAAGAGTATCTTTTTTGAAGAAGAATGACCAAAGTATTTAAAAAATCAGTTTTCAGCTCTGTAAAATGACACCTGTCAAAAATTAGGCCCAACGAGTGTGGCTGCGACTTCGTTCCTGCCTTCTCTGATGATCTAAAATATCTACTGTAGTATGGTTTAATAAGTCTTTATTGCCTCTATAAAATATTAAAATTTCATTAAATTATACAAGTTGGTTCAAAACTTAGAGTCGATATTGCAAATCGCTGGTTACCCCGTTAGGGCTGTGTATCTCCTCTAACCTTCCCTGTATGCTCCCAAGAAATTAGGAGGTGCTTACCAGGCACCCTGTATAAATATATACGCCAATCTTTTTCTTTCCAAAGTCTTTCGGTGTATAAGCTGAAACCAATTTGGTTATTAAGATATTTAAATTTAAAATTGAATCACTTCTGAATCATATTTTATTTAAAAAAAAAACTTATATTATCAAATAGGAACGAAACCCCTATCGCACGAGCCCCAATTTTCCAGATTATTACTTTTAAACGTTAATAAAATAATAAGAATTACAATTCCTAATTTATTTAACAATTTTGATAGAATACAGCTTGGTGAAACAAATTTAAAACCACATTATTGTTTACCGATATGCTTTTTACATCACCAATACCAAACAAATTTTAGAAAAAATATCAAGCCTCGTGCAATAATTGCACCGTGCAAATGCAGATAAATCTTTTTTGTCTTCTCTTATTGTGCAACTTTATTTGTTTTGTATAAATTGGGAAAAAATAGTTGCATATTCGTGCTTTGGCAAGTGAATTTCTATTAAATGTTTTCAAAGTGTCACGCCTAGTTATTTATAACTTATTCGTCTGACCAAGAATATTGTTATATATTTTTTTAAAATTTCGGATACAAAAGATATTCATATGGTGAGACTCCGCTGTCTGTCGGTTTAAATGTTAATGTTATAAAACTTGTTTTAATCTAGTCAGGGAGTCGACATGAAAAATATGTTATTGTTCGCTTTAGAAGGAGTGTTGAAAAAGGTGATCTATTAACGAGGAAGGTACCTGAAGTGTCTGGCTCCGATTTTAATAAAATTAAAATATGTTGTAGAGGGTACAAAAATAAAAGACAAATGTTTTTTTATCTGCAGAGATTCATTATAACGGGGTGAAAACCGCCATTAAAGTTCACCGCTAAAAAGAGCGTTTTTGAAATATTTCATGTTCTAAGTGAGATATTTTTACAAAATAAAATGAAAGTTGCTTGTCATTCGAAATGATGTTAAACTATGGTGTTTTCCCTCCAAGGATCATCTTTTATTTTTTTATTAGGGGAAACCATATATTTACGGATATAATTGAATTCTAAAAATTACGAAATTTAATATAATTGTTTGAAAATATTTGTTTCTTGAACACCATAAGTAACTTAAGCTGACGGGTTTCAGGGTTTCTAAAAACAAACTAGTAAAAGAGGGTGAGCCACCCCAAATACGTTTTTATAACCGACTTCTAAAAAAAAGAGGTTCTCAATTCGTCGAGTAAGTATGTTTTTTTTATGTATGTACACCGATTACTCCGGAACGGCGGTACCGATTTAAATGAAATTTTTTACGTTATGTTCAGGAACTTGTTGCAATGATTCCATATTTTTTTGGACGAAATTGGTGCAGTAATATCCAAGATGGCGCTGACAATATGGCAACCAAAAAAATTAATTTTCTTCGATTTTCTCCAAAATTGGTATGAGAGAATTGTTGGAATCGTACACAATGAATCTGAACTTATTTTTTAAAAATTCAATATGGCGGACAAAAAATTTTAATTTTGTCTGATTTTCTCAAAAATTGGTGTGGGGGAGTTTTCGGGGTCGCACATAATGGATTCAAAATATTTTTAAATAACTCAATATGGCGGATCCCAATATGGTGGACAAAAAATCAATTTTGTCCGATTTTCTCCAAAATTGATACGAAGGAATTTTCAGGGTCGTACATAACGAATCTAAAATTATTTTTAAAAAATTCAATATGGCGGATCCAATATGGCGGACGAAAAAATCAATTTTGTCCGATTTTCTTCAAAATTGGTACAGGGGAATTTTCGGGGTCACACATCACGAATTTGAAATTATTTTTTAAAAAATCAATATGGCGGATCTAAGAGGGCGGATTAAAAATTCTACATCTACCGATTTTGTCTAAAATCAGTAGTGGGGTATTTTTGTTAGAGTCAATTATGAATTTAAAATTTTTTTGAAAAACTTAATTTGGTAGATTTAATATGGTGTCCTAAAAATTTTATATTTTTCGATTTTATCCCAAACTGATATAGAGGGTTCTTGAGGGTGTAAATTATGAATTTAAAAGTATTTTTTCAGGATCCAATATGGCAAATCCAAGATAGCGGACTATAAATTTTACATTTTTTGATTTTGTTCAAAAATGGGACTGAATCGTTTTTGAGGATGTAAATAGCGAATATAAGTCTAGAAATTTTAAATTTCCGGATTTCATCCAAAATTGGTACTAGGGGGCTTTGAAGGGTTTAGATTTAGATTGGATTAAGACTTAAAATAATTTTTTTGAAATTCAATATAGCGGATGCAAATGGTGGGTTGAAAATTTTACCTTATTCGCATTTTTTCAGATTTCGTATTAGAGGGTTTTCAGGGTGGTGTATTACGAATATGAAGTTAATTTTTGACAAATATTAGGTTGATAAGATATAATATGAGGGACAGAAAATTTTACATATTCCAATTTTGTCTAAAATTGATATTGTGGGGTTCTTGAGTCGTATACAAACTCAATATGCAGTATAAAATATATCGAGCTAAGAAATTTACATCTCCAGTTCCAGAAATTTAAGATAGTGGATTTACTATGACAGGCTAAATATTTGTTTGATACAATTTTACTGATATTTGGAAAATTTAAAGAACCAAAGAATTTTTAGTGGTTTCTTTTTAAGGCGATTTACAACTTTGGATAAAATGGGTCCTTTTTTACCACCTTGGAGTCATTGCGAGATCTACTAATCTCGATTAATACTTAGTTCAAATAATTTATGGATAACATAATGAATTCTAGAACTAAAAATAAAAAAATAAAATTTTTTTTAAAAAATTGAACCGACTGCTAAAAGTGCGCTAAAAAGTGAAAAATAACTATAAATTTTATATGAAATTTCATATATATATATATATATATATATATATATATATATATATATATATATATACATATATAACCTATAGTAATTTCACCCTCAAGGGTGAAAATACTATAGTTTAACTTCATTTCAAATAACAAGTAATTTCCAGTTTGTTTCGTAAAGTTATCTTAATTAGAACTTGAGATGTAAAAAGAAGTATTTGGGGATGGCTCACCCCCCTTTTAATAGTTTATTTTTAGAAACCCCGAGACACGACAACTTAAGTGCCTTCTGGTATTCATGAGAAAAGTATTTTCAAGTAATTCCATTAAATTTCGTAATTTTTACAATTAAATTATGTGCACAAATATATGGTTTAACCTAACAACAAATAAGGGATGATATCCCGGGGTGTGAACATACCATAGTTTAATATTATTTCAAATAAAAAATAATTTTTAATTTGTTTTGTAGAGTAATCCTAATTAGAAGAGATATTTAAAAAACGTATTTAGGGGTGACTCACCCTCTTCTACAAGTTTATTTTTGAAAACCACGAAAGATGTCAACTTGAGTTAATTATGGTATTCGTGAACACAATACTTTCAAACAATCTTATTAATTAGATTTCATAATTTATAGAATTAATTTACATGCGCGAATAGATGGTTTACCCTTATAAAAAAAAAATAAGAGATGATATTCTTTGGAATGAAAATCATCACTTCAAATAACAAATTCCTTTTTTTTTGTAAACATATGTCTATTAGAACTTGAGATTTAAGAAAAAGTATTTGGGGGTGGCTCACCCTCTCTTGCGAGAAAGAAGACCCCTAAACCCGTCAACTTAAGTTACTTATGGTGTTCGTGAAAAAAATATTTTCAAACAATTATATTAAATTTCGTAATTTTTAGAATGAAATTACTTGTGTGAATACATGGTTTACTCTTATAAAAAATAAGGGATGATATCCTTGAGGATGAAAATTAGCATAGTTTAACATAATTTCGAACAACAAGTATTTTTTATTTTGTTTGTAAAGATATCTCAGTTGTTATAGCATACCTGGTACGGCGTGGCCAAATCTCTGTTTTCTCTAAATTTACGGAATAATGCACAATCTAGCAACGCTACATGGATTAGTATATACATTATATATATATATATATATATATATATATATATATATATATATATATATATATTCCTCGAAGATACATAGAAGTAAAAATAACAGTATATACCGGCTGTCCAAAATATAGTCGAGTTTTCAAGCAAAAAAAAACCATCTGTATATATTTTAGATCTACTATTTACCAAAATATTTAATATCCTAGACAAATTAGTACTTTCAGAATTGCCAAATCACGATTTTTAAATGTGAAATTATTGTTCTAGCATTACATTTTTTTGCAAGTCACATCTGCAAAATGTTATGTCATTATACTAAGTACTTAGCGAAAGGAGGATGACTCGAAAAAACAAGAACACGCATGATTTCCTTGACAACCTAATATTTATTTTTTAATTTAAAAAACTCTGCAGGCAACTTTATTCTACTGACATTGGCCTTCTAATTAGTAGGTACAGACTGATATAACCAGACTGATTGACATTACTGCATTACTCGAGAACAGTTTTTTATGAAGGTAGTGACTATTTTTTTTTATTTAAAAAAATCATAGTTGTGACATAGTGAATTCAAAATTAGTGCACCAATTTTATTTTTTCGTTAAAAAAGCAAAGAAAATATAGATTTATTTTGGTAAGTTTAAAACTATTAGATAACAGATTCTAATAAGTAAATTATTATCGTAATATGAAAATTCTAACACCCAAATTTACTAATAGTTCTGGGGCTGGTTACCTTCCCGTTGTTTTTTCAAAGTTCCAGGATAGAAACAACTTATTTCCATGTAGTTTTGTCGGATGAAATCGAATTTGTTGTTTAGAAATCACGAAAGGGGTACTAATATGTTTAAATCACAATTGTTTAAACAAATTAAAAATTGATTAGTTTTCGATGTAGTATAGTACGGACCAAAACAAGTAATAAAATTCTCATAAAAAAAATTGAACCGACTTCTAAAAGTGCGCTAAAAAGTGAAAAATAACTATAAATATTTATATGAAATTGAAATTTTTGAAGTAGGCGCCAAACTAATATTTGATAAAATGTAAAATTTCTTACCATAATTTGTATAAAATTTCAATTTCATATAAAAATTTATAGTTATTTTTCACTTTTTAACGCACTTTTAGAAGTCGTTTCAATTTTTTTTATAAATCTTTATTTTTCGATTTTTAGTTTTGAATTCATTAGGATATCCATAAATTATTTCAACTAAGTACTAATCAAGATTGGTTTACCTCGCAATGACTCCAATGTGGCAAGAAATTACCCATTTTATCCAAAGTTGTAAATCACCCTAAAATAAACCACTAAAAATTCTTTGATTCTTAGAGTTCTCCAAATACCAATGAAATTGTGTCAAAAAATTAATCTGTCATAGTAAATCCAATATCTTAAATTTCAAATTAATTTTAGATTGTTAATATAGAACTCAAAACCTTTCAATATCGATATTTAAAGTACTTAAGAGGTAAATTTTTTAGCCCGATATATTTTATATTGCATGTCGAGTTTTATACGCCCCAAGAATCCCGCATATCATTTTTAGACAAAAAAAATTGTAAAATTTTCTGCCTTTCATATTGTATCTAATCATTTTAATAGTTGTAAAAAGTTGACTTTATATTCATTATAAAATACCCCAAAAACCCCCTAAAACGATTCAGTCTTACCTTAAAACAAAATCGGAAAATGTAAAATCTTTAGTCCACTATATTGGATTCGTCATATTGAATCCTGAAAAAATACTTTTAAATTCATAATCTACACCCTCAAGAACCCCTATATCAGTTTTGGAGAAAATCGAAAAATGTAAAATTTTCAGGAATCCGCCAGATTGAGTCTTTAACAAAATATTCTAAATTCGTAATTAGCACTAACAAAAATCCCCCAATACTGATTTTAGACAAAATCGAGAGGTGTGGAATTTTTAATCCGCCATCTTGGATCCGCCATATTTATTTTTTTTAAAATAATTTTAGATTCGTAATGCGCGGTCCCAAAAACTCCCCCATATCAATTTTGAAAAAAATTGGACAAAATTAATTTTTTATTCGCCATATTGGGTACACCATATTGAATTTTTAAAAATAATTTCAGATTCGTTATGTGCGACCCCGAAAACTCCCCCGTACCAATTTTGGAGAAAATCGGACAAAATTGATTTTTTCGTCCGCCATGTTGGATCCGCCATATTAAATTTCTTACAAATAATTTTAGATTCGTCATGTGCGACCCCAAAAACTCCTCTGCGCCAATTTTGGAGAAAATCGGATAGAACCGATTTTTTTATTCGCCTTATTGAATTTTTTAAAAATATTTTGGATTCGTTATGTGCGACACCCAAAACTCCCCCATACCAATTTTGGAGAAAATCGGAGAAAATTAAATTTTTTTGTTCGCCATATTAAATTTTTTTAAAATAATTTTAGATTCGTTGTGTACGACTTCAAAAATTCTCCCGTACCAATTTTGGAGAAAATCAGATAAAATTATTTTTTTAGCCGTCATATCTTGGATATTACTGCACCAATTTCGTCCAAAAAAATATAGGACCACCGCAGCAACTTCCTGAACATAACGTAAAAAATTTCATTCAAATCGGTGCCTCCGCTCCGGAGTAATCGGTGTACATACATAAAAAAAATACATACTAGACGAATTGAGAATCCTCTTCCGTTAGAAGTCGGTTAAAAAGTTTATATATGTTATGTACAGAAAATCAATACTTTCGAAGTTATTAAATAAAAATTTCGTAATTTTTTGAAATTTCCAACATCGATAACTTTTGACCTAATCAATATTTTTTCAAGCCCAAAAAACCATTCGAAAGTTGAAACCCAGATCTACAACATACAAACAATAAAAATATCAGAAAGTTTGCATAAAGCAGTTATTTTGAGTGATAAACACATTGTGTTCTGGGCTCCTACTTGTGCGCGTCGCTATATCTATATATATATATATATATATATATATATATATATATATATATATATATATATATATATATATATACAGTGTACGATATAGAGATAGCTATACCGGGGCGCATATTTTTTATGAAGTGTGTTAGCCCTAAGCGTAATTCACTCAAAAATAAATTTGCTGCTACACTGTACTTTATGAAAAACACTCCATTAAAATTGAAAAAATATTATTTGTTTCTCTAAGTTCAGCAAACAAGTCTAACCTCACAGTTTCCTTGTTGTTGTAAAAATATTAAAGCAAAAAAAATTTCCTTTGAAAAGCCGTTTAATTAGTTCCGATTTAAAAAAAAAAACGCATTGTTAATGTTATATAGCTTAAAAAGACGATCCGGCGAATCTGGATAATTATAGGCCTATATCCCTTCTCTCCCAGTTATACAAAACCTTCATGAAAATCATAACTAGCAGATTGACGAACAAATTCGACACATATCAACCTGTTGAACAAGCAGGATTCAGAAGGGGATATGGAACATGCGACCACCTGCATACACGAGTATAATCTGCCTCTATATATGGCCTTTGTTGACTACGAGAAGGCTTTCGACAGCGTAGAACTATGGGCTGTTGAAGAAACTTTGGTAAATAGCAGAATAGACTCGAGATACAAAAATCTATTGCATAATGTCTGTCTAGACGCAACGATGACAGTACAACTTGATGATGAGCTAAAGACGAATTGCATCCCAATCAAAAGAGAAGTAAGACAGGGAGATACAATCTCGCCCAAATTATTTACAATGGCCCTGGAAGACTTGTTCAAATCATTAAATTGGGAAAATAAAGGGATAAACATTAATGGTAGATTCCTAAATCATCTGAGATATGCAGACGATATACTCTTTATCGCATCCGACTGGAAAGAGCTGCAGTCAGTGATAAACGACCTCCATGAAACTTCGCTTCAACAAGGATTAAAGATGAATCTCAGAATAACAAAAGTAATGTCAAACTCAGACGAACAAGAAGTTATAACAGTAAATGCAACCGAAATAGAACAGGTGAATGAATATATATATTTAGGCCAGGTCATAAGAGCGAGACAACTAGACAGCCGAAATAATACGAAGAACTCGATTGGGATGGACGGCGTTCGGAAAACTCTCCTATGTTTTGAAAAATCAGAAAATTCCCTTATACTTAAGAACCAAAGTATTTGATTGTTGTATATTGCCGGTTTTAACATACGGAGCGCAGACGTGGACCTTTACAAAATCAAATTTGGACAGAATTCGCAAAACTCAAAGGGCTATGGAAAGACACATGTTAGGAATATCACTCAGAGATAAAAAACGAAATGAGTGGACAAGACGAAAAACCAACGCAGTTGACGCTATAGAAAGAGCAGCATCACTAAAATGGAAATGGGCAGGCCATAACGAAGGAATAAAAGACAATCGTTTGAATTCAGAAATTGGAAAATGGCGCCCATATGAAGGGAAAAGGTCCAGAGGTAGGCCACAGATGAGATGGAAGGATGACATAGTCATACCGGCTTAATGTAGCAAAGAAGAGCCCAGAATAGAGAGATTTGGAAACAAATAGGGGAGGCCTATATCTAGTTTTGGAAGGATGAAAACTAGGCTAAAATGAAAATGAAAATAAATGAACAGCTTTAAACCTTCAAATTATATCAAGAAATCTGATTTAAAATTTGGTTTCGATTGATTAAGTAAGTTTTTTGGTTATCTATGACAAACAAAAGCCTCTTCTCCTTTATATAAGAGTGTAGATAAAATTTACCTACGAAACTAATACAAATATTCTTTTAAATCAAAAGTATTTCTTCCCAGTAAAGAAAATAAGGATTTGACATAGGTTTGATGAATGCCTTTTTTTAATATCTGGGACTAACCCTAGATAACAAACTCCTCTGGAACAAGCACGAAAAAGAAGTAATCAATAATGCTACAAAAGCCTTGATGGACTGTAGAAACTTTGCGGGAAAAAGATGGGGTACAAACCCAAAAATTCTGCAGTGGATGTACACTGCAATAGTGAGACTAATCATTATATATGGGGCAGTGATCTGGAGCAAAAGAACCAGTCTGGCTAATACGAAAGTTAACCTCTCGAAAGTTCAAAGACATGAATAGCCTAGGCAATGAAAACCTGACTAACGACCGCCATGGAAGTAATCCTAAACATCACACTCCTACCTATACTACTAGAGAACATGGCAAAGAGGACGATTTAAAGGATGATGAGAGATGAGGTCGTAAAACGAAGGCCCAATCTCTTATCCAGAAATCAACAAATCTGGGACATGTCCCAAGATGAAATGAAAAAGAAATTCAACTTTGTGAAAAACTTCAGCAAAGTTGAGACGCAAGAGCGAATGGGACAGAAACACCATTGAAACACTCAGTAAGAAATCCATTATACGATATATAGATGGCTCCAAAACAATGGAGGGAACTCGAATAGGAGTCTATGTACCCAGCACCAGACACTACGAAAGCCTAGGTAGGTCACCAAGCATTTTCCAGGCAGAAATATATATTCAATTTAACAAGAAGAAAAACTATCAGAGCCAAAAGACTATCATCATGTCGGATAGTCAAGCAGCCATCAGTTTCAAGTTATCAGCTCTAAGATTATATGGGAATGCCTAGAGGAATTAAATAATTTGAGTAAGAATAATAATAACCCTCATGTGAGTACCGGGTCACACCGGGATAGAGGGGAATGAAATATTAGACAGGCCAAAACGTTTCTGTAGTAGCGTATCACTGGAAGAACTAAAGATAGAAAAAGAAAACAGGAGATCCAATCATTGGACGGAGCTACAAGAATTGAGACAAGCGAAGATACTTCTTGGGAGCTACGACCAGAAGAGATTCAAAGAAGGCATAAGCTTAAGTAAAAACAACTCGAAGTTCTGACAGAGATCCTGACAGGACATTGCCACCTGAAGGGGTACCTCAAGAAACTCGGACAGGTAGAAAGTGATGCAGTGCAGCTTCTGTGAGGAAGAGGACGAAACCTCTATTCATATCCTTTCAGAGTGCAGCGCTCTAAAAAACCCTAGGATACAGTTCTTGGGAACACACCAAATCGGAGAAAAGGAGCTATTCACCTTGAAGCCGTCCAACAGCCTAAGATTCCTGAGGGAAATAGGAGTAGAGGACCTGCTCTAGTCGATAAGGTAACTCTTACAACTGGGCAGCTGTAGGGGACACAATAGATCTACCAGATCGCAGTGTACAGATCCCAACTCTACGCACATACATACATGCGTTTTTTAATTCAGTTTCCTATAATAAAAATATCGATTGTTGAAATCAAATATATTGTTTGTAATTTGAACTAAAAATCTGCAGCGAAAGTGGGAATAATTTTTTGTATTTGCAGATCATAAAGCTCAATTACAGTTGTTTATCCTTAATTTTTTTTTCGTTTTGTTTAAACATCCTTAAAATCAATCTTTCACCATCAATTTACCATGAACATCATCACGTATATCATCTGCATTGAACTTTTTGTATGTCATACCTTTCACTTAAAAATTGTTCTTAAACGTGAGCAATTAATTAAAAGACAATTAAAGGAAGACGATGCTATCAATAAAAAAATCTTGCAACTATTACTAATTTTATTGCATTGTTCTTTCTACAAATATTTACAAATGATTGATTTTGAATTGTTTTCGTGTTTCTCGTGATTTAATTGATGATTAACCTGAAGCGCCTTGAATTGCATTTTTTTATAATATAAAATACTCTAGGATATAATAAGTTAAAAGAGTTAGTTAAGGAGTTTCATTCTCTGCACATGAGTCGAATGAAGTGTAGTACCCAATATTTGATAACATAAATTAAATAAAAATAATGATTTAAAAAATAAATAGTTTTCAAGGCATTTATCATTGAAATAGAAAAGAAAATAATTAAATACAGAAATTCATTTTAACCAGCTGGTCGAAACTAGTGTACGATTTGGCAACGTGGTATTTTTACTGTTTCTGTTTATCTCCGAGACGGTCTAACCATACTCTTTCATCATAAATAAGTTTATAAAATAGTAAGATGATTATTTATATGATTCGAATGTCTCTTGGCAAAGATGTTAGGAAATTTGTAAGTCTCAAAGATAAAAAATGAAGAAAAGTATTAGTTGAATAGTTCACAAGGGCCATTTTACCGAAAACCTGGCTTCCAAGTCCAAAGATTATGGTTGAGATGTCATTCGATTCGTAATGGCATCTAGAAAGTTTATGAAAATTTTGGATAGGTGCCGGCGAAAATTAATGAACAAATTTGTAAAGAAAAAGTGCTTCGGTTTTTTACAAATATCTCAAAAACTATTTGAGATATGTGAAATTTGAAAAAAAATCCTTAAAGAGCCGGAAATTTTACCTTCCGGAACTGTACCGACAATATTAATAATTTTAATTTTGGGGTGAAAATTTGGCTTAAAAAGGGTAGTGACTCTCCCACGCGTGTTGACCGAATCAGACACTGTAACAATAAAAATTATTTGAACCTATTAAATATGAATATTAAGGAAAAAAAATTGGGTATTATCTAGACATATGAATAAACAATAATCAGTTGGAAAAAAATTTTGACCCCAATTTTTCAATTAACTCTGCTTTTGTTAACTAGTTAATTTTTGCAAGTTGAAGGTTAACATAAAAACCCAGATAATTTGTAAACTTTCTAGTTACCTGGGATTTTTTTTACTTCTTGGAACTATTCTTTGAAGGCTTAAGTAAAGATGCCCGTTAGAAAAATTTAAAAATTTTGATTTTTTTCTTTTTTGTTAACAATTGAAGACATTAAAAAATTACAAATGTAAATAAATCAATCTAATTTTTTTTTAATTATTGCGATCTTTTTGTTTTTTTATGGCTCATAGCTATATAATAATATTTTTTTTTTTAATTTTTAACTGCTATTGTTTACAAAATTGTTATAAACAGATGTATTGTTTAAAAGATTTTGAGAAATTTTTTAGATTGTTTAATTTATATTTGAAATTTTTTAATGCCTTCAATTGTTGACAAACAAGTTAAAAATCAAAATTTTTTAATTTTTCCAACGGAGATCTTTTCTAAAGCCTTTGATGAAGAGCTCCAAGAAGTGAAAAAATTCCCAAGTTTTTAGTTCACAAATTATCTGGGTTTTTATGTTAACTTTTTTAGAAAATTTCTGGTCTTTAAGGATCTTTTCTCAAATTTTAGGTATCTCAAATAGTTTTTGAAGTATTTGCAAAAAACCAAAGCACTTTTTTTTACTAATTTGTTTATAACTTTTACAGTTTTCGCCGGCCCCTCTCCAAAATTTTCATAAAATTTCTAGATGCATTACGAATCGAATGACCTCTACGAGGATGGTTCGATAAGTTCTCGGCCTGAAACAGAGAGGGCGCTAGTAGGATCAAATAACTATAATATTTTGTAAGCATTAACTTTGAGATGACACCCTGCAGAGTTTCAGATGTTTGCGTCCAGTTACTTGTTTGTGGCGATCGAGTGAACACATAAGGTTCGACATTTTGTGAAATATGGATAAAATTGTAGTTTGAGCGGTTATAAAGTACTTTGTTTTAAAGAGCTTAACTCCTACGGACATTAAAAATGACTTAGATTCTACTTTAAACGATTATTCTGCTTCGTATTCGACAGTAAAAAAATAGGCTGCTGAATTTAATCATGGTCGTACATCAATTCAAGATGGTGAGCGCTCGGGGCGCCCAAAAACCGCTACAACTGACAAAGTTGTCACAGAAATTCACAATGTCATACTTCATGACCGCCGACTGAAAGTACGAGAGCTTGCTGGTATAGCAAACATCTCGATAGATCGTGTCCACTACATTCTACATGATGTTCTTGGCATGAAAAAGGTTCCTGCGCGATGGGTGCCGCGTTTGTTAACAGTCGACCAAAAACGCCTTGGAATGAACACTTCGCAAGAGTGTTTAGACTTATTCAGACGCAATCCTGCTGAGTTTCTTCGACGTTTTATAACTGTAGATGAAACATGGCTTCACCGTTACACGCCAGAGTAGAGTCTAAACAGTGGGTGGGGGCAGGTGAAAGTGCGACAAAAAAGCAAAAACGGTTTCGTCTGCAGGAAAAGTCATGGCAACAGTTTTTTGGGATTCACGTGGTGCTTATAGACTATTTAGGACAAGGCAAGACCATCAACCGTTTGCAGCATGTGATTAAGACTAAACGTCCACATCTTGCCAAAAAAGTGCTCTTTCATCAGGATAACGCGTCTGCACACAAATCTATGCTGCAAAACTCCATGACCTACATTTCGAAGTCCTTCCACATGCACCATATTCGCCTAATCTGGCTCCCAGTAATTACTTTCTCTTCCCAACCTTGAAAAAATGGCTTGTTGGACCAAAATTTCCTTCAAATAACGAGGTCAGAGCAGCGACAACCGCTTATTTTGCAGAGTGGGAAAAATCGCATTATACTATACGGTATTAAAATGTTAAAACATCGTTGGCCTAAATGTGTTGAAGTACAAAGGGACTATGTTGAAAAATAAATAAAAACTTTTTCAAAAATCTTTTGTTTTCTTTATTAGGCCGAGAACTTACCGAACAATCCTTGTAAAACGGCACTTGTGAACTAGACTATAGAGTACCTTTTCAAAAAAAACTTCCCTGTCAGTTCGAATTTGAAAATAGTGATTTTGGAGAATGTGTGGGACAGGTGGTGCATGCTGAAACTTAAGATTAAGTTTTCTTTAAATGCTGCATGTTCAATGTTCGTAAAATAAAGCATCCTTATATTTTTATAATGATTTTTAGCCCACTTTACAAGAGATATTTGCGTTAAAATAGCATCTTTTGTTTAAATGACTAGAGCTCAAATTTAATGGTGATAATAGAATAAGGTCTCACACATCTCAGAAAATTATATTGCGCAACTAATAGGCTTTATTAGAAGTATGTTAGTGTCACCACATAACCAAAAGCGACGCCATCTTGAAAATATTTTAACCGAATTGCCTCCATCGACTTTAGTACACTGTCAAATTTCAAAGACTTTCCAAAATCTATTTTTCGAGAAATCGGTTGCGACATTTCATCGTGGAACACCTTGTGTAGTTTTACTCCACTTTTCGCTTGCAATTGCTTAAAGCTGACACTATCTAGATCTTGACAAGGGTTGAAGAGATACATCATTATTGTCTCAAATTTTTAGTAACGGCAAAGCTCTTTGACAGTTGTTCCCATTTTGTAGTCTTGAGCTAAATCCCTTACAAAGCTTTTGTAAAGCTCTGTCCAAGATCTGAGTGATATTTGAGGAACATGCCATAGCTTGTTTAATACAACATCGCCTTAGGCTTTTTGCAAGTCAACTGTAATTTGTATTAATGTTTTTATATAAGTCTATGTTGCTGTTTTTTAGACAAATTTTGGCATCATCAGTGACTCATAATATAGTAGAATCCATCTGGAGACGGATCTGTCTACAGAAAAATTATTCAAGTTAAAAAAAATCGAGTTTTAAATAACGGATTTCAGTGCGTTGGTGTGAATTTATCGCCCTTTGACGCACTGCATCAAATTATAATTTAATTTGTTCTTTTGGGTTGAACACGGAAGCAATAATAACTATTAATTAATAATATTTAAAGATGTTTTCGTTTAAAAAAAAAACTAATAAAAAATAGGTTTAATAAACAGTGACATAAAATACTTATTAACACATTTATTTCCTTATTGACGATGTCATCCTCCTGTTATTGTTTATTATTTCAAAATAAGTTAAAGAATTTATTTATTGAAGGTGTGACCTGCAACAAAGGTCAATGCTAAAATAAACATGAATTAACATTAATGATGTCAGCAGAACTATTTGCTTTGAATTTCATACCAAAAATAAGAGTTTGAACTTCAAAAGTGGCACTTTTGTAGGTAAAAATGTTAAAAAGGTGGCATTTGGTATTACTTATTTTACTTACTGGGTTTTACGTAACTCTCAATGTAAATTAAATACCGGGATATTTTTATTTTTCGCTGAATAGAGATGGGTTCGTTAGATTTCGTTGTATTTACAGTTCATTTCTTTTAATGCGAGACATAGGGTTGTATGTGACTCATTCTATTCAAAATCTTGCATTGAAAATAGTCAAAAAAATTAAATGCTTTATCCGAGAAATATATTATTCTAAAACCCAGAAAAGTAAACATGTATTTTCCGTTTTGTGAAAAAATTAATTTCATCTCATGAGGAATAACTGTGACAACTATAAAATAATAACTGACTGCTAACAACCAAACCTAGAGGGATAGAAGATGAAAGAAGTTGTTGTGGGGACAGTCAGGCAAGAGAGGAATAAAAACCCCCTTTCTCAGCACAGAATCTTTCTGTGGATTACCAAATACACAATAAAAAAAAGCTCCGGAGATAGGAACAAACTTAGATAAATTAATGTGGAATAATACCCCTGGCCTCAGACAAGTAAAGAAATTTATATATCCATCACCAAGGAACGCAAAAATGTTCTTCAGTAACAATCTTTTGAAAGGACAGTAATCTCTGAGATCCTATCTCAAAAAATATAATGTTAAAATCTATCACAAAGAAGTATCCCAATAAATTTAAACACAGAGCAAATGAATCCTCAATCCCTCAATATCATACAACCAAGTCGTTGGTGAAATCAACATATCGACAAAAAAACTGATTTAATCCCATATCTGACAAGGAAAATTCTGAAAATGACCACGGCAATACTAAGAAACAGTAAGCAACAAGGAAACAACATCACACGTGGCTCACAAACCAGAAAGAATCGTACCCCTCCCAATTGTTATCAGCGAAAAACTTACAGAGGAAAAATATTACAAAACATTATCTGAATAAAACCAGTATTTGACTAAAGGATACGTGATCAAATTCACAAAGAATAACACCATTATTTATTCTATATATTTGAGTCTGCATATTATGGTCAAGTTATAGGAACAAAATCCAATTTCATACATGTTCAACAGGGAAAAATAAAACGCCTGTTTTCGTCGTTAAAAAATTAAACCGAAAAACCAGAAATTGAAGAAGAATTAAAACATATTCTCAAAATATCACACGAAAAATACCCATGTACCTGGTATAAACTTTTACAAAAACTAAGCTGAAATAACTCCAGCACAACATCAAATATTTACTTAATGCCCGCTGAGGCAATTAAATCTACCCATAATTCAATGCAAAAACTGCCAAATGTGGGGTCATGACGTAACAAATTATCGCCGAAACATCAGATGTGTGGTTTTTACAAAATCACCCTAAAACCACAGAATGAGAAGAAAGAAATATTAATTATTTCAACTGCTAATAATAGCACAAAATTACTGATGCAGAATATCCCATGTTCTAATTTAAAATTCATCAGCTAGATCCAAATTAAAATGCATTAGCTAATAAAAATACAACCGTAATAAGATTTAACCCACAGGTCAGGCCAAATGACCAAAATACCGCTAGGTCAAGTAGCGGCACCTTTAACTTCAACAACGAAGAATTTTTAGTGTTGAGAATCCTGTAACAATACGTGTACGAACAACTAAATACTTGCCGAACTGAAAATACGGTCAATGATTTCACTGCCACATTTAAAGATCTTAAACTCAACCAAAATAAGATTTTTGTTTAATTTCCTTAAAACTAATAAAAATGACAAAAACAAGGAAGATATAGCCATGGCGGTTCTGTTTTTTTTTTTCAGATAACTTACAACATGTAAATTCCACATTAAAATAAATAATATTAATTTAATAAATAATTAAACATGAAATCTTAGATTTAAACATTTCAACTTATCCTAACCCTTCAACATCATATTCTGCATTTCAGCATCAAATCACCATTACTTCCTGAATTCAATTTTCACATTAAAAATTTTAACATAAACCAGAATCCGTGGTCTGGCACGGCTTAATCTCATGGTAGACCCCTTTCAATGACGGAGAAGAGCTTGTTAGGAGAGTGCTAACAGCACACAATACCCACAATATGTTCCTTATAAAATTTAAGAGTTTTTTTTACCTAAAATCAAACAAAAATCTAGTAAAAACACAGGTAATAAACTTTTAAATTAACAGGAAAACGAACACCAAACAGTTGGAGTCACTGAAGTAAAATTGCAAAGAAAATTGTGGTTAAGCAAGTAACAAAATTTCTCAGCTACCATCGCTGACAGTTTGCTATTCAAACACGTGGCTTAAGCTGAAAATACTGATGCCCGTGAAGAATCTGTATATACAGGGTGGCGCACTACAGTTTCTTCGGTTCATATACAGAGAACGATAAACTATTTTAAAAATATTTTTAATAATAGATCTGCAGGTCTATTGGAACAACATTTTAAATTACCGTGAAGTATACAGAATGACTGAAAAAAAAGTTTAACATCAAAGGTATCAAAATTTAAATATATATCTCTAATATATATATATATATATATATATATATATATATATATATATATATATATATATATATATATATATATAAATTCGCTTACATGGCATAGGTTAACAATAAGAAAGGATTTTGCGATCTCTTTATTAGAAAGGGTGAAAATGATAAAAAAAAATGTGTAAAATTACATGATTTTCGGGATGGTATTACATAGCACTCAACTAATTGAGTCGAATAATTGTTTTTATTATTCTCAACATAATTAAGTTCTAAATATAACAGCGAAACTTCTTCTATATTCCATAATTCATTTATTTATACAATAAAACAAATATTTTGCGGAGATGCCGCTACGGGAAAAATGCTAGTTATTACATATTTTATAGCGCTGGCCAAATAAGGGTAACTCATTCTTATGTTTCATATACCTAAAACAAGCTAATTTTAAAGAATAATGTTGAACGATAGTTCCAAACAACATCGTGGAAGATTTCAGCATTCACCCTGGCTCTGTTGCAGTGGCACCCTTAATTTCACACCACTACTCTCCAGCATAGAGGTATCGCGCCTTCCTTTTAAAAAAGCAGTGTAGCAAATTGACATCTTGTCATAGGTATATGAAACATAATAGTAACTTATCCTTATTTGGCAAACCCTATCAAAATATGCAATAAAATACAGGACATTCCATTTAAATTTTAACAACTTTAGTAAGAAACCACCAGTAAACAACAGGAATGAGTTGTAATCTTATTCGAAATGTTATTTGGAATACAGTGAGAAAAAAATCGCAGAAAAAGAAAGTATATTGAAGGACAACGCAGTCATTCGGAAAATCTACTGAATTAAATACAAAAATCTACTTAAAGTTTTTTGGATTTTGAGACAATTTAGTGATTTCCAAGATTTTATCAAAAAGAAAAGTTATTTGTAGAGAACAACTTCAAAACACCCCCACTATAACGAGCAACCAGATACTTTCAGACTTTCATATTCCTTAAATTTCAAACAAAGTGTGTCCAACTAGACTAAATTTAACGGTGTCTAGTTAATATTAAAGATATCACTACAGATTGAAAAAGAACCGATTGGTCATAGCGGTTCAAATGTAAATTTTATAGCGTGGTAAATATTAGTTGCGTTTATGATATTATTGTTAAATCTATTACACTAAATAATTTATAAACCGATTTAAATTTTTTTTAGATAAATAACTGTATCACTTTTTTGACATTAAAGTAAAAGTACCACCCCATTCTGTAACTTTTTTTGCATAACGTATTTCGGTCTATTGTTCTCGAGTCCTGACTCTAAGTATAACTTAAATTGAACTATTATGTTAAGAAAAAAAGTCAATGTACTTTATTCGGTCACTAATTCTGCTACATTTTTAAATTTATCATACAGTATGTACAAAAATAAATTATTTTTTCAAAAAAAATAGACCAACTTAAAAATATGCATTAAAAAGTAAAATATAAATTACACCAGGAGCGGATCCAGCCTCTCTCTTGGGGGGGGGGGCGTGATATCATAAAAGTGTATATTATGGCAAGCGAAAGCTTGTTGACGGAGGAGGGGGGGGAGAGACACCAACAACATTCCCATTTCTAGTGTGAAAGGCAGAGTCGGGTCTATTATTCTGAATTTGAAGCTCTTGGAGAGGGGGGGGGGGCGATCACAAGAAAAAACAAGTTGCCGGCAGGGGAAGGAGAATGCGAGCAGCATACTCATTCCTAGTATAAGAGGCAGAATCGGGTCTGTTTTCCTGAACTAAAAGCTCTTGGGAAGAGGAGGGGCGATCGCAAGCATATACATTCCTATACTCTATTCAAGAACTAAAGAGAGTAACAAAACTGTTACCGAAACCTCCAACGTACCTGCTTCAGGGCCTCAGGTAACTGAGGACTGCCGTAAATCTAATTATATTTAATTATATTTAAATATTATAAGCTTTTATAAATTTACTGCAACAATAAAATTTATGATAGTTCAATTTAATTTCTGTCAGTAAGCAAAGTACCCCTTACAGTGTATCCATAGTGATTTATCTTATTTGTGCTTGTTTTTATACATGATGTGAGTTTAGTGAGATACCCAAAAGGTATGGCTTCGTTAAACCAGGGCATTTTTTCCTCAACGAAAAACTTATAACGATGAATATTTATGATGCCGTAAGATATCAATATCTTGAATATAATATTAAAAGCACTGTTGAAATGTGATCCAACATGACAGGAGTTGGAAAATCTACTATATACTGAATATACTGAAGGAGAAAAAAACGACTGGACTGGTTAATACTCCCAAGTCACATTCTTTCAAAGGCAGACGAAAAACCTCGTTGATAGAAGAGATGAAAACTGCAATAAAAGCAGTTGTACATACATTTTATTATGAGAAGCAGATTTCAACCGTCGACAAAATTCTAATTAAAATCAATGAAGATCGGGATTTACCTGAAATTAAAATAACTGAGCTTTAGAAATTGCTCAGTGAACTTAATTTTTGCTAAGAAAAACCATATTGCAAATCTGTCCTTATAGATCGTCCTGAAAATGTCCGTTGGAGAAGGAAATATCTCCTTGTATAATGTTTAAATAATATTATAAAAACTTTTTATTCTAAGTTTATTACCGAAATAATATTCTATACATAAATAGTTAATAAAATAAACCTCCTTCCGACGCCTATGATAAGGATTAAAATCCATTTTAACACTTTACCCGTCCAAATATATATTGTTATCCAACCCAAATAGTCCATCCAGATCGGTATTTTTGATTATAAAATTTCTAAATCATTGTTATGAAAAATATATGAGTCTAACAGATTTTGTCAAAGACACCGGGCAAAGAACGCAGGTAGTTTGCGAACAAAAAAAAAAGGTAAAAAATGTTTTATTACTCTCCCTAGTTCTTGAATAAACTATAGTATAAGAGACAAAATCGGGTCTTTTTTCCTGAACTTATAGCTCTTGGGTGGGGGGGCAATCGCCCCCCCCCCTTGGATTCGCGCCTAGATTACACACTATTGTAAATTGCAATTAATTTAATAATTATATATTTATTTATTTACTTATAACATTATATTAAAAACCACACTAAACTACTATCAAAAGTTGTACACGAATCAAGTCGATTAAAAATTATAGCTTGTCGAAAGAATTCCTCCAAATATTCTAGCAATAAAGTTACTTCTTTATTAATAAGCTCAAAACAACTATATTTTTCCAAGGAGTTTTTATAACATTGTAACTAAAATCTTCAGCTATCTAATAATTTAATGAAGTAAAATAACTTTTCTTCTTCAACGAAACCTCTTTCGAATCATTGTAAACAATTATAATTTTGCGAATATTTCTTTGAAGTATAGATTTGAAATTTTTACTACATAATAAGTACCTAATGTCCCATACGGCCTTGGAGTGCGCAATGATAGAGGAGATCGTCTTATAGAATTCTGTCAAGAGCATAATCTAGTAGTAACAAATATCTTTTTTAAGCTACCTAAACGTCGTCTCTATACATGGAAGTCACCAGCTGATAAAGACAACAACATAGTTAGAAACCAGATTGATTAGGTCTTAATAAAAAACATATATCGAAACGCAGTACATACAGTAAAGGCGTACCCAGGTGCGGATGAATTTTCGAACCACAATCCCCTTATCGCTAAATTCCAACTTAAATTAAAAAGGATACAAACAAATCATAACATCAAAAAACTAATATACAAAAATTAAAATCAGAAGAAACGAAAGAAAAGCTGAGACAAGACATCAACACAAACTTAGAAAGAAGACAAGGCAAGCCTGGGTTAAACGATGACAACATTGAACAACAGTGGCAGTTTTTCAAAACGTCAATTATGGAACCAAGCAAGAAAGTACTTACAAAATCAAGATACAAGAAAGAAGATTGGATGACAGATGATATTTTGGAGTTGATGGATGAAAGAAGGAAACACAAGACCAACAAGACCCGATATCAACAGTTGCAAATTCAAATAAGAAGAAAAATAAGAGCAGCAAAAGAAGAGTACCTTTCTGGAAAATGCAAGGAAATAGAGGAGTTGCAAAACAAGTACGACAACTTCAACTTGCATAAAAAAGTCAAAGAAATAGCTGGAATAGAATAGAGAAAAACCTCAAACGTATTGCTAGACAAAGAGGGAAACATTATTATGGAAACACAAAAAAAATTATGCGGGTGGAAAGAATACATAGAAAAACTATTTGAAGATCAAAGACACGAAAATTCTTCTATAAACAGTCTGAGCGGTGACATAGGCCTGAAATTACTAAAACAGAGGTCATTTATGCATTAAGGTCGATAAAAACTAATAAAGCTGTTGATCCAGATCAGGTGAGTTGTTGAAGCTGATCAATGACAAAAATTTAGATTTATTGGTGAGATTATTTAATACAATTTACACGACAGGAACTATTCCCCGAGAAATGTTAACATCAACATTCATATGTTAACCAAAGAAAGCAAATTTAAAAGAATGCAGTGACTATCGAACAATCAGTCTCATGTCACATACTTTGAAAACTCTTTTAAAAATTGTACACGCTAGAATACATTCCAAAATGGAGCTGGATATTAGTGACACGCAGTTTGGCTTCCGGAACGGGGTGGGTACAAGAGAAGCATTATTTGCTTTTAATGTGCTTAGTCAAAGATGCTTAGATATCAATCAGGACCTCTATGTCTGCTTCATAGATTACAACAAAGCTTTTGATAGGGTCAAACATGACAAACTGATAGAGATTCTCAGAAGCAAAAATTTGGATAAAAGGGATTTAAGGTTGATATCAAATCTGTATTACAATCAGCGAGCGGCAGTAAGATTTGGACAGGAAATATCCGGAGATGTGGAAATACAAAGGGGAGTCAGACAAGGGTGTATATTTTCACCTTTACTATTTAACGCTTATTCTGAAGAGGTCATACTGGAAAGTCTTGAATCTGAAACAGCAGGGATAAAAGTAAACGGAGTTTTAATCAACAATATTAGGTATACAGATGACACCGTAATAATAGCTGATAATTTGAAAGACCTTGAAAAGATAATGAATAAAATATTAAGTTATTGGAGAATATGGACTCTCTCTTAACACAAAAAAACCAGGTTCATGATAATTAGTAAAAACAACACCAATAATAATGAAACACTAATGGTAGGAGGCCAGCACATAGAAAGAGTTAAGGAGTACACTTATTTGGGAAGCCTAATAACAGAAAATAATGACTATACCGTCGAAATAAAAACCAGAATCGAGAAAGCACGTGCCAACTTTATTAGAATGAAAAAGGTTATCTGCAGCAGAGATCTAACGTTAGCCCTGAAAATACGACTTACTAAATGTTACGTATATAGTGTTCTATATTATGGAATGGAAGCATGAACACTGAATCGAGAGGCAATGAGAAGACTTTTTTGAAATGTGGACCTATAGAAGAAATCAGAGGATTTTGTGAGTGGATCGAGTTACGAACGCCGAAGTGTTGAGAAGAATGGGGAAAGAAAAGGAAGTCGAGATAACAGTAAAACAGAGAAAACTGTAATATTTCGGACACATTATGCGAGGCGAAAAGTACAACATCTTACGGCTCATAATCCAAGGCAAAATAAGTGGCAGAAGAGGCGTGGGACGACGACGAATTTCATGGCTAAAAAACCTAAGGGAATGGTTTGGATGCAGTTCAAAACAACTATTTAGAGCAACTGCCTCAAAAATTAAAATAGCTATTATGATTGCCAACCTCCGCAATGGGGAAGGCACTTGAAGAAGAAGAATGTCCCATATTTTTTTCGCAATATCTAAACCGTGAATTAATTTTTGCCGAGCTTATTGTTCATTAAACAAATTTTATATATTTTGTTTTTTTTTCATAATACACAGAATGCGCCAAAAATTTGCTAAATAAATAAATCTGTGATTAGGCAATTTATTGCAGCATACAACATTCGTTAATTTATTTTTTACCTTTAAGAGTAATTTTTCGGTTAAATAATTTTTTTGATTGACGAACAAATACATACTTTTTGGTTCTAAAAACCTAAAAATATCATACGTCGGCCATGGTATGGTTGTTTCAAACAATAATTACCAATGATGGAATAAAAAAATATTTCGTGCTTTTGTCCGAAAAAGAAACGTGATAAGTGGGTTACTGAAATTTATAATAAGCGTTAATTAACACAAACGAGTTCCACATAAAAACCTTGACTTATTGAAAAGCGAATTGAAGCTTTGATTGATTTTCCTGTATACGCTAATCCTAAATATAATTTTTTTAACAATTAAAACATATTCGTATTATTCCATAAACCAGTTTATTATTTAGTTTGTACAAATTTAAAAAATACCATTTTAAACGGAAGTCACTATTGCATTAACATTATGACTTTTTAAACGTAAAGGTGTGTACAAATTTGCATACGCTTGAGGTGAGAAGCTGTACATATTCGTCGTACTTACAAAATTAAATTACCGTAATTATTGAGTGTTGCACAAGGACAAAATTGACAGTTTTTTATGATAGACTCATTTGTTAGCGTATACAGAGTGTCCGGGAAAAATGTGAAAAATCTCCCGGATATGAAAAAAATACGTGAAAGGAATACTACAAGTTCATATAAAATTTTTTTGTATCGGCCTCCTCTTCGGAGATATGGGTTCTCAAAGCGCTGTAATAAACTCAAGTTTTTTACACATAATTATTGAACCACCAGGTATATTTCAATACTTTTTTAATATGATGTATACACAGTAGGACCCTGCAAATTATTCTTTAAGAAAGTGTTGTGAATTACTCACAGCTGCAGGGATGGACTAGCTGTTAAACTCATGACCCCATTTTTTTACGCCTTGTGTGATAAGAACTTTGGACAATGTTTTTTACATATCTTTAACTGTTGGCTAAAAATTAAGTACTCTTCATTCATGTCGCTAATCGTAACCGTTTTCGAAAAAACTTCATTTTATTTACATCATGTATTTGACGTGTTTCGATAAAAGATACATCTTTGTTCGTATTCAATGTTCAACCTTCAAGCTTATGATAAAAAAAAATCGATCCAAAATTACCTCTTTAGTTAAAAACCTTTAATTCTGTGAGCTGTAGTTCGACCTAGGTTCGCAAAAATGTGCGCTTTATTTAAATGGCGCCAAAAACAAAGTATTATTGTTGCAAACGTTGCTAGGTACGAAAGAAATAAATATCCTAGTAGTAACAAAGATATTGACGGAATTAACACAAAATTATTTTAAAATATAAAGATATAATAGTTCAGCCCCTAAAAATATTGATAAATCAATCTATAGCTTAGAGTACATTTCCTAAAGTTTTCAAAACTGCAAAGGTGGTACCCCTCTTCAAGAATGAGGGCTCCATTGATGACTGCAATAATTATCGCCCCATATCTTTATTACCAATCTTGTCAAAAGTTTATGAACGAATTTTGAAAAATCAAGCTAATGATCACTTTGAGTCAAACAAATTATTTGCCTTGAACCAGTTTGGATTCCGAAAGAACAGGACCACAACTTTAGCTATTGATCACTTCACTAGTAATGTTTTACAGGGCTTTGAAAAGTATCTTGATACTCTTGCATCCTTTTTAGACCTCACAAAGGCATTCGATTGTGTTACACAAAGCATTCTTCTAAAATAATTACCATTCTACAATTTTCAGGCTGATGCTATTCAGCTACTTAATTCATATCTGTCGGATCGTGATCAGTATGTTCACTTCAGGCAGTGTAATTCTAAAAAACAATCCCTAAGGTATGGTGTACCTCAAGGGTCGGTATTAGGTCCCATCTTATTCCTCATCTATATAAATGACCTGGCAAACTGTAAGGGTAAAGGAGTCAACACTGTTTTGTTTGCTGACGACACAACGTTTTATATAAGTTATCACCCTTCAGAGATTGACAATCTTGATTACCAAACTTCAGAAAAAAAACTATTTCAATGGTTTCGAGCCAATCGCCTATCTTTGAACAACTCCAAATCACAAAGTATTAATTTTACTCTAAGGAATAATAGTGAAATTGTACAGTCCTTTCTACCTCAATGTGCAATGGAGGGCAAATTTCTGGGAGTACATCTAGATGCAGGATTAACCTGGGAGCAATACCTTGTTAATCTCTCAAAAAAACTATCCCGACAACTGTTCCTGTTCAGGAGTCTTGTACGGGTAACTTCCAAAGAAACACTTCTGACAGCATATCACAGTAATTTTCATTGTCTTTTGGCTTATGCTATTTTTTCCTGGGGTCATTCTTGTTATACTGATAAGGCATTTGGACAACAAAGAAAATGCATTGCGTATTATCTCTGGGCTTGGTTATAGAGAAGACTGTCGAAATTCGTTTAAAAATTTAAAAATTTTAACTTTACCTTGTGTATACATTATGCAGTGTTTGTTGTACGTAAAACAAAATCTTGATCTATACAGATCACACGAGGATATTGACAACTATCCATCAAGAAACAACAAGCTTGTACCAGACTTTAGCCGGCTTGAGAGATCCAGAAATGGTTCAAGATATTTAGCAATGAAGTTCTACAACTGCGTGCCAGCTAGAATTAAAGGTCTTAACTTCAATCAGTTCAAAAAACAAATCAAGAGCTATCTTGCGCTGAACGCATTTTTTTCGTTTAAGGAGTATTTCGAATCTAATTTTAATCTGTAGTATTGTTTTTGTCTGTTGTCAGCCTCTCTTAGCTTTTTTTTACCAAAACTTTCTTCTTAAGGAAGAATCAATATCGTGTAATGTTTTATTTGTATTAATGATAATAATTAATTGACAAAATTTTAATATTTTATATATTTGACTTGTAAAAGTACTGTTTGTATATTATTACTAATAAATTACCTTATCTTATCTTATCTTATCTTGCATTTCAGAACTTGTCAACTTTCACATCGCTGATACATTAATTCTTTACTTAGATTTTAATTTACTGATTTTTGGATTTCGTGGTAAAACTAATTGTGAAGTAATTTGAACTATGGAAAACACGTTTATTGAGTATGCAGATATGCGTCCGATGTATGGTCTTGCATCTTGCAATGCTTTGGAAGCCAGGAGGTTATTTCACAACAGATATCCTAATTGTACTCTTCCAGATCGGAAAACATTTCAACGAGTTGACCAACGTCTACGGGAGAATGATAGGTGATTCCATTTAATAAGGTAATATTGTTAAATGTCTTCATAATTTTAAGAAATATTGGGAAAAGAAATGCTGATGCTGATCGTGGAACAACAGTACGTACGCCGCAATTAGAGGAAAATATTTTAAATGCTGCAGATAACACTTCTTCAACGAGCACTCGAAAATTATCAGTACAGTTTAATACGTCGAAAACAATAGTATATGAAGTTCTTCAGGAACAGCTGTTGTATCCATATCATTTGAAAAAAATGCATAAACTGATTCCTGAAGATTTTCTCCGTAGAATGCAGTTTGCAAACTGGCTATTGGATCAGTAACAAAATAATGTAAACTTCATTAGCACTATTCTCTTCACGGATGAAGCACGGTTTACAAAAAATATTATCACAAATTTACACAATTCACATCTATGGGCTGATGAAAATTCTCATGCAACTATTGTTTCGCATCATCAACATCAGTTCCAATAAATTAATGCCTGGATAGGAATCACTGGCAATCTTTTGACTGGACCATTCATATTGCCGGCACCACTAAATGAAGAAATTTATTTGGATTTCCTCCAAAACGCTTTTCACGATATAGTAGAGCACTCCTCATTTCAGCGTTGCTGTGCGAGAATACCTAAATAACGTCTATCCAAACTGTGGGATAGGTAGAAGAGGACCTATTGCCTGGCCTTCTCGATTTCCCGACTTAACACCGATGGATTTTTGCTTGTGAGGATACCTCAAAACCTTGGTGTATTCCACTCCGTTCGATAGTAGGGATGAACTTCTACGGATAATCACGTTTCATTGTGATCAGATAAGGAACAATATCGAGTTAATGTGGCGAGTACAGCAGTTCTCAATTCGTCGTGCCCGCGAGTGTATCAGACTTCACGGAGCCCATGTTGAACCCTCTTACGAAGTTTTTAACTAAGCAGAAAGTTTAACTTTTTATTGAAACTATGGTGACAGGGGTAAATTCCTCTTTTCCATAATCAAACCGACAGAAGTTAGGAGACTAACAGTGTAAATAAAATGACGTTTCTTCGAAAACGGTTAAGATTAGCGACATGAATCAAGAGTACTTAATTTTTAGTCAATAGTTAAAGGTATGTAAAAAAACATTATTTAAAGTTCTTATCAGACAGAGCTTAGAAAAAATGGGATCATGATTGTCACAGAGAGTCCGTCCCTACAGCTGTGAGTGAACTAATACTCAAAATTTTGTTTATAGTAATAATAAATCAGCTTTATTACCAATTAGTAACCAATCACTACTCTTTCAGTGAATTCGACTGAAAAAATTAAGCAAACATTCGAAGTGTCAAGTTAAAAGTAAAACAAACAATTCACAATGCAATTATTAAAAGATTAAATAATATTATTTTCATCCGGCGTCAGTCCATAATACCTTTTTATTCATTGGCATTGTATATGTTAAATTTTAAAACTTGAGACAATTAATTTTTTAATAATATTAAACAGGTTTGGCATTGTAAAAAATCTGTACAATGCACAAGTGAATATATTATTATTAATTTAAAAATGTGAGAGTTTTAAAAATATATGTTGAAAATAAATAAGTCATTAAAATTAAGAGTAGGTATTCGTGTGGAAAGACGTATTTTTTAAATTTAAAATAGCACAGAGGAAAACAATAGATCAGAAAATATCTTAGAGTAAAATCACAAAATATATTTTATTCAACGAAAACTTTCTTTTATCTATTCATACATTGTATCCCAAATTGGTAAAAGATGTGGTTAAATTTTAATCCCAAACGTTTCAACGAGAAATACTTCGAGAGCGTGGAAAGTATGCCCTCAGCATTCCAACTCAGCAACATACTTTCTAGAGACTGATGCCCGGATTGAAGCACTAGCCTTTCCTAAAGCCGGGTTTTCCTAACAACGCATATTTTGCGTGGCGTAGAACGTAATTCGGCCGACGCAACGCAACAACCAATGCGCTGCCAAAAAGTGTTTTCCTAGGATTGTCAGTTGTTTTACGACCGTCGCAATGAATTTACCTAAAAGTGAAAGAAAAGCTTTGGCTTTATTAATATTGCAAGACGAAATTTTGAAAGAAGAAGAAATTGCTAGTCAATTATTACAAAATAGAAGCAGCGAAGGAGCATTTAAATCACTTATCCATAGACATCTGCTTGACGACGAAGTAAAATTTTAAGCGTATTTTACATTTGTGTCCTTTTTGACAACATTAAACTCTTGAAGTTTCATGTTCCAAAGAATAGGGTAACCACTCACTATTTCTACCAATCGTTCGTCCTCGATAGCACTAAAACGGATCTGTTAACTCATTTTCAGCAAAATATCGGAGCACTTCTTTCATTATACGCAGCGTACAACTGAATAGACTGCTCTCGGAGCAGTCGTCCTGTTGCGTCGACCGTATTAAGTTGACGCAAGTCGTTTTTACGCAGTGTAGGAAAACGCCTGCATTTGATTTTCATTAGAGAAGTTCTCGGCCTTTTACGCGGACCGTATTAAGTTCTACGCCGCCTAAAATGTGAGTTGCTAGGAAAACCCGCCTTAAAGAAATTAACTGAATCGATCGATACTTGATGAAAATTCATTTTAACCTAAAATGGAAGAAAAACATTTTGTTTTAATTTTCACTTATTTTATTTTAATTTAACTGACATGTTTCGTTGTACACAACATTGATAAAGTTGTAGTACAATGAAACATGTGTGTTAAATTAAAATAAAATAAGTGAAAATTCTTCCATTTTATGTCTTCTTGAAGAAGGTGAAACAATGACAGAAGAGGAGACCCTAGGGGAGATACTAAGAATGCACTTTCCAGACTCAAATCAATATGAGGGCGAATTTGAAGGACAAGAGAAATTTGCCTTAGTACATCATGACTATAAGATATTAACAACGACAGTGACATGTGAATGGGCAAAATGATCAATGGAAACTTTTATCCCCTTCAGGTTACCTGGTAAGAACGGTATATGTCCAGCCTTACTTCAAGATACCTCCGACATCTGATAAAATTATTCCGTTCATGTTTAAGCTTGGAGTATATGCGGATGGAGTGGAGGGAAAGAAAAATCGTCTTTATTCTCAAGTCAGGAAGGACTGATTGCACAAACGCCCTATAGGCCACACCAGTTTCTTATTACAGACACTAACATTATTGGGGGATCGACGCATCAAGGAAAAAATAATGATGCAGTGTCCCTTATAACCTTTACAATGTGCCTCTCAGGCAAGAAAATCCACAAACACGGAGCTACATCATCTCGTCGATCCGCCTTAGTTACCTTTATCGATATCCAAGTGGTATTTGACAATACATTTCATGATTCGATATGCAATGCTCTACAAAGACGAGGCTCTGAACCGACAGTAGTTGTATGGATCAGAGTAATGTTGACTCAGAGACTAATATATGCTGAGCTTAACAATGTTACTATTAAAGCACTGTCAAGAAGAGGCTGTACACAGAGGGAAGTTCTATCTCCTTTGCTGTGGAGCCTTGTAGTAGATAGTCTACTGAGTGATCTAAATGATGCTTGCTGGTATACACGGGTATCTCGACGACCTGGTGATTTTGTGCTTCGGTCGCGATATCCATGAGCTGGGGGATCAATGATGCGGGCCCTCCGGATTGCGGAGCAATGGTGCTACAGTGAAAGGCTCGGAACAAACTCGGACAAGGCCGAGATGGTAATCTTTAGCAAGAAGGAGGAAACAGGGATACTCCAACAATTAAATTGAAGGGAAGGATTTTTCAATACTGGGAGTAATTCTGGACTCACGACTGAGCTGGAATGATCATATTGAGGTCGAACCAAGAAAGCTATATGTGCTTTCTGGGCTGGTAAACGAACCACATGGGGGATGACACCGAGAATGTTATTTTGGATATACACCTGAACTAACCTGATTTTTACCTGTTTGTGTTTAGCATTAGTAACTTTCAAATGCTTCACATAAAAACCGATTTATCTCGAAAGCCGCCAGTTTTATCGAAATAAATTAAGAGTACCTTTTTTGAAGAGAAATGATCAAATTATTTAAAAAATCAGTTTTCAGCTCTATAAAATGACACCTGTTAAAAATTAGACCCAACGAGTGTGGGTGTAAGTCCATTCCTGACTTCTCTGATGATCTAAAACATCTACTGTAGTATGGTTTGTTGAGTTTTTATAGCCTCTATAAAATATTGAAATTTCATTAAATTATACAGGTCGGTTCAAAACTTAGAGCCGATAAGGTAAATCGCTGGATACCCCATTAAGACTTTGTATCTCCGTCAAGAGGGACTTTAGGAATTTTATGCTGCTTGGACATATTTACGACAAACAAATTTCTACAAAAGAAGTACGCCTGCGCCAAACGCGAACAATAGATAGGTGTGAAGCGTAAAGCCTTCACTTTCGAATGTGGTGCCTCCCGTGTCTGTAGATAAATCAGTATGGCCATGACCTTTGGTTTTATAAGAGCTGGTTTCTTGTTTTGGCAAAAAAATGATAAGTATAATAATAGAGCTAAGAATTGTTCTTGAGAACAACCAGTTCAAGTTATATTGGGACCGAACGGTTCTGACGGATCAAACAGTAGCTCATAATAGACCAGACATTATACTAATAGATAAAATTTCTAGTCGAACTACACTAATCGACATTGCTGTACCTAACAACAACAACCTAAGGCCAAAATACAACGAGAAGGTCGCCAAATACAGAGATCTGGAGGTCCAAATCCGAAGACAATGGGCAATGACCAGCGTCCAAACGATTCCCATAATAGTGTCAACAACTGGAGTGATACCAAAGAACCTCCTGCAGAACATCAAGGGACTGGGCCTTAGTGAGCATCTCTATAAGCCGATGCAGAAAGCAGTTCTCCTAGCAACCGCGCGAACCGTCCGAAAGTTCGTAGGAAATACAGCAGACAACGTCACCTAGGACCCGATAACATGGAAAGGGTTCCCACAGAGCTTCATACTTTTAGTGTCTTTGTATACCTGGTATAAGTGAATGTTCCCTGGAGGGAGTGCGAAGCCGTTTGGCTTGTAAATCTGAGCTAAGAATTGTAGTGAAGTTTCACATGAAACTTGATAAAACCGCTACTGAAACTTATCTTTGTATTATGTTTTCAAGATGACCGAGAAGATGTTGAAGAAAAAATGAAAATAAAAAGCGATGATAGATGTTTTTTTCGATATTCAGGAGATTGTCTACCTTCACTGGATTCCTGCAGATCAAACAGTTAATCAACATTACCACCTTGAGCTTCTTGCTCAACTTCGTGAAAAATAAGAACAAAGCGACCCGAATTGTGGAAAAACAATTCAGGGATTCTCCATCGAGACAACTCGACGTCTTATTCTGCATCAAGACGTTTATAGCCAAGTACAAAATTCCAGAGTTATACCATCCACCTTATTCGACTGACTTCGTATCATGTGAATTTTATACATTCCCTAAGGTCAAATCTGCATTAAAAGGAACAATATTTCAATCCACTGAAACTGTGAAAGAAAAAGCAGTTCGTGTCATGAAGGAGCTCACAAAAGAAGACTTCCAGCATTGTTTCGAAAAATTGAAAATTCGCATGAAGCGTTGTAGGGATAGAGAAAAAGTACATATAGAAGGAGATAACAACTAAATATGCATATATTTAAAATAAAACGTCTTACAGCCATAGTCTCGTTATTTTATGACCACACTTCGTATACAACTTCCTTAAAATCGATATTTAAGGAATAATGAAATTGTCAAGACATGGTTGCAGGTTTTTACATGAATTCATGTATTTCTTCACTCAAATTTCACACAGAAATAGAAAAAGATATATACAGATGATATAATATTTATCGCTTGTAAATAATTTTAGATTTTACTTAAACTGATGAAAATAAATTAAATTCAATCCTTTATTTTACTTCAGGCATTTTAAATATAGGTAATCACAATTATTCCTTATTAAATTTCACAGCCTAAATTGCTGCAATAGAATTGTTGTTATAGAAAGTGATAAATAGCAGTAAACGCCGCTACAACTAAAAACCACAAATTATAATTCGAAAAAATGAAATATGTGAAAACTATAATTCATATATTTAACAACAATGGAATTACCGCAATTAGAGACATATAAATTTAATTATGAAATTGATAAATTCAGGTATAACAATAATAATAAATAATAAATTATTATTTAAAAGTGCAGGGAGCAATAAACTGAAAATATTAATGATAAATCTGAGTACTGGAATTTATTACTTTAAATTATGAATTTAATTGATGGTAGAAATTAAAATGAAATAATTGGCAGCGATAAAATATTTTTGTAATACCTTGACTTGAATTTACGAAATTTATTAATGTATTTTATAAAGATTTCTGGAGAGAAGAGACGTTCCCGGGTATTGAAATACTCGATAGATGCGATGGTAGGCAACCCTAATGTGTTTCTCTTTTTACCAAGAATTCATGCGAGTCTCAGGCGCGGATCCAGGGGGGGCGATCGCCCCTCCCAAGAGCTTTGAGTCCAGGAAAATAGACCCGATTTTGCCTCTTATACTATAGTTTATTCAAGAACTAGAGAGAGTAATAAATTATTTTTTATCCTTTTTTTCTTCGCTAACTACCTGTGTTTTTTAGTCCAGTGTCTTTGGCAAAATCTGTTAGACACATATATTTTTCATAGGAATGGGTTAGGAATTTTATAATTAAAAATACCGGTCTATAATAATGGACTATTTTGGGTTGGATAACAATAGATATTTGAAAGTGTCAAGTGTTAAAAAGGATTTTAATCCTTGTCATAGGCGTCGGAAGGAGGTTTATTTTATCACATAGAATATTATTTCGGTAATAAACTTAAAATAAAAAGATTTTATAATATTATTTTATTTCTTATGATTTCTTAATAATTCACATACAATACAAAATATAGATAATTTTGACATATTTAACACAAATCAAAACTGTATTCTTATTATTTTTAATTTTGGTTTAGAAACCGTTTTAGGCACATTCAGACTAAAACGTAGCCTTATTTTCTCAAAAAATTCTAAGTTATAATTTAAATATTTACAAAATACCCAATGTCAAAAATACAAGAAGTTAAATATATATAAAAAATAAATTCGTCCATATAATATTAAAATTTTTTTGGAGCTATCGGTCAGTTATTAATTAAAAACATTTTTAGGACATTTGACGTTTCAGTTTATTTATTTCTTAAACCATTTGCAGAATTACAATTAAACACTAAAAAGGGTTTCAAATGTAAATAATTTTTATATGTAACAGTTAAAATTAGACCTACTTATTTTTATTTCTATTGCACTGACATCTTAATTTAATATACTTTATTATATGGAAATCCGATAGCCCAAAAAAAAATAAAATAAACGTGTTAATTCTACACGCTTAAGAAAAAGACACAAATACAATAATAAAATAATAAAAAAATTAGTTAAAATTAGACCTACTTATTTTTATTTCTATTGCACTAACATCTTAATTTAATATACTTTATTATATGGAAATCCGATAGCCCAAAAAAAAAATAAAATACGTGTTAATTCTACACGCTTAAGAAAAAGACACAAATACAATAATAAAATAATAAAAAAATTACGGCTAATTGGAATTAGATATATATAAAATTGAAGAGTAGGACACACTAAATAAAAATATATAAAAAAATAAACATATATATAGACAACATTAAACAATAAAATACAACAAAAACAAAAATTTAAATAATGAATTGTGTTTACACTGGTAAACATTACGTATCTATTTCGTAATCAAAGTCAGTGAAGCTATCTTCGTTCAAATTAATTATAATTAGTTCCTCTATCTCACCGATCATGAGATCGAGTTTCCACATTTTCCTATCTGGTTTTTCCCCAGCAAAAATTAAGTTCCCTGAGCAATTTCCAGAGCTCAGCTCTTTTAATTTCAGGTAAATCCCGATCTTCATTGATTTTAGTTAGAATTTTGTCGACGGTTGGGATCTGCTTCTCATAATAAAATGCATGTATAACTCCTTTTATTCCAGTTTTCATCTCTTCTTCCAACGAGGTTTTTCGTCGGCCTGTGATCGAATGTGGCTTGGGAGTACTTACAATTTCAGTCGTTTTTTTCTCCTTCAGTATTCTGTACATAGCAGATTTTCCAACTCCTCTCATATTGGAACATATCTCAACAGAGCGCTTAACATTATTATCTAGATATCGATATTTTTAAGGCATCATAAAAATTCATCTTAATAAGTTTTTCGTTGAGAAAAAAATGCCTTGGTTTAACGATTTTGGAATAAATCTAGAGGTGGACACCATACCTTTTGGGTAGCTCACTAATCTCAAATAATTAATAAAAACAAGCACAAACAAGATAAATCACTAAGGACACACTGTAAGGTGTACTTGCTCACTGGCAGAAATTAAATTGAACTATCAGAAATTTTATTGTTGCAGTAAATTTATAAAAACTTATAATATTTAAATATAATTAAATATAATTAGATTTACGTCAGTCTTCAATTACCTGCGGCATTGGAGCAAGTACGTTGGAGGTTTCGGTAACAGTTTTATCACTCTCTCTACTTCTTGAATAGATTATAGGAATGTGTATGCTGGCGATCGCCCCCCTTCCCCCCAAGAGCTTTAAATTCAGGAAAATAGAACCAATTCTGCATTTTATATTATTATGCTGCTGGCACTCCCCCCCCCCCTCGTTGACAACTTGCTTTTTTTGCGATAGACGCCACCCAAGTGCTTTGAGTTTAGGAAAAAGGACCCGATTCTGCCTCTTATACTAGGAACGTGTATACTGCTGGCATCCCCCCCCCCCCTTTCCAAAGGCTTCAAATTCAGAAAAATAGACCCGACCCCGCTTTTACACTAGAAATGGGAATGTTTCCTGTGTCTCCCGCCCTCCCCCCGTCGACAACTGGCCATACTGTACTTTTGTGATATCACCGCCCCGCCCCCCCCCCCCAAAGAGAGAGGCTGAATCCGCCCCTGGTGAGTCTTCGTTCTGCACTTGAACGGTCGCTGTTTGGTACATACACAGATTCGTAATTACGCCCAAATTCTTGTCGTCAATTCCGAATTTCTGGAGGATCTGTACGAGTATTTAGTATCGTACTTTGTCAAAGGCTTTTTCAGTCATACACTTTACAGTTTACATCTCTTGTTCTCTAGATAGATACCTATACGTTGAATATGGCTTCACGTGTAGCAAGTTCATTTCTGAAGCCACATTAAACGTCCATAATATTTTGTTTCAAGTTTCTGTATATTTAGCTGTTTTGCTTCTCTCCCAGCTTTTAAAACAAAAAAAATTAAAATTACTTCGAAAACTCTGTAATTAAATATGTTTTAATCTTAAAAAACCATACATAGGTAATTAATTAAGTCTTTCATCTTTGTGTTAAAACAATTTAATTTGTTTTACAAATTGTAAACAACCAATTTTTACGTTTATAAGTAATGAAAAAGCTTTTTTATGTCGATCATTAAACGTACGTATTTAATCTCTAATTGCTAATTTCGTTAAAATATAAGAGAAATTATTACAACAGCCCAATGATTTTGGAGGTCATTTTAAATGTGAAACATAATTATTGTTGACGAATTTAATCTAAAAGAATAGATTTCGCAAGTAACGTAAACTTGGCCTGTATAACAAAAAAACTTGCTGCAGGTATTTAACTTTTCAAAAATATGCATATAAATACTAATTTAATGTATTGTTTTAGTTAGCTGCATACAAATTTAATATTTCTGGCATTGAAACAGATTAGACTTCTGACTTTTATATCGTTGGTTGAAGTAACAGGAAAAATGTCGACAACTTCAATGAGATTGTTCACCTGAATTTAAAAGTAAAATTTCTAAACTATTATATAAAGAAAAGATGGTTTTTGTTTGTTATAGATAACCGAAAAACGTATTTACCCAATCAGAACCAAATTCTTACCCATGTTTTTTGACCTAACTAAGAAGGTTTAAAGCCAAATTTTATTCCAAAAAAAAAAGATATTGCTTTAGAGCATAGCATGTTTGCTCTCCTTTAGCTGACGGATACTTTCTAGCCTGCTACTTAAATTGGAATAAAGTATAGGTAGTACAACACAAATTTTTTATTTTATATGAAACGCTGTTTCTTGAAACAATTATGTCACAAGGTTGGAGGAATAAACTGATATCTCACTATTATACAGGGTGTATCTAAAAGGACTGTATAATGCTCAAACGCATATTCCTGTGGCTTGAGACTTGCGATTTTCACGAACTTTTGCTACCTTTCCGTTAAACAAAAAATGTAATAAACAAGATATCTCTGGCTCTCGCTGTTTTTTAGATACAGAGCAAAATTAGAAATTTTTTATTTACTCCTCATATCTTGGTTAATATGTATGAATAAATGAATGAACAAAAGGTGGTGATACTTGATCATTGATGCCTAAGGCTCATTGGACATTTTACATCTCACCACAGCTGCAAGCCCAAGCAGCCTTATTAATTGAACTTGCCTAACTGCTTCCAATGACAAAATTTTATCTCTGAAAAGTCTCTGTCTCAATCAATTAAGTGCTGAGTACCGTTTCATCCTCCTCCAGACACCATCTTCACGGCGGGTTGTATACGACACCAATCTCATGAAGATGGTCCCTCAGGTGGCAATGTCCTGTTAACAATCCCACCGCAATTCGCAGCTCTTTCCTTCCCAAAAAGAGAAGATCCCTAATAAGCCGTATGCTAAATCCATTTATATGTTCGTTGACACACCTCATCCCAGGAGCACCTCTTCATGATTCAATAAATTTACTTTCCAGCAACAATTTTAATTCCCTGTTACCAAAGGCAATGGGAACAAGTTGAATTGGTTCAGTTGCGGACCCTATCTTTGCCTAACGGCCCGCTTCCTCATTCCAACATATGTCCGAGTGACTCGGAATCCACACGAGGCTGATTGTGCAGCCGTTCCTTGTCAAAGTGTTCAGTATATCCTTGCACTCAAACACTGGACTCCAGTGCCATTATCGCAGCCTTACAGTGTGATCATATATTTATTACTCTATCCCCGTTGATGTCCCTCTCACAGAGATTGCCACACTGCAGAAAAACATAAAATTCCACTGTAAAGATCGTCGCATGTTGTTCGAGAGAGTAGAACTCTCTGACTTCCGTGCTCTTACCGAGCACTCCAACCCCAGCTCTTTCATCCTGTCGAGATCCATCTTATACACCACCAGGATCCATATTTCGCTCTCTTCCTCAATACTTTCTACTTTGCGAAATAAATCAAAAGAGTAGTTGAGTATTAAAAGCGGCACTATATAATCTGTCTGCATAGACACCTCTCCAGCACGCTTTCCCAGATACCTGAGTAGCCACTCGTTCCAGTTTCGAGGTATCCTGGGCAACTGAGACGATAAACATCCTTCAGGGTCTTATTTTTTATGTTTAAGTGGAGAGGAAACAAGTTCACCAGGAATCCCAGAGTCCTGGTGGGGGCGGTCCTCATCGCACTTAATATTCCCACATAAACCATTCTTTGAACTTTTTCAAGTTGAAGAGGGTGTACTGGACCAGTATACAATAGCAGCGTTATCATGGAGCGGATCACCATAGTGTATATCCAAAATAGCACTCTCGGTGTCAGCTTGTTTACAATCCCAGAAATCTCATATTCTTGCCTTCTTGGTTCGAGCCTCAGTATGATCATTCCAGCTCAGTCGTAAGTTCAGAACTACTCCCAGGTATTTAACTGTTTCCTGTTATCATGGAGCGGATCACCATAGTGTATATCCAAAATAGCACTCTCAGTGTCAGCTCGTTTACAATCCTAGAAATCTCATATTTTTGCCTTCTTGGTTCGAGCCTCAATATGATCATTTCAGCTCAGTCGTAAGTTCAGTACTACTCCTAGGTATTTAACTGTTTCCTGTTATCATGGAGCGGATCACCATAGTGTATATCCAAAATAGCACTCTCGGTGTCAGCTCGTTTACAATCCTAGAAATCTCTTATTCTTGCCTTCTTGGTTCGAGCCACAGTATGATCATTTCAGCTCAGTCGTAAGTTCAGAACTACTCCTAGGTATTTAACTGTTTTCTGTTATCATGGAGCTGATGACCATAGTGTATATCCAAAATAGCACTCTCGGTGTCAGCTCGTTTACAACCCTAGAAATCTCATATTCTTGCCTTCTTGGTTCGAGCCACAGTATGATCATTCCAGCTCAGTCGTAAGTTCAGAACTACTCCTAGGTATTTAACTGTTTCCTGTTATTATGGAGCTGATGACCATAATGTATATCCAAAATAGCACTCTCGGTGTCAGCTCGTTTACAATCCCAGAAACCTCATATTCTTGCCTTCTTAGTTCGAGCCTCAGTATGATCATTCCAGCTCGGTCGTCAGTTCAGAACTACTCTCAGGTATTTAAATGTTCCCTTAACATTTGATTTCGCAAAAAAATCTAAATTTTTTATTTTTTTTTTAAATCAGGATTGATTACATAGTTTAGTATCAAGTGTATACGAAGAGCTATCCAGTTCCCGAAGTAATAATAAATAATGACAATTTCTTACGCGAAATAATGCATGATGATACTGGACACATTAGTTCGAAAAATTAGTACAATATATTTAAATTATATCCTTTCCCCAATTTAGTTGACATTTAAAAATGCAAAATAAAACTTCATTATCAGCAAATTTAACTATGAAATATGTCTTTCGTAATAATGGTAAACATTAGTGTCAAGTAAAT
Source organism: Diaprepes abbreviatus (assembly GCA_034092305.1). NCBI lineage: Eukaryota > Metazoa > Arthropoda > Insecta > Coleoptera > Curculionidae > Diaprepes > Diaprepes abbreviatus. The sequence goes on from JASJET010000054.1 coordinate 16,021,073, forward strand.
TAGCTATTAAATCAGTCGATCTACGGGTCAGTAACTATAGAAAAGAAATCACTTTATTGATATATCATTATTTTGTAAACACACCTGTAGCCTAAATTAAAACGTATCGTAGTAATTTATTGTTTGCTATCTAAAGTTTTGTCAATTATTTTACGTATTGCTTTTACTTGCATATATAGTATCTATCCTATTTTAATGAATTCGATCAATTACGTATAGCCAACTACCTTAAATAAATATTTATTTTATTACTCAACATTAAAAGATACCATAAATAATTAGTATAAACTTAGAATAAAAAAGTGTTTGTTGTCTATTTATGTCGGTTAAGTGAAAAGAATGGTTATTGGTACTATACAGTCGTATTTATTGTAGTTACGAGACCAGCGTGTATCAAAAAGATAATATATCTCGATTTACTCTTACCATTCCTAAGATTTTCAACAAGGTTTCTTATTCCTCGCTTGTTAGGTCCAGTTGAAACCTATTACTTCCTTTATGTACACTTCTTATTGCATGTGAAGCGCCCACTGATCGCCATTTATGAATGAAATTGATTCATCTTCACACCCGTATTTAAGCTGTATTTTCGCTGTCTAAAAATCAGTAACTTAGTTCCATCGAACATAATATATATACAGGGTGATTCAAAAATCGATCACGAAACTTAAGGGGGTGATTCTACTTGACAAAATAAGGGTAGAGCTTCATATAATTTTTTTTCAAAATGTCATTCGTTTTCGAGTTACAAGCCGTCCAAGTTCAAGTTTTTAATTTTTGTTTTTTGAATTACTCGCTTACAGGAAAACCGATTTGACTAATATTTGAAAGATAGGCTAAGTCTTCTGCGCTTCATCATTTTAGTAACAATTCACATTGATTGTTTGCCGCTAGAGGGCACTTTACCTACATTGAAAATTGTTTTTTTGTCATAATTTTTTAGTGTTGACAGCTACAATAGTTTTTGGCATAATTTCTGAAAGACTGATGCCAGGCCTTTAAAAAAGGTGCTCTTTATTTACATCGCTAAACCCAACGGTTTAGACGTAAATCACCCTTAAAAATTAAGTGGTAAATTTACTTTTCTCATTTCATTACCACAAGCTACCAGGTAAATAGCTATCAAAGTATACTAGAGCTGTCAGTTTAACATCAAATAAATTCGCTTTTTAAACTATTTAATTTATAATCTTAAAATAACTAATAATGGCTAATCACCAATATTCAAATATCGAATATTGTGATATCCAATTTTGTTATGGAAAAGCAAATGGTAATGCAGAGTTGGCAAGAAGATATTATATGGAGAGTTATCCGGAAAGAAATATCCCTCATGCTCAAACATTTTCCAGTGTGCACAGGAGGCTTGCGGAATGTGGTTCCTTTAAAAGTTATAATGGAAATAGGGGAAGACCTAGAACTGCTAGAAACGTGCAACAAGAAGAAAGAGTGCTTGAAATTATTGAACATAATCCAGGTATTAGTACTAGAAAAATTGGGAATGAAGTACGGCTCTGTCAGGCTAGTTCATGGAGGATACTAAGAGAAGAACAACTCTACCCGTTTCATTCAAAAAAGGTGCAGGCTCTTTATGACGATGATCGGCCGAGACGGTTGGAAATGTGCAATCAGATCCTAGCTAAGTATGAACACGATAATCGATTAATTGGCGTCATATTATTCACTGACGAAGCTGGTTTCACTCGTGATGGCATAACAAATCTACACAACATCCACACATATGCTTACGAGAACCCAAACAATGTGGTAGAAACGAAATATCAGCGTAGATTTTCACTAAATGTGTGGGCAGGGATAATAGGAGATTACCTTATTGGTCCTCATTTCTTTGATGGCCCATTAACTGGTGACGTATACTTAGATTTTATCCAAAATCGTCTCCCATTGTATCTGGAAGATGTGCCATTGGAAGTAAGGGCCAACATGTGGATCCTCCAAGACGGAGCTCCGCCCCACTTTAGTATACGTGTCCGACAGTATTTGAATGCAACGTATCCTGAGCGATGGATAGGACGAAGTGGACCATTGGCATGGGCAGCGAGGTCACCAGACCTTAATCCTATGGATTTTTTCTTTTGGGGTCATTTGAAACAATTGGTGTACGATATTCCAGTAATCAACGTCGAGGATCTTCGCTTCAGGATAATCGAAAAGTGCCAAATTATTAAAGAAACACCAGAAATTTTTCATCGAGTTAGGCGACATTTTTTGAAGAGTGTTAGGAAATGTATAGAAGAAAATGGGGGACATTTTGAGAATCTTTTTTAGTTTATTTAGTACTGTTTCATTAATTTTTATCAATTAAATGTATATCGCAATAATCCATAATATGAATATTTACTGATTAGCCATTATTAGTTATTTTAAGATTATAAATTAAATAGTTTAAAAAGCGAATTTATTTGATGTTAAACTGACAGCTCTAGTATACTTTGATAGCTATTTACCTGGTAGCTGGTGGTAATGAAATGAGAAAAGTAAATTTACCACTTAATTTTTAAGGGTGATTTACGTCTAAACCGTTGGGTTTAGCGATGTAAATAAAGAGCACCTTTTTTAAAGGCCTGGCATCAGTCTTTCAGAAATTATGCCAAAAACTACTGTAGCTGGCAACACTAAAAAATTATGACAAAAAAACAATTTTCAATGTAGGTAAAGTGCCCTCTAGCGGCAAACAATCAATGTGAATTGTTACTAAAATGATGAAGCGCAGAAGACTTAGCCTACTTTTCAAATATTAGTCAAATCGGTTTTCCTGTAAGCGAGTAATTCAAAAAACAAAAAATAAAAACTTGAACTTGGACGGCTTGTAACTCGAAAACGAATGACATTTTGAAAAAAAATTATATGCAGCTCTACCCTTATTTTGTCAAGTAGAATCACCCCCTTAAGTTTCGTGATCGATTTTTGAATCACCCTGTATATATATATATATATATATATATATATATATATATATATATAATATATATATATATATATATTATTCTGTGAGATGCAATAGCAGTGGATATATCCACATTATGCCGTGAAATTGATTCATCTTCACACCCGTATTTAAGCTGTATTTTCGCTGTCTAAAAATCAATAACTTAATTCCATCGAACATAATATATATATATATATATATATATATATATATATATATATATATATTTGAAAAAGTTATTTTATTCTCCTTACGACCGTTAAGAAAGGGGGCAGACAGTATATTCTCTGCGAATTCCACTCTGGTTCTCTCTCCATACTAGTTTCGACCACCTAATGGTCTCATCAGTGGAGCTGTAACGAACCGAGAGTAAAATGCACAGAGAAACTGTCTGCCCCCTTTCTTAACGGTCGTAAGGAGAATAAAATAACTTTTTCAAATATATAGACCGTGAATTTGTTTATTTTTAATAAATTTCCTACCGCTCCGGGGTATATTCAGATGTTCGTTTGCACTGTTTAAGATAACAGTCCGGCATCAAGTTCTGCAGATAATATCCTGCCGATATTTTACGATATGGGGACTTTAAGTAGACATTTGTTCTCTGTGCATTTTACTCTCGGTTCGTTACAGCTCCACTGATGAGACCATTAGGTGGTCGAAACTAGTATGGAGAGAGAACCAGAGTGGAATTCGCAGAGAATATACTGTCTGCCCCCTTTCTTAACGGTCGTAAGGAGAATAAAATAACTTTTTCAAATATATAGACCGTGAATTTGTTTATTTTTAATAAATTTCCTACCGCTCCGGGGTATATTCAGATGTTCGTTTGCACTGTTTAAGATAACAGTCCGGCATCAAGTTCTGCAGGTAATATCCTGCCGATATTTTACGATATGGGGACTTTAAGTAGACATTTGTTCTCTGTGTATTTTACTCTCGGTTCGTTACAGCTCCACTGATGAGACCATTAGGTGGTCGAAACTAGTATGGAGAGAGAACCAGAGTGGAATTCGCAGAGAATATACTGTCTGCCCCCTTTCTTAACGGTCGTAAGGAGAATAAAATAACTTTTTCAAATATATAGACCGTGAATTTGTTTATTTTTAATATATATATATATATATATATATATATATATATATATATATTATTCTGTGAGATGCAATAGCAGTGGATATATCCATATTATGCCGTTGTAGTGCCGAAATCACATTCAGCAAACGTACAACTATATTCAGCTCCGTGTACAGAATGAAGTAAAATACGAACAGTAAATGCAAACTTCTCTCTATCTTATCCTTTCTGTGTTAGAGATTGCACAGTTAGAACAAATTGTTATAAAGCGCAATTTATCCTATTCCACCACCATCGAGATGATGGCCTACCTGTACCACCATACCAAGAAGAAAGTCAAAACTTACCCTCCCCGCCACAGTGATACGGCAGATCCGATCTGTCCTTTGCACAGCCAGGTGCATGTCGGTACCCTGATGAGTCTAGTAGAGACGAAACATGTACCTCTGCCGTATCACTGTGGCGGGGAGGGTAAGTTTTGACTTTCTTCTCGGTATGGTGGTACAGGTAGGCCATCATCTCGATGGTGGTGGAATAGGATAAATTGCGTTTTATAACAATTTGTTCTCACTGTGGCAACCTCTAACACAGAAAGGATAAGATGGGAAAGAAGTTTGCATTTACTGTGTTTATACATATATATATATATATTATATATATATATATATATATATATATATATATATATATATATCTACTATACTCCGAGCATCCGTACATTATCAAAATACAATCTTCCAAGCATCCGCCTTTTCCAGGCGTCAATATACGGACGCTGGGAGGTTAAATTCTGTATATTTTTGAATATTTTTAGTTGAGTTACTTGTCGCCAGACAGCGGAGCGTTCGCTTGTAAAAGGACAAACTCCTTAGCAGACCTGTACAAATTAATCTAGGAGGCAGGTTTACAAAGTGGCTGTAAGTCTAGGGTAAGCACAATAGGCCTAATCTCGCCGCAGTGCATCTGGCTGCAGGACGAACCCTTATGAAAAAAAAATATTCAAATAGTATATTTGCTATACATTATGTCGATTTCCGGGCATCCTTTTAATACACTCACTATTTCTTCCGTCAGTTTCCGGGAGTCTTAGATTCGGCAACGTTGTATACCTTTAATATCTATTCTCATTCGGAAAGATTTTAATGGGATTCGACACTATAGAGTGCTTCGGGTATTGCCATTAGGTCTGCCGGAATCCCGCATAGACTATATTGTTAATTTTTACCACGATATTGGAATAGCCAAAAGCTTTGTAATGATTACTTTTTGAAGCAATTATGTATATCCATTTTCAGAAAAAAGGTAGTTTGACAAATCGCTTAAAAATTTACCGTCTAACTTACTAACATGGTCTAATTTTTAAGCCGGTCTCAGTTGACAGTGAAGGATTGATATTGACAAGTGCAATAGAAACAATTTTGAACCTTAAAAATACAAGGATCAATGATAATTTTATTTTATTTATATACCAACAAAACTAGAAAATTCTGTTAATTTTCAAATAAGAACTATCGCTATTATTGATTTTAAAGCTGTATTTCTGTGTTTGTATCCTTGATAACCTTATATAAGCATTTATTTGTTGACGCATGTAATATAAATTATATAAGGGTTTTTTTTCATGTTCTTGTTACTGAGATATAGTTCACTACCTCACAGCTAGCTGACTTTTTTTTCTTTAAAATGTTATGTCAACTATCATTTGACAAATTTTCAATCTTGAAAAAATTATTAAAAATATTTTTTTTTCTGCTCAGTCCACCCACAAAGCCGCAGCTGACGTTCACGAAACTTCATGGCACAACTCTCTGAAGCGTTTCACAAGTTATCGCCCCGGAGGAAATGACTTACAAAATCTGTACTTGGCTTGTATACTACTATGTTCACGCTGAATCCGCATAATTTGACATCGCTTAAAAAGGCTCGTGTCGATTGATGTAAACATTTATAAGATCGAGACAGGTGGCAAGTCTTAGCTTTATGCGCATAAGCTGCAGTCAACCGTGCGTGAACAATTTTATGAATCGTGGCTCATCATGGACAGAAAAACTGGTCATATCACAACCGTGTCTTTAGAGAATCATAGAACGATCAATCCGAATGTATATAACCATTAGTCTGCCGGAAGTTTTCGAAGAGTTGAGGAAAATAAACCCCACACGACGATAATTTTCCACCGTAACAACGCAAGCTCTCACACATCGGCTTAAACAAGTGACTTTTTGAGCACTCAAAACGTGGAATTTGGCACCCAGTGATTTATTTTTATTCCCTTACATGAAGAGCAAACCTCGTGGTCAAAGATTTTCTAAGCCGAAGAGGCGGTTGATACGTGTAAAAACCAGGTGTTGGGAATACCATCCTCACAGTAGCAAAAATACTTTTTAGATTAGTTTAAACGCATACAAACGTTTACTGATCATCGTGCAGAATATTTCGAAAAACAATAAAACCATTTTTAATGGTAACAATTGGATTTTGTTTGTTATTTCCGAAATATAAGCAGCTCTAGCATCGTATATCGTATAAATATGGACATTTGAAGTGATCGTGACTAACGTAGCCCTAGCATAATCCCAACCTAGTCATTAAGAACTATTAAAAATCATAATGTTACTGATTTTATTTTAATTATAAGCTCCTTATTGGGTTTTAAAATGACTTAATTTCGTGTCTGTATATAATTTAGAATTTTAACTAATTTAACGCAAAAACAATGGCTATTGCAAGAACAATTCAGTTCTTTTTTGGAGGAGATTGTTGGATTTACGGCAAAATTCTTGGGATATTTTGTGTTACTGTTGTTGTGGGTTGCTTTTTGTTGTTGATGTGACAATAAGCGCTTGAGAATAAAAGGGTTCCTTACGAAGCACTTTTTTCTCTCGTACTTCTCTTATAGCGCAGTGCTAACCCTGTGAGTGCAGCTAACGGTAACGATGGAGATTTAACTAAACTTTTCATTTATTGTAGAATAATATTACTCAATAATAGGGATCCGTTCATGGGATACTTAATCTATTTGTTCATTAAAATATCGTCCGGGAGATTTGTTACATACTTTATGCCTAATAAAAAAATTATTAATATTGAAAAATGTTGGAAATATTAAAAAACCATTGAAGCAGTTTGTAACCCAGTACAAGGAACTTTTCATAAAGTTGTTTTCTAACTAGGATAGATTGTTTCTCTTTTTATTTGCTTTGTTTCTATGCAAAGGCATGTACAGCTGAGCATTGTTCCTGTAACTCGGGTGAGCTTCCACCCATATAAAATCACGTACCATATCAGAGTTGAGGTGTTGGAGTTGATCTTGGTGCACAAGCTGAAGAAATATGTATAGTTTTATGTTTTTTTATATCAAAAGAATTGAACTTCTGAGGAACCCTTTCTATATTATCCGGTTTTAGATGACTTAAAATTCTACTGTATTTTCCACAAACTTTTGGGACAGTTCGAGCAATTGCAAGTAGCTTATACATGTATTCCCTAAGAAACACATTGTGTGTAATAAAATATTACACATGACAAATGGGAAACAAATATTATTATTCAATTAAAAATAAATAAGTTATAAAATAATTATTTAATAGCCGTAGAAAAATAGATTTTATCATATTAAAACCCTAATTTCCGTATAATTATTCTATACAATCAATTTTCTTTACTTCCAATAATTATATATCGCAGTAATTATATTAATAATAAAATTGTGCCAACGACATTTTTATTGCCGGTAATATAAGGTGATATACTTGTACCAGTATAGCGATATACGATATGTATATCTAATACCTCATTTTGTAAAAATGCAAGATTAATAGCAGTCGGTGCATTGCTTAACAATCAAGTTTTTAAAAGGTTATTTTTAGGTATTACCACAGTTTAAAATGTAATACAGAAATTCAGTCACGTGTCGCGGCCTTTTTTAATTAGGTTCAGTCGATTTAGTAATTATTTTGGAAAAACTATGCCCACACTATGGGTGGTAATAGAAAGACAAGTATAATTAGTTCATTCAACGTAGTCTTGCAATAAGTTTAATACGGCAATTTCTTAAAATGATCAGGTTAAATCTCCACACCCTTATTTTTCTGCTCAGATTCATGAGTATTGTGGCAGGCATGAATTGCAACTGATATGTTAGTAAAAAAGTATTTTTTCTTCTTCAAGTGCGGTACTCTTTATAGGGCGTAGGCAACCTCTCACACACATCTGTGTTGGGTGTCAACTATGTTGTATACAGACATGTAGGACCACCTACTTTAAATGCCTTCTGAAGTACCGAGATATTATTTAACTTCATCAAATTTGTCAATACTTAACAACATTAAATGTTGATCAATTAATTTATATTCAGCCCTATTTGCAATGAGATCAAGTGTTTTAATTAAAGACCAAGAGATACCCTGAGATTGGAAGAAAAGTATAACAGTACCTATTTTCAAGAAGGGTGATAAGAAAATCACGGAAAACTATAGAGGAATACCTTTATTAAATTGAATAATGAAATTATTCACCAAAATCCTTGACTTGACTATTGCAGAATATCAGAAGAACAGCAAGGTTTCCGCCAAAAACAGATCTACAGTAGATGCCATATTCATCGTAAGACAGATAGCAGAGAAATCTATTGAATTTACTAAGCCGGCTTTTATGTGCTTTATAGATCTCACTAAAGCCTTTGATAGGGTGAGACTGGATGATATTCTGCAAATAATGCGAATTAAAGGCATCCCAAACAATTTAATTAACATAGTTGAACAGCTAAACTCCAACGCCACAACACAAATCTCAGTAAGCGGCAACCTAACTAAGGATGTACCGATAGCGTCGGGCATACGACAGGGGGACTCTCTGAGTCCATTACTGTTTAATATAGCAATGGACCAAATAATTGAGAACATCAAAAGAGCGGTACCAGGGTACAGAATGAATACCGGGGAAATAACAATAATATGTTACGCTGATGACGTCGTCATAGTCTCGGAAAATGAAGACCATCTCCAAAGACTTCTATTTGCATTCTACACCATAAGCAAGCAATTCAACATGAAAATATCCATCGATAAAACTAAGTCAATTGTAATAAGCAAAGTGCCCTTAAGATGCAAACTAGTAGTGGATGACAAACCAATAGAACAACACATGACCTTTAATTGCTTAGGAGTTGAGATATTCGCAAACCAAGACAGAACAAGAGAAGTAAGAAATCAAGTAAACAAGGCAAATAGAATCTCAGGAAGCCTGACGGATATAATATGGCACAACACATACATGAACAAGGACGCAAAAACAAAAATCTACAAGACCTGTATTGGACCGATAATGACGTACGCAATAGAGACGAGAGCTGACAACACAAAAACAAATTCAATTCTAAGAACTGCCGAAATGAAAGTACTAAGAAGAATATCGGGATACACATTAAGAGATCACATACGCAATTCGACAATTCGCGAGGAACATGGAATGCAGGATATAGTAAGATGGGGATGGAAGCGCAGAAGAGCCTGGAATGAGCACGTAGGAAGAATGGCGCAAAATAGGATAGCAAGAATCGCCCGAGATGGAACACCGGAAACCAGAAGACCAATAGGTAGACCACCTAAAAGATGGAGAGAGTCCTGGATTTCAACATCAAATGATATGAATGATTGAGTTGGAAAAAACAGGCTGTAAGCCTATAACAAGAGGAAGAAGAAGAAGAAGATCAAGTGTTCTTTTTTTTTCATCTCCGCTGTTCTCATCATTTGTATGTTTTTTTTATGTCTGCTCAACTTTCGGCGCAATATTCCATAGCAGATCTGACAATGGTTTCTATACTCTTGTCTTAGTATCTATTCTGAGTTTCAATAAAAGACAGATGCACAAATGATAGACCAGACAACGAAAAAAAAAAGAGAAGGATCTGCTTTTCTATATTGAAAGGATAATTTTCCGTTTTTAAGTGAGGCTAAGACAAAAGATGGGATTTTGTTTAATAAGTAAATTTGAAAGAACTCTAATAATACTCTAGAAAGGCAAACGCATAATTCCGAAATATTTTGAAAAATTAGAAATCCGAAAACTGACGTTTTTTCAAAGTCAAAATTAAGAAGTTCTAGTTTTATAGTCCTTACTCAAGCAATCAATAAGTATTCAATATGTTTACATTTAAAGGAAGTTACGACTCACACAGAATGAACAAAAGAATATAATTCATAAAATTACACTTTAATACTCTCTCTCTCTCTCTCTCTCTAGCATTACAACCCGGGGTGGATCTTTGCTGACTTCACAATCTGCCCCCACTTCCTGCGATCCATCATCAGTTCCTCCGCGCGTTCGACGTTTAGGGTTTGTAAGTCTGCTGCAACGTTATCTCTTCACTTCATCCTTGGTCTTCCTAGAGGCAGCTTTCCTTCTGGGTTCTCTTCCCATACCAACTTGACAATACGTTGATCTTGTCTCATAACATGGCCGGTCCATCCTAATCTTTCTGCTTTTATTATTTTCACTATATCTGGCAGGTTGTATAGTTCCTCCAATTCCTTGTTTGTTCTCGTTCTATATTGCTGTGTGGTGTTGTCCCTGACCGGTCCGTATATCCCTCTAAGCATTCTTCTTTCTGCGATTTTCAGTCTATTCTCATTTTGTTCTGTCAACGTCCATGTTTCACATGCATATGTCATTACCGGCCTTATAACTACTTGATATATTCTTATTTTCGTGCGGCGGGATATATTTTTCGATTTCATTATCTTTTGCAGCCCATACCAGCAGCGGTTGCCTCCTTGTATTCTGTTGTTAATCTCTTGTGTAATGTTGTTGTCAGAGGTGATCGTAGCTCCCAAATATTTAAACTGATGGACCCTTTCAAAATTGTAGTTGTCTATAGTCACGTTCTGTCCTATTCTGTCTCGCCGTTCCGTTCTTGTTGTAGCCATATATTTTGTTTTTTCTTCGTTGATTCGTAGGCCAACTTTCATTGCGACATTTTCCAGTTTGAAGAACTCTTCCTTGACTCTGGTAGTTGTATTACCTACAATATCGATATCATCTGCGAACGCCAATATGATGCGCGGACCTTGATTTCTAAAGAGGAGCGTTTTTGTGTTGGTTTTTCGCACGATGCTCTCCAAGACGACATTAAAGAGGACCACTGTTGATTGTAAAGAAGGTTGACAATCTTCCTTCAAGTCTTACTGCACTTGTAGATCCCTCTACACATGTTTTGGTGGGGTTAATTAGCTTCTTCGGTATGCCCAGTTCTGCCATGGCATTCCACAAATCCACTCTTATGATACTATCGTATGCTTGTTTAAAATCTATAAATAGCTGGTGCAATGTTTTGTTGTATTCCCAACATTTCTCCAATAATTGCCTAATCGTGAATATCTGATCTACAGTTGAGCGGTTTTTTCTAAATCCACACTGGTAATCTCCTGTTTGATACTCCACACACACAGTCAATCGTTCTAAGATCATTAGAGAGAAGACTTTATATCCTGTGTTAATAAGGGATATAACCCTATAATTGGACACTTTAATAGTGAGTGCTTAAAATTACTGTTTAACTTCATATTGTTGTATTACTTAAAGCAACATTATTTTAATATAATAAAATTATCAAAAACAATATTTTTCATTCTTCTAATGCAGATGAATTCCATCATAAATTATTTATCATAATAAAACAAAATGATCTATTCGTTATGAATGGGTAAAGCTATAAAACAAAAATTAGGTTAATTACATCAATCATTTACTATATTATACTTCTTGAAGAAATACTTTAATTACGCATTTTTTATACTGGGTGTTCTAAAAAAGTTTTTTGGAAATATATTATGGTAATTATTGAGATTAGGTAAAATCTAGAAAAATGAGGTTTTTTCTTGAAAATTGCTTTTTATATTTCGTATTTCATGATTGTAGAATAGGATTCTAGCGTTGACTTTTCACAGTTTTTCCCTATTTTTTCAGAAATTGCAGAGGAAACGTTTTTCAATTCAAAGTTATTTTTATTTCTTGAAAAAATACGAAACTTACGTATTTGTTATTGATAATATTATTTCAACTCTTTTGAACAAATTTTACTAACCAAATTAAGAGATACTCGTATTTATATATTAAAACAAAAATAAACTTTATGAATTTCATCGACATTTCTACTACTTATCGATAGCGCAGGGTGGCAAAAAAGCTAAATATTTGTTGCAACGTTGCCAAATGTCAAATATTTTCAAGTGCTAAACTTTGATTTAAAAAAATTATAAAATTTAATTATCTCGGTCAACAACATGTTTTAATTATTTTAATGTAAAAACGAGTATAAAGTGAATCTTAATCAACTACAATTTATGGTTAGTTCAGGTTATTTTTAATTAGTTCAGATAAGTTTCATTAAATAAAATCAAACTAAACCTGAGCTAACCAAAAGCAACACAAACTGACTTAGATATATTCACTAAAAAATATTATTGTCTACCAAAGCCACAGTGGAAGTGGGACAATCTCTTCCAGGGAAGAATGTATATGTATTTCAAAGAAATCAAATTTATGCTATGGCAACAATGCCAATTATCTGCCTGTCAGATATATTCGGCAGTTATGTCTTTAAGGTTTTTTAAATGGTTTTCTCGACTTGCCCGATTAAAAATATACAAATTTATGAAATTTTATACACAGTTCATTTAAAAAGTTCCGGGACTAATTTTGTATAAAAATTTACAACAAACGCTATCTGTTACCCGACGGCAGAACTATGTAATATCATGCCTTAGTTACACACAGTGGAGATATGAGCGCTGTAACTTCATGTAGCGGCGAGCTGTGTTTGTTTAAAGTAGACGTGTTTTTGTCACTACATCACAATTTTCGCTATGATGCAACGCGCCGCTATCAAATTGTGTTTTAAATTGGGAAAAACATTCAAATTATTAAAAACCGCGTATGGTGAGGATTGTTTAAGCCGCAAGAAGGTTCTTGAGTGGTATGTGCGATTCTAGAACGGTCGACAGTCGCTGGAAGACGATCCACGGTAGGGGCGGAAATGTTGTCTAATGAACTTAATATCAGTGTAGAAAGCGTGCACCACATTTTGCACGACATTCTCTGAAAAATAAAAGTGTGTGTAAAGTTCATTCCGCACTTGTTAACGGAAGAACTGAGAGCGTCATGTGTAAGCTTCACGCGATTTGGTTAAAAAAGCAGAAACTCATGAAATTTGCTTTAATAATTCGGCGATGAATTTTGGTGGCGAGCCAAGGGCAAAGGGCGGCTCACCAAAGTTCGAGAAACAAAGTCAAAAATCAAAACGATACTCATTTCGTTTTTCGATTCTTGTGGGATTATCCATAGCGAATTCGTGCCCCCCGTCCAAATATTAAACGCACAATTCTACAAAAGTGCCCTAGATCACCGGTCATTGATTTGTGTTGCACGACAATGTACCAGCCCATTCCTCAATACTCATCACACAATTTATGTCCCAAAAGTGAGTCTCTATGATTCATTACCCGCCCTACATGCCAGATCTGACTCCGATAGACTTTTTTTATTCCATAAATTGGAAATGAGGATCAAAGGAGAATATTTTAAAGACGTTGAGGCGATCCAAAGGAATGTGACCAGGGCTCTTAAAGCTATTCCAAAAGAGGAGTTTTTCAGGTCGTTTCAGCGCAGCAAAATTTGTATAGAACGAGGAAGGGATTATGTTGAAAACTAAATAGAATCTGTTTTCTAAACTCTTGTTTTCATTCATAAAAAAATTAATCGTGGAACTTTTTGAATGATCTGTGTATACTCTAAGCCTGAAATTTGTGATGTAATAAAATTTTAACGATTTGGTGGAAAAGAAGAAGTCAATAATAAGTGATTTTATCTGTTTGCGAAAATTATTTTTGACAACTGCCAACAATCGCCAATCTAGAACATTCATTTATAATGTGAAATCATAGTAAATCCAAATTTATCTTGAATAATTTAGTTGACGTAATAAATATGTATATTTTCGTGATATAGATAAAAAAATAATCGTTTTAAATACTTCTGTTTTGTGTCTTTTTAATAAACATGCTTCTCTTATCCAATTATATAAAAACACAAACTAACTATGCTCCATGGATCACTGAACATATTAAACTGTTGCAAAAATTAGGAAACAAGGTTCTAAAAAAGCACAAAACAACCAAATGTCCTGCATATTATGTTTACTATAAACAACTTAGAAATTATACAACTTCGGCTTTAAGATCTGAAAAAAAAGCATATTTGGGCGTAAGGTTTCAAAATTCTGATTACAAGGAAAGTAGCGAGAATTGAAAAACTATATCTTTTAAGGCAAGCAAATTATGATTTGTCACCAAATTTAAGCAGTTCAGATAATATCAACAAATTTTTCGTAAATTCTGTTGGTATTAATTATAATCCAGAGCAAAAGGTATTGAATATTTATAATAATAACATTTTTACTCTCATTTATCCGATGAAGAGTAGATATGGGAAATTTTAAAGCATATAAAATCTAAAGCTATTAGAGTCGACTAAATTAATTTAACCATGATTATTTTCTGCTGTCCATTTATTGTTCCATTCATTACATATATCGTAAATGCGAATATATATATATATATATATATATATATATATATATATATATGTACATATATATATATATATATATATATATATATATATATATATATATATATATATATATATATATATATATATATATGTATATATTATTCAGTCCTATTTTCCTCTGCAAGGGAAGCCAGCTCAGGCAAATTCCCTGCAAGATATAAACGGTTCAACTGATTATAGCCATTTATTCCAGAAATTATCAACTAACACTTCCACTACGAAATAAAAATGCGTGATTCATACTTCAAAATTTAAGAATTAGTAAAAAAGGATGACCAATGAAAATGCCCATAAATATTCTAACCGTTAATTTTTTGCTTGTCAATTGTGGTTGTTTGTCCAGTTTTATTCTAAAGTGTTTTGACTATTTTATGATAAATTTTTAGCAAGTTTCATTTGTTTTAATTGTTATTTTTTATATATTTATGCACTTGTAAAATTTTCACAACCGATAACATCCGAAAGCGGACACTACATATGCCGACTTTTTAAAAGTTGAAAGTTGACCTTCTCCAGTATAGGTTTCGGAATGTATTCATAGTATGGCACTTTCCCTACCTGCAATAGTTATAATTTCTCTGCCAACTCTTGATGGGTGATCTTAGCGGGTGAATCATGTCTCTCCTTGTTCTCTAATGCGGCATGTGCTTGGCATCCTCCTGTTATACACTAGCTTGTCTAGGATGTTTCACATTCATATCGGCATTGGTCGTTTAAGATCAAGGAGTCTATGAATGT
The DNA here is from genome assembly GCA_034092305.1 of Diaprepes abbreviatus. Lineage (NCBI taxonomy): Eukaryota > Metazoa > Arthropoda > Insecta > Coleoptera > Curculionidae > Diaprepes > Diaprepes abbreviatus. The sequence goes on from JASJET010000054.1 coordinate 16,036,467, forward strand.
GTTTCAGATAGTTAGTTGCTCGTTGAAATGACCTGATCTTGGATAGCTAGTAGAAAGTCTTCGGTTTCAAAAAATATTTGCCCAGATGTCAACATGTAGTTCGATGCTAATTTGTCGACATTTCCCTGGTTGACCTCTTTTGGGGTTTCTGCAGCCAGACTTGAAGATTCTCTTGGCATGGTTGGTGATGAGAAGTCGGTTCGTGATTCCTCAACCGCAGCGGTGTTGAAAGATCTGATTCTCATATTACCTAGTGTAGCATAGAAGACTCTGCCAGCTTGTGAACATGAGCATAGATTGATTAATTGTTTATCCAATTCCTTACCAATATCAACCAATCCTCTTCCTTTGTACTATATTGGTAGCATTGTCCTCTCAGTAGCATTGCTGACTTTTCCGTTTCACAATTCCAAAAGGGTAACTGAGTGCAGAGTACGCATAGGTGTTGAGTACGTTAAGTAGATTTTTACTGTTTAGGTTGGTTCCCAGTATCTGCCTCACCCGTCGTATGAACTCTTTGGTTAATTCGTTCTTCATAGTTCGTTGGCAAATTCTTTGTACCTGTTTCACTTCCAAACAATGTATAAATATATCATTATTAATATTATGATTTCAAACCAAAATGCTTAACACTCCATACAGGGAATATTGACTATACCAGGTATACAAAGATATCAAAATTATGAAGCTCTGTGGGAACCCTATTCATGATATCGGGTCCTAGGTAACTTGGTCTGCTGTATTTCCTACGAACGTTCGGATAGTCTGCGGGGTTGCAAGGACAACTGCTTTCTGAATCCGCTTATACAGATGTTCAGTAAGGCCCAGTACCTTCCTGTTTTGCAGAAGATTCTTTGGTATTACTCCAGTTATTGATAATATTATGAGAATCGTTTGAACGCTATTTATTGCCCATTGTTTTCAAATTTGCACCTCCAGATCTCTGTATTTCGCAATCTTCTCATTGTATTTTGGCCTTAGGTTGTTGTTGTTAGGTACAGCAATGTCGATTAGTGTAGTTCGGCTAGAAATTAACATTATTAACATCAGATTTACCAGCGAAACGGCTTCGCACTCTCTCCATTATTGACTCATACCAGGTATTCAAAGACACTAAAAATATGAAGCTATATGGACACAATTTCCATGTTATCGGGTCCTAGGTAACGTAGTTTTTTGTACTTCTTACAAACTTTCGGACAGCCTGCGTGGTTGCAAGAACTACTTTCTGAATCGGTTTATACAGATGCTCACTAAGGCCCAGTCCCTTGATGTTCTGCAGGAGGCTCTTTGGAATCACTCCAGTTGTTGATAGTATTATAGGAATCGTATGGATACTATTCATTGCCCACTGTCTGCTAATTTGCGCCTCTAGATCTCGGTATTTGATGATCTTTGGATTAGGTATAGCAATGTCAATCAGTTGAGTTCACCTAGAAATTTTATCTGCTGGTTTATACCTATGCCTATTATGACCAACTGTTTGATCTGTTAGAACTGTTCTGTCCCAATATGACTTAAATTCGTTGCTTTCGAGAATAGGCTCCGGATTGCATTTGTAGTAAGGCACTTTTCCTACCTGCAATAGTTTTAACTTATCTGCTAACTCTTGGTGTAGTATCATACCGGCTGAGTCGTGTCTTTTCTTATACTTGGATGCGCAAACGCTTGGCATCCCTCAGTTATGTGCTGGATTGTCTTTGATGTTCGATAGTCATTTTCTATTGAAGGATCTCTGATGATGAACTTCCGACAGTTCTTCATTGGAATAACCTGGTCTTGAATAGCTAACAAGAAGCCCTCTGTTTTCGGAAACATATGTCCTGAAATCAACCAGTAGTTCGATGCTGAGTTATCGACATTGTCTTGGATAACCTCATTTGGATGTCGTCCATGAAGCGGGTTCTGTAGCCAGGCTTGTAACTTCTCTTGGTCTGTTCGGTGGTGAGAAGCAGTATTCCATTTCCTCAGCTATAACCGCGTTGAATACTTTGCCTCCCATACTGCTCGATGTAGTATAGAAGAGTCCACTAACCTGAGAAAATAAGAACGTAAGTTTATTATTTGTTGATCGAGCTGCTTACCAATATTGACCAATCCTATTCCTTCTTGGTGTCTTGGAAGCATTGTACGTTCAATAGCATTCCGAGAGTGGTGTTTGTGAGCTTTTGTTAAGAATGTTCTTATTTTTCTTTGCGGGGTTTCGATGTCCGTCCTGCTCCATTTTACAATTCCAAAAGAGTATCTAAGCGCAGAGCATGCGTATGTGTTGAGCGCCTTAAACAAATTTCTATTATTTAAACTAGTTCGTAACACCCGTCTTACATTATTAACATTATTATTAAAAGAAGGTTTTACTGAACCATATTTTTTGAAAATAAATAATAAAATAATTCTCATATTATCCAAACTTTAATAGATATGTAGAGCCTTTCCCTGACCTTTGCTCTTGTCAAAATCCTTATACATACGAGTAAATTCGATTTTGAAGCACCCTATATGATTAATACTTTTACCATTAGTAAAATTGACACATGCCTTGGGCATATTCTTATAAAGTGTTAAGTAATTAATTTCAAGCTGTGCAATGCAAAACATAAATTACACTATTGTAGATAGTTATAGGCTGTATCAAATCGGTTCAACACTCAAGGTAAATATTAAAAAAATATAACATTTGAATTTAATATTTTATGTAGAACTTTCTGAAAATTTTAAAAATATCGGTCTGTATACCTGAAAGAGTAATCACACCATAGATTCTGTTTGATCCTGTTGTCCTGACGATTTAAAGAAAAATTGAAAAACAATTTTTTTGGACCAATCTTGAGTTATTATCTGTAAGCTCCATCATTATTTCATAAAAGTGCTTCTGTCAGGATCATCCTTCAATACCTTTTGGTAAAAGAGTGCTTTGAAGGGATGCCACCTTTCTTTTTTTAAGATTAATAATAGTGATACCGTGAATATCGCTGTCATATCCAACTTGAATGCTAAAGCTACAAGAATCTTCCTGTGGTAATAATAATATATTTAATTTTTCTCCTCAAACATACTGTTGTAATTCACCGTGAACGGCTTGCAAATATTCGACCACTAAAATTCCGGGTGTTTCGTCCTGACACTGGCGGTGAATTCATCAGTGGGTCTGCCGGTGCCTTCCCCAAACATCCCTTGACATACTTTCTTTAACGTCATTTCTGATATTTGAATCTTCTTGGCGTCGGAAACTATCAGTAAGAAGTTCCTCAGGCGGCTATTTCTACATCAACGTTACATTGCCCCCCTGCAAGCTTTAATCGTCCCGATCAAAAATACTGTTTTTGAGATTTTCTCAAAAAAAAAAAGGTAATCTGACTTAACTTTCTGGCCAATGGATGCAGTGCTCTTCCCAAGACAATTTGAGGTCAACGTAAGCTCCCAAATATCTCACAGAACTCTACATAAACTGAAGACGACGCAATGTAAAACAAATTTTTTGGATCTTAGCCTCTTTAACGTAGACCGCTCGCCTACGGAGGCTTGTGCTTCATTCTATTTAAACTGAAGGCTTTGCTAACATCGATATTTTAAAATACAACAATTTCATCTGGAAAACATGAGAGTAAATCATTGATATATAAAAAAAATTAACTTGGGTTCAATACTCTATAGAACACAATACTTAATAAAGCTCTTAAAAGATGAGTTTCTCTGGTATGAGCAATACAGGAGTCGACCCGCTTTTGAGATTTTCTCAAAAAAAAAAGGTAATCTGACTTAACTTTCTGGCCAATGGATGCAGTGCTCTTCCCAAGACAATTTGAGGTCAACGTAAGCTCCCAAATATCTTACAGAACTCTACATAAACTGAAGACGACGCAATGTAAAACAAATTTTTTGGATCTTAGCCTCTTTAACGTAGACCGCTCGCCTACGGAGGCTTGTGCTTCATTCTATTTAAACTGAAGGCTTTGCTAACATCGATATTTTAAAAAACAACAATTTCATCTGGAAAACATAAGAGTAAGTCATTGATATATAACAAAAATTAACTTGGGTTCAATACCCTATAGAACACAATACTTAATAAAGCTCTTAAAAGATGAGTTTCTCTGGTATGAGCAATACAGGAGTCGACCCGCCAAGTAGAATATTATCAGAGTCAATAAGTTTTGAAGCCAACACGTCATGCGATACACAATCAAAGGCATTTCTTAAATCAAAAAACATGCCTGGCCATTTTTCCTATCCTCAAAATAGTCCTGTATAAGACTCATTAGGGTATTAATGACTGTTGATGTAGAGACCTCAGTACGCAAGCCAAATTGACAATAGTTGAAGAAATTATTAGATTTCAGATGATGGGTCGGCTGTATCTTAAGTACAACTTAAAGAATATTTCCAAATATAGAAACCACTGAAACCGATTTGTAATTGCCCACACTCAGAGTCGCCCTTTTTAAAGCTTGGTACTACTCTTGATAGCTTGAAATATTCTGGGAAAGTGTGTTCGTATATATATTAATTTATAATTTCACACAGAGAATATACTACAATTTTTCTCATAGTTTTTATGATTTTAGGGTTAAGGTTATAAGCATATGAAAAAATAAAATAAAATAAACATCAACATTAAAAAAGAAAGGAACAAATTTATTAAACTCCAACGTTTTCCGACATCAGAGGAATTTAAAAAAAAATAAATATACATATCAGGAGTATATCAAAAAAAAATCTACACTATTGGATAAACGAACTGGAAAATAAAACCCAAGAAGATATTCAAACTACAGTAAAGAAAATCTGCACTGTTACAAGACAAACAAACAGTAAATTATCCCAACAGACCAAAGACATGAAGAAATGAAAAAAGATGGAAAAAGGTGCAGCAGACTACTTACAACTTAACAAACAAATCAGAAAAAAAAGTAGATACTATATCAGGAAGTTCAATACGGGAACTATTAGATCGATCATCGGAAACAACAAAAACATGAAGGTATTAAAATTCATAAACTCAATTGGTAAATGCGATATAAATCAATTTAAAGATAAAGAAGGAGAAGCAAAATATGGACGAAGTGAAGTGGCTAACATCGGGGAAGAGTTCTATTCAAATTTTTACACTTCAGTTAACCCAAAAACTAGACATCGAGCTCCCCAATATTACAAATGTTAGTTCAGAAGAAATACCTGACATCGCAATCGAAGAGTTGAAACATGCTTGGTCACAAATGAAATCTGATCGTGCCCCAGGTGAAGATGGCATGTCTAAAGAAATGTTGAAACTCGGTACATCTACAACACTAAATCCAATGAGTATTATTTTGAATAAATGTCTTTAAAACGGTAAAGTCCCCGATAACTGACAAAACGCCCGAGTCATTTTGCTATACAAAAAAGACGACAAATTAGACATCGGACACCTCCGCCCCAGAAGTCTTCTGCCACATCCATACAAATTGCTTACAAAGATTATAATTAATAGACTTACAAACAAATTTGACCCCTACTAACCTCCAGAACAAGCCAGGTTTCGATAGGGCTTTTGTACAACAGAGCAGATACAGAACATCAAATTACTAATTGAAAAATGCACCGAATACCCTCTAGCATTTGTTGATTACAGCAAGGCTTTTGACTCTGTCATACTGTGGGCCATCTTTCAAGCAATGGACAATGCAAGGATTGACTCCAGATACAGAAATTTCAAAGATATTTACGATAGGGCCACACTACAAGTAAAGATTACAGAGGACCTAGAAACACATAAGATAAATATTGGTCGAGGGGTGCGACAAAGAGATACGATTTCCCTAAACTCTTTACTTTAACACTGGAAGATGTCTTTAAGCAACTAAACTGGGAACATAAGGGCATTAGCATCGATGGTAGATATTTCAACCATTTATGTTTAACGAGTGACGTGGTATTAATAAGTAAAGATTTAGACAAGTTACAGGAAATGCTCTCTGAGTTGAAAAATGCTTCAGAAAAAGTTTGATTAAGAATGAATTTAGTAAAAAACAAATAATGTCTCTAGAAAATACGCCACTTTATGTAGGAAACAACAAAATACAAAGAGTTGAGGAATATGTGTATTTAAGCCATCTAATTAGACTTGGGAAAGAAAACCAGGAAGCGGAAATAAATAGAAGAATTAGAATGTTATGGGCAGCCGTTGGAAGATTGGGATACGCTCTTAAAACCATTTTTCCCAGTAATTACCTATGGAATGGAGACAACCACATTAACAGTTAAAGCAACCAATAAACTGCGTACTACACAGCGAGCAATAGAAAAAATCATGCTGGAAATATCACTATGTGACCGAATAAAAAACGAAGAAGTAAGAAGACGCACGAAAGTGGGGGATGTGATAAAGCGGATTGTTACTTTGAAATGGGCCTGTGTGGGATACGTCAATAGGCAAGACTATACAAGGTAGACAAAATATATATTGCAATGGAGAACTAGCTCGTTAAAAAGAAGTATCGATAGACCCCCAAAAAGATGGATAGACGACATAAAAAGTAAAGCAGGTAGAAAGTGGCACCGGATTGCAGAAAATCGGCTGGAATGGAAAAGACTAGAGAACGCCTATGTCCAGGAGTAGGCCAAATTGGGCTACTAGAAAGTTATTAGCATATTACGGACTTCTTTATGTCTTCTAATTTCGTCTTCATAACCTTCTCCTGACTCAAATTCTATTGAAAAGACAAAAAGGTTTAATGCAAATTCGCACTTCCTAAAACAAATATATGCACTCTAAAGCAATTAAGTATAGAAATACATAAAATAGAGGAAAATATACCAATGAATTATGCAAAGAAGTTGGTTGGCAGCATCCTTCAGCGATGTGAGCCTATCATCAATAACAGTAGTGCCCTATATTAAGGTGATAGCATTTTAAACCGAAAATGTTTTTAGAGAACTAATTATATATAAAAAAAAAATATGCAAATAGACATCTCAGAGGTAGATTTATATACCAGTTAACAAATAATTACAATAAAGCAGTATCAAAAAATAATTATAATTAACATGAATAAGAAATTATTACTTAAAATTTGCACAATTAATCTAATTACATTTTTTTCAAAAAAACAATAGCTAATCAGCTGAGAACGATTACGTTATGCTTTATTTTGTTTTATTTCGTTTGAAACGATGCCTAGAAAAACAATGGGATGGTGGTGAGAACGTAGTATTACACGGCCGAGATTGTAATTCATGAACACAGCGGCGTACAGTTATATATTTAATTAGAAGTTTGGACACCATCGTAATTAAATTCAAAGTAATTACTTAACTAAAAATAATTAGTCACTATAATATGAATAGTAGTTTTTCGTTATTATTCGGAAGAATGGAAGATTTTTTTGGCGGTCCAAAATAATTTTATCCAAAAAGATTTTAGATTAGAGAGACTATTCCACACCATACAATTGTTTATGAATACGTGACGAAAAAACTATACCATTTTATACGCAACAAAGCCTAATACTTGGCAAGATATCCCTGAGACTTGACAGCAGAGTCGAAGACCGTTTAAGTCTATTCCACACCATACAATTGTTTATGAATACGTGACGAAAAAACTAAACCATTTTATACGCAACAAAGCCTAATACTCGGCAAAATATCCCTGAGACTTGACAGCAGAGTCGAAGACCATTTAAGTCTATTCCATACCATACAATTGTTTATGAATACGTGACGAAAAAACTAAACCATTTTATACGCAACAAAGCCTAATACTCGGCAAGATATCCCCGAGACTTGACAGCAGAGTCGAAGACCGTTTAAGTCTATTCCACACCATACAATTGTTTATGAATACGTGACGAAAAAACTAAACCATTTTATACGCAACAAAGCCTAATACTCGGCAAGATATCCCTGAGACTTGACAGCAGAGTCGAAGACCGTTTAAGTCTATTCCACACCATACAATTGTTTATGAATACGTGACGAAAAAACTATACCATTTTATACGCAACAAAGCCTAATACTCGGCAAGATATCCTTGAGATTTGACAGCAGAGTCGACGAGTACTCTCGAGGAACTAAATATTTATATAGGTCGTTAATTTTAAACCTTGCTTTCCTCGTCTGTGTCTGTCTCTGTTTTAACCTAAAATCTCTTTGATTTCTCCCAAAAAACTATTACCACATTATTTTGACATTTCTTATATTAAGGCAGGGTGCCAACCCATATTTCAGAAACCTTTAGATTGGAAAGCAGTTTTGATATTCATAATCTAACCTTTAATGCAAGTATGGACGTCTTTCTCTAATATTTTATTACGTCTATATATCTCGTTCTTTTACATAGAAAGTATTTTAGTTATACGGTATTAACTAGAAATTCATAAGTGTTGTCGATAGTGATTGAAAGTTAAGCTGGTCTAACTTATGCTTCGTTTATATGCATGCTAATTTAAGCTGAAATGACGTTAGAAACTGTTAAATACAACTGATGCAAACATACTTTACAATTTCAACTCTAAAATACGATCTTTCTTTGAAATGAAGCTATTTTATTCTAGAAAATCGACTTAAAGATTGAATGTGTAGTTACCAAGAAAGTTGGTATGGATAATTGAATGCTAGAGTTCAAAGAAATTTAATAGGTTGGCAGCACCGCAAGAACAAAACCAAAATAGGCGGTGGCTTCGCACTAAGGGCCAATCATCACTTTTTCGTTTCAAAATGGTAAATCTCCGAGAGAAATAAAGATATCGACACAATTTTTTTTTAAAGTTGGAACTTGATTAATGTAGATTATAGGAAAATAAGGAGCATGCTAGTCCTCTTTCATAGAATCACTGTGAAGCCCAAATGCATTTTGCAAAGTGAAACATGTTATAGATTTTATAGGTTTCAGTATCATCGATCTAGATTATATTGTTCAGATTGAATAGATCTAGAATTTATGTCTCCAAGATCAGTGTCTATCAATTTAGGATAATTTAAAATTCATCGTTAAGACTCTTTTAAATCATAATTAATGTGTTTTAGGTATAAATTTTAGGTTAGGGTGCTTGGCTTTAGGTGTTGGACTTAAAGGTATTGGCTTCAGAATCTTAGTCGTTCCTTGAAGCTGTGAAGTTTTATCTTCTGTTGCTATGATGGTGTTGTCCAATAGGTCGATTCCATACATCAATTATAAATTATTATAATATTGGATGCACAACTTCAAATTACTGTAATTCAGTCAAAAATTGACGAAAGTTAACATTCAAATGCTTAAATTAAAGATTTTTATCTGTTGATTTTGAAAATAAGTATTGTGATATAGATAAGCTCAAATGTTCATGTTACGATATTATATGAAAAAGACATTTTTTCAAAAAAACGCATTTTCACTAGCTTCACAGTGCTTCTATGAAAGGGAGCTAGCATGACTCTTATTTTTCTAGTAATCTACATTACTCAAGCTCCAAATTAAAAAAAAAATTGTTTTAATATCTTTATTTATCCCGGAGATTTACGATTTTGAAACGAAAAAGTAACGATAGCCATTTTGATTTTCCTTTATGGCTCATCTCTTTTAATTCAAGATGCAGCTAGAGACATTTTCAGAAATAATATATCCTAAAGGTACGCAAGTAATAATTCTCTCTCCCTCCCTGTCTCTGTCTCTCTCTAGCAGCCCAATTTGGTCCACTCCTGGACATAGACCTCCTCTAGTCTCTTTCATTCCAACCTGCAGTGTTAGTTTCTACCTTCTTTCCTTTTTATGTCATCTATCCATCTTTTTGAGGGTCTTTCGATACTTCTTTTGGACGACCTACGTCTCCATTGCAATATATGTTTTGCACAAACTTGGACCTCTATTTAAGTCCAGTTTCGCCGAAAAGCGGTAGTAAGATGTTGGTTCCACAACACTTAAAGACATCTTTCAGTGTTAAAGTAAAGAGTTTAAGGGAAATCGTATGTCCTTGTCGCACCCCTCGATTAATATTTATCTTCTGTGTTTCTAGGTCCTCTGTTATCTTTACTTGCAGCGTGGCCTTATTGTAAATATATTTCAGAAGATTTCTGTATCTGGAGTTAATCCTTTCATTGTCCATTGCTTCAAATATGGCCCATAGCTCGACAGAGTCAAAAGCCTTGCTATAATCAACAAATGCCAAATAGATCTGAATATTTAATTATGTGCCTTTTTCATTTAGTAATTTGATGTTCTGAGTCTACTCTGTTGTACTAAAGCCTTTTCAAAACCCGGCTTGTTCTGAGGTTAATAAGAGTCAAATTTGTTTGTAAGTCTATTAATTATAATCTTTGTAAGCAACTTGTACGTATGTAGCAGAAGACTTACGGAGCGATAATTTTTGATGTCAAATTGACTCGGGCGTTTTGCCAATTATCAGGGATTTTCCGTTTTAAAGATTTCATTTGTGACAAAGCATATTTCAACTCTTCGATTGTGATGTCAGGTATTTCTCCTGAACCAACATTTGTAATATTGGGGAGCTTCATGTCTGGTTTTGGGTTAACGGAAGTTTACAAACTTGAATAGAACTCTTCCACGATGTTAGCCACTTCGTTTCGTCGATTTTTGGTTTCTCCTTCTTTATCTTTACGTTGGTTTATATTGCGTTTACCAATTGAATTTATGGATTTTAATATCTTCATATTTTTGTTGTTTTGTATGGTCGATCTACGTATTATACTTCCTGATATCGAATCTAATTTTTTTGTTATTTATTTGTTTAGTTGTACGTAGTCTGCTGTCCCTTTTCCCATGTTTTTTTCTTATATTTATCAGGTCTTTGGTCTGTTGTGATAATTTACTGTTTTTTTGTCTTTTAACAGTGCAGATTTTCTTTACTGCAGTTTGGATATCTTTTTGGACTTTATTTTCCTGTTCGTTTATTATCAATGTATTAAGTTTATCCAATGGTGTAATTTTTCTTTATATACTCCTGATATGTATCTGTAGTTTGTTTTAATTCCCCAGAGTCGAAAAACGTTGGAGTTTAACAAGTAATAATTACTTCTTAAAAACTTAAAAAGCGAGTTCTGCAGGTTCCATTATCTAAAATTCTAATTAAATTTATTTTCGAAAAACGATATAATTAAATCAATTCGCGCCACTGACCGTGTAAAATATGCATTTTTGTTGACTTTCACTGTACCATCACGCTGATGCGATGTGTTAAGGACGATTATGTTGATCTCGGTTTTGCTGAAGACCGTGTTTCCTATTGTAGAATTATAGGTCAAACATTGGATTGGTTAATGGTAAAACGGGGTATTGCACAAAATGATTGCGTTTGTTGTGATGCTGCCTAATTTATTACCGCGATTTTTTATTTATGAAATTGAAAAAAAAATGCAGTTATACTAATATGGAGTGAAATACACCTGCGTTAACATCTTCTTGAGTTCTACATACCATATTATGACAAAATACTGCATGTATAAAGTACGGGTTTGGAGGATGCCACTTTTAAAGTTAAAATTAATCTGTGAAGAAATGTAAAGGGAGATGGAATGACCGGCGGCTTTTCATCAATTCTTGGTCAGAAACTGGGTTATGAATATCAGGTTTCGGCTACTGTGACGCCAAACGCAAATTTTCAGAATATAGCGGTTGATTTAACGAAATTGTCAAAGAGCTTTACTGATAAGCAGTGGCAAAGCGAAAGCTCCGCAGAGCCCGCTGCAGGGTGGCCCCGCTCACCCAAAAAATCTTTAGAAATCAATTTAATCAATCTCCAATAAACTCGTTACTTTACAATCCATTTAGCGCAAGGTATCAGTAATTATTTATTATAAATGGACACGTATGCAACGCAGAGCGTCTAGATTGATATTAAATGCACATAGATTAAGAAATCACTTTAAGACTCACTAATTAAACCCATTGATGCAAGGCCTTTGTGATAGTCTGTATTAGTATCTATACCCACGGCGTGCAGGAAGCAACTTTAATTCAAAGTCAAATGTCGATCAAATCAGTCTCGACAGAGACTTGGGTAATAATCTGTTGTGCTCAAAACTTTCTTATTTGAAATCGTAGCTGATCGTTTACCCGAGATATATATGTTTGAAGTTTTCTCCATTTAAAAAGCGGGGTAAAATTTTTCCCATCTAAAAACATTGTAAATGAAATAAAAGCGATTACTCACCATTAAATTGTTCTAGAACTGCGAGTTTTGGAGCTTTTTGGATGCTTAAAAAAGGAATTATGCGTTTCTGCTTTTCAACCGTTCAGAGAGCATCAAAACTCGGTCCTCAATAGGCAGATAAAGGTGTGAAAAACTGAGTTCATTTCAAATTTAAATGTTTGTCAAATCTCGAGCTTTAGAGCTTTTTAGACGTTCATGAACAAAGCTATAAAAAAATACAAAAAGTCATCAAAACTGAAATCAGAATAGCCAAAGAAAATTTCTATAAGAAAAAATGTGAGGAAATAGAGCATCTGCAGATGAAACATGACATTTTTAATATACATAAAAAAGTGAAATAACTTATGGGCACACAAAAACGCAAACAACCCAACACATTATATAACACAAACGGAACAATAATAACAGAACTGGAAGAAAAATTGGAGGTATGGAAGAACTATGTTAATGAACTTTTTACAGATGAAAGACATGAACCTAATCTAAACAGCATACAAGAGGATGAAGGCCCAGATATAACCAAAGAGGAAGTAATGTATGCACTAAGAAGAATGAGGGATGGAAAGGCTCCGGGTCCAGACGAACTACCGATGGAAGTCCTCAAGCTCATAGAGGAAGAGTCGATTTATGCATTGGTGGAGCTTTTTAATCATATCTACAAAACAGGAATAATACCACAGGAATGGCTTTTATCCACATTTGTAACTATTCCAAAAAAGGGAAAAGCAAAACAATGCACCGACTATCGCACAATAAGCCTGATGAATCACATACTGAAAACATTTCTAAAAGTTATACACACTAGAATACATAAAAAACTGGAAATAGATATTAGCGATACCCAATTTGGATTTCGAAATGGACTCGGAACGAGAGAAGCGTTATTTGCACTGAATGTCATGTCTCAAAGATGCCTTGATATAAATCAGGATGTATATATGTGCTTCATAGACTACAATAAGGCCTTTGACAAAGTGAGACATGATCACCTTATCAGTCTATTGACGGAAAAGAACCTCGATAAAAGAGACATCAGAATTATATCGAATATTTATTACAATCAGAAAGCAGTAGTGCGAGTGGAGCATGAGACGACTGAAGAAGTCGAAATAAAAAGAGGAGTGAGACAGGGGTGTATACTTTCACCGACCTTGTTCAATCTTTACTCTGAGGACATAATGAATAGAGCACTTATTGACCAATTCGTTGGTATTAAAATAAATGAAATTTTAATAAACAACCTCAGATACGCCGATGACACAGTACTTATCGCAGAAACACTCGAGGATCTCCAGACCTTAGTCAATAGAGTAGCAACAGTCAGTGAAGAATATGGACTGTCACTAAACATAAGAAAAACAAAATGCATGTTAATATCCAAATCAACCCAAAATGTCCCAGATATACGCATACAGGGTCAAAATATAGAACACGTCAGAAAATACAACTATTTAGGCACCGTCATCAATGAAAACAACGATAGCTCTGAAGAAATCAAAATCCGGATAGAGAAAGCAAGAGCCGTATTCACGAAAATGAAGAGAGTGTTCTGTGGCAGAGACCTGAGTCTTGAATTAAAGGTTCGTCTGGCAAGATGTTACGTACTGTCAGTTTTGTTTTATGGAATGAAGGCATGGACGCTTAAAAAGATCGATATTAACAAATTGGAAGCCTTTGAATTGTGGATGTACCGCAGAATGTTAAGAATATCATGGATGGAGAAAATCACAAACGCTGAAGTACTGAGGAGAATGAATAAAGAAAAGGAGGTCATACTTACAATTAAAAACGAAAATTACAATACCTGGGACACGTTACGAGAGGAGAAAGATATCAACTACTGAGAACTATTATGCAGAGAAAAATTATGGGAAAGAGATCTGTAGGAAGAAGACGAAACTCTTGGTTAAAAAATCTAAGAGAAAGGTATAATTGCAGCAATAACCAGCTGTTTAGGTCAGCAGTCTCGAAAATACGTATAGCTCTGATGATCGCCAACCTTCGGAACGAAGATGGCACCTAAAGAAGAAGACGTTCAAAAAAATAAATTCTGCGTATTTTTAAAACGCGTAATTGCTTTTTAAACGTCTAAAGAACTTTAAGTCTCGAGATTTGACAATCATTTAAAGTTGAAATAAACGCAGTTACCGTTTAGATTCTTTATGCTTTATTGTTTAAAGGATCGCGAGTACTAGAGCTTCTCAGGCGTTTAAAAAATAGAAAGAAGCTTCTTCAAGAGACGCGTAATTTTTCTTTGAACGTCTAAAAAGCTCTAAAAGTCGCGATTCTAAAGACGATTTAAATTAAAGTAGTTGCTCGCCCTTGCATTACAATGCTTTTTAAATGGAGAAAGCAGCAAAAGAACGCAAGTAAGAATAAATTACATTATCTATAGAATGCGAAAGAATTTAAAAATTTGTAATAAGTCTACTCATAAAAGAGTTTGCAAATAAAAAGGCCAAACGTATAACCCATAAAACTGAATATTTTAAACAATCCATATATGTGCATTATATTTAATCATTCTTATATATACTTTTTTATTTTTCAGGTAAGCACTAAAGCAGAGTTTTGAAGATTTGGTAAGATTAAACAACAAAAAAATTCTTGTTAGGAATAAGTAGACAAGTAGATATATATATATATATATATATATATATATATATATATATATATATATATATATATATATATATATATATATATATATATATACATATATATATATATATATATATATATATATATATATATATATATATATATATATATATATATACAGACAGACACTTGCAGACATTGACACAGACAGACTCGTGCCGGGTTTACTAGTCCCGCATCGAGCGCCTCCCCAAAAAAGGAGGTACTGAGGAATTAAACCCAAGAGACGAACCAAAAATAGCTAATGCAAGGAATCCTCAATAACCGATATTCCACCAACTTACCATAGAGTTGAAAGTCAGTCGAATTTACGATTTGTGACCGCCATATTGGATCCGCCATTTTGAATTTTGTAAATCTGATCAGCAACCCGAAAAAACCCTGAATATAAAATTTGGCATTAATATATTGATTTTTCCACAATTTCATCCGCCATATTGGATTCGCCATATTGGATCCGATATTTTGAATTCTTCAGCTTTGATTTCAGATTCAATCTTGAAAACTCCGATATACAAAACTCGCTTAAACTGCTCAATTCTATGCATTTTTCGAAAATCTCATTTTAAATTTTTTTTAAGGTTAGAAAAAAATGATACTCACTACCTTAATTCTGACGGCGAATTCAGATTTAGCCAGTCGAAATACCATACAGTATGTTATTTTGTTCAATTAAATACGTTTTTTCTTTTTTCTGTAAAGCATTTTTTGTGAAAATAGTGTATTTTTTGTTTTAATAGAATCGCCATTTTGAGGTTATGTTTGATGATTTTTTTGATAAAAACAAAATGGACAGACGCGGTGGCTCCTTTGAAAAAGAATGCCCCTATATATATATATATATATATATATATATATATATATATATATATATATATATATATATATATATATATATATATATATATATATATATATATATATTTCCATGCTTTATACACCACATTAATGAGATACAACAGTATTCATGCTTCTGTTAACATTTATTTAATATTATATATGGCTCTTACTGATAATCTAAAATTAATTAACTTCAGAATACAGATTTGCATTCCTCAAGCTACCTCAAATTACTTAATATCAATTTTCATAAAAATGTTTCGCGTAATAAATGCTTGTACCCCAAATCTACTTATATAGATTTTGAGGTTAGGGATTGAAAACTTTTGGAAACATTAGTTCAGAATCCTGAGAATATGGAAGGAAGATGTCATCATTCAGATATGAAAATAGACCTTCTTTATAGTATCAAAGCGTAGTAGCGCCTTATGTAATACTATATTTCACTTTGAACTAATTAACTTAAGCAAAGATTCATACAAACTGATAAAACTTGAATTTGCCACGTATTTTAGTCAAAAATTACTTTTCTGCCCAAAGTCTGTATATATCAACATAATTTCATTACAGTAATGTATTTTTTATTTTATTTAAAATTCAAGGTCTTACTGAAACACCCTTTATTTATGAAATGGGTAACATAACCTAAAAACCATGTATAACTAAAATTAAATCCCTTGTCAACTCAATTCTTTACGGGTTTTAATAAAACTCTTTTTGAAATATTCGTGGACATTTCCGGTTTTGAGAGTTACTGCGGAAATATTCATATGGGGTAAAACTAACCTAAAAAGAGCACAGATAGGTATAAAAATCATACAAAAAAAATGGATTCAAAACTTTTTCACAATACTCGTATACATTTATGTTTCCTAAATGTATTGGGAGAAAACGTATACAATATAAAGGTCAATCTTGTGCAGTGTGAAATTCAATAAAATGTCATTAATCGATAAAAGTTTTTTGCACTCCGCGAAATAATTTGTGTCGCATTGAACCACCTTTTTTAGGTCAGGTTGGCCTCGTAGGCTTATTTCCGCAGCAAAGCGCGAAAGTGTACTTATTAACGATTAAAAAAAGGTCATCAAAGTCCATGAAAAATTCGAATTTTTGCCACAATTTTTTCCGAAAACGGTCTAAAAAATTTTAACTTAACCAAGCCATTGATAAAACCTGGCAATTATTAACAATGCGTTTATTACTGAAACAAACCAAATATTCATTAAACTTTTTTAATAAATCTTACGTGATTGCGAATAAATGTTATTTAATATAACAAAACTGTTATTAGTCCAGTCAAATTATATATCAAGGTTGCTGCAGTGGGAGGTAGGTTCATTTCCTTATACCGGGGATTATAATTAACGTAGAAATACTCTGAAAAGGTGGGCTCGGAGCTTAAAAATAATTAATTTTTCCATTATATCTCATTAGATACCAAACCTAAAACAACATATGGAAGAAGATTACTTGTTCACCTAAAAATTTTCTATAGATTTATGCTATTTCGATTTCCTAAATCTGCAAATTTACATTGGAAAATGAAAAAATACATGAAAAAATAAAATGCGCGATGAAGAAATGTTTCATAAAGGTTTGATAATAACTTTATTTGGGCGCCATTGTTTTACGTATATAGGACAACTCAGGTTTTAAAACTGAGTTGGATTTTTTTAAATCGAATAATTAGGAAAGACTATGAATTTTTTAAAATCTACCCTCTTTTTTGTTTATAAACCAACTGAATGACAATAATCCATGTATGGATGAAAGTACTCGAAAATATGCTTCATTTAACGAAAGATTAGTGCGGATTAAGTTGACAGCTTACAAAACATATAGTCTGGGACGTGGCTCTACTAAAGTATATATATAAATATATATATATATATATATATATATATATATATATATATATATATATATATATATATATATATATATATATATATATATATATATATATATATATATATATATATATATACAGGGTGATTCAAAAATCGATCACGAAACTTAAGGGGGTGATTCTACTTGACAAAATAAGGGTAGAGCTTCATATAATTTTTTTTCAAAATGTCATTCGTTTTCGAGTTACAAGCCGTCCAAGTTCAAGTTTTTATTTTTTGTTTTTTGAATTACTCGCTTACAGGAAAACCGATTTGACTAATATTTGAAAGATAGGCTAAGTCTTCTGCGCTTCATCATTTTAGTAACAATTCACATTGATTGTTTGTCGCTAGAGGGCACTTTACCTACATTGAAAATTGTTTTTTTTGTCATAATTTTTTAGTGTTGACAGCCACAGTAGTTTTTGGCATATTTTTTGAAAGACTGATGCCAGGCCTTTAAAAAAGGTGCTCTTTATTTACATCGCTAAACCCAACGGTTTAGACGTAAATCACCCTTAAAAATTAAGTGGTAAATTTACGTTTCTCATTTCATTACCACCAGCTACCAGGTAAATAGCTATCAAAGTATACTAGAGCTGTCAGTTTAACATCAAATAAATTCGCTTTTTAAACTATTTAATTTATAATCTTAAAATAACTAATAATGGCTAATCACCAATATTCAAATATCGAATATTGTGATATCCATTTTTGTTATGGAAAAGCAAATGGTAATGCAGAGTTGGCAAGAAGATATTATATGGAGAGTTATCCGGAAAGAAATATCCCTCATGCTCAAACATTTTCCAGTGTGCACAGGAGGCTTGCGGAATGTGGTTCCTTTAAAAGTTATAATGGAAATAGGGGAAGACCTAGAACTGCTAGAAACGTGCAACAAGAAGAAAGAGTGCTTGAAATTATTGAAGATAATCCAGGTATTAGTACTAGAAAAATTGGGAATGAAGTGCGGCTCTGTCAGACTAGTTCATGGAGGATACTAAGAGAAGAACAACTCTACCCGTTTCATTCAAAAAAGGTGCAGGCTCTTTATGACGATGATCGGCCGAGACGGTTGGAAATGTGCAATCAGATCCTAGCTAAGTATGAACACGATAATCGATTAATTGGCGTCATATTATTCACTGACGAAGCTGGTTTCACTCGTGATGGCATAACAAATCTACACAACATCCACACATATGCTTACGAGAACCCAAACAATGTGGTAGAAACGAAACATCAGCGTAGATTTTCACTAAATGTGTGGGCAGGGATAATAGGAGATTACCTTATTGGTCCTCATTTCTTTGATGGCCCGTTAACTGGTGACGTATACTTAGATTTTATCCAAAATCGTCTCCCATTGTATCTGGAAGATGTGCCATTGGAAGTAAGGGCCAACATGTGGATCCTCCAAGACGGAGCTCCGCCCCACTTTAGTATACGTGTCCGACAGTATTTGAATGCAACGTATCCTGAGCGATGGATAGGACGAAGTGGACCATTGGCATGGGCAGCGAGGTCACCAGACCTTAATCCTATGGATTTTTTCTTTTGGGGTCATTTGAAACAATTGGTGTACGATATTCCAGTAATCAACGTCGAGGATCTTCGCTTCAGGATAATCGAAAAGTGCCAAATTATTAAAGAAACACCAGGAATTTTTCATCGAGTTAGGCGACATTTTTTGAAGAGTGTTAGGAAATGTATGGAAGAAAATGGGGGACATTTTGAGAATCTTTTTTAGTTTGTTTAGTACTGTTTCATTAATTTTTATCAATTAAATGTATATCGCAATAATCCATAATATGAATATTTACTGATTAGCCATTATTAGTTATTTTAAGATTATAAATTAAATAGTTTAAAAAGCGAATTTATTTGATGTTAAACTGACAGCTCTAGTATACTTTGATAGCTATTTACCTGGTAGCTGGTGGTAATGAAATGAGAAAAGTAAATTTACCACTTAATTTTTAAGGGTGATTTACGTCTAAACCGTTGGGTTTAGCGATGTAAATAAAGAGCACCTTTTTTAAAGGCCTGGCATCAGTCTTTCAGAAATTATGCCAAAAACTACTGTAGCTGTCAACACTAAAAAATTATGACAAAAAAACAATTTTCAATGTAGGTAAAGTGCCCTCTAGCGGCAAACAATCAATGTGAATTGTTACTAAAATGATGAAGCGCAGAAGACTTAGCCTATCTTTCAAATATTAGTCAAATCGGTTTTCTTGTAAGCGAGTAATTCAAAAAACAAAAAATAAAAACTTGAACTTGGACGGCTTGTAACTCGAAAACGAATGACATTTTGAAAAAAAATTATATGAAGCTCTACCCTTATTTTGTCAAGTAGAATCACCCCCTTAAGTTTCGTGATCGATTTTTGAATCACCCTGTATATATATATATATATATATATATATATATATATATATATATATATATATATATATATATATATATATATATCGCAGTCCCTTACAGATCTAGAAAATTATCACAAAGAGATGAACATACTGCAGGAAGCCCTAACAAAGAATGGTTATAAAAAAGAACATATAGACAAGGTTCTAAAAAACAAACATTTGGCCCCAAAAAATCGGGAAAACCAAGAGAATAGCTCCAAGGCTTTTGTTTCTTATGTAAGAGGCACCACAGACAAGATCCAAGAATTCTCAGGAGACTCAACATTGAAACCATTTTCACCACAGACCGTAAAGTAAAAGATCTCTTGCCAACACCTAAAGAAAGAATCCCTCTAGAAAACCAGGGAGTGTACGAAATTCCATGCGGAGAGTGCAGCTCATCTTACGTAGGCCAAACCAATCGTAAAATAAGCGCCAGAAGAGACGAACATAAAAACGCTGTCAAGCAAAAAACAACTTCTTCTGCTCTGGCCCAACACTGGTTAAACACAGGACATAAGATAAATTTCTCGGGAACAAAAATGCTATCGAGATATGAAAACCTGTCCACAAGAGTTATAAGGGAGGCTATTGAAATTGCAAAGAGGCCCAACAACTTAAATAGCAGAGATGATAGCCAACGTGTGCCTATTACTTGGAAAAATCTGCTGACAAAACATCGCCCAGTACCACTTAGTAACGAAAGAGATTACAACTCGGCAACGCAACCACAAACACTGGCAACAGGGCCGATGACGCGCAGCAGGTCACGCCACCTGATGGTCCGGAACCAGTCGGAAAATGAACAACTCCGACGAGCACACGGTACCGACAACACCGGAGTCGCAGGCGTCAGTTCGCTCGTAGACGCCATTCAGTGAGCTTTGAAAATGGTGAATGACATTTCACCGAAACGTCAGCTGCCTTACAGTCCTGAGAGGGACTCAGCACATACACGGGATGCCCGAAAACCCTCGATTACATTTATATATATATATATATATATATATATATATATATATATATATATATATATATATATATATATATATAATATTCCAAACTAGGGTTATTGGGGATGCAGTCTGTTTAAATTTGGTTTGGTAAGGAGGAAAATGAATTCGAGAGACATTAAAAGACCAAACTTAATAATCTATTCAATTTAATTAAAAAAGCCAATATATAAAAATTAAACCGACTTAAATCTATCAACATTAGAAATCTCACCCACGTTGGTTTAAAAATTTGACAGATATTGACATACCCAGGGAATTCATCGACTTGATTTCCCTTGGTCCAAAATTCAGTTTTTGTCTACCTATAACTCAAAGTAAAATATCTTCATTATTGGCTGATTTAGAAAATATTATAGCTTAATTTGATAATAAACTGAAGCAATGGTTTCGTTTTGCATACACTAATATTATTACAAATTTTTTACATAATAATAAACCTTTTTTGTCAAACATTTATAACAAAAGTAGGCTCTTTCTAAAGAACCACCCTGATTTATATATACTACATAAAGATAAGGGTAATGTAACTGTAGCAATAAAAAAAGACGAATATCTCTCAAAAAGTCAAGAATTATTAGATGATACCAACTATTACAAAAAATTAAATCACAATCCTGCATATACACTTCAACGTAAAGGTAACAAATTAATTAAATCTCTGTATGACAAAGGCGCCATTGATGAGGAAGGTAAATCTAAATTAACAACTTATGATACAGTCTGTCCTAGATTTTACACCTTGTCTAAAATTCATAAGCCAACCTTATCAATGCGACCCATTGTATCCTCAATTAATTGTCCAAACTGTTCTACAGCTAAATATCTTACTAACATCCTAATTGCAGGTTACAATTTCGATAATGAATTTTATGTAAGGGACTCCTTCTCATTTAGCACTTTTATTAATAATTTTTAATTACCTTACAACTATATAATTGTTAGTTTTGATGTAGTCTCCATATTTACCTTCAGAGACTATCCTCAATAGCTTTCGTGAGAAGTGGAATGACAGATTTGTCTTCGATACCATCGTATAAGTGTTCAATGATAACTAGTACAAACAAATTTTTGGAACACCAGTGGAATCTAAAATCTCTCCCATGTTGGTCAACTATGTGCTGTATGATCTGGTTAAGGATTGTCTCCAATACATGTCTTTTCACATTCCATTTGTCAAGCGATATGTAGATGACTTATTGTTTGCAATACTTGCGGGTTGAATTGAGATAGCTCTTGAAGTCTTTAACTCCTTTAATCCCCATATTCAATTCACAGTTGGGGAAGAAACTAACAATAGTATCCCATTTTTGGATATATTAGTTAAACATATGAATTAAAACACTCTAAATACTAAATGGTATAGAAAACTATACTGTTCTAAGAAATTCATTACTTACCATTCGTACCATCCTATGAAATTGAAAATTAATCTCGTCTTAGGCATGAAAAATAGAGCTGTCAAACTGACACACCCGAATTTTAGGGCAGAGGCATTGCGTCAACTTAATGATATATTATTGAAGAATTCTTAACCTGACAACATTATTAAAAAATTTCTTTATAACCCTTAATACAATATTCCTGAAAACATCTTTGAAATATATTCTGAACCATCTCTGTTACATACTCAATCTTTAAGCCCGGTTAACACTCTTTCAAATGTAACAGTACAAATTCAATTTTTCCACACTCTACCGCATATAGAAAATATTACTGATAAATTGATGAATATTTTTAAAACTTCAGATATTAATACAGCTAGAAAACAATTTCTTACTCTCTCTAAAATTTATTCTAAAACCAAAACGCCGTTTTAGCTAAATGAGACGTCCTGCATAGTTTATAAGGTTCCCTGTTCCAACTGTCAATTAGTTTATATAGGCCAAACTTCCAAAAGCCTCAAAGGCAGACTCACTTCCCATCGTAGTGGTATTAATAGAGGTTTGCCCTCTTGTGCTCTGGCTGAACATGTTTTTCATCAAGATCATAAAATTAACTGGGATGGCACTGAGATTCTGGAAAGAGTTCCTGCTCATCACAAGAGGTTCTTCTTTAAAATGGTGTACATTAACCAAGATGGTAACACCATGAATAAATAAAGTGACACTGAGAGTCTCAGTGCCATTTACAGTTATATCTTAAGTTTGAAAAAGGAAAGTACTTGAGCCTCCTGGACAGTCCATCTCCAGAAGATAAAATTCACTTATATTATGTAAAAAATATCAAACAAGAAATTTCTTAATTAATTAATCAATAAAAGTTAATTAAATTTCTTATATTCTATTTTTGCTGAATCTCATGCTTGGCTACACCACTGTTTACGGATCCTTACTTTCCCCCACTACTTATACCACCCACGGTTGATACATGACAGATGTCACTACAAAATGGTGGAATAGTCAAGTAGAATGTTTAGCTGTTTTCGAATTGTCTAGAAGTTCGACGAATTTTTACAATTCTATCAAAATATGCCTCTAAATATAATTAAAAAGTGCTAATGTTGGGTTTTTTCCCTTGTTTTTCAAATGTGTACTTGTTTCATATTCAAACCACATTGGTGAGTTACTTAATAATTATAAGTTAGGTTAATACTCTAACTGTTTAATTAATAATTGTAGAGATGTCCTGAAGAATGAAAAAAAGGTTTTCCTCCTTACCAAGGCTTACAAATTTAAACAGACTACATCCCCATAACCCTAGTTTGGAATATTATTTCTCAACTAGTCAGTCGCGACGACTTCCCTCCTTTATATAAATATATATATATATATATATATATATATATATATATATATATATATATATATATATATATATATATAGGTATATGTTATCACATACAACAATTTTTTCAAATGAGAACTTTCTGAATTTAACATTTTACCAAGTGGAAGTTAAATCTCCTAACAAATGGCACACTAAAGAACTTCGATTTTAATTTATTCCTGTCATCTTGGATCTGCCATTTTGAAATCTAGAATATTTTACTTAAATTATTTAGCTATATACAAATCTTTACTTATTTAAGTTAAAAGCAATAACACATACTCTCATGGCAAAATAATGAAATTTATTCCTTAAAACTGTCATCTTGGGTTCACCCTGTATTTGAAATTTAGCTACTGCAAATTGATTAAAGTTATTAAGATTCCTAACAGGCACCTGCTAAGACCCCTTAATTTCAATTTCTGTTTTGAAGTGATTGAATTGACAGTCTAGAATAAATCCGCCATCTTGAATCGGCTATTTTGAAATTTAGGAAACTTTGTGTTATTAAAAATTATTTAATGAAAATTTATATTTGTGGAACTTAAATCTAATAACATATACTTTCACTACACAATAACGAAATTTAGTGTCTGAGTCAGCCATCTTGGATCGGCCATTTTGAAAATCATATTATAGAACATTACCATTTTAATAAGAAAACAAATTGGCAGAGTAAATTAATATTTATAGAAAAAATTGAATATTACATCTACGATTTATTCATATTCGTTGTCATATTTGACATGCCATATTGTTTTTTTCAAAAAGGCCCAATTGCTCATGAAACTAGATATATGAGTATTTACCAAAATTTAAGCCCAATATAAGCTATTTTGGTCGCGATAAAAAGTGTAGGGGTATATATATATATATATATATATATATATATATATATATATATATATATATATATATATATATATATATTACTAGCGCCTATATCAGTTAATATTCCAAAGTTATTTATCCAGTAAGTAAAACTATCTCACGTAACAGCAAATCGAGATTAATTTTAGATCTAAATTTACTGAACTATGTTGGCATTATAGAAATATAAAAAAACGGTATAAGTTTAACATAATTTTGCTTGTAGAATATTATATCACTCAAATTATTTGTGGGTTACTTTTATACTTCAATTGGGGATATTTATAAGTACCTGGTACTCTTAAAAATAAATATCTGCTCGACCATAAAACAATACACATCAATAAATTTGATCTGACATTTCCTAATCTCTTTGTCTCACAAAGGAAATCGTTTCCTATACTATTTATTATAATAAGCAATAATAAAAAAAGAAATATGTGTCTACTGATTTCCGTTTGCAATTTTTTCTGATTGAGATAATGGTGAAAGTGTGCCTGTAACGGATACTTTATCTAACATAAAAGTCCACCTGCATATTGGCCTGATCGTAATAATAGATAAATCTTCCATTGTCATTTTCTTAATATGTGTGTTAAGTAATTAAAATAAGTTTCATTTTATTTTCAAGAAATATGCTATTGACTTATTAACTTTCTAGATAAACTATCACCTATACAAGAAATATTTTATTTCATTATAAAGCAATGGAATTTTATTACAGTAAGTCCCAAAAAGTCTACGGTACATTTTGTTTTTGTAAAATAGATAATGAAATTGAAATTAAAATGAATAATTGTGGGCATCTAGAAATAAATATTATGCACATTACTTGCAACAAGGGTTTAATACCTAACGGATCTGGTAAAAAAAACGTATAAATATATTAAATAGACTATCGAGCTTGAGATACAAGGTAAGAGGACAAACTATACAAACATTAAGTCTTTCTGCCCTATCAACCTGACCAGATTCATATTAAAAACACTGGAATCGATACATCAAGGAAGGAATAATGGTGCAATATCCTTTACATCATTTACAATTTGCCTATCAGGCAGGAAAATCGACAGATGCGGCGCTACACCGACTCGTCACAACAATCGAAAATGCGCTGTCGAATGGTCGATCCACCTTAAGTATCTTTATCGACATCGAAGGGGCGTTTGACAACACATCTCAGGATTCAATATGCAATGCTCTACAAAGACGAGGTTCCAAACCGACATGGATCAGAGCAATATTAACTCAGAGAATAATATATGCTGAGCTTAACAATGTAATTGTTAAAGCAGGGGTTGTCCACAGGGAGGAGTGCAATCACCTTTGCTGTGGAGCCTTGTGATGAACAGCCTGTTGTATGAATTAAATGATGCCGGTTTGTATACACAGGCCTATGCTGATGACCTGGTCCAATGGTGGCCAATGGGGCCAATGATGCCAGCCCTCCGGATCACAGAACGATGGTGCCACATGAAAGGGCTCGGAATAAATCCAGGCAAGGCCGAGGTGGTACTCTTTACAAAAAAGGGGAAAATGGGGAGACTTTCCACAATTACATTGATGGGAATGACTCATCAATTAAAGAGGACAAATAAATACCTGGCAGTACTTCTGTACTCACGACTGAGCTGGAATGATCATATTAAGGCTCGAACCAAGAAAGCTATATATGCCTTTTGGGCTTGTAAACGAGCCTTTGGGAGCACATGAAGACTGATATCTAAAGTGCTATTTTGGATATACACTATGATGATCTGCCCATGATAACGTATGCCGCTATTGATTGGTGGCCTAATACCGCAAAGCACAAACACCGTCTTGAACTTGATAATGTTCAAAGATTGACTTGTTTGGAAATATTGAGTACGATGAGGACTGCCCCAACCAGGTCTGTGGAAGTCCTGGTGAGTCTACCTCCTCCTAACTTCTACATAGAGAAGGAGGTCCCAGTTGCCTAAACTATTTCGGAACTGATAGGGACGGATACTCAGGTGTCTGAGAAAGCTTGTTAAAAAGACGTCTATTAATCCTCATGCTGACAGAATCACTCTGTGAAGATATTCCTGCCAAATAGAGAGGATTAAGAGGGAAAGAAAAATCTTCCGAGAAATGGATCTCTCAGACAAAGTGCGACGATCTTCACAGAGGAAATTTATGCTATTTTGCAGTGTAGCCATCTCTATGAGAGGGACATAAACAGGAATAGGCTAATATACAAATGCTCAGACAGTAAGGCTACGACATTGGTACTGAAGCCCAGTGTCATAACGTCGCGGCTGATGTCTGAGTGCAAGGATGTACTGAACAATCTGACAAGG
Source organism: Diaprepes abbreviatus (assembly GCA_034092305.1). Lineage (NCBI taxonomy): Eukaryota > Metazoa > Arthropoda > Insecta > Coleoptera > Curculionidae > Diaprepes > Diaprepes abbreviatus. The sequence continues at coordinate 16,063,366 of JASJET010000054.1, forward strand.
AATGGCTGCACAGTTAGACTCGTGTGGATCCCGGGTCACTCGGGCTTACGCGAGAATGAGGAAGCGGACCGTCTGGCAAAGGTGGGGATCGTAACTAAACTATATGGACCCCAACCAATTCTACCAGTCCCAACTACCGTTGGTAAAAGAGAATTAACACTGGTGCTAAGAAAAAAAATTATTTTATCGTGGAGAGGAGCACCTGGAATGAGGAGTGCCAAAAAACCTATATCTGGACCTAGTTCATGGCTTATTAGGAAGCTTCTCTCCTTACGAAAGAAAGAGCTACAAATTGTGGCGGGATTGTTGACAAAACATTGTTACCGTAGAGGTAATCTTCAAAAGATTAGTGTCCTAGATGACCCGACATGCAGATGATGTTTGGAGGAGGATGAAACTATTGATCATGTCCTCAGAGAGTGCCCAGCCTTCAACGGACTAAGACAGTGAAATTTCGAAGATACAATTTTGTTATCGGAGGCGGTTAGGCAAGTTGAATTAACGAGGCTGCGTGGATTCGCCAAGGCGATCGGCCTAGGATGACCTGCAGCTAGGGTGGGATGTAAAGAGCCCAATGAGGCCTAGATATTGACGTTCAAATATCACCACCTTTGTTCATTCATTCATTTGTTCACTCTCAAAAAATTATAATAAAATCAACTACAAATAAACTGCTGGTTAGGCAAAAAAGTATTTTTGGTTATCACACATAGAGTGCGTTGTAATTGTTTTGAAAGACAATTGACAGTGTTACGTTTTTTTTTCTTGTGACAATTGCTATCAGTAACATTTAAGTTATTTTGGAAGAAATTCATTCGTAATTGTCTATAGCTGTAAGTTTAGGATCAATTTTCTCATGACGTGCAGAAACAAATATTTTCGTCATATCTTACTTTTTTTATTTCCGTAAAGGAAAGAAAACTACTAAGACTCACAAAGAGATATGTGAAGTTCTTCATAAGGTTACTTGCATAACAGAACAGAACAGAGGCATGAATTAAAAGAAATCCATTTAACACAACGAATCAATATTTCCCATATACATCTCGGGCACAAAAAAAATGATGATTAAAAAGAATCATCATTGGTAATGAAAAATAGGTCAGCTACAGTAACATCATTCAAAAACAACCATGGTCGAACCGTCGAACTAGCATAAATCACATTTAAAGTTGAGTTTCATCCAAGCCTTACTTATCTTTAGTAGCTCATGAAAAATGATTAGAGCTTGACTGGGAATTGATGTTGCATCCTCCATATAGCCCTGACCTGACACCATCTGACTACCATTTATTTCGAAGTTTGCAAAATTCTTTGAATGGTAAAACTTTCAGAAATGACGATGATCTTAAATTGCACTTGGTTTAGTTTTTTACTGATGAGGACCAAAATTTTTTTAACATGGAATCATTGAGCAGCAAGATGGCAAAAAGTCACTAAACAAAATGGAACATATATAATTGATTTAAATTTATCCTTTATATAAAAAATGAGTTTTATTTCACATAACAAAACCTAAAGTACTTTCTTGCCTACCTGATAATTGACAATGTGAAAAAAGTTTTTTTAATTAAAAAAATTCACTACATTAACTAAAAAGGATGTGAAAATGTCGCGAAAACTTTTAATACTCCTTTAGTAACGCCAGAAATATAGTGTTCATTTTTAATTATAATCAAAAAGCCGCTTGTTTTTAAATATCAACACAGAACGGACCGCGGGACAATTCCAATGGAAATTCGTGGACTATTTAAATAATTTAGTTTGTCATTTCCTTGCTTGCAGAGATGTATTGAATCGTTATTTCGTAAATAAATATAGTTTCAGTCAAAAAATGGTCAAGAACCCGGTTTGTGCGGACGAACATCATTTGCGAAGACGTATCTTCGCTACTATCGACAACATTAAAATATGCGGAGGAAGAGGAGGTGTTTTTCAACATATTCGGGTAAACTGATTAAGACACCGTCAGCCTTGCAAAAATTTATGTTAAATTGTGGACATTTTAAGTATTAAAGTAAATAAAAACTAAAGTCATATGTTTCTTTATGTGACCTAATATGTGCTTCCATTATCTTTATTTTATTTGTTGTATATCATGATGTTTTGGCTAGTAGATATCTCGAGAGGTTTTCAAGTGAAACTGTATAAATTCTTCAGCTACACCACTATTTATCTTCTTCTTCAAGTGCCATATCAGGTCCCCCTGACGTTGGCAATTACATTGGCAAGTCTTTCACGGTCCTGCGCCAGCTGGAACAGTTCCCCCGCGCTACGTATACCTGTCCATTCACGAATATTCCTTAACCAAGAAGCCTGTCTCCTTCCTACCCCTCTACGTGCCTCTAATTTACCCATCATGATTAATTGAAGAATTCTATATCGCTTCCCTCTGAATATATGTTCAAGATATGGGATTTATCTACACTTCACAGTGTTTAGTAGCAGACGAGTTGTGTCGGCCTTATTGAGTACCATTTCGTTGGTCTGCCTAGCTGTCCAAGGTATTCTCAGCATTCGCCGGTGTAACTACATTTCGAGAGCCTCCAACCGATTAATCGTGGCAGCCTTAATTGTCCAGATCTCTGCCCCATATAGTAACACTGGCTAGACGTATGATCTTATCATTCTCTGTCGTAGTTTTAGGTTGAGGTTATCATTGCAGAAAAGTGATTTCATTTTTTGAAAAGTTGCTCTGGCGGTCTCTATTCTACACCTTATCTCTTTATCTGGGTTTAGATTTTCGGTGATATAACATCCAAGATATTTAAAATGAGTCTGTCTATACTTTTTCCTTCTATTTGTATTGAAGCGTTAAGATGAGGTTGTCTACTAAAGACCATAAATTTTATCTTTTGTGATATTTATGTTGAGCCCCATTTCTTGACCCTCAGTGTTAACACAGTCTAATAGATGTTGCAAGTCTTGTAGTTTGTCGCTGAGGATAACAGTGTCGTCAGCATATCGTATTGTATTTATATATTCTCCGTTGATTTGTACTCCCATTCGTTGTCCTTGAGTAGCCCGTTTAAAGATTTTATATGAATATATAAATTAAAAAGCAGTGGAGATAGTATGCAGCCCTGTCTGACGCCTCGCAGAATTTTACTTTCTTCTGTGAGTTTTCCATTTATCCTTACTGTTGCTTTCTGCCGCCAATATAGATTTTTAATAATTCTTACGTCTCTGCTGTCTACCCCCACGTTACTTAAAATGTCTATGAGTTTTCTGTGCTGTACTATTTATACTAAAAATAAATACAGTGGAGTATGATCAGGACGAGTGTAATTAGGCGTGCTACGCTACGGTTCCATTTATGCTGCATTTAGCAACTAAGAAGTTGTTTCCATACTGCTTTTATATCTAAAGATGGTTTACTAAAGCATTCAGGTGTTTATGTAATCTTTGAATTTCCATTTTCTTCAGTGTTGTTCCCGGTGTAGATTAGAGCCTCAGACCATATTATGTAATGTCCATAAGTCTAGGTGTGGTTGGCAGTTCCCGATTTTTCTGCTTTTCCACACGATATGTTCTTCTGGTCCTTACTTCAAGGAGTCTCTTTATTTCGTCAACGTAGAAGTTGCCACATTTACATGGTATCTATTACACAGAGTTAATGTCTCCTTGAGTTGTTAGTTTGACTCTAATCAGAGAGTTATTTGAATTGAAAACAATTTCCAAGAAAAAGAAAAATTTTTCATTCCCGATGATGGACTATCAATGGGATCTTCGCTCTCACCGGTGATTGCAGACATTTTCATGGAATGCTTCGAGAGCCTTGCGATTAAATCCACAAAAAAGAAGTCTAAATTAGGCTTAGATACGTAGATGATACCTTCATTATCTAGAATGGAGACGACGAAGAAATTCAAAACCTTGTCTTCAGAAAATCCACACACACAGGAGAGTTTCTAAATTATTCATCCAACTACTCCAATAATAGATAGAATATTAACTTTTTGCAACTGTAATGAAAACTTTATGAACGAGATAGATTACATTAAAAGTAACCTGACAGCCAACGGATACCCAGTAAATCTGGAAGTCAATTTCTTGCAAAAACGCAGACACTAGGACAACGGATAAGGAACGAAAACGAGTGTTAAATATCCCCTGTATTAGAAGAATTACGATAAAAGTTAGAATAATAGGATAACCCTATATCATCAATGCTATTTTAATTTGAATAATTCTCTGAGAAGCCAGCTTACTAGGGTGAAACCAATCACTCAAATTGACATAAGGAACTCTGTATATCCGATACCATATGAATGTGACAACTTCTACGATGGCGAAACAAATAGAATCCTAGAAGTAAGGACCAAAATACCCCACAAAAACATATCTTCCAGAGAAACAGAAAAATATGGTACTGTTTGCTACGCCTGGACTCATGGACATCATATAAAATGATCTGAAGTTAGAATCCCACACCGCAAACAATACTGGAGAAAATGGAAATGATACCTTAACGGAGAATTTTTGATTACACTAATCTCGGATACACTCCACTGCATCGACTTTATGTACTATGGTTTGGACATGATTATAACTCATGAATACTATAAGAAGAAAACGACCCGAAACACCATAGATGCTTTACTACCATAAAGTGACCTGTTTCTTATCGTGATGTAAATTCCCCTGAAAATGTAATGATTTTAATGAAGGTTCATCTTCATAAAAACTTTCTAAAGCAACTGAGTGTAGAAATGCTTAGAATATGGGAAAAATTATCACTGGATTATGCGGAAAAGTTAGTTACCAGCAAGCCTCGGGGTCAAGTTTAAATAACAGTGACGTCGACTGAGGTGAACGACCGAAAACTAGTATCTCAAAGATTTTTTAACCATGAACTTTTTAGGTTGTTAACATGTTTTTGTTGAACTGATTGCATGTCATGTTACGACAGCAAGTATGTTTATGATTTTTCAACATGTTTGACTTTTACCATCTTCTAAATTTTATCTTCGTTGTATTTAAAATAATGGCTAAACTAAATGCATCCATGTCAGGGTCTACATATTCGTTTTTTGTTTCTGATGAAATCTGTTATAAAAATGAGGGAATCCCTTTAAAGAAACAGAATATTTGATCATTTTTCCAACACCTATGTAAATTTAATTGGTAAAAATTACTATAATGGCCAACCTACTCCTGATCTAACCACTTTAGATTATTTATTAGAGTCTATTAAAATTCTATGATTTGATGAACTAATTAAAATGGATAAGTATATTAAGCAATAAATTTAGTAATAAGATAATTTTAAAGTCATAAATTTAAAATTTGGCATCCTAAATGCAGGAAATTGCAGAAAACATTAGCGACTCTATTGGGTAATATTTTGATCACGCTCTCTTTAGCGACATGATTTTCATGTCAAAAGGTTAAAAATTGCTAAATTGGGAGCATTTTGAAGAATTCTTGCAAAAGGTACTTTACGTATTGTCACGATTTGTTCTAGTTGAAAAACAAATTTTATTATACAGTCTGAAAAAGGATATTTCACAAATGAGAGTAGACTTGAATAAGGAGCTAGGTATCAAAAGTAGAAAAGGCTATCTTTTTCTTTTAAAAAATGTCAAATATCCTTGCTTAATTTGTCCCAGAAAAAACTAACAAGGAAGGTCCCTAATTGTCCAGCTCCGATTTTAGTGAAACTTCAATATGTTATAGAGTGTACAAAAATAGGACATACTTTTTTTTATCTGCGGAGATTCATTATAACGGGGTGAAAAAAGCCCCTAAAGTTCACCCCTAAAAATAGTGTTTTTGAAATATCTCGGGTTCTAAGTGGGACATTTTTAAAAACAAAATGAAAGTTACTTTCTATTCGAAATTATGTTAAATTATGGTATTTTCACCCTCAAGGATACCATACCTTTTTTATTAGGGTAAATCATATATTTACGCAGGTAATTTAATTCTAAAAATTGCGAATTTTAATGAAATTGCTTGAAAATATTTTTTTCATGAATTCCATAAGTAACTTAAGTTGACGGGTTTCGGGATTTCTAAAAATAAACTAGGAAAAGAGGGTGAGCCTTCCCCAAATTCATTTTTTTCAAATCTCAAATTCTAATTGATATATCTATACAAAACAAAGTGGAAATTACTTGTTAGTAGAAATGAGGTTTTAACATGTTATTTAACCCCATAGATATAATCTTTACTTCTTATGAGGGTTAATCTTGTAATTCATTTACATAATTTAGTTCTGGACATTATAAAATTAAACCAAATTTATTGATAATATTTTTTACTAATATAATAACAAACTTAAGTTGACTTGTTTCCGAAAATAAACTAGTAAAAGAGGGTGAGTCACCCCCAATATGTTTTTTTAATGTCCCCTGTTCTAATTAAGATATCATTAGCAAACGAAATTAAAATTACTTGTAATTCGAAATTTTGTTAAACTATGGTATTTTCACTCCCATGGTATTATTCCCAATTTTTTATAGAAGTAAACCGTCATTTCATACATATATTATTATTCTTAAAATTGTCAAATTTTAATTTAAATGAACGTTACAGAATTAGTAATCACTATTTGACATGAATTATAGTAATTTACAGATATGAATGCTTAACCAATGAAATAAGTTTATATTCTCTTAATAATTAAAATAAAAAAGTCACTAAGCTGTATAACGTTCATATCAACAAAAATTTGTCATTTTTAAGGATAATTTATACACGTATAAAATGACCTCCTTTGAATGATATCCTTGAAGGTGAAGATACTATAATTTAACTTCATTTCAAATAACAAGTAATTTCCAATCTGCTTCGTAAAGTTATCTCAATTGGAACTTGAGATGTAAAAAAAATATTTGGGGGTGGCTCACCCTCTTTTACTAGTTTATTTTTAAAAATACCGAAACGCGACAACTTAAGTGACTTATGGTATTTGTGAAAAAATATTGTCAAACAATTCCATTAAATTCGGTAATTTTTACAATTAAATTAAGTGCGCAAAAATATGGTTTACCGTCATAAAAAATAAGGGATGATATCCTTGGGGATGAAAGTATTATATTTGAATACCATTTCGAATAACAAACAATTTTTATTTTATTTTGTAGAATTATCTTAATTAGAACTTGAGATATAGAAGAAAGTTTCTGGGGGTGACTCACCCTCTTTTACTAGTTTATTTTTAGAAACCTCGAACGATGTCAACTTAAGTTAGTTATGGTATAATATTTTCAAGCAATTTTATTAAATGTCGTAATTTTTAGAATTCAATTACAGGCACGAGTAGATGGTTTACCATTATAAAAAATAATGGATGATATTCAAAATACATTAATTCAACATCATTTCAAATAACAAGTAATTTTCAAGTTGTTTTGTAAAAATATCTTAATTAGAACTTGAGATTTAAAAAAAAAAGTATTTGATGGTGGCTCACCCTCTTTTCCTAGTTATTTTTAGAAACTCAGAAACCCGTCAACTTAAGTCTTTCTTCTTCTTTTTCTTCTTTATAACACAGTTAACCATGCTAGTAGGCTATTGCCTATTCATTGCCATCACGTCTTCCCCGGAGGATGAGGTCCAGCATTCTCGCCATCGTTTTGGTGGTCTTCCCTGTGATCTTTTTCCTACTGGGTTATTCATTTTTGCGCTTTTAACGAGTCTACCGTCCTCCATTCTCCCTATATGTTTGTTCCAGAATCTTCGCCTTTGTCTAACCCATCTTCCTATGTCCTGTATCCCGCATTGTTGTCTAATATCTTCATTCCGTATTCTGTGGTGTAAAGTTTTGCCTTGTATACTTCTTAATGTTTTCATTTCGACTGTTCTCATCGTTTGTAGAGTTATGTCTGTATCTGGTGTTGTTTCTGCCGCGTATGTTATGATGGGTCTTAGAGCCGTTTTATATATCTTAGTTTTGCTTTCGGTATTAAGGTATTTGTTTTTCCACACAATTTCTGTTAGGCTTCCCGAAATTCTAGCTGCTTTCATCGTTTGCTTTCTTACTTCGTTAAAAAGGTTTCCATGACTCATTATTTTTGCTCCCAGATATTTGAAGTGATTTACCTGTTCGGTCAACTTAAGTGACTTATGGTATGCGTGAAAAAAATATTTTCAAACAATTACATTAAATTTCGTAATTTTTAGAATTAAATTACGGGCGTGAATAGATGGTTTACCCTTATGAAAAATAAGGGATGATATCCTTAGGGGTAAAAAACCATAGTTTAACATATTTTCGAACAACAAGTAAGTTTCATTTTGTTTTGTAAAGATATCTCGCTTGGAACCTGAGATATTTCAAAACTACTGTTTTTAGGGGTGAACTTTAGGGGCGGTTTTCACCCCGTTAAAATGAGTCTCCGCATATAAAAAAAATATGTACCCTCCACAACATATTGAAATTTCATTAAAATCGGAGCTGGACACTTCAGGTATCTTCCTTGTAAGTGCCAAACGAATATTTTTGTTCTCGTAGTTGGCTCCACAGATGGCCCACCTGTCTAAGTCGCAAGCGTCGTTTCCTATTAAAGGGGCAAAGTGCCATCCATAGGCCCGGTATCGGAGTTCGTTGGTGCCATCATTATTATATTTGTTTTATAAATAAATGACACGCTTTTGGCTCATTAGTCATTTCGCAGTGTTTGTTCTTTCGAAAGTATTTCGTTTGTGCGATTATGCGTGATATAAATAATAAAATTAATATAGAAAACGATGATAATATTATGAAAAATAAATATGGAACTAATGTTAAGTTTAAGGTTCAACAAAAACTTAAAGTGTCCGGTAAAGAATATGTGTCTCGTAAAGGAAAGGCCATTCCAGCAAAAAAGGAACCAGAACATGAGATATGTTTAATTTTAGGCCTAAAAAATATTTTACTGATATAAAATCTTTAATTCTAGAGAATTTGCAAATGGTATAATGATGGTTGGAAAAAATATTAAAGGTGAAGAAAAAAAAATATTTTTAATAATTTCTATTCTTTGAATCTAAACGCACAAGGATCATTTTGTCTCTCCCATATTCATTTAGGACTGGTTAAAAGAACACGTAAAAGTCAATATACTATCCCACGGGAAAGCAGAAGGCAGTGTTCTATATATTAATTTTTGCTTACTGTATCAGGATGTTTTGTAAACCTCTGTAAGGAAACCTTTATAAATGTATTGTTACTGCCGAAAAAAAAAAGATGGAAGTTCTAATACAAAAAAAAAAGAAGAATGGTGACATAACTTACAGAAATAAACGCGGAATTCATGGCAATCATTGAAAAGTTTACACTAAAGAAGATCGCAAGCTTATTATAAGTTACATAAATTCAGTACCAAAAGACGAGAGCCATTGATCTCGTGAAAAAAACTCAAAATTTTACCTTAGCCCAGACCTTAATATACAGGGTCTTGCAAAAGCTTTTAATAAAAAGTGCAAAGTTTTCAAAGAAGAATTTCTAAATTTGAGTTTTTGTAGACCCAGACCGGATACTTGTAAAACATGCGACAAACGTGCATCGCCTAGTGTAAGCCTAAAGTTTTTTTTATTCCCCGGTCCGTCCTAAAACCGGACGCACTGCGGCCAGAGTAGGTCTATTGTGCTCACCCTAGACATTACAGCCACTCTGTCAACCTAGCCTTCTGACTCAATCTGTACAGTCCTGCTAAGGAGTAAGTGAATATTTCTCCCGGTTCCAGACTTACTGACCCGAATGTTTGTTGTTTAAATCTCTCCAGTGATTCACAGTCACATATGATATGCTTCACCGTTTCCTCGGCTTGTCCACATAGTCTGCAGCCGAGGTTTCCGTTATATAGATTCATTCTATTCAGATGTACTTTGACGGCCATGTGTCCCGTCATTATACCCGTAATAGCCCTTAATTGGTTTCTACTTATTTGGAGTAATTTCCTTGGCAGTTTCGGGTCAGGATTCCCAATAAACAGCTTGCTGGCGTTTAAACCCTGTCTGGTCATCCAGTGGTTTTTATGTTCTCTTTTGATCTATTCTTTGACTGCTTCTCGGGCCGCGCACCGCGGCACCCCAAAGGCCGGTTCTTGACCTTATGTATTGAGATGCTGACCCTGCTCTAGCTAGCTCATCAGCTTTTTCATTTCCATGTATGCCTTCGTGTCCTGGTACCCACTTTAACATAACTTTGTAGTCTTTTGCCAGAATTTCCAGCTCACTCTGACATTCCCGAACCAGCCTCGATGATACCTTTTGGCCCTTGAGGGCTTTTAGGGCTGCTTGGCTGTCAAGAGTAAATATGGATTTGCTTCCCTTTGTAAGCTCTCCTGTTTATCTCGTCTGCGCACCGTAGGATTGCATATATTTCTGCCTGGAATACTATTAGGTATTTCCCAAGGAGAAGGGTTAGTTCCTTCCTCGGTTGTAACCCATATATCCCAGCTGCAGTACCCTCACTAGTTTTTGAACCGTCAGTGTACCAGATACTTGCACCCTAGAATGTTTCCGATTTTTCTCTTTTACTTGCCATTCGATCCTCTATTGTGACTTCAAACGGTATATTATAACGGTAACTCGAGTTCATATGGTCTGTGTCCATTTCCAACTCAGGACTCCTGATTTTTTTACATATGTTTTTGTGTTCTGACAGCGTCCTTTGCGATTTTACTGTTGAGTGATTTAGTCGGTGGAGTCCCATTCTTGCCTCTGCCTGAATCACTATGTGTAGCGGAGGCAGATCCAGAATGCACTCCATTGCCGAAGTGGGGGTTGATTTCATGGCCCCAGTAATACACAAACAGGCGACCCTTTGTTTTCCACTCAGCTTTGTCATAGTCGTTCGCTGCATTACCTTGGACCACTAGACCAAGGCTGCATAAGTGATGGCTGGTCTCACAACACTGGTGTGTAACCAATGTACCATTTTCTGCGAGAGACCCCATGTTTTCCCACATAATCTTCTAACAGTCATAAGAGTTGTTTCCGATTTTCTGGTTATGTTTTCCACTTGCTTGCTTGCCGAGAAGTGCACAATAACAATAAATTTAGAAAAAATATTATTCGTTGCAAGTTAAGTCATTCTGACATGTATTATATGAGGCAACTTCTCTGTTTACAATTTTAGTGTGCCTATTTCCGATACAAATGAAGCTTTCATGTGTGTTTGGAGTTTAACCGAAGCTTCCAGGGGATCTAATGAAATTATGTCCGTCTTACTAAAGGCTTTGAATTCCAACGTTACAGCAAAAGAAAAACTGGACATATGGTGCGACAACTGCACCAGACAGAATAAGAATCGGGTGGCAACATTTTTAATGCTGTTTTTAACATCAGTTGATCTATTCATAGAAATTATTATGAAATTCCTCTTTAGCGGTCAGAGTTACCAAATGATCGTCATTTCGTGCAAATTGAAATAAAAAGAAGACTTAAAAAATGTTTCATGTCTGAGGACATAGAACAACTCATAAGAGATACCAGATCAATACAGCCATATAGAGTTGTAAAAATGAAACTTACATATTTCTTAAAATTGTAACAAGCCACAGATTCCTTAATATATACTACTCAGCTTTCAATGTCAACGTTGTCACAGATACGAATTAGGAAAAATAACATAGGATGGGTGTTTACTAAGAACTCACACAGTGATATCAAACCTTGGCAAAAGATTAAAGTTCTAAAGAAAAATATACCTGAAGACCAAATAAAAAACGTCTAGATAGTCGAATAGGAATCGATTGGGCTAAAAAGCGAAATTTACGTGCTATGATTCCATATCTTCATTTATCAGAGCATCAGGAGTTCTACCAAAACTTACAGCATAATTGCCGGCACTTACCTACCATGAAAAAGCTGGTGGTACTTAGCCCTTTTCTATTTTTTTTTATTTTCTTTAGTTTGTCTTGAAAACATTTTTGATTTTTGAGTGTTTTTCTTACTATGTACATATTTTAAGTTTGCAACTTAACAGTTTTGTAAAATTAGATCGATTTTTATTCATAAATGATTAACTTAATCGATTTTTTGACTTAACCCCTTATTCAAATCTGCTTTTCAGTTACGGAATTGTAAAAACATCTTTATTTAACCGTATATAATTCCTTAAGTTGGTTTCGTGTAAATCTACCCTTAGTGCGCACCACCTTTCAGCGAGAACTTGAATGAAATTAATCTAAAAGTCATTACCATAAACTGTAATGTTCATTATATATAAATTATGACTGACATTTGCTTACCTAAATGAGTAATATAACGTATTTTAACACTATTATCTTCCAAAGGTAAAGTTCAATTTATAAGGTATAACTTGAACTTTAACGCATCCGACTATTTTTTATTCTTGATTTACTCAGCACGAACACTTTTATAACTTTCGTAACAAATACCGAAAGAGAATGAAGGATCTTTACTATTATCATAAAAGATTTCAATAAAACTTTAAAAAGCAGACCGTTCTGCGAGAGTTATGTAAAAAATTATGATTCGGATTGGTTAAGATCTCTTCTAGGACTATAAAGGACGATCCAGATAGAAAAACTAGTCAGTAGAGTTCCTGTAAATAAACGGTTGTGTTTCACTCAGAATTGACCATTTTACTAATCTTTAAAGGCACCGTTGCGACATGTCCAGTTTTTCCAAAAAAACAGGGATCCTTTGCTACGGTCGACTTCTCCGTGTTCATACGCAAAGATCCAAAACTCGCCACCAGTCGCGATCTTATAAATGTGTTTTGAAGCACCAATCTACACGCAACTTTTTCTTCTCCAAGTGCATACCCTTCCGAGAAAGGTGTTCGCCATTATTAGCCGAGATTCGCCAAAAAAATTGGATTGATATTAGTAGATACCAATCTCTAAAATTTTCCAGTCAGGAGATGCGTCTACGGCTTTCTATTTTGGATGCCGTCTTTCTATTTTGCTCTGCAGCACCAATTGCAGCAAGCGATATTTAGACTTTCTCATGATATACCCCAAGTACTTCAATTTACGTATTTGTATAGTATGTACGTATTTCTATGGTATCGACGCATTCTCTTTTTAATAAATTCCATGTTTAGAGTTTGCACTTGCTGGTTTAAAAAAAACATTTTATTTCAAATTTAGTTTTACTTATTTATTGTGTATTTACCAAGGTATTTACATATTGTTTATTTTTCAGCCTCAATGTGTGTTTTCGTTTAATTACTAAAATTCGTTTCATTTGCTACTATGACTACAAATAAAGAATGATTTTTAATGAATCTTTTTAGTGCACTCTCTTTGGAGCAAAAACTGAGAGCAATACCATGAGGATAGTCAATGGCTGATTTAAAAAACGAAAAACAAGGTGTAAATGGAGAAAGGTGTCACTGATTAGATATAAAAAAATATTTAGCTGTGAGGGTGTATGTATGTTATTTCTTCTTAGTATTATTCTTATTCAGTCCTTTAATTTTTCTTCCATTTATGCCTAATTTGTGCAGTCCTTTGCCAGTTCCTACCAGATATCTGTGTATATCATCTACTCATCGCAGTGGAGATGTGCCTATACTCTGTTTCCCTAGGTCGCTATTGGGTAATTTTTATTGTCCAGCATTCGACTGACTGTCTAGCAACATGCCTCGCCCGTCACCATTTTAATTTTGCAATTCTTGCGATGATATCCTGAACACCAATCTTCTAGCGTACTCTTTTATTGCGAATTATGTCTTTTAGAGTTATGCCAAGCATAACCCTCTTTCGCCCACTGCAATCATCCTAATTTTTTGGCGTTTATTTGTGTAAGACAACTGTTTCTTTTCGCTTTAGATTAATGAGAACTGCCATATTTCTCAAGATATAAAACGGTTTTTCAAAGCTGCCCAAGTGGCCGAAACTTACTCAAAAATAGGAACATATGGAATAACATAAAAACCCTTAATATATCCTAAGATTTACATAAATAATATGGATAGTTTTTTATGCTTGATAAGATAAATATCCAGTACTGGTAAATATTCTTACCGTGACTATAGATAAGGGACTTGTTTTACATGTTTTATATTGATCCCACATTTCGTACCAGGTATTGGCAGTATCTGTCTCAACAGTAATCTGACATCCTTTTGACCGACTTTTTACCATATGAAAATGTTAATAAACCAAAAAGAAATCAATATTTTCCTTCGTGATAAATGAATTCACACAGGGGGTAAGCTATTTATAAGCTTTAAAAATAGTTGAATAATTACACTGGGAAACAAATTTCTTTTTGTTTCCTAAACCAACCCAAGTTTTTTGGATTCAACTACCTAAGTAACTAAAAAATACCTATTGAATATTTTAGTTGGCTCGCAAAAAAAAATCTGAATTAATTTTTACAAAATTTTAATTCATAGATATATATATATATATATATATATATAATGAACATACAAAATATAGATAACAATATATTGTTGGTTCAACAAAAGTAAATAAATAGCACATTTTTATCATTGAATCTAAAGTTTAGACATTCATTTTGCTCTTCTTAGCTTGCCTTTTAAAAGCAGCCTCTGGATTATCTCTCCTAATAGTCCAGCAATAGTCTGCTAACATCTCACAGTTCTATTTTCCCCGATACCTTCTTTCCATGTTTAAAATATCCTGGTGGAATTTCTCACCGTGATCGTCACTTACAGCATCACAATTTTCCGGAAAGTAATCGAGATGAGAATCCAAGAAATGAATTTTCAAGGACATATTACCCCTGGGTAACACGAAAGAAATTGGGCACCCAGGTCTTTATAGTTTTCTGCTTTTATGTTTCCCAAAGAATTTGTTGTAACCATTTTAAAGCAATTCCAAGCGTCTTTGTCCTTGCCTTCAAGTATGGAATCGAATTACGCTTCTCCAAAAAGTTTTCTAATCTGGGGACCCACAAATATCCCTTCTTTAATTTTAGCGTCACTGATTCTAGGGAACTTTACTTTTAAATAACTAAAAGCACAGCCTTCCTGGTTCAAGTTCCAATTTTATATGAAGTGGCGGTAGGAAAATCTTTTGTGGGGAACTAATGGCGCGCTGGTTACATTTTTCTTTCCTGGTTGAAAAAACTCTCTCGGCGGTCAAATTTTTTTTCTGTAGTGATCCAAATATGCTTGACTGTCCCATTCGCAGAGGAAGCAACAGTATTTGGTATAACCTAGATGCATTCCAAGCAAAATCGCCACAACTTTTAAGTCCGCACAAATTTACCATTTATATATTTCATATTATATGCTCTCCAGTTACAATTTGGAATTGCTATAAGTTTCTTTCATGTGGACTGCATGACCAAGTGGGACTGAGGATAACTTGTTTCCATTATGGAGTAACACAGATTTAAGACTTACTTTAGAGGAATCAATGAAAAGTCTCCAGTCTTTTGGATCATAGTCCAAATTTAAAGCTGTCATTAATCCCTTAATGTCCCTACAGGTTGCTAAATTGGTTTCCATATTAAAAAACGGTGTTAGATTTTTCTGACGGCTTCCGCACACAGAAGCTCTTACTTCATCTTGAGGTAAATTCCATTGTTGCAATCTAGAGGCCAATAGTTCTGCTGTTTCCTTGGGCAATTCTAAATTCCTTATAAGGACACTTAGTTCATTTTGACTTATTTTGTGAGGCTTTTTACTGTGAAGTTCACAGATAAAATTGGAGTCTTGCGAGGTTGATGGGCCTGCGACATTTTCCGGCACACTACCGTTTGAATCCGTTTGATCATCATCAGAATCAAGGGTATATTCCTGAAGTGGATTGGGTACAGACAACTCGTCACTATGGGGCACCAGGCGTATGGCGGACTGTAAATACTGTATCTCAGGGTGTAATAAAATCAAATACTTCTCATTTTATTGTCCAATTGTCCCATGCATTAAGGCCAGGAAGGAAAAATTATCATATTTAGCACGTATCTATGAAACAGGAGCCAACTGAGACTTTTAACAAGACAGATTGTTAATTAGTATAATAAAATAAGAAAGCTTTTGCTATTTTGTTCTCGGAAATATTTTTGCTATTCCATAGTGTTATTGATTGAATCTACCAACTTATTTTTTGACGTATAACCTTTTCAAATCACTTTAAAAATATTACACAAAACTAATAAAAAAGTTAAGTCATTTTATGATAGAAACGGTGTTAATTTGTCGGGGTTACGTAACTCGTCTGCGTTTTGTCATTTAAATATACATTAATTAATAATAAATATTAACAATTTATGTACGCACAGGAATTTACATAAATCATGAATACACTTAAATCTTATATGAAATAAATAACTTGCCAAAAATATAACTACAAGGTATCATTAACATTTGGCCAGTCAAGTGCAAAAGAATTGCTAATTTAACTGATACAAAATTGTGAACTCGCATCACTTATTATAGTTAAATTATCGGGTAATTTAAACAAAAGGTCACATTCGTTATAAACTAGAAACTTTATGTTCTATTTACTATCTTTATATTTTAATATAAGTATTTTAAAAAATAGATGAACTAACGCTTTTAACACAGCTAATGGTATGAAAGGACTTTATATTGTAAAATTTTGTACAAGTTCTAACCAGCGACTGACGTGTAATTCCCAATTTGCAATGCGACTTACTAGTTTTTGTCATTAATTATTACTAAAAGAATCACTACACTAAGTTTGTAGTGGTATGAAATTATTTATAAAGTTTTTTTTTTTGGACAAATTCGACAGTCTCTGCCTACTACTACTACCGTAGATGCGACGACTGACTTTTACCTTGGTTAGTACAACCAGTCACTAGAATTACAAATTGTTTAGTATCAAAACATAACCAAAAATGCAACACACCCCCATACTATCACTTTTTAGGAAATTGCATTTTGTCACATTTTTTGTGGAACTAATTGTATATATAAAAACCAGAACAAACCTATTGTTTATAAAAAACTGAACAATTCATTAATAGGTGGGTTGAAAAGTCTCAAGACTGTCACCTAGATGGAGACTTTAGTAACATATCCATACGATTTTTTATTAGTATCAAGAATCAAATCATACGTGTTAAAATTTGATGACATTTTTGATCTTAGTAATCGATATATTGAAGTTTTAACGTACCTTTTGGTATTTTCAAAACAATGGAAAAAACAATTTTCGTATGTTAATAAAACACTGTTATTTATTGAGAAAAATACTGTTAAAACTCAAGAATGGCTTAAAGAGTGTTATAAAGAATTTGCTCTATCTAAAGAAACCATTTGTCGCTAGTTTGTTGAATTCAAACGCAGTCGTACAGATACCAGTAATGCTGAATGTTCTGATCGCCCAAATGAGGCTGTTACTCTGAAAAACATTGAAAAAATTCAAAAAATCGTTTTGAATAACCGTAGAGTGAAAGTGCGTCAAATAGCTGACATAGTAAAGATATCAATAGACCATGTACGTTATATATTGCATGAGTATTTGGGTATGCGAAAACTCACACTTGACCAAAAACAAAACCGTATTAATGATTCAGAGCGATGTTTGGTGCTGTCTAAACGAAATAAAGAGGATTTTTTCATGTGGTATGTGACAGTGGATGAAATATGGATTCACCACTACACTCCGAAGTCAAATCGGCAGTCAGCTGAGAGGACAACGAAGGATGAAAGCCAACTAAGGGGACCAAAAACGCAACAGTGGGTTGACAAGGTTATGGCCAGTGGCGTAGCGAAGGCTCCGCAGGGCCCGCGGCGCGGGAGGCTCCGAGCTCCAAGTCTGTAAGGTCCAACTATGTTTTCAAAGTTACCCTTTCCGATCTTGGCATTAAAGTCTTAAGCTTGGGTCTTGGTTATACACTTTTAAAAACTCGCTCCGCTTGTCTGTCTGCTGTGTGACGAACGTCGATCTCGCCACGCGTGGGGTATATGGGAATGGAAGCTTGACATCTAAACGTCGATATTATGAATAATGAACGTCAAAAACAAAATTATACTGCTAAATTAAAAAGGGGACCCAATTGAGATTTCGCGGGGGGGGGGGGGGAGGCTCGAGCTTTCAGATGGTTATGGCGTTCGTATTTTAGGATGTACATGATGTTATATTCATCGACTACCTCGGAAAAGGAAAACCATCAACAGCGAATATTATTTGCGATATTTGGTGGCGAAAAATATCGCGAAAAACAGCACCAACTGAAGAAGAAAAAGTACTCTTTTACGATTGTAAAACTGCATGAATTGAACTTTAAATTGTTTTCCCATCCACCGTACTCTTTAGATTTGATCTCCAGTGACTATTATTGTTCGACGGGGCTCCATTGAAGATATGATTGCCGAAAATGAAACATGTTTTGAAGGGTTCGACTAATCGTTCTATAAGAAAGGCATAGAAATATTAGAGATTCTATCACTATGTTGATGAATAAAGTCGAATTTTGCCAAAAAATAGTACTTTTATATTTTAGTCTCGAGACTTTTCGAACAACCCTTGATATAATAAATCATTTTCAAGATATAAGGTGGCTATTAATGGTAACAGTCTTGCAAAAAGTTTTATAATAATGCCACTTCATAACAAAAAGAAAGTAAAAAAATTATAATTTATTTACGAACAGTAATCTATATAAATAATTATAAAATTAATGAAATAAATAAACTAGTAGTAACTGAAAATCCACCTACAAAGAATCATTCACATTTGGTCAATCAAGTGTGGAGGAACTGCTTACCTAGTTAATCCGCACAATGTTGTGTATATTCTTGTTACTACCGTTAAATTATCGAATGGTTACAAGTAAAGGTCAAGTTTGACATTGCTTAGAGACTTTATGCTCTGTGGAGCACGAGAAATATGCACAAATTATACGGTGTGCTTTCTCGATATTATTTTGTAGGTGTTTATTTAAACAATAGATTGAAATTAAGATAAACGATTTTTTACTTGCGATGTTTTTTGGAATTGTATAACATTATGCCTAAGAGGCTTTAATAAAAAGATTTCGTAACATTAATCGTGAAATAATGACGATATTTTTTTTTAGAACGACGAGATTCTTTTATTTCATTTAAATAAAAGTTCCTTTAGAACTTAAAAAAGAAGTCTTTTACATAAGGAACTTGTACAAAAAATATACTCAAAGGAAATAAATACCTTCCATAACAAGTCAATTTTATCCATGAGCTAGTAACAACATCAATAGACCAGACATTTTTTATAAAGAAAAATAATTGTTGTCTATATTTAGTCTCCTTCTTCCAAGCAGAAAGAATATATAGAAATAGTTTATTTCCTGCAAATACAACTCTGGTTCTCTCTCTCTCTCTCTCTCTCTCTCTCTCTCTTTTCATAAACGTTTCGATAACCTAATGGCCTCATTAATGGAACTGTATCGAATCGAGAGCAACACTCGCAGGAAACAATTGTCTATATAAAACATAAATTCCGAGATATATCGGTCGGATATTAAAATTACCGACTTTTCGATGTTGGACTGAAAAATATCGCCAGTCAAACGACATCTATACATGCACCGGAATAGCGCAAAAGTTTCAAAATTAAGATCTCAGTAAATAATAAATAAATCTATTTGCTGCCATGTTTAAATAGTTACCTATATATATATATATATATATATATATATATATATATATATATATATATATATATATATATATTCTTCTTTTTCCAAGAAGTTAAAGGAAATAATACATACCAACAGTTTATTTCTTGCAAATACACGACTTGGAATTTATATGTTATATAGACAATTGTTTCCTGCAAATGTTGCTCTTGGTTCGATACAGCTCCACTGACGAGACCATTAAGTGATCAAAATGCGTATAGAGAGAGAATCAGACTTGCATTTGCAGGAAATAAACTGTGTGTATATATTCCTTTCTTTAATTACTTGGAAAAAGAATAATAAATCTAGGCACTATTTATACACGGCAACAAATAGAATTATTTATTTTTCCGGTGAATGTATATACTCCAGTCTTCCTATTGAATTTGTAGCTATTCCATGTAAAAATTTATTGCATATATCTGAAAGTTTCATGTCGTAGATGATAAGTACAGCTAGACTAGCCCTGTTTTTTTTTATAAACATCGAAAGTTGGAAAATTCGATTTTCCGTCTGTAGAATTTTTCGGTTACATTTTAGAGAAAACTTGTCTAAGACCTTTAATTTTCTATATGTCAAAATCGATAAATAATTTATCGAGATAATGGCGAAAAACCACCTTTTTTACACTATTTTATAAATGTTAATAACTTTTACAAGAAAGGCCGAAAGTAATGTATAACCCCTTGATGATAAGGCCATTATGTGTCTTTATAACTGTGCGAAAGCTGGAGCAAATCGGTTAAGTAGTTTATGAATAATCTTAATTGTTTATCCCAGACATTGAATGTTCAAACAATTGTCCTTGCCCAGAGGATAATTCTACAGATATTTGCAAAAGCGGAATTGATTCTTTGAAGTTCAAACTACAAGTAAAGATGAAAAACTGTGGATTTTTAAAACAATTGTTGTTAAAAAAACCGTTTAAAGAAGGGGTACCTTTTTTACTTATAAACAATTGGAATAACTTTGTTAATTTTATTGACAGAAGTTTATGAATAAGTGGACACGTTCTCCGAGTTCATTATCAATTGCAAATATGATTAGGATATCAGATGGGCGTAACCAAATATGGCTGGCGAAAACATAACCATGGTTTCGAACCAATTTACACATCTGAAACCTTGATACCCGACAAAACTTTAACTTTAAGTACATGTAAGTGCACTACTGGGTGCAAAACAAGTAGATGCGGCTGCAAAAAGTACGGTCTCAATTGCACAACTCTTTGTTTAAACTGCAACGATGAGGGAGATAAAAAATGCGACAACTCCGCTGCAGTGATAATTGAAGACGAAAATGACGCGGAGGAAGATGACGATTTGCTACAAGCAATGATAAATGATGACGAAGAAGAGCCTCCACAAAGAAGAGCAAGAACAGAAATATAAATTTTTATCGTTAAGTTATATAAATAAAAAAAAGTCGATTGAGTATTTAGGATATTTAGAGTCTATTTAGAAAAATAAAGTTTTGTATTATGCATAAACATATGCCTGGATTATTTATTGCGAGCAGATATATATATATATATATATATATATATATATATATATATATATATATGAATAGTTTGGTGATTCCGGGTTTCAATCAGTTCATTCAAAAAATCGTTTTCACGACGTTTCGCCAAAATCTCATTTGGCATTTTCAAGTGCGGTTCGTCTCGTTACTCGCTGAGAACTGATGGTGGTCTCTGAAGAATTTCGAGTTTTGTTTAGTTGGCTCGCTGCCTGATTGGGTGGGCGGCTTCGTAGGCTCCTCCCCTCTCCCGAGTGCGATATATTTTGTTCTTGTATGCAGGTCTCTCGTGTACTAGTTGATTTTTGTTGTTTTCTTTCTTGATTTTTTATTAATGTTTTCCATGTAGATGAAAAATTTATGGCATCGTCTCGTTTATTTAGCTGTCCCGCTTTTTCGATTTCTAGGGCCTCTCTTATTACGCGTACCTTGTAGTTCTGTACTGGTGCTATTTCTTTTGTTTTTTCGAAATCGATGGTTGTTTGGTGATGTTGAAATAGGGCTGAGGTTGTCTGTTTGTTTTTGAGGCTATTTTTATGTTCTTGGATTCTTGCTGATATGCTCCCGTTTGTTTGTCCTATATAAGTTTGATGACAATCTGCACATGGAATGCTGTAAACGCCATGATTTTCAAGGTTGGTCTTGTCTTTGGAATTTCCCAGGATTTTGGCTATTGTTTTTTGTGGTTTAAATATGGGCTGTATGTTGTGTTTTCTTAAGATTCTTCCGATTCTGTCTGTTATTCCTTTTATGTATGGTATTATGGCTTTGTTCCTTATTTGATCTTGGTCTTTGGTCTTTGTTGTAGTTTTTTCTTGTCTCTTTATGACTTTCTTTATATCTGCTTGTGAGAAACCATTTCGTTCTAGAGCTGTTAAAATGTGTCTTATTTCGTCTTGTTTTGTGTCAGGTTCTGTTAGGCAGAGAGACCTTGATACTAATGTGTTAACTACTGCCTGCTTTTGAGAAAGATGATGATGTGACGCTGCATTGAGATATCGGTCAGTATGGGTGGGTTTCCGATATACGCTGAAGCTCAAGGTGTTGTTGAGTTTCCTAGCTTTTCTTGTTCGATTTCTAGCATGAACGAACGAATTCAATTCGGAATAACCAAACTATTCATTCTACCATCCGTGAAAATCTACGAGATAATATATATATATATATATATATATATATATATATATATATATATATATATATATATATATGTATATATATATATATATATATATATATATATATATATATATATATATATATATATATGTATATATATATATATATATATATATATATATATATATATATCAGTTCGTAATATTTCGTCGAGGTATCCCAGCTTACAAAAAAATGAAAGCTCTACATTATTTGGAACCCGAGATATCGTACAATTTTGTTGCGCACTCCAATTTGAAGTTTGAATTTCTGAAACACACCGTGAAAAAGCCGAGCTTCCTCCACCACTCACTACAACGCACTTGTATTTTTGACAATGGGTATTTTGTAAGTATTTAAATTATGACTTAGAATTTTTTGAGAGAAAAAGGCCACGTTTTAGTCTGAATGTGCCTAAAACGGTTTCTGTGCCAAAGTTAAAAATAATAAAAATACAGTTGTGATTTGTGTTAAATACGTCAAAATTATCTATATTTTCTAATGTATGTGAATTATTAAGAAATCATAAGAAATAAAATATTATTATAAAAACTTTTATTTTAAGTTTATTTAATGCCATAAATACATAGTCATAAAATAGACCTCCGTCCGACGCCTACGACAAGTATTAAAATTCTTTTTAACTCTTCACACATCCAAATATCTATGGTTATCCAACCCATTATTATAGACCGGTATTTTGTTAATAAAATTTCTAACCCATTCCTCTGAAAAATATATGTATCTAACAGATTTTGCCAAAGACATCGGACTAAAGAACACAGGCAGTTTGCGAAGAAAAAAAAAGATAAAACGTGATTTATTACTCTCTCTCTCTAGTTCTTGAATAAACTCCAATATAAAACGAAAAAATCGGGTCTATTTTCTTGAACTCAAAGCTTTGAGGGGGGGGGGGCGATCGCCCCCCTCGCCCCCCCCCCCCTAGGATCCGCGCCTACTCTGTATATTATTTCACAAAATAATATTTTTTATGAGGACTGTAAAAAGTGTTATATATTCCAAATTTCACTTAATTATCTTTAAAAATAAGTGATATAAATTTTAAAAAACTCAAAATAATGATAAGTTTTAACACCCTGTATGTTAAAAACTAAGCATTATCCGACATATGTTTATGTAAGCTTTTTTGCTTAAAATAAGCTCAACAATAACTCTTTAATATTTTTCGCTGTTAAGCTTGTCGACATACTTACTTAAATTATTTTGGATCGTGACTTTTAATAATTATGTAACTTTTTTCCGGTTCATTTTTTCAAGATAATATAAAAAGAAATTCTAACTTCTTGTCATTAGAATCGATAATCAGCAATAATCACGGATACGATCATTAAGCGGATAAATATTTAAAAAAACGATACTGAATAATTGAGTAATGATGAGCAACTTTTAAAGTGTATTCATTAATGAGATTTTAATCAATGATTATTTCACAAAATCGTGAGTGTAATTTTATTGTCTGTAAGTAATGGCATCATAAAAAAACACTGAAATATAAATATTCCTTTAATTATTCATCGTTATATTTTTTAATTGAGTTGTCCATTATCTAAATGCGTTTTTTGTTTACTGTCTGCTCAATATTGAATTTGTCATATAAAATAAGTTTTCTGTTTGAAATTAAATGTAACTTTAAGTTATAAAGAAATGGGAATCAATATATTTTTATTCAATTTAGATTGGATGCTTCCCTTTGAATTATTTTTAGGAACTTAATTACAACCATTTTTTCTTACAGAAAATCAATTCTAAATTGTAAGCCCAGAATATTGTTTAATACCTGAGAATGACACTAATATTTTGGTAATAATATTATCGGGTAATATAAATGATTTACAAGCCAAACGGTTTCGCACTCCCTCCAGGGATTATTCACTCATACCAGGCATACAAAGACACCAAAAGTATGAAGCTCTGTGGGAACCCTTTCCATGTAATCGGGTCCTAGGTGACGTTGTCTGTTGTATTTCCTACGAACTTTCGGACGGTTCGCGCGGTTGCTAGGAGAATTGCTTTTTGCATCGGCTTATACAGATGCTCACTAAGGCCCAGTCCCTTGATGTTCAGGAGGTTCTTTGGTATCACTCCAGTTGTTGACAGTATTATGGGAATCGTTTGGACGCTGTTCATTGCCCATTGTCTTCGGATTTGAACCTCCAGATCTCTGATTTTGGCGATCTTCTCGTTGTATTTTGGTCTTAGATTGTTGTTAGGTACAGCAATGTCGATTAGTGTAATTCGCCTAGAAATTTTATCTGTTAGTATAATCTCTGGTCTATTATGAGTTACTATTTGATCTGTCAGAACCGTTCGGTCCCAATATAACATGAACTTGTTGTTCTCAAGAATAGACTCCGGATTGTACTTGTAATAAGGCACTTTTCCTACTTGTAATAGGTTTAACTTTTCTGCTAACTCTTGGTGGAGTATCTTAGCGGCTGAGTCGTGTCTTTCCTTATACTCGATTGCGACAAACACTTGGCATCCTCCAGTTATGTGCTGAATGGTCTCTGATGTTCGACAGCCATATCTGCACTGGTCATTTTCTATTGAGGGATCTCTAATGATGAACTTCCCATAGTTCTTCGTCGGAATAACCTGGTCCTGGATAGTTAACAAGAAGCCCTCCGTTTCCGGAAACATCTGTCCTGAAATCAACCAGTAGTTCGGCGCTGAGTTGTCGACATTGTCCTGATTGACCTCATTTGGATGCCGTCCATAAAGTGGCTTCCGTAGCCAGGTTTGTAACTTCTCTTGGTCTGCTTGGTGGTGAGAAGTAATATATTGTTCCCACAACTGTAGCGGTGTTGAATCGTCTGCCTCGCATATTGCTCGATGTAGTGTGGAAGAGTCCGCTAGCCTGTGGAAATATGAACGTAAGTTTATTATTTGTTGGTCGAGCTGCTTACCAATATCCACCAATCCTCTTCCTCCTTGATGTCTTGGAAGCATTGTACGTTCAATGGCACTCCGAGGGTGATGTTTTTGTGCTTTTGTTAGGAGTGTCCTTATTTTTCTTTGCAGATTTTGGATGTCCGTCCTGCTCCATTTAACAATTCCAAAAGAGTAGCTCAGCGCAGAGCAAGCATACGTGTTAAGCGCCTTAAACAAATTTCTACTATTTAAATTAGTTCGTAATACCCGCCTTACCCTCTTGACAAATTCAGCTGTCAATTCGGCCTTCATAGTGCCATGGTCAATTCTTTTAGCCTGTTTCATACCTAGATATTTGTATGTTTGGTCTGCTTCCATTGCAGCTATAGTTCCACCGTTCTGCATTTCAAAAGCCCCCGATTGTATCTTCCCTTTAATAATGTTCAAAATACGGCACTTGTCAAGTTCAAATTGCATTCCGATATCCCCGGAGAACTTCTCTACAATTTTAAGCATTTGTTCCAGCTGGTTTCTGGTAGCAGCCATCAGTTTAAGATCATCCATGTACAGAAGATGATTTACTCTTACTACCTCTCCGTTGTTATTTCTAATACTAAAGGTTGAGTTCGAACGGCGTAATAGTGGGTTCATTGCAAGGCAGAACCACGATGGGCTAAGTGAATCGCCCTGAAATATTCCCCTTCGTATCGGAATTATGTTAGTTTCGATGGTGTTGCTGGATGGCACTTGCAATTGTATCCTAGTTCTCCAGGTTGACATGATGCGTTCTAAAAAGGAAACACAATTATTATCGACTCTATACATCCTCAATATAGTTTTGAGCCACTCATGTGGCACCGAGTCGAAGGCTTTCTTATAATCCACGTAGGTAGCAAAGAGGTTTCTTCGGTCGGCATAGGCTTGGTTACATATGACAGAGTCAACAATCACTTGTTCCTTGCATCCCATTGCTACCCTCGTGCACCCTTTCTGTTGAGTTGCAATGATGTTATTTTGCTCACAATGTGCATAGATGCGTTGGGTCAAGCAGGAGGTGATCACCTTATACAGTGTGGGTAGGCAGATGATTGGCCTATACTTAGCTGGGTCATGTATGTTATGTTGGTCCTTTGGTAGGAGGTACGTAATACCTTCGGTCAAGAACAATGGCATTTTTGCTGGGTAAGGAAAACATCATTAGCCAGCTGATGGTGCATACACCAGAACTTTTTGAGCCAGTAGTTCTGGATCCCGTCGAGACCTGGAGCTTTCCAGTTATGGGATTCCTTGATTATTCTTGAAATTTCCTCGGTGGTAAATGACTCATGGAAAGTTGGTTTCCACAGAACTCTTCTACCTGCTCTTTATTAGGATATCTATTATCTGCTATATTAGGTGAAAAGTTTAGCTTACTGTAGAAAGTCTTTTCTGATCGTTGGAAGAGCGGGTAATATTATTAATGAATTTTGCAATTGATCATATCTAAACATAAAATTATCATGATAAAGTAACTGGTAATTTGATTCTTGTTGGCTTATTTAAATAATTGGTAATTTTATTCCTGCAATTATCAATTAACGAAGTTACTAAAACTGTAATTTTCGAAATTATCATTTGACGACGAAATTGATAATTTTAGAAACAAAGTTATCCATTACCAGAATAATTGGAAATTTAATTTCTCAAATTACCCATTACAAAAGTAAAAAAAAAAATATTATTGAAACAATCCGTCTTTTTAGATAAAGTAATGGAAAATTAACAGTAGGAAAAATTTCTAAATACATCATTTAATTCTAAGGGGGAAAATTGTGACGAAGACGTATTTTACATCGCTAAAATATTATTTTGTTCGGATTAAAATTAATATTAAACAATTAAAAATAAAATGGCATTGCTTCTAACCATATATAATACACTTTAGTCTCGTCAATAGGGTTTAAAATGGCCGAAAAAATTTAAATTTATAGATTTAACTGAAAGATCCCAGAAAAGAAGGAAAATTTTGACCATATACTTAAGTAAACTTTCGACAATAATTTGTAGTTTATTCGCACTTTTTGATTATCGGATTTCAAGTTGTGCTTATTTTGGTTTCGGAGAGATTCCTGATATAAATATGGTTTTCATACATATTCGGTACTTTATTGAAAGTGAATCATAATCGTACAAGCAGGATAAATAATCATGGTTATATTTCTAGTTTATATGATGCTGCTTTATTTGCGGAAAAACGTCATTAAATTATTTTTTAATTTAACTCAGAAAAAATTACCAACTAAGTTTATTACTCTTGTAATAGGTAACTTGGAAAATGAAACTTTAAGTTACTCTTGTAATTGATAATTTAATTCTTAAAATGATTCATTAATTCGTCCAATGTTAATTTCAAAAATGAAGTTATGAATTACTTCGTTAATTTATAATTGTAGCATTAAAGTTGCCATTTTGACAATTTTAGGAATGAAATATTTTATTTAATTCATAATTTTAGTTTCGAAATTATTAACTGATGTATGTATGTATGTATGTGAAATTGGGGATTTGTACACTGCGACCTAGTAAATCTATTGTGTTCTCCTTCTGCTGCTAAGTCGTTAAGAATGTCTTGCTAATTAAAGCAGATCCTCCAGTCCTATTTCCCTCAGAAACCTTAGAATGTTGGATGTTTCAAAGTGGCTGCTTAATTATCCGACATGATAATAATCTCCTCTCTGCGATAGTTTGTTTTTTGCTGATTTGAATGCATTTCCTGATGTTGTGTATTTCCGCCTGGAAGATGATTGATGACTTATCTAAGCTTTTGTTGTATCTCGTACTGGATCCATATCCTCCAATTCCAGTTCTCTTCGGTGTTTTGAAGCCATCTGTATACAATTTGATAGAATTCCTGTTGAATTTTTAATGGTATTTCTGTCCTATTTACTTTTGCAATTCAACTTTGTATGGAAGTTTTTCACAATGTTGAATTTTAGGGCATATCTCAGATTTGTTGATTTTTGGATAAGAGATTAGGCCTTCATTTTATGATTTCACCTTTCATCATCTTATATATTGTCCCCTTCGGCATACTCTCCACCAGTATATGTAGAGGTGTAAAGTTTAGAATTATTTCCATGGCGGTCGTTAAGCAGGTTTTCATTTTGTCAGTTATGCACGCACAGGTCACAGCTTTCAAAAGTTGGCTCTCGTATTGATCAGACTGATTCTTTTAATCCAGATCACTGACGTATATGTAGTAATTGGTCTTACTATTGCAGTGTACATTCACTGCAGCATTTGTTATTTCGTGCCCCAGCTTTTTTCCATAAAGTTTCTACAACCCATCGAGGCTTCCGAAACCTTCGTTAAAGCTTTAGTAGCCTTGTTGATTACTTCTCTTTTGTACTTATCACAGAGCTTAATTGATAGAGTAATTGATAATTTCGAATTTTTTTGACGATAACTATTTAAAACTCTCTAGTTGTGCAAATGAATAATTCGGTAATAAAAAAGAAATATCGAAAAAAGAATTTATCCCATATAAATATTTTACAAAAGGCAAACTGGCTTCAAAAAATTGCATTCAAAAATTAAAAATAAATTACAAACTGCTTTTAAACTGCAATCAATTTAATAATTATAGATTGAGTCATTCACTTGGACTTTATTGAAGTGGGTGATATAGTTGA
This sequence comes from Diaprepes abbreviatus, assembly GCA_034092305.1. Taxonomy (NCBI): domain Eukaryota; kingdom Metazoa; phylum Arthropoda; class Insecta; order Coleoptera; family Curculionidae; genus Diaprepes; species Diaprepes abbreviatus. Next base: position 16,092,123 of record JASJET010000054.1, read on the forward strand.
ATGAGCTATTTTTAAATTAATGCTAGTGAGATAAAATGAAAGAAAAAAGTAGGTTATTTTTTCTAAATGAAAAAATACCGTTCAAAATAATGTAAATCAAATTTTAAATCTATATTTTATCTATTAAATACCCTTAAAAACCTTTTATGACATAACACTACCTAATACAACTTATCGAGTCCCTTTTTAGGTAGATTCGGTTAAAGTTCTATTAAAATAACTCTCTGGAAAAAAATAAACAAAGAATCTTCCTCAAGGTTTGTCATAAACATAAAAATATCAATACATCGTAGTAGATTTTTCGATATATTTAAGTATTTTTTTTTCCTTTCAGGGTTATCTTTCATTCCAAAGAATGGCTACCTGCAACTGCCCGGTAACCCAACCGGGGCCAACTCTGGCGGCGACATGTGGTGGAGCGCAATTTATGTTGTTTATGGGACTCTTAGAAGTATTTTTAAGGTAACTATTAAATTGTAGATAATTAGGTAATAAATTAAAGACATGTTATCTATCATAGTAAGAACAGAACAGCAGTTAATTGCTTTTACTGACAACTTCGATCATACCCAAGATTTAAACAACAATAGATTTGTTTGAAGGCTGTTTATGGTCGGTGGGGGAGACACTTTTTGATATTTGATAGACATAAACATATTTACTTATCTTGTCTTTTAGTTTAATTGCTTGTCGTGACTTTTTTCGGTGTTTTTAAGTGTTAGAAATTACTATAAATGCGAAGTTTACAATTAATATTAACAAAAGGAGTATTTAAAAACTTATTTTTATCGGTAAATATTGTTAGATATTGTTTACATATTGAAAATAACAATAACAATAATTTAGGCAACCGTATATTCATACTTTACTTTCAGAATTGACGTACCGATGACACTCGTTTTAAATAATGCAATTAGAAAAGGATAGCGTAAAATCGGTATGTCTGGACCAAGAAACTAAATATCTACTGTTTATCAACACTTTTTCAAATATAAATAAAAATATTATTACGTTATTCAGCGTTCAAACAACCGGGCCCTAGTTCAGACGTTATACTACTTCTACAGGGGTATGTTCGAAGACTGACAATTTACAACATAACCATAGTTTAATCTTCGAAAATAAATTTTAAAATGAAAAAGTACTGAATTATTCGATTATTTTGTGACAATACAAATAATGTTAATTTTTAACATAACTATATAAATTAATAAAGTGTAATTTGCTTTTGTAGAAAAATACATTATTTATCAAGTTCAAATTCCTCTCTTTTAATTTTAACCGCATTTTTCTCGAACGGATTTCTTTCCAGTTTGGCAGACTTATTAATAAATAAATGAGGTCGTCCAACGAAAGATTTTTGAAATGAGTTTTTTTCATTAATTTTTTTTCCAAAAACAAATGTTTGACTTTTGTTATTCGCTATTGTGATCTAAATTAAAATTATGTTTAAGATAGGTATTTTCTTCGTTTTTTGATTTCATAAACCTACAGATAAGAGGAGACTTTGATTAGATGACTCGTAAAAGGTTAGAAGGGTATGAAAAACACCATATAACTTAACAATAAACATCCATAAAACAAAATATTTGAACATTGGAGCTAACAATGAAAGCTTGTTTCTGAAAACTGATACAGTCATTGAGAGATAATTTTAAATATTTCATTGTGACATTTTAAAAAGATGCGAAAGACAGTTAAAAGATAAAAGGAAGAGTCACACAAAATGGAAAGACAATAGGTTCCTTAAATAGGATATTCTGATCTAAAGATATTACCAAACAAAGAAAGAAAAACATTTATAAGTCTATGGTTAAGGGTGAAATCTGAATAAACGGAGATGGATGCACTACAAAGATAGACAATAATATCTAGATTAGAACGAAAAATCAATGAACGTGTAAGAGAGGTTAAGATTAATATCAAGATTAAAATTCTTTATTGGTTTTTAAGTAAGCTAATACAAAGTTATCTGTTCTTTTTATATGAATTGTAAATATATTTGTCGGGCAAGTCTACAATGTTTAACCTTAAATATTAAAATTAAAATGAACATATAATTAAAGTGTAATATATTGAAGTAGGTGTCCTTTCTTTCTGGCTGGGAGACTTCTTGTCGTGTTTTGATTCTGTGTGTGGGTGGTCCTAGATCTCTCCTGCGGAAGCGATTGTAGGAAATCTTGAATCTGTTTAATCATGGGGGCCTTTTTGTTGTGTTGTTCAACTCTGTGTTTGTGTTTCTGTGTGTCGACTCTTCAGGTGATCAGGTTTGGCGCACCTCATGACTTCTGTTTGTGTTTGGATCGTGTGTTATGGTGTGTGTGTAGCTGCCTCGCTTGGGCATTTGGGGCAACCTCTGTATGATGAAGGGTACGCATCACCACAATTATCGCATTTTGGGGAAGTTTGGTTTGATTTTTGGCAATCTGACCAATAGTTTCCTTCGTCACAGCTGACATAGTTTGGTCGTGCTTTGCAGTTTTGTTCTATATGCCAGAACATCTGCCAGTTATGGTACTGGAAGATTTTTGTCCTGGTATATTGGTTCTCAACCTGAATTTTGTTGCCCATAATGTCTCTGATTTTGTTGATGCGGCTTTTCTCGCTTGGTAAAACCGCTAAAACCTTGGATATCAGTTCCTTGTTCCTGTAATGCCATTTGATGATTTCGATTGGTTGAAAGCCTTTTTCGTGAAGATTATTTGAAAATTTCAGCTTCTGAGACGCTCTATATCACCCTTCTGAGAACAATATGTAAAGGCCTTTCCATCTGAAAGATAAGTGTGATATGGAAGGTTTATCCTATCCAGAATGTTTCTTTTGGGACTCTGAAAATTTTATGTGTATGTTGAATCCTTCTGGAACAGTCTTTATGTATTCCTCCTTAATCTTATTGTTTATACTATTCCGCAGGACTGTATTCAGCCTTGTCTCTCAGGACAATTGGCGGAGCCAGTGGTTTTAGAACAGGAGGGGGTGTCCTTTGTTGGACGTCATCACCGTTCTGTTTCTTGATTTGTTGTGTTGATATTATCCGCAGAACTTGCTGCAGGACTGTTATTTTCAACAGTTCGAACGAACATCTAAATATACCCGGAGAGAGAAAGAAAATTCTGCGGATAATTTTCTGCCGAAATTTTACAGTTATTTTTTGTGCATTTTACCCTCAGCTTGTTGTAGCTTCACTGATGAGACTATTAAGTGTTCGAAACTGATACGAAGAGAGGACTAAAGTGGAATTCACAGAGAATATACTGCCTGTCCCCTTTCTTAATGGTCGTAAGGAGAATAAAATAACTTTTCTAAATACATAGACCACGAAATTGTATATTTTTAATATTATTATATCTATCTATTTATCTATCTATCTATCTATATATATATATATATATATATATATATATATATATATATATATATATATATATATATAGATTCAAAACTTCATTTTTATTTTCAGATCTCAATGTGATTTAGAAGACCCATGTGGTCGTCCTGAACCCACTCCTGTATTACCTGAATATGATTTTATAGTCGTGGGAGCGGGTAGTGCGGGGGCAGTGGTAGCAAGTCGATTATCTGAGATACCTGAGTGGAATGTTCTATTAATTGAAGCAGGTAAGAATCCTAAATGGTCCTAAAAGAACAATTTCGGACATGAAGGAATATTTTTATCGGGTCTTAAGCTTTAATTGAAACGATTCAACTGAAATACATTTTTTTATTAACATATCTATATAGGTTAAAATATTACTAATAAGATTTTATAATTTTCAATGTAAAGAATCTGCTAAATGTATCTTAAAAGAGACTTCTTATTATATCAAACATTTAAAACACGATTAGAAATTTATTTCATATAAATTTATGCAATTTTTTATTTTGATTTCATCATTTTATTTTAGGAAACGACGAGCCAACTGGAACTCAAGTACCATCTATGTTTCTCAACTTTATTGGATCAGATATCGACTGGGGTTATATGACAGAGCCGGAAAAACAAGCGTGTTTAGCAGAAACCGAACAAAGGTGTTATTGGCCTCGAGGAAAGGTATAAAAATTATACACTTTTTTATGCTTAGCTTTTATTAAGAAAGATAACTAAACTTTAAATTTAAGCAAAAATGAACTTAAGACGCAATTCATGATATATGTTAAATTAATTATGTGGTACAACCCCTGACTCGAAAATTCCAGATAATAACGAGCTCGATGAAAAAATTAACATTCCACTAACGAATACTCTTATGAAAGTAAATATGGAGATAGAAACAAATCAAAGAAAACTATATTTCACTGGAAAAAATGAATTCAGTGTTTAGATGAAGAACCCTCAAGACACAAGATAAACGAAAAATGCTAGAATCAACATAACTATATAACTAAAAATCTCAAGAACTCAAACCGAGCAAGTAATTGAACAAAATTAAAATAAATTACTGGGAAAAAATTAAATAATAATCAAAATGTTAAAAAAGCGAAGGAAAATTATAAAATATCTGGCTGCAATAAGATTTTCACAATATTAGTATTTAAAAAAGAAGGAAGAAGATAAAACAGGAATTTGATGGGTACCAGAATCAAGGAGAAGCTGGTTTAATAAATTTCCAAGAAGCTTTCAACCACGTAGAATATTGAACCATAAAGTACCTCTTGCAATATTTTTAACAAAGCTATAACAAAGATACAACTTTAAGAAAATACAGAACCCACAATAATTAAACGCATCATCAGACAGAGAGAAGCAATTTCTACAAAACTTTTCGATTCATCATTGGAACTGGTTGGAAGTAGTTATATCACATAAGAGACACAAAAAACATAGTATTATTAACAAGAAATAAAGATAAGCCAAAAAAAATGATTAAAGTCGTAGATGAAGAAATAAGAAAAATATATCTTACTATAAATAAAATTTTTATAAAAAAATTGAACCGACTTCTAAAAGTGCGGTAAAAAGTGAAAAATAACTATAAATTTTTGTATTAAATTGAACTTTTTGAAGTCGACGCGAAACTAATACCTGACAAAGTGTGATTTGCATAAAGAGATTAAAAATATTTTATTTGTAATTGATTTCTCACCATAATTTGTATATATTAGTAGTTATTTATTTCATTTACAAATAATTTGGCTCCGGCTTCAAAAAGTTCAATTTCATATAAAAATTTATAGTTATTTTTCACTTTTTAGCGCACTTTTAGAAGTCGGTTCAATTTTTTTATAAAAATTTTATTTTTCTGTTTTTAGTTTTAGAATTCATTATGATATCCATAAATTATTTGAACTAAGTACTAATCGAGATTAGTGTACCTCGCAATGACTCCAAGGTGGCAAAAAACTACCCATTTTATCCAAAGTTGTAAATCACCCTAAAATGAACCACTAAAACTTGTTTGGTTCTTAGAGTTTTCCATATACCAGTAAAATTGTGTTAAACAAATATTTAGTCTGTCATAGTAAATCCACTATCTTAAATTTCAAATTAATGTTAGATTGGTAATATAGACCCCAAAGCCTTCCAGTATCGATGTTTAAAGAACCTGAGATGTAAATTTCTTAGCTCGATATATTTTATACTGCATATTGAGTTTGTATACGCCTCAAGAAACCCACAATATCAATTTTCAATATTTAAAGAACCTGAAATGTAAATTTCTTAGCTCGATATATTTTATATGGCATATTGAGTTTGCATGCGCCTCAAGAACCCCACAATATCAATTTTAGACGAAATCGGAATATGTAAAATTTTCTGTCCCTCATATTGTATCTCATCAACCTAATAATTGTAAAAAATTAACTTCATATTCGTAGTACACGACCCCGAAAACCCTCTAATACCAAATCTGAAAAAATGCGAATAAGGTAAAATTTTCAACCCACCGCATTGCATCCGCTATATTGAATTTCAAAAAAATTATTTTAAGCCTTAATCTAATCTAAATCTAAACCCTTCAAAGCCCCGTAGTACTAATTTTGGATGAAATCCGGAAATTTAGAATTTCTAGACTCATATTCTCTATTTACATTCTCAAAAACGATTCAGTCTCACCTTTGAACAAAATCGAAAAATGTAAAACTTTTAGTCCGCTATCTTGGATTTGCCATATTGAATCCTGAAAAAATACTTTTAAGTTCATAATTTACACCCTCATCAGTTTGGGAATCGAAAAATGTAAAATTTTTAGGACAACATATTGAATCTGCCAGATTAAGTTTTTCAAAAAATATCTCAATAATTAACACTAACAAAACTATCCCAATACTGATTTTAGACAAAATCCGGAGATGTAGAATCTTTAATTCGCCATCTTGGATCCGCAATATTGAATTTTTAAAAAATTATTTCAGATTCGTTATGTGCGACCCCGAAAACTCCCTAGTACCAATTTTTGAGAAAATCGTACAAAATTGATTTTTTTGTCCTCCATATTGGATCCGCCATATTGAATTTTTTAAAAATATTTTGGTTTCATTATGTGCCACCCCAATACTCCCCCACAACAATTTTGAAGAAAATCAGACAAAATTAAATTTTTAGTCCGCCATATTGGATCCGCCATATTGAATTTTTTTAAAATAACTTCAGATTCGTTGTTTACGTCCTCAAGAATTTCCCCATGCCAATTTTGGAGAAAATCAAACAAAATTAATTTTTTGACCGCCATATTTTCAGCGGCATCTTGGATATTACTGCACCAATTTCGTCCGAAAAGATATGGGACCACCGCAGCAACTTCCTGAACATAACGTAAAAAATTTTATTCAAATCTGTGCCCCTGTTCCAGAGTAATCAGTGTACATACATAAAAAAAAACATACATACTCGACGAATTGAGAACCTGCTTCTTTTAGAAGTCGGTTAAAAAACCAAACTTAATGACATATCAGAACAAAAAACAGCAATAACTGCAACGCAGGAACAAGTTGCAGAGTACAATATTTAGGGAAAATTGTTTACCTGAACAACTAAAATCAAACTATTGAAATAAAACAGCGAATAAAATGTAGCTACATAACAAAGAACAAAATATATCCGCAATATTAATTACTTCTTTTATTTAAACTACTTCCCATGTTTTAAGTACATAGACATTCAAAAGAGTCACAAAATCGCATATTAACTGTATTAGAAGCCTTTACCATATCAATGAAAATACTTACTATTTACTTATTAATAACAATTTTAAATTAATTAAATATCTTATTGGTAATAGTTTTAAAAATGTATTTTTAGGTTATGGGTGGAACTTCGGTAATGAACGGAATGATGTACATTCGCGGTTCCCGCAAAGATTATGATGACTTGGCCGCAGCTGGAAATAGAGGTTCGTATATAAACAATATATAAAGTAACACTTTAAAATGAAAACTCTATTTTAATTGCAATCATACCTTTAAACTAGGTCACGTTCGCTCTGGTTCCTAAACAGCATTAAGAAACATAAAAATACTGACTTAACTCAAATTAAATCTATGTATTTGTAGGATGGAGTTACAACGAGCTCCTGCCATACTTCCTAAAAAGCGAAGACAACAGACAAATTGATAAAATGGACAGAGGTTATCATTCGGAAGGAGGTTTACTTCAAGTTTCACAATTTCCTTACCACCCTCCTCTTTCTAGGGCTATTATTAAAGCAGCTGAAGAGTTAGGTAAGAATCATTTATTACCAAAGTACAGCATTCTCTTTAAGTTCACAAAATCAAAAGTCTACTATGCATCGCTTTGGTTTTAGGTCACCCAATCAGAGATCTCAATGGCATTTATCACACTGGCTTCGCAATTGCTCAGACTACGAATAGAAATGGTTCCAGACTAAGCACAGCAAGAGCTTTTATAAGGCCATTCAAAAATAGGAGAAATTTGGATATTTTAATGAATTCTACAGTAACTAGAGTGCTTATAAATACCACGACAAAGCAAGCTTATGGTGTTGAGGTACTCAATCATGGTGTCAAGCAGATTATTTATGCAACTAAGGAAGTAATTGTTTCTGGAGGTAAGATAGAATTAGATTACCCTTTCTCCGAAATATAGTGTTCAAAGTGTGATTTCAGGAATCATCTGCTGCATTAATTTGTCACATTATATTCAAATTTTAATTTTAAGGTGCCGTCAATTCTCCACAAATCCTCCTTCTATCCGGAGTTGGTCCACGGCAAGAACTAGAACAAGCCAAGGTTCCGGTGGTCCATGAATTGCCTGGAGTAGGCAAAAATCTACAAAACCATGTTGCCTTCTTTCTAAATTTCAACATCAACGATACCAATACAGCCCCGTTAAATTGGGCCACTGCTATGGAGTATCTTTTGTTTAGAGATGGACTTATGAGTGGTACAGGTAAGTTTTTATATTTATATTCAATATTCCCTCATTCACTTAGTGATGAATCAACTAAAGTGGACGCATTATAGCTTCACTTACTAACTATTATATATTTTATTGAAAAATACTAATGGACGTGTTTTCTCTTTATAGGTATTTCAGAAGTAACGGGTTTTATTAATTCCAAATATAACGATCCAAATTTAGATCATCCAGATCTTCAATTTTTCTTCGGTGGGTTCTTGGCCAACTGTGCAAGAACTGGTATGGTAGGAGAACGACTAGATAATGGTACCAGACAAGTTCAAATTATTCCAGCTGTTTTGCATCCAAAATCACGAGGAGAAATTAGATTGAGGGATAATAATCCTTTGACCCATCCACTTATATTTGCTAACTATTTAAGTAATTCTGATGATGTAAAAGTGATGATAGAAGGGATCAGATTTGCACTTAGAATGGCAGACACCAAAGGTAATTAACTATTAATATTTGGTAATCATTTTAAGATGACTTCTTCTTCTTCATGTACCTTCTCCATTTCGGAGGATGGCTATCATCATTGCTATTCTGACCTTGGAAGCTGCGGCCTTGAATAGATCAGATGACTTGACGTTGAACCATTCTCGCAAATTCCTAAGCCAGGATATTCTTCTTCTTCCAACAGATCTTTTTCCCACAATCTTTCCCTGGATTATGAGTTGCAGAATCTTATACCTTGGACCTCTCATGATGTGGCCGAGATATTGCAATTTTCTCTTTTTTACTTTATATAGGATCTCTACGTCCTTCTTCATTCTTCTCAGAACCTCCAAGTTGGTCACATGTTCTGTCCATGATATTCGCAGCATCCTACGGTAGGTCCACATCTCGAAAGCTTCTAGTTTCTGCTCGCAATGTAAGTTGAGGGTCCAAGCTTCTACACCATACAATAGGACTGGGAATACATAAAATTTAAGCATCCGAATTCTTAGGTCCAGGCTCAGATCGCGACTACAGAGCAGCTTCTTGATCTTCACAAAGGATGCACGGGCCTTCTCAATGCGAATCTTTATTTCTGAACAATAGTCCACGGAACAGTTGACACTTGTACCCAAATAGTCATATCTCTCGACTCTTTCCAACCTTTCGCCTTCGACATACAGATGTTCATTGGGTACTTCAGTTTTGGTGACAATCATGTATTTGGTCTTCTTAACATTAAGTGTCAGACCATATTCTCGACTAGTTGTGGTGACATTATTCAACATATTCTGAAGGTCTTGCATGTTCTCGGCGAGAAGTACTGTGTCGTCTGCGTAGCGCAAATTGTTCAGTGGAATGCCGTTAACTCGAAATGGATATTTATAAAAGTATTTCTTGAAACTACTTGCTTCAGAAAAACAATTTTTCTTGAACAAAACATAATTTTAAGAACTATTTTTTAGCATTGAGAAGATATGGATTCCAACTGGATAAGACGCCTGTTCCTGGTTGTGAAAGACTCACATTCGGTTCCGATAATTACTGGGAATGTGCAATGAGACAACAAACAGGACCTGAGAACCATCAGACTAGTAGTTGTAAGATGGGACCGATGGAAGATCCACTAGCTGTAGTTGATCCAGAATTAAGGGTGAGTGCAATATATTGCACTAAAATATATAACACAGTCAATTATTACAGAATAATTCTGAGGTACTTCACAAATTCCGAAGAAAACCTCCATACTCTTACAATACGACAAAGTGATCAAAAGTACCTCAACAATAAATTTTAATGATTATATCTAGGGTTACACTGTGTTTGTTTTGAAGAAGATGTTTCAATCAACTTGTCTATTTTTTCTAGGTTCATGGTATTGACAGATTACGTGTCATGGACGTCAGTATATTACCAAAAGTCACTACAGGCAACACTAATGCGCCCGCCATCATGATAGGAGAGAAGGGCGCGGACATGATTAAAGAAAGATGGCTGACATCCAGTGACAGCTACTTTTTTTCCAATCAGCCAAATACTAGAGTTAGTCGACAGTGGGGTGCTTTTGGTGTTTGGAAACGATAGTTTATATGTGGATTTTTAGATTTTAAGGACTAAAGAAGGAATTGAAAAAATGTACCGTATTTTTGTGTTGTGTTTTGACTCCATAGGCATCCTTTAGATCTTTTTCAGTATTAAATATGATTAGAGCGTTATCAATTTGAGATCAAGAGTTTACTTTCAGTTATATTATCAAAACCAAAATAGTTAGTTTTTATATTTTTCTTAGTTAACTAATTAAAATCATAGCAGTGCGTTTTTTAGCTACGCCTCTGTTAATTATAAGAATAAAATGTACTAAAATGATTGTAACAAAGAGAAAATTATTTCAGATATTTATTTTTTCAATTTTTTTGTTTAAATTTAACTTTATGACGTCATATTATTTACTTAAATTATGCCAGTTAATTAGTTTCTATTGTATACCTCTATTTTTGTGCACTTTTTTTTAGATACATTAGAACATATATTGAAAATATCTAGTTCCTTTAGTTTTCGTACAAAAATGTGTAAATATTATCTGATTGTACTGAACTAAACATGAAACATAATATGAAGTATTGTAGTTATTTATTATAAATTAGTAATAAATTGATATACCAAATAAATACTTCATTTATTTTTAATTCCTTGTTTTCTATACATATGTTGCTTTTCTTCTGCTTCTGCTCGCATATACATATATATATATATATATATATATATATATATATATATATATATATATATATATATATATATATATATGGGCTGTATAAGATAATTTAGACTATTTGCCCATTCTTTGTAAATTGTACCACTGTCGCAAACTCAACGCAATCTACATAAAACGTCTTAGTTTTGACAAAGCTTCATTCCAGACACATTTTGTTTAAAGTAGCGCCATATTAAATGTGTGTTTTTCTACCAAATCCAAATAGGGCTATTAAAATTTGGTCACATGTGATGCAAAATTTATTTGCTTTTGACTGTGTATAAGGTAACTTCATAAAATAACTATTTTGGAAAACATAATTTTTGTCTACAAGTAATGCACATTAATATTCAGAAAATAGTTTAACTGAAAAGATTCAAATTTTATAATAAAAAAATCATAATATAAAGTTAAACGCATTTAAGAGTCCACCTTTTTATTTGATAACAAATTGTTTTTGGTATTTGAATATTAAATTAGAGACAACTCAAAAACTGAAAATTTAAAATTACATTTCTGTGTGCCTTCCATTGCATTCAAACAAATAATGGAGCTTCTGACACTAAGGGGCCTTATTTCTAAAATATAGTTTCGTTCAATCGTGATCAACATTACGGAAAGATCTTTGTTTGTAAACTTTTTGTTTTAGGTAACCCCACAAGAAAAAATCAAGTGGGGTTAAATCCAGAGACCTAGCCGGCCAGTATTGCTCCATATTACGCCCAATTACTTCGCTCCTAAATATTTACAAAAGGCTTTCTTATGGATGGGAGCACCATCATACTAGTACCACAGATTAAACCTTATTTCAATAGGCATATTGTCCAAAATGTCAAGGACCTCGGTGTTAAGTAAGCACATGTATTCTCCAGAATTTAAATTACCTCTAAAAAAAATAAAGACCCACAACTTGATCGTTTAAAACACCGCACCACACATTTGTTTTAAAGGAATACTGGTCTCTGCATTGTATTATATAATTTGGATATTCTTGAGCCATCTACCATCTATAATTTTGAGAGTTAACACCGCAGTTTGAAGTGAAAGTGGCCTCGTCGGTCCATAAAACTAAAAAGGGGAAGGACACATCTTTTTTTCCGCCTGGTACCAAAAAGATAATCCAAAACGTATGTCAAAATTTTGTTTCTTTAAAGTATTTGTAAATTTCGGTTTATAAGGTTTAAATTTTTTTTTGTGCAATATCTTTCTTACACTTTCCCTTTGAACGTCACTTCTGCAAGAAACATGTCTAATACTAGTTTGACCATGTTTCACAACATCTAGGCACACATTTAATTGGACTTCTTCACTATGTTTTATAGAATTGTGAGGTTTCTTAAATAAACTTTCCACCGTAGATTGTTGCACATTTTTGCCTGGATGTCTTTCATTAAAAATATTTGCTGCTACACGATGACTAGGTTTTCACTACATATTAATACAATTTCAATTTTTTCCTGTAAAGTCAACATTTTTTTAAATTTAATACACAATATTAATTAAAAGCCACTATGACAAACAGAAAGTGATTTGATTGTCATTAGTAAAGCAAGGGCTTGATGATTTTGTTATCATTTGTTTTACGGTCAACTGGTTTTTGATGCATCATCGTAAGGTACAATACTAATAAAATTTTTGGACACTGCACTTAAATAACAAAAGACTATTTCAACTTTTTTAATAACATAGCTTCATAACAAATTTTAACAATGCAGTTTTAAATTAAATCGTTGAAACTAGATAAACTTTACGTAAATTTAAATAAAACTTTATTTTCCACCTAATGCCGACTTTACTGATGACACAGTGTATTTGTTTGTCTTAATTATAATGTATATTACTTTTAGACACAAACTACGTTATCAAAAATAGTTATTTTATGAAGTTATCTTATACAGGGTCAAAAACAAATATACTTTGTATCACATATGACGAAATTATAATAGCCCTATTTAGATTTTGTAGAAAAACACAATTATTTCATCACGTGACTACAATTTTTTTGGTTATGAGAAAAGCGGCACAAAAAAATGCAACTATTTTGTTTTTAACTCCTTTATCTCAAAAGCTACGCAATTAGGTCGACGAAGTATGTAATTAGATAGTTTTAGGGTTAATGTAGAATCAAAAAATTGTTTTATGTATAAGGTATTCTAATTTTAAAAAATTATGTAATTTCGTACCACCCTATTTTCTTGACATACTCAGCAGAGTCCAAAAGATATCTAAAATATATACATTTAGTACCACCGTATTGAAATTAATATAGTTTACCAGTAAATTTTACCTATAAACAATAAATCTGCTATATCCAATCGTTGCCTCACTCTGTATAGACTTAAGTTTTTTAAAGTCCTTCAGAATTAACTTTGAAAAAAAGCATTATTCTACTTTCATGGGGAATGAAGTATGATGATTTCATACAACTGTATTTCAGCGATAAGAACTTAAAACTCGGATAAAAACCGAACAAAATGACACATTGCCTAAAAAAATGATATCTTGCTTACAAGATAGCCTTTTGATATTTCGGAATGCTTTAGAACCTTCATAGAAAGATTAAACAATGTAATGATGATGCAAGTTTCAAAATAATTTTTATATTTTTATCGACGTGACTCTGGTGCAATGGAAATTTATAACATAATTTAAATATTTAACCTTAACAATTAAGAAAACTACTGTTTAGATAATATATCTTGTTTACAATATAACCAGATACAGAAGAATTTCAAATAGGGTAAGTTGGGGTAAATAGTATCAAGGGGTAACTATGATCACCAGCTTGAAGTTTAAAGCACAATTATTATTAATATGAATATTTAAAAATAGTGGAACAATAATTTTATGGCGCAATGATTTTTTTTTATTTTGATTAACTCAATAATTTCATTTCGTTATAGGGAAACCATCTCATTTGCAATAACTGAAATAATTTTATTAAATTTAAAGAACCACAATTGTTGTAGACAGAAACGTGTCAAAATAAAAACTTTAAATCCGACACGTATTACGGTACGGTTCCTTAACATTTGTTCGTTTTTAAAAATTAAATTAAAAATAACAATTTTCCAGACTTTTTAAAATTTACCAGTGGAAACTAAAGTGGGGAACAGTAATATGTCAAATTTATGTCTAAAACAATTTAGAAGAAATTTAAATACAAAAAAAAAACAATGTTTAATTATAAACTGATATAAAGGTTGTATAAAGTATTAAATTGTTTAATCAAAAGCAAATTACTGAAAAAAAAACTGAGCTAAGAAATAATAAATCATACAATTAGTGCGCAATCTAATCTACGAATACAATAGCAACCCTGTTGAAACCCGCGTTTCCATATCCAAAAGCCCCATACGATGTGAAAATTTAGATTTGATTTACTCACTGTTTGCCCTGCGCATCCACCAATAATTACACTCCTAAAATTGGGCGACAATTGGAAACCACATTAGGAACCTATTCAACGGTACCCTATTATAAAAAATTTTTCCAATTTTGTAAAAGTCACCATTAAACAATACTGCCATGTTTAGGTAAAAGCCAGTAAAGTGTAAAAAAATTAAAAAAAAAAGAGGAAACTGGACTTTAAACTCTTTAAAACAAAATTTCTGCTTGTTTTTCACTGTTCTGATTATTGATATGTTTTATTTTGTCAAAGGTAAAACACAGTAACGCAGAATAAAAATTTTATTTTATTTTAATCTTTTTCTTCTTCAAATGCATATCCACTAATGGATGTTTGCGATTACATTTTCCATTTCTTCCCTACTTCTCGCGGTGTGTATCAGTGTCTGAATATCGTGTAACCCCGTCCACTGTCTGATATTACGGAGCCAGGACATCTTCTTTCTTCCAATTCCTCTTTTGCCCGCGATCTTGCCTTCAATCATCAAGTGTAGGAATTGGTATCTCTCAATTCGCATGATGTGCCCAAGATACGCCGTCTTTCTTTTCTTGATTATGTTGAATAGTTCACGTTCTTTCCCAATATGTGAGAGAACTTCTTCATTGGTCATTCTCACTGTCCATGATATCTTAGGGATTCTTCTGTATATTCACATCTCGAAAGCATCTAATTTATTGATAGCGTTTGTCTTTAATGTCCAACCCTCTACACCATAAAGAAGTATTGACCATACGTAACCTTTTATGAACCTCAGTCTGGTTTTCAAGTCAAAATCCGAACACGTAAACACTTGCCTGAGTTTTACAAAAGCCTGTCGCGCCTGTTCAATGCGACATTTTACTTCATTGTCAGAAGTCCATTCTTCAAGTTGGAATAAATTGGGATTTCTTGAGATAATCATGAATTTTGTTTTCCTTGTATTGATGTTCAAGCTCATTGATTTGCTGCGCTCCCCTATTATGTTGATGAGTTTTTGAACGTCGTTTATATTGCCTGCGATTAAGACTGCGTCATCCGCATAACGGATGGTATTAATCCATATTCCGTTAACTTTAATTCCCATTTCAATATCTTCCAAAGCCTCCTGGAAAATTGTTTCCGAATAAAGGTTAAACAGGAGAGGGGACAGCACATACCCTTGTCGCACTCCTCTTTGGGTTTGTGTCGGGTTGAATACATTATTGTCTGATTTTATCTGCGCGGTTTGACCCCAATATAAGCTTTCAATGCATCGGATGTCTTTCTGATCTATGTCGAGTTTTCTAAGAAGCAGGATTAGTTTATGATGTACACGATCGAATGTTTTTTCGTAATCTATGAGGCACACATCTTTTCTCTGATCGTAACAGTTCTGAACAAGCACCTGTGCAGCGACTATCGCTTCTCTCGTACCTAGGCCCCGCCTAAACCCAAACTGTGAGTCGCTTATGTCTATTTCGCATTTATTATATATTCTTTGATGTATTATTTTTAGAAATATTTTTAGTGTATGACTCATTAAACTAATGAGTCTATGATCTTCACATTTTCTTGCGTTGGTCTTTTTAGGCAAGGGAATGAAGGTAGCGCATAGCCATTGTTTGGGGCAACCCGTTTCGTAAATGATGTTAAATATTTTATGAAGTGTCGGAATGCCTCTTTCATCCAGAAGTTTCAATATCTCAGACGGTATCTCGTCTGGACCAGTCGTCTTGTTATTTTAATATATTTTATTAAAATCAAAATAGCAATAATAATTTATACAACAATTTTTGTCTAATCAGTATCGAATCACAAAATCTAAAAAGTCAACAATACAGGATAAGAAATCAAAATCTGGCTACAGCTTCGAAATACGTTGTAGAGAACGTCACCGCCTAGCCTACACCAAAAGCTACATCCCTTTCTTGTGACTCAGTACATTAAATTTCTAATAAAAAATTCTTATTCCCTGACATCTTTTCTCCAAAAAAGTTATAAGTTGATGTAACTTGAAGCAGTCGTTTCTTAGATAATCGAATGTTTTATTACATACTGAGACTCTTCGTAGCCACCTTCACACTTTATCCAGGCTTAGATTTAGGCCAATAAATCTAGAGTGTGTTTAAGAGCCGACACACTAACAACAATAAAGATTTACGTAGCAATGAGCTATGATAATAATGTAAGAACAAACTGGCAAATAACATACAAAATCAATAACAAACGAAAACAGAAAAAAATTCTCTAAATCTCCGTTTTCTCATTTAAAAAAATTACGATCTTTTATTGAAATCAACCCTCGCAAATACAGATTTAAAACAGCCCAAACCGATTCGATTGATCATCTATTTAACAGCCATGTTATGACTTTGTTAGGATTTTATAGTTGTTTGAAAAAGCACTCAATTTTCCATAAATAATAATTTCGAAAATTTGAGAAACAGACTGATTGGTACCACTATACTTAAATATAGACACCATCAATGTGTGTTTCAATTTAATTGGAAAATATCAGTATTGAGCTGTTTAATACAAAAAAACTTGATTGTTACTTTCAATTTTTTATGAAAACCCTAGCAAGGAGTAAAAAATATCCTTCCAGAAGGTTGTTCTTTCTTAGATGGTCGAATATTAATATTTATTTAAATGTTTCCGAAACAACTATTAATTACATTTCCCCTACTTTACTCTAATAGTCTAGCACTAAAGATGGAACTTGAAAAACATATAACACTGACCCTGACACCGGTCTTCTGAAAAATATGTAGATTAGCTTTATCTAGTTGTAAAGTCAAACGATTACCATTAATCTGCTTAATGGGGTGATATAAACCTCCAGAGAAAGGGTTAAAATAACCACAGTCTAGACGATTATAATTTTTATGTTGTATTAAACCATTTATGGGTACGAGTCATGGTTCTAGTAAAACTTATTTTAAACTTTGTTAGGATTTAAATGAATTAATAAAGTTACAAAATTGCTATAATATATTTCCATTTTCTTAGAATCACAGAACGTCATAATACATTCCAAAATGATTCAAATATACGGTGAGACTCTTATTTTTTATAGAAGCAGAACAAATAAACCAGGTATTCTTTACAAGTATTGGGTCGACATACCCTGTACGCAAAGAATACAATAACGTCATAAAATTGCGAATCATGGTTTTTCTGAATAATCGTTAATCTTTCGGGACAAATTCCCAACCAGCGTCGTCGGTGGTAAGGGTGCTTGCTGAATTATACAAATATAGCTTTTACACTGTTTTTAGAAAAAAACAGTAAATATATTACAATAGAGAATAGAAATAGAGGCTTTTGGAATAAAAATAAAAAAATACGAGTAATGTTTCAGTTAAAAATGCCCTCATTTTCATCTGAATCAGATGTTACAGTTATAACTAATGGTTCAGCAGTCTCTTTTACAAGGTGGTTGAGGTTCCACATATTTTGTATTTCTTTCATCATGTGGTTTACAGCATTGCTTCATGTAGTATTATGTCTTGCAATCAATTCTTTTACTTGAACCCGCGCTCAACTGCGGCTGCTGCATTAAAAAAGTAGAGGTAATTCCAATGGTACATTAAAAACATAGATAAGTATAAAACCTGCCATAGGTACGGGTGGATGAAATAACAAAAGTCTTTAAAAATTGAGTTAGTATAAAACAAAGCAGTATATTTTAAATAAATAAACATAAAGAAGGTAGTATGTTTTAAAAATGTAGCAGTTAAAACTAAATGCACGTATAACTTACTGTGTGAATTATATATAAAGAAATCCATACGCCAATCCTTAGCATTAGCAAACTTATCAATTACCCGCTGATTGAAATCAGGTATGCTTTTGATAAGATCCCTTTCTTTAGAAAGCATTGCCAAAGCAGAAAGTCTTTATTGGCTCATAGTATACTGTAAAAACGTTTTTATCAGTTTGAAAGTGGAAAAGCACCGAAAGATAGTAATAAAGTACAACAAGTCCCGAAATACGGTATGCCGTTGCAAACAGAAAGGGTTTTCGATCCTTACTTGTGTTCCTACGTAAAAGGAAATATATTTAAGAAATTGAAAAGAATGCCTAATAACACAATTTGAACACAGCAACAGTTTTTGAGAAAACAGTAATTTTCAGTTTTTATTTCAATTACTTCAGTGAGATATAGTTTTTCGTACACTACCAATTTTTTGAGGGATGAAAGAGAAATTATAAAATATGGCCTGGGAGGATTTCTAAAAATGATTTTAGAAAGTAGTTCAATAGATAACGTGCTAAATTGAATAACTGGTACACACAACTTCAAAAACATTGAGACATGTCATTATTAGAACAGGTTTTTCATTTTCAGGAGGTTGCAAAATGTCAATTTTCATCTCAATCTCTAAGTCAAATTTTCTGATGCCAAGTCAAAAATACCTTCTCATTTCTAGTATCGCTTGTACGTTCAATAGAAGTCATTGATTAGGAAACATAAATCATTCTATATACCTTAAGATACAATTATCAAATAAGTAAGAGTCAGGTAAAAAATAATTTAAAAATGTAACATTAACATCAGTCCATTTCTGTATTTAGATTTTATGCAGTAATATATCTTATCTATAGAGCGGTCAAAGGTGGTCAATCAAATTATAAAAACAAACTTCATGATTCATGATATAATTATTAACATTCTGTATACTGGAAAAAATGAGAGTGTCAGTAGCCCGTGAGGATTCCGGACCATCGGCATTTGAATTTCAATTCCATTTCATGTCAATTTAATTTCATTCTTGACGGTTTAGCACAATGGTCATCCCATTTTTTTTTCGCTGGTTTCATAACATTATAAAGACAAAATTTTAGTAAGAAATAAAGGAATCTATCTGCCATATTTAAATCATTGTTTAAATGTATTATGCAGAGACAAGGATAGAATATATACAGTTTGTTTCCTATAAATACAACTCTGATCCTCTCCATACGCGTTTCGATTATCTTATGGTCTCGTCAGTGAAGCTGTATTGATCCGAGAGCAGGAAACAATTGCTATTGCTTTATATCTTCCTGAAATTGTGATTTTTAAAATTCGACACTACTCTTGTGATTGTACAGATGTCGTTTGACTGGCGATTTTTTTCCGTCTAGCATCGAAGTCGGCAGAAGTATTCCTGAGTTGCAAGATTTAGTTTTTTTCTTAATTACTCAGACTTCGGAACACAACAAAAGGATATTAGTGATATCGATTAAATTAGTAAGGTTAGGTCTTCGGGCCTAACTGTTGAATGCTGCCTCCAGTAGTAAAGAGTGTTTTTTATAGAGATATAAAACTTTAAGTTGGCAACACTTTTTTAACTGGCGGCCATTGTGTCAGCTGTCAAGTGATTAATATTTAGTTTGGTTTGGCATTTCAACATGAATAGACTGACGCCTGAACAACGCTTCCAAATTGTGCAAATTTATTTTGAAAATCATGGTTCAGTTCGAAATACGTATCGCGCACTACGTCCATTTTACGGTCAACATAATCGTCCATCAGAGCAATTAATTCGATTAACTATGGAACACTTTCACACCACGTTTACTCTAAATGATAATACGCATCCACAGAGACGTCGTACAGTGCGTACAGAAGAAGTCATTGCTGCTGAAGAGCGTAGCGTAGAGGAAGACCCGAATCAGTCCGCCATCGTGCACTGGAATTGGATATGTGTCCATTCACTTTATGGAAGATTTTGCGGAAAGATCTTGGTTTGCGAGCTTACAAAATCCAACTCGTGCAAGAATTGAAGCCACACGATCACCTAGCAAGGCGTAGATTCGGTGAATGGGCCCAAAACAAGATTGCCGTTGATCTCGATTTTCATAAGCGAATTTTGTTTAGCTATGAAGCTCACTTTTGTTTGAATGGATACGTCAATAAACAAAACTGCCGTATTTGGAGTGATGATAATCCTCAAGTGTATGTTGAGACACCGTTACATCCAGAAAAACTGACTGTTTGGTGTTCTTTATGGGCTGGTGGAATCATTGGTCTGTACTTCTTTAAAAACGATGCTGGTCAGAACGTTACAGTCAATGGTGACCGCTATAGAGCCATGATTACGGACTTTTTCGTTCATTAATTGAACAACCATGATGTGCAGGAGCTGTGCTTTCAACAAGGCGGCGCAACATGTCACACAGCTCGTGCCACAATTGATTTATTGAAGGAAACGTTTGGTAACCGCATAGTTTCACGTTTCGGATCCGTGAATTGGCCTCCAAGATCGTGCGACTTAACGCCGCTAGACTATTTTCTGTGGGGATATGTGAAGTCGCTAGTCTACGCCGATAAGCCCGAAACGATTGATCACTTGGAGGACAACATTCGCCGCGTTATTGCCGATATACGGCCACAAATGTTGGAAAAAGTCATCGAAAATTGGACCTCCAGATTAGACTACGTCCGAGCCAGCCGTGGCGGTCATATGCCAGAAGTTATATTTAAATTATAATGCCAGAAGGTTATCTTTCGAATAAAGTAAATTTCATGTCAATTTAAAAAATTCATCTTTGTTTTATTCCATTTAAAAGTTCTGTACCTCTATAAAAAAACACCCTTCATATGCTCGAAAAAGTAATGTAAAGCCTTTAGGTCACATCATGTGTACATACTATTACAATAATGGTACACGTAACAGGATTTTATTTGCAATTTAAAAAAAAACTATTATATGTATATATATATATATATATATATATATATATATATATATATATATATATATATATATATATATATATAAACAGAGGAAAAAATATGTAACTTAGTGATTGTTTTAATTAAAAAAAAAAAGAAATAATGATAGAAAATGTTCCGCTGAAAGTACGAAAACCGATAAAAAGTAAATTTTTCATGTTTTTTTAAGTTTAATCAATTACAATCAAAATCAAATTCTTTTTCTTGCATACAGACTCATCCTCACTCTATACGAAAAATATACTGACTCGGTAATATATGGTAATGTTTATGACTTCTAGACGGTATTCTCAAATCAAAAGGTCGGCAACACTGCTCCAATAGTAAAGGTTCAAAGGCTAGTTCAGGTTTGATTTGGTCTTTTTTTCTGGTTCGTATCATTCTGGCTAGTTCCGATTTATACAGGTTAATTCCGATTTGCACTGATTAAGTGAAGTTTGTGCTGGTTAGTTCAGGTTTGCTCTTGTCAATTTTAGTTAGGCTAGTTAAGGTCAATCCGGTTTAATTCGAGATTTTTTAATTTCTAATATTTGCTATTAATATAAATGACTATTTTTATTTACAATTTATTTTTGTAAATATATTTGCAATTGTATTAATCTAATTTTCTAGTAATGAAAGCGTCGAAAATCTAGTAAGATTGCAAGATAACCTTAAATATAGCCCTACTACTGAACATCCCTCATTTTTTTTCTTTTAATTTGTTATTAAAATATGTAGTTTTTAATAATATTACAGAAAATACGATACTCATGTGTCATTATAGTGATATGGACTCTTTTCGCTTACCACTCATCATAGATATTTTAAAGTCAACTATTCTGAATTTTATTTGGATAATTAGCTCTTTCATTTTAGAGAAAAATATGGGAAACCTACCAATAAAAAAGAATTTTTAATTAAACTATCATGCGATGGAAGTTTAAAAATTAAATTTACCAAATGAGTACCCATCACAGTCCAGAGAAGCATTGTTGTTTTTTGGCCCATTTACAATGATGAGAGCATAAAATTAATTTCTTCATACACTTAACCTTGACCGGAACTTGTGCCTAAAATTAAATAGAATTGAATCTGATTTATCCTTGCATGCAACAGAATCCTCATTAAATTTTTAGATTTTAGGAATATTACAACATTTTTTTATAAACACATTACCTATCGTATCTTAGAGACTGTCACTCTTTTAGGCTGCACCACTAATATATTCCAGACTTAATCCCGTCTGACTTGTTTTTATTTAAAAAATGTCAGAATACATCACTTTTCAGACGATAATCAATAAAAGAGCATATTTTATTTTGGAGATTTTACAAATTAGGTTAACAATTTTTGAAGCTTATACTTTTTATGAGGATTGGTTTAAAAGAAAAATAGGGAATCAACAATTTAGTAAGCCAATTTAACTACAGACAAATCGTAATTACTAGCCAAACATATAATCTTTTAAACCCATTTATTATATTACGCATTTGGACTTAAAATTGGTAGAAATGCTAATTGTTAAGACCAAATTATAGATTGTTAAATAGATCAATTAGCATTATTTAAATAGAAATTAATAATAAAATGATGATGACCAAATTGCAACATTGATTAACAATATTCTCCCTTTTTTCAGTGTAGAATAAACAAAATCGTAATATGTAATAAAATTGAAATCTATCACCATGTTTGAATCTATAGCGGATCTCCAAACGGATTTACTTTTTATCGTCAGAGTGCAAAGAGTAAATCAATAAGACTCTTTTTCATGTAACAACCTAGTGATAATCAATTAGTTACTATCATAACCTATTAGATACGTTTTTTTTTTATTTTGTTTATTATTTGTGATTAAAGTTTCTGAGTAATCGCACAGACTTTGTTGCCTTATCTTTACAAATTTCGTTCGATAAAAGTCACAGAAATGTAAAATACAAAACGGTACGGCTTTTTCTGGCCGTATAACTAATGAAGGAGAACTTGCTATATTTTTTCGCATTCATGTTTGTCAAAATCGAATTGTAAATCCCATTTATAACAAAACTAAGAAAATAAACCTCCGTGTCAATATGGGATGTTACCAATTTTGACTTGACGTTTAACCTTTTCTAAGCTAAAAAGCAGGTTGTTTGTGTTGATTTATGCAAAAATAGGCAAGAAACAATAGTAAATTAAAGCGCAAACTCCAAGAAACCTTGCATGTCCCAAAAACTAAACTTTTTCATGAAAAACTTTCCCTAGAACAATTCACTAACATGGTCTAACTTAATAATAAAAGCTTTAAACTGACAAATGGATGAACCAAATATTGAAGCTTAAAAATATAAGAATAAAAGAATCATTGTAGTTTATTATCCAACGGGCAAAAATTAAAATATTATATTTACCTTCGGGAGACAACAGTTGAGTTTGTGAATGTCTCATATTAACAGGAAAAATATGCCTAAAATCTATAGTTCTCTTAAAATATTAAATAAAGTTTCAAAAGAAAATAATCAATTTCTTGTTAGCTTCAGAGAACTCACCAATAACACTACGATAGTGTCACTCATCGATTTAAAAGAAGCTTTCCCCACCGATGGAACACTAAAGAATATTAAACCATTATTTTTTTATATTGCCTCAATAAGGTTGGGGCGGGAACCAGCCCTGGTAATTCTTTATCGGCGAATTTCGACCACTTCTTTTTCTATTTTCTTGTTATTACAATATTACAATAGTTGTATTATACCAAAAAAACTAATATATGCCATTTCATCATCCAGAACAGTCGTTAAAAGAAGTGAAAATTACTAAAAAAACGAATGAAAATACTTCAGATGTTTAGTTTCTTAGTATTTCAGAAAAAATTTTTTGAGAATATCTTTATTATAATGTGAAAATAATTCCCACCAAGTCTTGTCGTTCAGAACTAACCCAAAATGATTTTTAAGGGGATGAAAACTTAAATATAGAAAAATATTGAAAAAAATAACAATAAATGTTTGAATATTCCTGTAAAGTTATATGGAAATATTTTTAATATGACGAGGAATCAACTTCTACTAAGTTTCAGCATCTAGAATTACCCCTAAAGACCTTAATAATAGTAAAAAGTTGTGAAATTTACTCAAAAACCGAGTAAAAATGCTCCAAATGAAATTAACATATGAATATTAGCGTAGTATAAATAAGAAATTATTGCAATTGTACTTTGGCTCTTTTGGTGGTAATTTAACGATTACTGATAGTTACTCATGACAAATCTTGATTTAGATTTGAAAAATTCGAAATGTTAATGCATAATTATGCATCTGGGAAGTGAAGATAATTTCATATAAAAAAATAACTGTTTTCAAAGTAATCAGCTATTTATTATTAAATTTTTTTATCTTATTATGCTACAAATACAGACTCGTACAAAAACTATTAACAGAAATAATTATTATGGTTCATTTAAAATCGATTAATAACTAAATAAAATTGAACATCTTACTAAAACTCTGAATTTTGCACACTAAATTAACTAGTTTTCAGACTTAAAATTTTGATATTTTGACAACACATGAACGCATTAAAGTAATTCATCGGCTAATCGAGTATCTTTTTATTTCCTTAAAACTTCGAGTATTCATTGTTTATATAGGTTTTGAGCAAGACTACGAAATTTCGGACATGTTGCCCATGTCATAGCAGAGATAAGCATCAACATTTAACAGGGGTTATATGAGTAGAGCTACCGTTAGTGTGACATAAACACACACACACATATATATATATATATATATATATATATATATATATATATATATATATATATATATATATATCGTTATATACAAATATTCCCAATGACCTATTAATAGATATATTAAAAGCAAAATGAGATAACTTAAAAAGCTTTACTGTCAATATCAAGATACATACTATCAGCAGCTTCATGATTGCGCAATGGGCTCACCAATAGCATCCACAGTAGCACAGTTGGTCAAGGAATATCTGGAAGAAAATGTGCTAGACAAACTTGATATACCGATTCAATTGTTTAAGAGGTACGTTGACGATTGTCTAGCAATTGTCCCTAAAAATGAAATTAACACAATACTAAATGCATTCAACAATTTCCTCCAAAATATACAATTTACATCAGAAGTCGAACAAAATGGAAAAATAAATTTCTTTGACCTCACACTATTTTAAAATTACGAAAATAAAAAGATTGAGACGATGTGGTATACAAAAGATGCATGGTCGGGACGCTATCTCAACCGTCAGTCACATCATCCGAAATCCCAAAAGAATAGCGTAATAATAGAGCTTTAACCTTAATTTCTCTGAAATGTCGTCAAGACGCCTTAAAGAAAGTCAGACAAATCCTGCGTGATAATAATTTCCCCGAAAAAATCATAAACAGAAAAATAAAACCACGAACTTACAGACTGTATAATAAGAACGTCCCTACACAAAATAACAATAATAACAACCCAAGAACATATATTGCAATACCATACATTAATTTATTGTCAGAAAAAGTTACACATATCCTCAAACAGCACGATATTATAGTTTGCAACAAAATATACAATCATTTGTCACCACTGTTTACAAAGTTAAAAAATAAGGTAACTCACAAAAAGAAATCCGACGTTATCTATTCCATACCATGTCTAAATTATTCACAGAAACATATTGGAAGGACAACACAATATCTAGACAGCAGATTAAACTGACATAAATACACAAAAAACGCAACGACAGCATTACACTAACATGAGACAAATTTTAAACATGAATTTAATTTTTCGAACACAAAAATTCTAACCCAGGAAAAAAACTACCATAAACTTCAAATAAAGGAAATGCTACATATAAAAAAAGAAAAACAAGCAATCAATGACAAACGAGATATCAAAAACCTAAGCCAAATACATTTTAACCTAATAAACTAAACCAACTATTGCAGTCCTTATTGTTTTGCAACACACTGTATTGTTGATATTGTAAAATTTATTTCCAAATCAGAAAAAACTCAACAAAAAGCTTCCCAAATAAAAAATAACGAGGTGATAGAAATCAAGGAAATCTTGAAATATTTCACTAAGAAATAAGACACAAGTAAAATGAGGTGCGAACTGTGGAGAATTTTTTATTTTTCCTTTTAATTCAAATTGTTTTATCGATTGGTATTTTTAATCAATATTGTTATCATTTGAGTGTTAATTTTAAGTCATGTAAGTGTGCATTTGTGACCATGTTATTCGTATTTTCCTTTTTATTTAAGATTATATTTTTGGTAAAAAGCCCACTACGTTGGGCGAAACGTCAAGCACAGAACAGTAGTATTAATCTAAGAACCCAACCCAAAGAAGTTATATATATATATATATATATATATATATATATATATATATATATATATATATATATATATATATATACTTACAAACTTTTAAATATATTCTTCTATGCTGGTATTTAATTTTTTAATTTTTTTATCCCCTAAAAACTAATTTTGCAGTAGTTTTGGACGACGAAACTAGGTGACCGTTATTATCACATGTATAGAAATATTTTCAAAAAAT
Source organism: Diaprepes abbreviatus (assembly GCA_034092305.1). NCBI lineage: Eukaryota > Metazoa > Arthropoda > Insecta > Coleoptera > Curculionidae > Diaprepes > Diaprepes abbreviatus. Next base: position 16,118,808 of record JASJET010000054.1, read on the forward strand.
TGTATCAAAACATTGGGAATCTCAAAAATTTGAGTACTTTTATTCTGTTTTTATGTGAATTTCACCCCTTTTTTACCCCGTAGGTATGGTTCCTGACGATGAAAAATCATCTACATTAGTTCTTTGGGGTAAAAAAAAAACAAGAAAATAGAAGGAACAAAAAAGTCGAAAGAAGTGTCAAAATTCGAGGTCAAAAATTCACCAGAGATGGTTTCTACCCCTAGAAAGCGTATTTAGTGTTCTATTGATGTGCAAAGTTTCATTCCAATCGGTAAATGACACTTGGGTAATGTTACTTGTCAGTGTTTTATGAAACAGTATCCAATAAACTGTTAACTTATGGCAAATTGATATTATTATACGATATAGCAAAGAAAACTTTGAAAATAATATATAAATAGTGAAAATCCATGCTTCATTTTTAGCAATGAAGAGTAAACACAGAAACATTAATACACTCCCCGACAAAAAAAAAAGCGAACAAGCAAAACTTCTTCAAATTCAATCCTACATAACTTTTAAAGCTTTGTATCGCACATATACACAGCATACCAATGATGCTTCTTTAAAATGTAACATTTTTTATTAAGAAATGTTAAGAATTGATGAATAAATTAACACAATTTTGTCTGATTCAATGCTTCCACAGGGGGTTGAGAAAAATACTACTTTTGATTCTCCCTTGTATAATACGAAATCCAATAGAACTTTTTGTAAACTTAATCAAGAGTAATGAGCAAGATGAAAGCGCCTATAACTTAACAAGAAATTATCAAAATCGATGCAGAACTTTTTTTACTTTAGATTGAATTTGAACAAAATTATATATGTCCGTTGTTTTTTATCCCGGAGTGTAATAAAACTAACTAAACACCACTTTACGTAATACAAATAAGCGAGTAATTCAATTAAGAACAGTTGTTTGAGCAAAGAATATATATTCCGTCAAAAAATATGTTCCTACTTAATTTTAGGTATATAATTAACCAATGAAAAACATGCAAGTAAAATAAATTTCTATATTTTGTATGTCTTTTGTATTCCTTTCTTCATTTCCGCAAACTTTTGCCCTAATCTAGTCGGTTTTGCGGAAAAAAATATCTCTTCTGCTAGGCATGGAGATACCCTATATGGATCGATAGGGAATGTTTTTGCTTGTCTACTGAATGAATCAACAACGTAGCATCGGAAAAAAAGATTTTTCATAAAAATTACTTAGAAACCTATTTATTAATAATTTTTCCTTCTAAATTTTTTAATTCCGATCCTGTAAACGAAACTATACACGGATTCTTCTTATCTTCAGGGAGGCCAAGGGTGGTCTAAAGTATACAAATACAGCATAGACAACAAAATTCGTGATGCATCCCACAAAACTATAAAAGGCTGTTCCTTATCGTACCCACACTCAGTCTGAAGATATTAGTTGAGGTACACAGTTCACTAGTTATATCGTAACCCAACGCAAATCACCATGTACAAATTTGTTGTAGTTTCTGTAATTGCCGTTGTGCTTCTTCAGGTAAGCTATTTTTTTTATCTACCTTCTAGTATTAGGGAAAAAGGAGTAGTAATGGGGTACTTGACCCTCTCTAACAGACAGAAAATAAAAAACTTGTATTTTATCTATAAAAAAAATTGTGCTGAGTTTTATGGAAATTGTTTAAATCTAATAAAAATATTTTTTATTAGCTTTTTTCTTGCTATGTTCAAATAAATAATGCAAATATTAACCATAAAAAATTCTTTCGACTGGAAAATTAATATTTTCATTAAAATATATATACCTTTTTTAGAATTTAGTATATATATATATATATATATATATATATATATATATATATATATATATATATATATATATATATATGCTGCAAACGTCAAATTTCAAAAAATCTAAAAAAAACTTGTTTTGTTGTTAAACTATCAAAAAAAGGAACCAGTACCTAATTTGTGCTCTTTATGTCTTCAAAAAAATGGGCTCCTTTTAGCTCATTTTTCGTATATTTCCAAGTGCTCGAGAAATCTAGAGTTTTTCCTCGGTATAAATAGTGAAAAAAGCATTTCCTTTGGCTTAAAAACACCTTTTAGGCCTGTTAATTTATTACGCACTTTTAATTCCAAGTTTGATAATTCTTGGGCAAATTTAAACCGAAGTTTTGATTTTTTTCTGGACTAAAAAAATTTTATTTTCAGACAAGGTCTTAAAAAGACTTTTAATTTATATTTTGAAAAATTCAGATTGGTTAAAAATAACCAGAGTTAGTTGACTTTAAAGAAAACCTCTCTCTAATTTATTTCCAGGGGCTAATGCAAAAGATCACACATATATATATATATATATATATATATATATATATATATATATATATATATATATATATATATATATATATATATATATATATATTAGAGGCCTAAATCCTTATGCGAAATATCGAAAAAATGTAACCCATGGATTTAAATTCTTATATATTTTCTTTACTTGAAAATATCGATTTTCACCCATTTTTCCACTTTTCTTAAATTATTTTTACGATGTTAAAGACTCGCCGAATCTATAGTTTTCTCTCGATTTCAATTTTGAAAAAATCATTGTCGAATTAAGAAAACATTTCCAACAAGATAATTTTTATACACTTTTAGTTATAATCGGTTTCTTACAACCCCATTTTTGCTCGTTTTTGTGATCTTTAAGTTTACTTTAAACCCTCATAGAATTTTGAGATTTGATTCTATTTCGACTTATTTTTTTCGTTTTAGAAATATATTTAATTTATATTATGGAAAGCTCAGATTGGTTAAAACGAATCGAAGATATCAATCATTTTTTAAAGGAAATTTTGCTTTCGAAAATTTCCTGACTGGCATATTTTCTACCAACTGTTTCAAACTTATAGTTTAATTTTTTGTTCTAGACGCCTTAACTTTACTTTAAATGCATAAGAAACACTAAACAGAATCGGAACTTCTTTATTTGGGTCTTTAAATTGGTTCCTTCAACTTGAATGTAGCGATTTTTCCCATTTTAATTTTTTTTCACTTTTCTTCGATTATTTTACGATTCTAAATGTTCGCCAAATGCAGAATTTTAGCTGGATTTGAATCTTGAAAAAAAAACATTGTCTTCGTCTTGAAAATATCTTTCGACCTAATTAATTTATTGGATACTTTTAAGTAGAAAAACTTTTTGTACAGTGCCATTTTTACAGCTCTGTTTTTACTAATTTTCTTAATTTTCACATACACTTTATTGTGATCTCGAGTTATGATAATTTTTTCACTTATAAGGACTAATTCTTTTGTCTTGGAAAGACTTTTAATTCATTTTTTGAGAAACTTGAATTGGTTATAAAAAAAACAGTCATACTAACCTTTAAAGTAGGTCTTTTCTCGGAAATTTTTAAAATTGTTCATTTTCAGAAGACTAATGCAAAAATATATATTTTTATAATACCTAAACAGTTTCTTACATGTTTAAAAAAAAAGGAAATAAAAATTTGAACTCCAATATTTGGTTGTTTATATTTTCTTCGAACTGGGAATATCTATTTTTACGCTTTTTTCCATCTTTTTTCGATTACTTTTACAACTATAAATGCTTGCCAAATCTATTTGGAAAAGTGTTTTTTTTTTCATTCTCAAAACAAGTTTCCAAATAGTGAAGTTTTCTGAAAATGATCAATTTTTAAAGCTTTTGAAAAAGGTCTATTTTGAAGGCTGATATGTCCAGTTCTTAATAAATAATTCAAGTTTTTCGAAAAATGAAATAAAGATCTCTCCAAAAAAGAAAATTAGCACTAATAAGTCAAAAAATAATCAAGTCACGTCAAGGTTTAAAACATGCTTGAAAATAACGAAAATTAGCAAAAACCTCGCTTTGAAAATGTTACTGTGAAAATACTTAATTCTAATTAAAAGTATATATATATATATATATATATATATATATATATATATATATATATATATATATATATATATATATATATATATAATAAATTAACTAATTCGAAAATGTGTTCAAAACGAAGAAAAGATTTTCTGTAAGTTTAGATCAAGGCTACATGGTGGCCAATTCATTATTACACCAAAATTTCCTTTACTCAAAACACTGATCTACCATGTTTTAAAGTAGTAAAAACACGATCTTAGATCTAAAAAGTTCTGACTTTTGCAGGAAGTTCTTTTTTTTTGTCATATGTGGTGAAATGATTTTTTTTTTGACGATGCAAACAATTGTTTCAGATCTTTTGTTTCATAGAACATTTTCATCATGCATTTTTATGTTTATATATATATATATATATATATATATATATTATATATATATATATTATTAGTAAGTGACCACTGTATCTACAGAAAATTTTACTCTGAGCCTTTCTTGCTTTGAGCGAATTTCCAAATGAAAACATTTAAAAATGTATTATTGTATTACCAGGACTGTCATTTATTGGCAAAATTTTGGAGACACTCTATAATACAATTAGCGACTTTGTTTTCCAACTTTGCCAATTTTATCTTTATTGCAAAATAAATTGTTATTAGCACAGTATAAAATAATATTAAACATGTACCGAGTAACTTATTTGGAGTGCACAATTCATTTGTATTCCTAAAATGCTTAGTAAACGAAAATTGGACTTCCTGTATTATTATGACAACAGACAACAAGTTTAAAATTTTTGCAGACGAATAAATTTTCAATGAGACGTTACAACATATTCAATAATTTATTATTTATTTTATTTAATATGAAGATGGTGCCATTTTTAAATTTTGTTTTAATGTTAATGTACATTACACGTACATTTTCAACGTGATTTACATCAGGTGAAGAAACAAGCTATTCCATAATAGTAATTAATGCCTTTTTCTCTTTTCTAATCCTGAAAAATGTATTTCGAATTATTGTCGTCTAGTAGTATTCATGAGTCATAATCAGGTCCAAACTAATGTTCAGCAGACTTTATTAAAAAAAAAAATACAAAATCCGAATCCATGGGGAGGGAAGCATCCTTAGGTGTGCACTTTAACAGGGTATTCTGTGAATAATTTGTGTTGCGCGGTTGGCTAAGCTTTCTTAACAGAATTTCAAGCCCAAAATGAAGATTCGTCTGTAAAAATAACACACGATTTTTTGTAATCACACCTGTTAAGCTACTTTCTGGAAGATCATCAACATTTTTTCTCAATCATCCTTCTCACCCACTTCTTTACGAAAGATACGTACTTTTCCATAAATTTTGTAGAAACAGTATAAGTCATTTTTGGTCTTTTTCATGTCTATACAGAAAAATTACTCCGCATCTTTTATAATACATCGCACTCGTCATAAAAATGTCTGATAGACTTCACAAATATCAAGCAAGTCTCCATTAATCCACACATGAGTAATTTATAGGTTGAGTGTTGGACGTACCAAGTAAACAAATATGGTTTTCAAGTAAGCAACAAGTTTTTATGAAACTAATTGTAAAACTTTAGTTCTAAAAAAATCCTAAAATAAGATTTTTATCTTCCAATTATTTCTTATTTTGAAGTCAATTCTCTCAGTGTTCAAAATATTTGTTATTTAATTGTAATTTAATTAATTTAAAATCATCTGGAATATGATTTAGCAAAGGTTAGAGGTTAAAAGGTTAAGATAAAACGATTGTTTTTATTGCAATTAAAAATAGGGATAGCAAAAATTTATCAAAACAAATAAACATTTTCTTGGAATTGAGATAAAACGAGTTAAAAAAAATGTGAATATGCAAAATAAATATATTTTAAGATAAAAGAGAACTTTTTATTTTAGGAAAATATTATTTCAAATAAAGTTACTAGGCAGCCATATCAAAAATTATTATATGAGGAAATAGACATAAACAAATATATAAAAACTAATCACTTTTTTAGATTCCATTACAAAAAGTACTCTCTGTCTGTCTGTCTATGTGTTAAAGCCATTTTTCTCAGGAAATACACGCATAATCATTCTCAACTTGAAAAAAAATAGTGCTTTTTGTCTTAACAAAGGCGATTAAAAAATGGGACACACTATATCTTTCAAACAAGATATGTCACTAGTAATTTTTGTTTAGATAACATTTATACGAGTTTCCTTTATCCTCTTAACTAATAAATAGCCCCTATTATTTTTTATCCAATAATTATGAACTGTTATATAACAAACTGTAGGAGTTAGAACAACTTTTTAATAAAATAATGAAAGTAGTAAAAAATATACCCTCATGTAATTTATTTCATTTAAAGATTGAATTTATGCATAACATTTATTATAGACAGATAACAGCAAAAATGTTTTTTTCCTATATTTTTTTACTATTTCCTTGTAAATTTCATTTTTTAATGAACGGGAGAATGACGCTATTTTCTTAAAAAATGCTTTACATCCCTATTAATATATATATATATATATATATATATATATATATATATATATATATATATATATATATATATATATATATATATATATTAAAGGGTGTTTCTTATAGAGGTATAGAACTTTAGGTTGGCAACACTTTTTTAACTGGCGGCCATTTTGTCAGCTGTCAAGTGATTTATTTGGTTTGGCATTTCAACATGAATAGACTGACGCCTGAATAGGGCTTCCAAATTGTGCAAATTTATTTTGAAAATCATGGTTCTATTCGAAATACGTATCGCGCACTACGTCCATTTTACAGTCAACATAATCGTTCATCAGAGCAATTAATTCGATTAACTATGGAACGTTTTCGCACCACATTTACTCTAAATGATAATACGCATCCACAGAGACGTCGTACAGAGCGTACAGAAGAGAAGAGGTCATTGCTGCTGTAGAGCGTAGCGTAGAGGAAGATCCGAATCAGTCTATCCACCATCGTGCACAGGAATTGGATATGTGTCCATTCACTTTATGGAAGATTTTGCGGAAGGATCTTGGTTTGCGTGCTTACAAAATCCAACTCGTGCAAGAATTGAAGCCACACGATCACCTAGTAAGGCGTAGATTCGGTGAATGGGCCCAAAACAAGATTGCCGTTGATCCCGATTTTCATAAGCGAATTTTGTTTAGCGATGAAGCTCACTTTTGTTTGAATGGATACGTCAATAAACAAAACTACCGTATTTGGAGTGATGATAATCCTCAAGTATATGTTGAGACACGGTTACATCCAGATGCTGGTCAGAACGTTATAGTCAATGGTGACCGCTATAGAGCCATGACTACTGACTTTTTCGTTCATCAATTGAACAACCATAATGTGCAGGAGCTATGATTTCAACAAGACGGCGCAACATGTCACACAGCTCGTGCCACAATTGATTTATTGAAGGAAATGTTTGGTAACCGCATAGTTTCACGTTTCGGACCCGTGAATTGGCCTCCAAGATCGTGCGACTTAACGCCACTAGACTATTTTCTGTGGGGATATGTGAAGTCGCTAGTCTACGCCGATAAGCCCGAAACGATTGATCACTTGGAGGCTAACATTCGCCGCGTTGTTGCCAATATACGGCCACAAATGTTGGAAAAAGTCATCGAAAATTGGACCTCCAGATTAGACTACGTCCGAGCCAGCCGTGGCGGTCATATGCCAGAAGTCATATTTAAATTATAATGCGAGAAGGTTATCTTTTGAATAAAGTAAATTTCATGTCAATTTAAAAAATTCAACTTTGTTTTATTCCATTTAAAAGTTATATACCTCTCTAAAAAACACCCTATATATATATATATATATATATATATATATATATATATATATATATATATATATAGGGTGTCGAAATGTCGAAATATTGAGTATTAAAAGAAAAATGAGTTAATTATTCTTATCCTACAGACCGCAACCCGATAAACTCCTTCCAAAATTATTAAGGTACGGTCGATAACAAAAAAGAAAAAACTATATATATATATATATATATATATATATATATATATATATATATATATATATATATATATATGCCATACTTGGTGTACCAAAAGTCCTTTTCAATTTGTTTTACCCACTTAGCGAAGGCAAATGACGGAAGGAGCGTGGAAACATGTCGATCGCCAGTCTGATACTTGGGAATTGAGTCATAAAAGTGGAGCGTGCGTGCTACATGCTCGAATTTTACAAAAACAATAATTCTGCCATTATAGCGCGGCCAAAATTTTGTAATCTATTCCTACAAGATATAGTTAGTTGAAGAATTAGAGCAAACTGAGGTGCTTAACTTCGCTAACCAAATGGTTGATCGATTTCCGTTCTCCAACAAAATTTTATTCTCGGATGAAGCACATTTTCATCTTAATGGCCACGTAAACAAGCAAAACTGCTGTTACTGGAATCCAAAACCTCAAAGACCACGTCATTCACCAAATGTCACTGTTTGGGCTGCAGTGTTGCCGCGAGACATAATCGTCCAGTGCCTTTTCGAAGATCAAAGAGAGCACACCATGGTTCCAGCAGGATGGTGCAACACATGGTTCCAGCAGGATAAAACAATGTCTCATACATCGAACATGTCTCGTGAACATTTCTCTGGAAAATTGATATCCAGATGAGGCGACATAAACTAACCTCCGGTAGCACCGATTTCACCATACACCAATAGATTTTTTTCTTGTGGGGCTGCCTAAAAATCAAAGGTATACAGCAACAATGCTGCCTTTCTAGATTAATTAAAACAAAATATCCGAGAAGAAATGGCAACGCTCACAGAGAACACGTGCCTAGCAGTTTTCAAAAATTTTGCCTCTCGTCGAGAAGTGGGCCAGCGAAATAATAAAACATATTAAGACGATATCCTCTTTAAAAAATAAATTCCCAGGGACTGTACTGTATTATAAAAAGTTTTTTTATATAGAATTTTTATTTTGAAAAATGCTTTTGGGACACCTTGTATATTGATATTTTCATGATTATTTTAATAATAAAATTATTAAATTCCACTAAAGTAAGACACTTACTTTCTACTCAATCACATATAAAATTTTACGATATTTCGAAAACAATGTAAAATTATTTTTTATTGTTTAGGGAGCATTGGCCAGACCCAAGGCAAAAGCAGCAGCCCCTGCTGCTGAAAAGTCACAAATCGATGAATTAGCAAATCAAGCTCGTCAAGTGGTCCAAAATGTCAGCCAATTTCTTGAAGGAAACCTTCCCGATTCAAAACAAGTCTCTGAAACCATCACGAAAAATTCACAATCATTGTCTAACCAGCTTAAGAGCACAATCAACGACTTGTCCAAACAGGTAAATTAAAAAATTGTGTATGTAATTTGAGCTTGCTTGAATCTTTGGAAATAAGCAAACTAGAAAATTACGATAATTTTAATAATTTCCCAGTGTAAAATCGATTCAATAAATATTTTAGAGGCGTTAATAACGTTGAAGTTTGATGGCAAAATCTGTAAATCTATATAACACCCAGACTAGTAAAAAATATAGTTATATTAATATTTGCTGCCGCTGCTTCATATATTATATATTCAATTTCTTAGGCACAAGAACACAAAGGTGACATAGAAAACATATTGAACGAAGTTAAAGAAAACCTTAAAACATCAGCCGCCAAATTAGAAGCCGCTGTAGGTCCAGAAGCCACTAAAAAGGCAAAAGAAATCAAATCCACTTTCGATGAAGTACTTAACAAGTTAATTAATGAAGGGCAACGATTGGCTAAGGCTGCTGAACCTCAAGTTGGAAGTAAGTTAATTTCTATCATTTTTCTAATCTAAGCAGGTCAACAAAAAAAATAGTTTGTTGAGATTTAATTTTCGAAGTGCGGAATTAAAATTTAACGAATAGTTACACGTCGCGGCTTCGCCCGCACTTAGAACCGCAGGGAATTTTAAGAAAGAAAGACAATGAAATTTTATTAAACCCCATTTTACGTGCTTTTTCGTGAATAGGTTTCGGTGAAGCTTACTCTAATAGCGTCTTTGCAATGGAACCAAAGCATGAGGTATATATATATACTCTCAGCGAGTAACGAGACGAACCGCACTTGAAAATGCCAAATGAGATTTTGGCGAAACGTCGTGAAAACGATTTTTTGAACAAACGAAACCCGGAATAACCAAACTATTCATATATATATATATATATATATATATATATATATATATATATATATATATATATATATTCAGGGTTATTCACCCTATACAGCACGAAATATTGCGGCAAAAATACGTGACTTTCAAAAAGTTTTACTTGTAGAATATATGGGGGTCTAATATAGTTACTTTTTAAAACTATTTTCATATTACGCAGGGTGTTCTAAAACATCTAAAAGTATCAAAGTAGTGTTTTTTAAATAAAATTCCCTGTATATTATTGCATTTTTGGATTTTCCGATCAAAATAAGTGCCTTTTTTAATAAGGTTGATAGTCCCTAAACCTTAAGGGTTTTTAAATAATTTGAATTTTACCAAAAGCTAACCTAATTTTCATGTTTTAAAAACTTAAGAGGTATTTCAGTTATGTATTCAAAATTTACAATGAAGTGTAACGATAAATCATATTTTATATTCCAATTATAATAAACTTGCTATATTATACAGGGTGTCCAGAAATTAAAACTAATCAAATAAGAAATTTAAGTGTTTATAACTTGATAGATTTAAGCAGAATCCTATACTTTTTATCTTACCAGAACATAAACCTTTTAAATACCTATCGAATAGTGTAAGAGTGTCCTGCTGAATGCGCCAAATAATCGTTTTCTGCACCATTTTGTGTTTTTTGAATAGATGTTCTAATGTACCTAGTTGCCTATGGAAATGACAGGTAATTTACAACTCTAAGAATAATAGTCAGGAATATCTTTACAAATGTGCAGAAATTCGGAACGCGATTTCTAGTCGTCCAATAGGCTATATCAGCAATAATGGTAATAACATATTGACGATAGCACAAAACAGAAGCCAAATATTTATAGTAGAATTCGAAATGTCGACCATCCATTTCCAAATACTTATATATTCTTTTTTCGAATCCACTGCTAACTTTGGACAACATTTGCGGTATTACAGTTTCAAAAGCATCTATTATGCGTATTTTGATATCTTGTGGTATTGTCGGGGGCGCATTGTAGATAATTCCTTTTATGTATTCCCATAAAAAGAAATCTGGTGGAGTTAAATCCGGAGATCTCGGGGGCCAATTTTGAAATCCGTCTGTTTCGAAAGTTGACATTTAAAAATTGCCGAATCTCGCGATGATAATGAGGCGGAGCTCCATCCAGTTGAAGCCACATAGTTGTTCTAATATTTAAAAGCACATCTTCTAATAACACTGGAAGTTGGTGTAAAAGAAAATCGCGCAACATCAATCCATTTAAAGATCCTTCAAAAAAGTAGGGTCCAATTAAGTATGGACCCAGTATTCTTCCCCACCCATTAGCCAACCACCTATTCAGGTTTCTCATAACTCTGTATTCATGCGGATTTGGATCACAACAATAATGGAAGTTGTGTCTGTTCAAGAAACCATTGTTATGAAATTCAAGGCGACACACGGATGCCATGATAAAAGTCGCTACGTACACACTATCCCAACAAAATCACTGTACCTTGTTTACTCATAAATCTAGATTCATGGCATTTCACATAATTGTCATTAACAGCCGTACCAATTGAAAAAATTTTCATTTATTTCTGCACAAAAGATTTATTATTTATTTTTCTAGATCTTTTAGTAAGGTATCTACTGTTATGTTATTCTTCAAATTGCAGCGTAAACAGTGTGCAAGAAATTTACTCACATTTAATATCTATTATTCTATTTCTCATTATTTTATTTTTATTCCAGAAGTCAAAGAAGATTTGACCAACTCTGCCAAATCCTTTTTAGACCAAATTGTTGAAACCTCTAAGAATTTACAAAAAGAATTAGAGAAAAATTTAGCAGCTAAAAATTAAATGTAATTGTTATTCTATTTTGTCTTTTGTATACCTCTGATTAAATTTCCAAATTGGAATGTAATATTAAGTTAATTTAATAAAATAAATTGTGATTTTTTTACTTGTGTTTTTAATTTATAAATTGGGGAGACACAACACGAAAAATTTCGTGACTTTTAACAGACCAGATGGTGTTTATACATATCGACCCCATTTCACTATGTAGGTGAAAATTATAATAATACAGATTTTGAAAACTCACTTTAAAATATTTATATTTTTAAGAAACAGCTATTCCAAGGTTTTCCAAGAAATTTTTTTTATCCCTAATTTCCCTTTGTTGATTAGTATAAATAAAAAAATGATAATATCACAATAGAACTAAAATAACTATACTCTAGTCTGTGGATGAAATTCATGACGTTAATCTGCCACAGGATAGGAAGAGTTTTATGTTGTAGGCAGTGTCAATACAAGAATGTCTATATAGTTTTAGCAGCTGAAAGAATCTGCAATAACAAATGGCGGGGGTTCAAAATTGGCGAAAATAGGTTTTTCATCTCTGCAAACTACAATATTTTTCTAAGAGCCTAAGTTCCTTACAATTTTTTGAAGGTATTAACGATACCTTTAATTTAAACTATCGCTGGCTTCATTTGGTCAATTACTTATTGCAAAAATACAAGTTGTTTTTGGCAATGTTAATAATTATTGCAAAAATAACTTTTTTAACATTATTTTTGTTTTAAATTGAAGCTTCCTTCTTAATCGAATGAGGTTTTGAAAAAACTGATGGATTCATTTGTTACTGAGATATGTTAATTTGTTTATCCCGAGGCGCTAAATGTTGAACGCCATCACGTATTTGTTTATGAATATTTTAACGCATTTAGTCGCTTATTTTCTTCCTTAAAATATATTTTAATGTTGTGAGTTTAATAAAAACCAAATGAACTGATGAGGTTTTACAAAAGCTCATTCAATTCAGAATTAGGAAAGCTTTAATTTAATGCAATAATAATATTCAAAAAGTTATTTTTGCAGTAATTATTAACATTGCAAAAAACAGACAGTTTTGACGATTCTTTGGCATTTTTGAAATATTTAATTGACCATATGAAACCTTCAAAAAAGTATAAGGAACTTATGCTCTAAAAACGATATTTTAGCTTGCAGGAACGAAAAACATGTTTTCGCTAACTTTGAACCTCCGCCATTTGTTAATGAGGGTTATTTCAGCGTCCAAAACTATATAGGTATTCTTGTATTGACCCTGCCTACAACTTAAAACACTTCCCATCATGTGGCGAATTCTCATCCATCCATAGGCTGGAGCAACAAGTAGTTTAACGACAATCTTCAAAAGATGTACCCTAGTTGCATCGTAAGTTAAAAAAGAAAGCTGGTACAATTTTTTCATATCTCTTTAAATTAAGTGTGAGAGAACGCGACACCTAGGAGACCTAGTTCAAACCAACAACCCAACCAGTAACTTTCTTTTAAAATTCATTAATTTTTCACTAGATTGCGCTATACAATAATTATCTATTTTCTGAATTGTTTTCATAGCAAGAAAATGAAAAATAATAAATATAATTGAATATTTGTATGATTTTCTCTATAATGTTTTGTAAAAATTTTGTTAATAAATAAATTAATAATTAATATGACTAAGCAAATTGTTACTACCATATAAATTAATAAAACAACATCAATATTATAAATATTACTTGTGATGCACATGTGTCCTTGAAGCGCCAATGAATAATGCGCCTGAACTATGGCAACCCGCCGACAACGGTCTGCAGCAGCTATTTTCGATTAGATTCGGCCCAATTTTCGAAAGTTCACAGATCGTATGGAAGTGTATTTGTTGTATCCAAAAAATTCACAGGTAAAGTACAAGTATTAAAAAGCATCTTTAGCAAATTTGAACCCTTAATATTCATTTGAATTTTCATTATGAATTTTGGAAAAAAAAAAGTTTTTTTCATTCAAAATAATTTTTTTTTGAGATCGAAAATAATACATCTAAATCCAATGCACGCATTAAAAAAATTTTATCTCTATCCGGTGAAAAGTTATCGCAATTTTTTTGGTCCAAAAATTGGTTTTTACAAAATTTCTCGGCCCACGATTGAATTTTTTTATTTTTTTTTAATATATCTTCAAAATATAAAATAATACAAACAATTTCCATTAAAATTGAGCATTGTATCTTAATTAGGAAAGCGGAAAATTGAGGTTGAATTTTCAACTTTGACATCGAATTTCTCGGAAAATAAAAAACTCGCAGATTCCGGGTTTGACATGCTTTTTTAGAATGATATTACCGATATTTATGTTAAATTTTAAATCGGTAATTTGTTAATAAATGTCTTTTAAAAAAAAACCAAAACCGTAAATTTTGTCGAAAAAAAATATATCTCGATAACTAGTAGCGCCACCTATAACTTATACAGATCGTTAGGTTTTTTAATTCTCTACAACTTTTGTTTGAAACATTTTTCGATATAACGTTTACTTTTTGAGATAAACTGAAAAAAAAAAAAAAAATCTTGACCATTTTTGATCCACCATTTTTTTTGCACAGGTCTTTCAGAGTTACCATCGAGATATGTTTTATAGGATGCCGAAATGAACACATTCCAGCAAAAAAAAACAATGTTACATTTTTGTTAACAAAACAGCTCTTTTTTGATCTAATTTCCATGGAGTATGGGACGTTAGACCTAATTTCACTATTTGTTACTAAAAATAAATTGCAACTCAATTGCCGAGGACGGCTTTACCGTATATTTATTTATTTATAAATAAACCATACATTATTATTTTATATAGGTAATATATTTTTTAATTAATTCTTGCCCGGAGCATTTGACTTAACTTTATTGATAAGTTCTTCTCCTTGTTGTTTAACTTTCTGGCCAAACTCGTCCAATGCTTTAGTTGCATTTTTATATACGTCACTGTCCTATAACAAAAAAATCTATTATAAGGATACAGGTCTTTAGAATCCCACTGGAGGATATATTTTCTTAAAATAGCAAAAAGCAGACAAAAAAAACCTAACAAAGTATGGTTTTCTAGGTCTGAACTCCCTAATCCACTAACAAGGTCTAACTTTAAAGCTAATTTAGATTTAAAAAAAAAATCTTTTTAGTGAATTCAGCGGTCAGCGTTCTATAATCTAACTTGAACTTTGAAGTAAAAATCTGACTGGTTAATAAGTTACCTGTACTTTGTTTACGAAGTCTTCCAAACCTTGTTTAAGAGAGTTAAATGCTTCCTCTAGGTCAGATTTTTCTGTTGTGGGGGCATCCCTTCGGATAATTTTAGCATTCGTTTGCAGTGAAAAAAGCTAGAAAAGAATAACATTTTAATCATCAATATCTCGAAAACAGTTAAATTTAAAATCTCCGCATGGTGTCTGATATTCTTCTCTAAAAACTCAGAGACACTGAATGTTTAGGAAACGAATAAATTGAGACAAAGTTGTTGTTTGTATGTATTATCCTTTGAAGCAAAGAAAAGGAAAGAATATATACAAACAGTTTGTTTCCTGCAAATACAACTCTGCTCTTCTTTCAATACGCGTTTCGACCACTTTATGGTGTCATCAGGGGTGCTGTATTAAACTGAGTGCAACATTCGCATGAAACAACTGCTATATAAAATATAAATTCCAAATTATGTCGATAGAGTATTAAAACTTGCCAACTTCGATGCCAGACTGAAAAATATCGCCAGTTAAACCGGAGTAGTGTGAAATTTTTAAAAGTCTAAATTTCAGCAATACTGCATGGAAATTAGATTAAAAAAGAGCTGTTTTGTTATCAAAAATGTAACATCGGCTTTTTTGCTGGAATGTGTTCAAATTGCGATAACTTTTCACCGGATGGAGATAAAATTTTTTTAATACGTGCATTGGATTTAGATATATCATTTCCGATCTCAAAAAAAAAATTAATTTTGGATGAAAAAAACGTTTTTTTTTTCAAAAATTCATAATGGCGTGGCAAATGAATATTAAGGGCTCAAATTTGCAGAAGATGCTTTTTGATACTTGTACTTTACCTGTGAATTTTTTGGATCCAAGAAATACACTTCCATACGATCTGTGAACCTTCGAAAATTGGGCCGAATTTAATTGAAAATAGTTGCTGCAGGCCGCTGTCGGCAGGTTGCCATAGTTCAGGCGCATTATTCATTGGCGCTTCAAGAAAACTTATGTATCACAAGTAACAAAACAATTTGTTTGGTCATATTAATTATTAATTTGTTTATTAACAAAATTTTTACAAAAAATTATAGAGAAAATCATACAAATATTCTACTGTTTTTTTCCTGCGATTTAGAAGACGATGTTGACAATTCAGATTAAATTAATAATAATATGTGTGAGAGTAATTTGGACTATGAAATTGTTAATAATGATAAGAATGATATGTACAATGAAATTGAGAATAATGATGAAAATGGTATGTGCGATGTAAGTGAGAGTAATAATTGCGATGATGAAATGGATGCCGATTGCATAGAAGTAATAAAAAAAAAAAAAAGATGAATGTATAATTGATATATTGTATTAGTATGATTTTCGCACGTAATTTTAATGTATTATTAAATATTTATATGACGTATTATATATTTTTATTATATTTTTAAATAATTTTCGTAAAAGTTTTGTTAATAAATTATTAAATATTAAAAATATGAAGGAAAAAAACAGTAGAATATGTAATATATAATTCAATATTTGTATGATTTTCTTTATAATTTTTTGTAAAAATTTTGTTAATAAACAAATTAATAATTAATATGACAAAACAAATTATTACTATCATATAAATTAATAAAACAACATAATTAAATATTACTTGTAATGCATAAGTTTCCTTGAAGTGCCCATGAATAATGCGCCTAAACTATGGCAACCCGCCGACAGCGGCCTGCAGCAGCTATTTTTGATTAGATTCGGCCCAATTTTCGAAGGTTCACAGATCGTATGGAAGTATATTTCTTGGATCCAAAAAAATCACAGGTAAAGTACAAGTATTAAAAAGCATCTTCTGCAAATTTGAGCTCTTAGTATTCATTTGCCACGCAATTATGAATTTTTGAAAAAAAAAAGATTTTTCATTCAAAATTTTTTTTTGAGATCGGAAATGATACATCTAAATCCAATGCACGCATTAAAAAAATTTTATCGTCATCCGGTGAAAAGTTATCGCAATTTTTTTGGTGCCAAAACTGATTTTTGCAAAATTTCTCGGCCCACGATTAAAAATGTATTAAAAGTGGAAAATCGAGGCTGAATTTTCAACTTTGACATCGAATTTCTCGGAAAATAAAAAAACTCACAGATTCCAGGTTTGACATACTTTTTTAGAATGATAATACCTATATTTATATTAAATTTTAAATCGGTAATTTGTTAATAAATGTATTTTTCTTTAAAAAAACAAAAACCGTAAATTTTGTCACAAAAAATATATCTCGATAACTAGTGGCTCCACCTATAACTTATATTATATGAATCGATAGGTCTTTTAATTCTCTACAAATTCGACACAATTTTTACTTTTCGAGATAAACTCAAAAAACCGAAAATCGTAACCATTTTTGGTCCGCCATTTTTTTTTTCACAGGTCTTTCAGAGTTACCATCGACATATGTTTTATAGGATGTCAAAATGAACACATTCCAGCAAAAATATCAATGTTACATTTTTGTTACTGACGAAAGTCTATTTTCTATGGATTACTTCAGAGTATTTAAATTATATTTTAAAGAGAAAAGAGTTAGAAATATCATAGGTATCTTAAAATGCATTATCAAAAACAAGATATTTAAAAGAAAGATTGACAAATAACAATTTGTTCCTCTAAAATATTATTAGCTATATATGCAACTCATGTTATTTCATGCTATTTTTTCTTAATTTTGCGCTGTGAAATTAATTTAAAAGTTATGAAAAATTATATAAAATATTATAGATTGTTATACGGTCTTACCTGGAATAGAACAAAGGCGGCGATAAAAACTAGCGCGATTTTAGCTGCCATTTTAATTATTTTAAATTGAAAATTGTTGTGTCAATCAAGGCAGAAGACTTACTAAAATAATTTAGGAAAATCACTGAAGCTTATTTTTAAATATTTACCCAATAATATCGATAAGACTATCGCAATTTTTTAGTATAGCTGATTCCATAGAAATCGGTTGTGCGTTGTAAACTACATCACATTTTAGGGAACTCATATTGAGCCTAATATTTCTACAAAAGTTAAAATTAGCAAAAAAAATCTCCTTTATAAAATATGAAAGTCTTTTAGGGGATTTTCTGAACAATCTATTTTAATGACAAAAAAAAGAAAATTTTTTACTACTTATTATTGAGATTTTAACAACTTAGTGCGCTAAAATTGGTTAAAAATACTGAAAATATATTCTATCTAAAAATAAAAAGATCTTGTGAAAAACTACATAAAATGTTATTTACTCGTATATACTGAAAGTATCTCTTATTCGAAGCCATACACAATAGCCAATGTTTTTTCCAGTCGTCAAACACCCCCGCGGTAGCGCTTTGTATTCATACATCGATTTTATTATATATATGTCTTCAATCCAGAACGATATCTTCACAACTGCAACTTAATCTTCGAGAACAAAAAAAGCTTAACTTGCTTAACGTGCTATTTATTATCTTTGCTCTTCTTTTAGCCTCCATTCAACAACGCCTACAATACAAAGATACAGAACTGATTTGTGACGTCATCACCCAAAATCATGAAAATACCACATTATTACTACAATTAATAGATTCTGGTGTTATTACGAGTATTGATTGCGTTTGTAACCTTTTAATAGATTCGTAAAGTTGTTGAATAGATATATAGATATGCCCTGGTAGTCTCAAGTAAACTTGTAATTTATCCAAATTACTTGACTAAAATATTGTTTGTTTATTTGAATAGCCCACGTAATAGAAGTCCCTTGAGTATGTTGTAGTTCTTCATTAATGATAAACTGCTCCTAAACTAAACGTTTGAAGACTTAAGCAAGAATAATAAGGTCACCCTCCTGGAGGTACTGGGACCCACCGGGATAAAGATAAGTGAAGTGACAAGCTCGCAAAAAAAGGGGCTGAGATACCATTTCTGGTGCCTGAACCTTTCTGTGGAATAAAATGCAGAGTAATGCTGGAAGGATTAAGAAAAGAGGAGATCCAATTACTGAATGGACCTGCAAGGAATGTGGGAAGATGGCGAAGATACTTCTTAGGAACTATAGCCAAAAGCCTAAATAAAAACCAACTTAAAGTTCTTATAGGAATCCTGACGGAACATTGCCACCTGAAGGAAAACCTCAAGAAGTTCGGATTGACAGAGAGAAAAAAATGCAGATTTTGCGGGGACGAGGACGAAACCTTTATCCTCATCCTTTAGGAGAGCAGCGCTTTAGAAAACCCTGGAATGCGATTCTTGGAAGCACACCAAATAGAAGAGGGAGAGCTATCCATTCTAAAGCCGTCCAACTCTCTAAAATTTCTAAAAGAAATAGGACTGAAGGACTTGCTCTAATCGGCAAGATGTCCCTAAAGACTTGGCAGCAACAGTGGAACACAACAGATTTGTTAGATAGCAGTGTATTCTTCCCCATCTTCACATACGTACATACAAATATCGAAATGGAGGTGAATTTTGTGCAAGCCGACAATAACAACCTTCCCTTAAGTAGGGTACCTATGACTGGATTTCTCTTTAAAAATAATCCTAATTTTTATTCTGCGGAACTCAAAAATGTGAAAATGTCAATGTATAACTTGCAACTTATGTATTCAAAAAAAAATCACTTAAGACTGATATCAAAAATATGATTATAAAATCATCAAAGCGCTCTTTTACAAGCCGAGAAAGCACGTATCGACTTTTTGGTTCGAGCGTCAATGCGATCATTCCAGCTCAGTCGTGATTCCAGAATTATTTCCAGATATTTAACTATTCCCTTGTATTGAAAGATCCTTCTCATCAATGTAATTGTAAGGAGTCTCCCTGTTTTTATATTTTTTGTAGAGTAGCACCTCGACCTTGTCTGGATTTATTTTGAGCCCTTCACTGTAGCACCATCGCTCCACGATCCGGAAAGCTCACATTATTGGTTCCCCCAGTTCCCGGATATCAAGACTAGGGCACAAAATGATCAGGTCGTCGACATAGACCCCTGTATACAAACCAGCCTCATTTAGTTCCCTCAGCAGGCTCTCTACCACAAGCCTCCACGACAAACGCGATAAAACTCTTTCCCGTGGACAACCTCTTCTTGACAGTGCTTTAACAGTAAGACTGTTAAGCTCAGCATATATTACTCTCTGAGTCAACATTGTTCTGATCCACGCAACCACTGCCGGTTCAGAGCTCCGTCTTTGTAGCGCTTTACATATCAAACCGTGAGATGTGTTGTCAAATGTCATACATTCGTCTGTTCTCTTGATTGCAGGCCTTATCCCAATACATCTCCTAGCCTTGAAGAGAAAATGTGTGTACCAAGCAGTTGAAAAGAATGCAGCAAGAAGATAAGCCAGAGAACATTTCACATTACAAAATGTGGCAACAGGAATGGGATAATACAGAAAGAGCAAGATGGACCAGAAGATTAATCCCAAAAATAGAACCATGGATTAACAGGAGCCAGAAGACACTTGTTTTTACTGCGGTCTTCTAGACACGGTTGAGCACACTGTGTTTGTATGCCCGAATTGGAGAGAACATAAAGCGGAAATAGAGAACCTGAAGTTAAATCCGGATAATATAATTGACAACATGATTTCTAGTAGTGAGAATTGGATTAAAATAAAGAATATCGTTAATGTTATTATAAAAACAAAAGAACAGGAAGAGTATAGAAGAAAAGGTTTGGAATAATGAAAGAAGAAGAGAGAATAAAAAAAAACAGAAAAAAAAGAAGTAATAATAATATGAAATAAATGACAAGTCAGGCCTTATAAAGAGCAGAAAAGAAAAGAAAAGAAAAGGAAAAAACTTATTGTAGAAAAAACACACTGCCCAAACCCGAGATGTAACGCAATTAGTTGTTCCAGGGTTTGTGTGCAGTGAACCAGGGGTTTTTTACTAGGTAAAAGCCCCAGTCGCTGCTAAGATGCATATTTTTCCTCAGCACAAAAAAAAATCACCTGACCAGCGTCATTACTAAAATGGCGTCTTGCCAAACTTTTAATTTATTTTTACCGAAAATATAACAGATTTTCAGGAAATATTTATGTTATGTGCATTACATATAATGAAAATAATATAAAATACTTTTCCAAAAGTAGTCAAATATCGTATTCTGAAGGGGGATTGTTTGGTTTATGGAACCTTCCAGAGGAATAGACTTTACATTGAACCGGGCTAAATAAATTCTTTGCTATGATGAATTTTTATAATACCATTGTGATAAAAGGTCAAAATGTTGAATTACGACCGTTTATAGTCCACTGAATATTTTAGCTTGGTAAGATAAAATTTAAAGTTCAAAATTGATCACCTCGTGTACATTGCGTACAACTCATTCGTATTTTTTATAAAAATAATCATTTATCTATCAAAGAATGATTTTGGTTTTATTTGAAAAAAAAAATAAAGCAATAACTATCTATTTGAAATCACTAGTTTAAAATAAAATTTTATTATTGACGTCTAAACAAATTTAATTCTTGATAAAAGTTATTACTGTTGCTTACGCTTATTTTAATATTTCTAAACACTACTAAATCATTGCCAAATTTGAAACCATGAACCTAGTACAACTTTAAAATTGGTCGAAGTTGGCCAAAAAGTGTAACAATAAGCAAGTTTTAAACCTTAAAAATGGCAGAATAAAAAACAAATTTGTTTGAATATCAAACGGTAAGGAAAAAATTTGTTTATATTCAGAAAACAACTATTTTTCTTACCAATTTCGGGATTTAAATCATTCACTCTTTCGGCTTCATGTCTTTAAACTAATGTACGACTTAAAAATAGGAGAAGGCTAAATCAGAAGAACATTCTCAATTATTCGTTCATACACTCGTATTCACATATGTACAGGGTGAGACAACGATTGGATGAAGTAGGTTTGTGCCTTTTCGGTGAAATTAACAATGAAACTATATTTATTGTTTGATACAGTTTATTTTTACGCAGATTTTAAAAATATTTAGGACTCTACAGGGTGAGCCAAAAAACTAGGACAGCATAAAGTTGTATTTTTTTAAATAGAACACCCTATATACGAATCGTATTTTCGATTTAGCTTATAATTTTAAATCTTTTTTATTAAGGGTTTACTATAACAAAACTTTATAGTTTCTGAGATAATTAAGTTTAAAGAAAAAAAGTCACATTTTCAAGCATCAATTCAATCCTAAATAACGTTTTCAATTTTGTGACAAATATATTCAAATTTGGAATTTAGCAAGGCCAAGGAAAAGTTAACATAATTTTTACCTAATATTTGCAATAAAAGCTACAGGGTGTTGAACACATCGGCTCAAATTTGAACAAGTTTAAATGAATAAATATTTTTTTTAAATGGTACACCCTGTATATTTTCATGTTATTTAATAGAGTAATAAAAACCTTAAAAGTTTTGTTCAATATATCCTATACCTATTTATAATAGTTTTTGAGATATTTCAGTTTTTCTTATTTTCCATACTTTTTTACAGAAATAGTCTTCATTATCAGTGGTTTTGATGTTGCACCTCTCTAATCCAAAATGGGTTTTCTGTGGCATAATAATGCATGTTGCGTCTATTTACGGCACCGTTACTTCTAAAAGTAGCTTCATCACTAAACATTACCTTGCATAATAAATTTGGATTTAATTGAATCTCCGCATTCATTGTACGACAAAAGTTTACACGACTTTCAAAATCCTGTCCATGCAATTCTTGGTGTAATTCCATGTGATATGAATGATACCTATATTTCTTGGTAGTACGATTAGCGGTGGATTGTGATGTTTCACATAATGCTGCCAACTGACGGCTACCAATATAAGGATTTTCCTGAACATTTAACAATACTTGTAGTTCTTTTTCTTCATTAGTTACTGGTTTGTTGACCACTTTACGTTTTGGATAATCAACAGTACCAGAAGAATCAAATCTTTGCATTAAGTTTTGAAAAGTATGGGTATTAGGCTGGCGTCGATCAGGATACTTCATTTTGTAAATTCTTTGAGCAAGAAGGCAATTTTTTTGAGCCTCTCCTATTGTATAAATCATATCTATTAACTCATTCTTTGGAAAATTCATTTTACAATATAAGATGAATGCAAAAAAACCAAACTACACTACATAAAAACCAAAAGAAGCGATTGCGGTTATAAATTTGACACACAGAAAAATGTTTTTTTTACATTGTTTTTGCCATGGCTACTATGATAATGAAGACTATTTCTGTAAAAAAGTATGGAAAATAAGAAAAACTGAAATATCTCAAAAACTATTATAAATAGGTATAGGATATATTGAACAAAACTTTTAGGGTTTTTATTACTCTATTAAATAACATGAAAATATACAGGGTGTACCATTTAAAAAAAAAGATATTTTTTCATTTAAACTTGTTCAAATTTGAGCCGATGTGTTCAACACCCTGTAGCTTTTATTGCAAATATTAGGTAAAAATTATGTTAACTTGTCCTTGGCCTTGCTAAATTCCAAATTTGAATATATTTGTCACAAAATTGAAAACGTTATTTAGGATTGAATTGATGCTTGAAAATGTGACTTTTTTTCTTTAAACTTAATTATCTCAGAAACTATAAAGTTTTGTTATAGTAAACCCTTAATAAAAAAGATTTAAAATTATAAGCTAAATCGAAAATACGATTCGTATATAGGGTGTTCTATTTAAAAAAATACAACTTTATGCTGTCCTAGTTTTTTGGCTCACCCTGTAGAGTCCTAAATATTTTTAAAATCTGCGTAAAAATAAACTGTATCAAACAATAAATATAGTTTATTTGTAAATTTCACCGAAAAGGCACAAACTTACTTCATCCAATCGTTGACTCACCCTGTACATACGGGGTTGTGATAAAAAAATCAATGCACCGCTTGTTCAATAAAAGATTGATCAATTTTTTTTAAATGCATTTTCTTAGAAAAAAAAAATATTATACAAGGTGGATCAAAAAACTCCGTGTGTCAATTCAAATTTGGAAAAGTTTCTCTTTAAGACCGTTAAGAAAGAAGCAGAGAGTGTATCCGCAGCCTACGTAGACTGTAACATTATTTATATTTATTTATTCAATATATATATATATATATATATATATATATATATATATATATATATATATATACATCCCACGATGAACTGAGGCGATCGATTTCTCAGAAAATAGACTTTGGAAAATTTTTAAAATTTGGCAGTTAACTAAAGTCGATGGGAGCAATTCGACTAAGATATTTTCAAGATGGTAGCACTTCCGTTTACACCGGAAGCTTATGTATTCTCGCCTAGGAGATCTACTTTAGTGGTCTGTGTTGATAATTTGATAATAAATAAACTCAGGCTGACCAAAAATTAACATTAAATATTAACGTGAAGAAATCGTTAAAAGTCAATTTTTTTTAAATATAAATCCCCTATTTTTATAATGTTATCTTATTTAGCATTAAAAATAATCGTGACTGAATAAGATTGTTCGAAAAATTTGTAGTTTTTGAAATATTGGCAATTTAAACATTTTTGTATTGTAAAACGCTATCCGACTTTTAAGTTTTGTAATTAAATGAAGAAATAGACGGATTTTGTATTTCAGTGTATGTTTTATTAATATTGGCCAAGCGCTTTCGGTCTAACTTAGGCCATCCTCAGGGCTCAGACCTCGTCAAAGGGCACACCTTAACCCTGCCAGTTTGAGAGCAGTCGCCAGCGTAGCCTCCACACAGAACAAAACGTACACAATTAAAAAATTTTTTAAAAATTTTTTTTGTCACAAATTAAAATCAAAACTAAAACATTCAATACACTAGTACACTGATATTATTAAAACAATAAACCTTTTTTAATAAAAACCACCAATGTTGATCTACAACCACCAAGCATAAAAGATGCCAAATGGGATTTTGGCGAAACGTCTACAAACTTCTACAGGAAACCAAACCAACGAACGGATGTATTCCCGGATTAATACTGAATCATATATATATATATATATATATATATATATATATATATATATATATATATATATATATATATATATATATATATATATATATATATATATATAATGGAGAAAATGTTCCAATTTTTAGAGTTTATTTCAAATATAATGACAGTGCTAAAAATTTTTCTTTAGTTTCTAAAATATAAGATAAAATGTAACATTTAGCAAATATAATTTTCTAAAATAAATAAAAAATTATCAAATCTAGAAGAAAAATTTTTATCTTTCTTTTTTACCTACAAAATAACGCTTTGTTTCCTAAATACGAACCTGGATTGGTTTATTTCTTGGCTTGAGAGCATTTCTCATCCCAACTACAATGATGTATTACTAACCCCTATTTTCTGACGTTTCGGTCATAATAATTTATTATAAGGAATGTTATTAAGATGTGAAACATTCAGTAACTTCTGTCGACAGTGAAAGTTGATACAAGATCAGCTTAACACATTTTTTTTCTGTAATGCGTAATTCAAGTCGAGCATTGTTTTACGAATTGTTCTGGAATTTAATTAAATATATTGTTTTGTTAACAGAAAAAATCCATTTTTGTAAATAGGGACAATTATAATGTTATCGGAATGCATGTATGTTGTAAAAGAAAATTAAAATGTTTTCTCCTTCACAGGCGTACTTCAGCATATATATATATATATATATATATATATATATATATATATATATATATATATATATATATATATTTAAAAATGTAATACATCCAGTGGCAAAGATACTTCGTTAAAAATTTACAAGATAACCTACATCCAAATCTAGTTGAAAATATTATTTGATTAAATTTGGATTAGGACTACATTTTAATGTGGGCTGTAAACGACAGTCCCCATCTCTAGTACATCTAGTTTTAAACAGCTTATAAAATTTGTACTTGGTTTAAAGAAAATATTCATACATTGTATCAGAGGGAGGTAAATGTTTATAAACAAGTAATTACACACTTATTTACAATAAAATTTGTCACAATCATTCCAGAATTGATTTCTTTCATTTCTCATTAAAAACCCTGGAAGAAAATTACTTTTTAATAACATTTTTAAACTTTTAGCCGATTTTGCTCCCTTTAAGAGGATGGGTAGCGCGCCACTGGGAAAAAAATGAGCTTTAAACTATTTGCTTGGCAGTAAATTAAGACAAGGTTAAAAAAAAACTTAAAACAACATTACTTAATTAGTAAATTGGCTTAATAAGCATTTTTTGGTTTGTTTAGTAAAATATAATGCATGTTTTTCTTCTAGTAACCAATTATCAGTGTACTTTTGAAGTTGCTTAAAAAATAACCAATTGCAAAAAAAGCAATTGTTAACTCGTACAATATATTTACTGTGAAAATTGTTCAGTTTTACGGAATATGAGAATAAAGTATTTGTTTTCTGTGTTGGTGATGGTGGGAATATTTTTGGTAAGTTATTCGTCAAAATATAGAAATAAAGTAGTGCGGATCTGTAACAATTCTTCATTGTTTTGCTTTTGAGAAAGGGCACGTTAAAATTTGCTTTAAACCCTCCAGAATAACGTATGCAACCATAATTATAATATGCTCCCTTTCAAAAAGTTTTGGAAAATTTGGTAGTTGATGAAAATATGTAAAAATATGAATAAACGCTTTTTTTCCCCTTGTCTGTCTTATAACTTTGAAAGTATTTATTTTGGACGAAAGTTAAAGAGAGAAAAAAGTTTCTTAATTAAATTTTCTGTAAGATAGGTTTAGTTCGAAATCTTAGAATTGATTATTCTTGTTGCAAAATAGTAATAATTTTTAAAAAATGCCAAGAAAAAGTAGTTATTTAACTGATTTTTTATATCACTTATATTTCTCTGAAAACCTTCAGATTTGGACACAGGTAACTTTGTGGTATAATAAAACTACATATCAAATTTCGTAAAAATCTGTTTGATAGTTTTTGCACAATAATTTTACAATTCAATTTTTTTTTCAAATTTGATTGAGTCTTAAATATGAAACGTAAATAGTTGAATTATTTTTCACATATACTAGAGATCACAAGCTTTCAAAATCTTTTTTAAAAACTAAAATTGGATCATTAAGGCCCCCTCAGAAATTATTTAATGTTATCGAGAATTTTTTTGCTTATAGATAAATTTTTTCGAAAATATGGTTTTTAAAGTATTTGGAAAAACTAAAGATATTTTTAAATAATTGAAATTGCTCCATTAGAAGCCCAGATAATAATATTTTTCTGAAAGTATTTCGAACCTGCCCATTCAATTTTGAAGCGAAAGTTCCTCATCCCTCTTTTTGTCATTTTCACGAACGCGTACGATTTTATTTTGAACTCTAAGCGCCTATCAACTTGAACAGTTTGTATCTCGGAAAACAAATGAGAGAATGTAATTTTTTTTTCACAAGAAGCCTCTTTCCTAGTACTTTCAAACCATGTTTTCGAAAAAAGACATTTTTTAAAATTCACAGAGATATTCAATTTGTTTATAAGAAAAAAAAAGTGATAACTTTAAACAATTCTTGAAGAGGCCCTGATAAACGTATTTTAATTTTTTAAAAAATGTTTGAAGGCTTAAGAACTCTAGTACATGTGAAAAAATTTA
Source organism: Diaprepes abbreviatus (assembly GCA_034092305.1). Taxonomy (NCBI): domain Eukaryota; kingdom Metazoa; phylum Arthropoda; class Insecta; order Coleoptera; family Curculionidae; genus Diaprepes; species Diaprepes abbreviatus. The sequence goes on from JASJET010000054.1 coordinate 16,146,538, forward strand.
GGAAATTTAAGTATGTAATTTTCGTATTTAAGACTCAATCAAATTTGGAAAATTTTCCATTACTTGTAAAAAAAATTATTGTAAAATTATTGTACAAAAACTATAAAACAGATTTTAATAAAATTTGACAAGTTGTTTTATTATACCATAAAGTTTTTTTTCTCCAAGAATGAAGGTGCTCATAGAAATCTAAGAGGTCGAAAAATCAATTATAAACAACTTTTTTGACCTCATTTTTTATTTATTGCTATTTTGCAACAAGGATAATCAATTTCGAAATACTTCTGAGCCATTTCAAAGGCTATATCGGCAGCGACCTAAATTATCAATTTGTGATCTGAACTATTCAGAATAGTTGGAGAAAATGCCAGACGGATTATTTAAGAAAATTGTAATTTTTGGAGTATTTCAAGTATCTTATAACCAAGAAATCGATTTTGTTCATCATAACCAAGAAGACTGATGTTATCGTCTTAGGTTGCTACAGCTTTGTCGAAGCCTTTGAAGTTAAAAGACCCGGTATTAAATTGGGAGAAATTTTAAATTCAGAAAGAACTTCGACTACACTCATATTAATGATTAAAATTAGAAAACAATACTTCAATATATACTTTTCTACTGACAAAAAAAATTTAAGTCTACGAAGAATATAAATTAAGGTGAATTAAGGCTCAAACCAGGCGAACAAGGTGACTGAAACTGAGGAGCTACAGAAGGGTTTTTATTGGCCAAAAACTCGTTTATTGAAGTTACTGCGAAAGAATTTTTTGAACCATTTTTGCGCAGATTTATCTCAACCTCAATTCACTGATCATAATCTGATGAACGGTGGTGTGAGTCAAATTCAACTCTTCCCCGATTATTCTGACTGTCAACTGAACACAGAAGATCCCGGAATCTGTCGACATTTTCACCGGTTCTTCTTCAATCGATGCTCTTCCCTTTAAAAATATATCAAAACACAGAGAAACCTGAGCCTGGTGAAGTTTTACAAATGTATCCATTACACTGTGTCCAAGTCTGAAACAAAATCTGATAGCACACCGTTGTTCGAAATCGAAGTCTAGTTTTTAGAACGAAAAAGAAAAAACTGTTTGACAAAAAAAAGCGCTTCCCAAATGTTGCCAAATCGAATGCTACGTTGCAAGTCTCATTATTTAATTTACACACCTCGTAGGTTACAATTCTTGTAAATTGTGCGCCATTTCCTTAAATTAAGAGAGATTAATACTAATGCCATTTAAATTAGTTATTTTTCTTTTTCCTGCGAAGACCAGATCTTAGCAAAATCTCTACCACCACGTACCATTATGGGCTTGCTGGAATGCTGTTTGACCAATTCCTATTTTCAAGAAGACGAAAAATTCTTCATCCCGGATGATTAACTACCAATGAGACCTTCGTCCTCACTGATAGTCTAACTACTCTAACAACAGTACTACTCTAACAACAGTACACAATTGTAGGAAACCTTGTAGACAGAGCATTAATTCTCTACAACTACAAAGAGAATTTAATAAAAAAGATATATCACATTAAAAGTGACCTAAAAGCCAACGAATATGCAGTGAATCTGGTGAATAAAATTCTGCAACAACGTAGAAACAGGAGAAGATCAACAATGAACGAAGACCGAAAAGCAGTTAAACATTCCCTATGTTAAATGCATTTCGGAAAAAGTTAGCATATTCTAATATATATAAGATATATAACATTAACGTTGTTTCCCATTCAAATATTCAAAATTCTGAGAAGCTAGCTTACTAGGGTCAAACCAACAACTCAAATTACATGAAGATCAGTGTGTATCAGATACCATGAGAAAGTTGCAACTCCTACATCGGTGAAACAAAGAGATCTATTTAGGTAAGGATTAAAAAAACGCCAGAAGAACACATGAAGGAACATAAAAATCTGGTGCCACCAGCCCATGCCTGGATTCGGACATCACATAAAATGGTCAGCAGCTAGAATCCTACCCCGAAAACAACACTAGAGAAAATAGAAATTTAAAGAAGGTTAAATATCAGAACCCGGATTGCTTTAGTAAACCATCTTAGAGACCACTTCTTAGTAATTGTAAACTAAATGCAGCATAAATGGAAGCATGGCAATTGCAATTATTTTTAGTATAAATGGTTCCGTAGATTAAGAATTTGTTACGTTGAAATGGTTAGAGATAACTACCAGCCGAAACATCGTGATATCCAACAAAAAATAAACACAGTGGAAGTCCAACATATATTTACTACTTCGCAAGAAACATCGTTGTCTGTGACCTTCAAACGAACACATAGATTCTGCCTGTGTTTAGGAATTTTCGCTACTTCCACCTGTACTCCATCCATGAGCATCTTTCATTTGGCATACTTGTCCATGCAATTCTGCATTTCTTTAGTACCCTCGTAAATAACGATTGTAGCAAATGACTCCGCTAATTTTAACAAAAACTGTACCAGTTATTAACCGACTTCTAAAAGAAGGAGGTTCTCAATTCGTCGACTATGTATTTTTTTTTTTATGTATGTACACCGATTACTCCGGAACGGCTGCACCGATTTGAATGAAATTTTTTACGTTATGTAAAGGAAGTTGCTGCGGTGGTTCCATATTTTTTTAGATGAAATTGGTGCAGTAAAATCCAAGATGGCGCTTACAATATGGCGGCCAAGGAAATTAATTTTGTCCGATTTTCTGAAAAATTGGTATGGAGGAATTTTCGGGGTTGTACCCAATGAATCTGACATTATTTTTAAAAAATTCAAAATAGCGGATCCAATATGGCGGACAAAAAAAATTTAATTTAGTCCGATTTTCTCCAAAATTGGCATGGGAGAGTTTTCGATGTTGCATATAACGAATCTGATATTATTTTAAAAAAATTCAATATGGCGGATCCAATATGGCGGACGAAAAAATTAATTTTCTCCGATTTTCTCCAAAATTGGTACGGGGGAGTTTTCGGAGTCGCATATGACGAATCTAAAATAATTTTAAAAAAATTCAATATGGCGGATCCAATATGGTGGATGAAAAAATCAATTTTCTCATATTTTCTCCAAAATTAGTATGGGGAAGTTTTCGGGGCCTCACATAAAAAATCTGAAATTATTTTTTAAAAACTCAATATGGCGGATTCAATATAGCGGACAAAAAAAATCAATTTTGTCCGATTTTCACCAAAATTGGTACGGGAGAGTTTTCGGGGTCACACATGACGAATTATTTTCAAAAAATTCAATATGGCGTATCCAATATGGTGGATAAAAAATTAATTTATTTTCTTCAAATATCGATATTGGAAGGTTTTGGGGCCTATGTTACCAATCTAAAATTAATTTGAAATTTAAGATAGTGGATTTTCTATGACAGATTAAATATTCGTTTGACCCAATTTGATTGGTATTTGGAAAACTCTAAGAACTAAAGAATTTTTAGTGGTTCATTTTAGGTTGATTTACAACTTTGGATAAAATGGGTACTTTTTTGAGAGTTTGGAGTCATTGCGAGGTACACTAATCTCGATTAGTACTTAGTTCAAATAATTTATGAATATCATAATGAATTCTAAAACTAAAAATAGAAAAATAAAATTTTTATAAAAAAATTGAACCGACTTCTAAAAGTGCGCTAAAAAGTGAAAAATAACCATAAATTTTTATATGAAATTGAACTTTTTGAAGTCGGCGCCAAATTATTTGTACACGAAATAAATAAATACTAATATATACAAATTATGGTAAGAAAGCAATTACAAATAAAGTATTTTTAATCTGTTTATGCAAATCACATTTTATCAGGTATTAGTTTGGCGCCGACTTCAAAAAGTTCAATTTCATATAAAAATGTATGGTTATTTTTCACTTTTTAGCGCACTTTTAGAAGTCGGTTCAATTTTTTTATAAAAATTTTATGAAGGCATATTCTTGTCGGTTAACGATTGATCATTTTTAAAAAGTTTTCATTACTTATAAGATTATTTGTCAACAAATGTTGTGTATTTTAACATTCTGAAATTATAAGAACCACCGATTTACTCATACATGCATAGTACCATAGCTAAGAAAACATTAGTATTTAGATTTCTTCCTACTTTTGCGTTAACATAACACACACTATAACTGCTTATTGCTGGGTTAATTTAAAAATTTCAGAGTTTTCTGGAAATTCTTTATAGGCCAAATATCCGTGGCTTAAAAGCAGCTAAAAATAATGACACGACCAAAAAACCAAAATTCTGCGTAGCCTGAAGAATCCTTCTTATAATTTTTTATTTTTTTACAGACTTCCAAAATCCATTGCAGAACTACCGAATCAGTGGATTCATTTGATGAATCTTTTGAAGATTCAAGCAATTTAAGGTAGGATATCAAAATGTTTTCTTTAATAATTTACTTAATATATTTATTCATACAGTGATTCATTTTTTATAGTTTAAGTCCGGAACTTCAAAAAGCTCTCGAACCAGCTGAAGATATTATCTTAGGATTTGTCAACAGACTAGTTAACACCGGTTACTTGTCCTCAAAAATCAGCCTCAACCGAATAGAGAAGGCCAGCCAAAAAAGAAAAGAATTTACCAATCAGATTCAGGATTTTTTAACTAAACTGCCAAACTATAACTCGAAGATTCCTGTAGTAGATGATGTGCCCAGAGTTTTTAATAATCCACACTGAAAACAAAAGTAAGAAATAATACAACTATTATTTATAAAGGGTGTTTTTTAAAGAGGTATAAAACTTTAAGTTGGCAACACTTTTTTTAACTGGCGACCATTTTGTCAGCTGTCAAGTGATTTATGTTTAGTTTGGTTTGGCATTTCAACATGAATAGACTGACGTCTGAACAACGCTTCCAAATTGTGCAAATTTATTTTGAAAATCATGGTTCTGTTCGAAATACGTATCGCGCACTACGTCCATTTTACGGTCAACATAATCGTCCATCAGAGCAATTAATTCGATTAACTATGGAACGTTTTTGCACCATGATTACTCTAAATGATAATACGCATCCACAGAGACGTCGTACAGTGCGTACAGAAGAAGTCATTGCTGCAGTAGAGCGTAGCGTAGAGGAAGACCTGGATCAATCTATCCGCCATCGTGCACAGGAATTGGATATGTGTCCATTCACTTTATGGAAGATTTTGCGGAAAGATCTTGGTTTGCGTGCTTACAAAATCCAACTCGTGCACGGACTGAAGCCACACGATCACCTAGCAAGGCGTAGATTCGGTGAATGGGCCCAAAACAAGATTGCCGTTGATCCCGATTTTCATAAGCGAATTTTGTTTAGCGATGAAACTCACTTTTGTTTGAATGGATACGTCAATAAACAAAACTGCCGTATTTGGAGTGATGATAATCCTCAAGTGTATGTTGAGACACCGTTACATCCAGAAAAATTGACTGTTTGGTGTGCTTTATGGGCTGGTGGAATCATTGGTCCGTACTTCTTTAAAAACAATGCTGGTCAGAACGTTACAGTCAATGGTGACCGCTATAGAGCAATGATTACTGACTTTTTCGTTCATCAATTGAACAACCATGATGTGCAGGAGCTGTGGTTTCAACAAGACGGCGCAACATGTCACACAACTCGTGCCACAATTGATTTATTGAAGGAAACGTTTGGTAACCGCATAGTTTCACGTTTCGGACCCGTGAATTGGCCTCCAAGATCGTGCGACTTAACGCCGCTAGACTATTTTCTGTGGGGATATGTGAAGTCGCTAGTCTAGAAACGATTGATCACTTGGAGGACAACATTCGCCGCGTTATTGCCGATATACGGCCACAAATGTTGGAAAAAGTCATCGAAAATTGGACCTCCAGATTAGACTACGTCCGAGCCAGCGGTGGCGGTCATATGCCAGAAGTCATATTTAAATTATAATGCCAGAAGGTTATCTTTCGAATAAAGTAAATTTCTTGTCAATTTAAAAATTCATCTTTGTTTTATTCCATTTAAAAGTTCTGTACCTCTATAAAAAACACCCTTTATATAAACATTAAATAATTTTTATCATGTGGTGGACTACAGAATTAGTTTTTAAGTAGCAATAATCCATAATAAATGGCAAAGTTCGTACTGAAATTGGAAAGTCGATTTTATATACAAGGTATCTCTAAAAGATCTGTACAAAACGCCAGCGCAAATTCCTGATGCTAAAATATGATAATCTAGCACAATTTTCCTTAGTTCAAAAGTTGAGAGATTTCGAAATACAGGGTGTCAACATAATATTTTTTTTACATATTTTGTAAATATTTATCTAAATAATAGCTTGATTGCACTAAATTTGAAGACCGATACGATACTAGTTTTTTGTTATTGCAAAGTAAATGGTCGGGAGTTGATGAGAGTATACCAAATATTAGCAGCTGTTGAAAGATGGTAATGATTGCTTATGGACAGCATCTTAAGACGAGGACACCGCAGGTCGAGAAAGAATTTTTAGAACTAGTTGAAGCACCAGACACTTACCGATGAGTGTGAGTTTACAAGAAAGGATATGACAAATTTACATAATGAACATGTTTATGCTAATGAAAACCCGCATGCAGTAAAAGTTGTGTTTTATAAACATGAATTTAAAATTGACGTATGAACAAGCAACATTGGAAGATTTATTATTGGTCCTATGAAATTATCACCTCGTTTAAATGGTTTGAATTACCAAGAACACCTAGTAAATTTGCCAAATTTATTGGATGATTTTCCACTGGCTACCAGACCGAAGAGGAAATGATGCTTGTCAAAATTTTTCGGCGAATTTAGTGGCAACTCAACTTTTGGCCCAAGATAAATTGAGTTAGATTCTCATACTTTAGCCTCAGGAATGCACGCTAGTGTTTTAAATAGACCCTTTAGAGACACGCTGTATTTGTTGTATACCTATATACCCGCTGTTCTAACATTTTTTTTACATTTTCAGGTTACAGTCGAATAGAAATTCGATAAAATGGGCATGGAAAAACTAAAAAATAAATTTCACGGCTCTTTTTTATTATAATTCTAACAGTTTGGTCTTAAAAATTCTGTATTTTTTATATTTTTGTCCATTTTTTTTATTTATGTTTGCCAAACTGTTAATTTATTTTTTTATAGCGGTTTTCGTTACCTTTTTTAACGTTGCTATATTTTTATTTTTATGTATAGTTTATAATATTGTCTCGTTTTTTATTTAATAAATATTTATTTTTTTTTCTTGTTTTTTTTATGGATAAAACCAAAGACGAAAGAGCTAATGGATAAGGTAGTCATTAATGAATATTTGTAGGCCAAGGATTAGAGAAGTGTATAGTTCACAGCAAGCGCAGATCCAAAGGGCGGTCGCCCCCCCCCCTCCCCCTCAAGAGCTTTGAGTTCAGGAAAATAGACCTGATTTTGCCTCTTATACTATAGTTTATTCAAGAACTAGAGAGTGTAAAAAATCATTTTTTAGCCTTTTTTTTTCTTCGCAAACTATCCGTGTTCTTTAATCCGGTGTCTTTGGCAAAATCTGTTAGACACATATGTTTTTCACAGGAATGAGTTAGAAATTTTATAATCAAAAATACCGGTCTATAATAATGGACTATATAGGTTGGATAACAATAGATATTGGAAGTGTGAAGTGTTAAAAAGGATTTTAATCCTTGTCATAGGCGTCGGAAGGAGGTTTATTTTATCACTAAGTATTTATGGCATAGAATATTATTTCGGTAATAAACTTAGAATAAAAAGTTTGTGTAATATTATTTTATTTCTTATGATTTCTTAATAATTCACATACATTAGAAAATATAGATAATTTGGACATATTTAACATATATCACAACTGTATTTTTATTATTTTTAATTTTGGCATAGAAACCGTTTCAGACTAAAACGTAGCCTCATTCTTATAATAAAAATCTAAGTTATAATTTAAATACTTACAAAATACCCATTGTCAAAAATACAAGAAATTGAACATATATAAAAAAATAAATTCGTCCATAAATTAAAATTTTTTTGGGGCTATCGGTCATTTTATTATTAATTTAAAACATTTTTAGGACATTTGACATTTCAGTTTATTTATTTCTTAAACCATTTGCAGAACTAAAATTAAACGTTAAAAAGGGATTCAAATGTAATTAATTTTTATATGTTACAGTTAAAATTAGACCTACTTATTTTTATTTCTATTGCACTGATATCCTGATTTAATTTACTTTATTATATGGAAATCCCATAGTCTCAAAAAAATAAAGTAAACATGTTAATTCTAAACGCTTAAGAAAAGGACACAAATACAACAATAAAAAAATTACGGCTAATTGGAATTAAATATATATAAAATTTAAGAATGGGACACACTAAAATAAAAATATATAAAAAAATAAATAATACATAAACAACATTAGACAATAAAATACAACAAATACAAAAATTTAAATAATAAATTGTGTTTACACTGGTAAACATTACGTATCTAACTCTTAATCAAAGTCAGTGAAGCTATCTTCGCTCAAATTAATTATAATTGGTTCCTCTATCTCACCGATCATGACATCGAGTTTCCACATTTTCTTATTATATGGATTTTTTCTAATTTTCTACAGTAACTTTGTTCAAAAAAATATTTCAAAAATTCAGTTAAATTACTAATTTTGTAAGTATTTTTTTGCAATCCTACCTTTTACTTGAGAGAGATATTTCCTGCTCCAATGGACATTTTCCGGACGATCTATAAGAACACATTTCCTATCAGGTTTTCCCCAGCAAAAATTAAATTATCTGAGCAATTTCCAGAGCTCAGTTCTTTTAATTTCAGGTAAATCCCGGTCTTCATTGATTTTAGTTAGAATTTTGTCGACGGTTGGGATCTGCTTCTCATAATAAAATGTATGTACACCTTCATTTATTGCATTTTACATGTCTTTTCCCAACGAGGTTTTTCGCCTGCCTGTGATCGAATGTGGCTTGGGAGTACTAACAATTCCAGTCGTTTTTTCTCCTTCATTATTCGGTATATAGTAGATTTTCCAACTCCAACTATCAGAAATTTTATTGTCACAGTGAATTTATAAAAGCTTATAATATTTAAATATATTTAAATATAATTAGATATACGGCAGTCCTCAGTTACCTGCGGCAATAAAGCAGGTACGTTGGAGGTTTCGGTAACAGTTTTATTACTCTCTCTAGTGCTTGAATAAAGTATAGGAATGTGTATGCTTACGATCGCCTCTCCCCTTTCCAAGAGCTTTGAGTTCAGGAAAATAGAAACGATTCTGCCTTTTCTATTAGGAATGTGTATGCTGCTGGCACTCCCCTCTCGTTGACAACTTGTACTGTACTTTTATGATATCAACGCCCCCCCCCCCAAAGAGAGACGCTGAATCCGCCTCTGGTTCACAGTCTACGTCATCCTCGTGTCAAAACTTTTTCGATTGTTAAAAATTACCGTCAAAAACCACTTTAGAGGCTCATATTTGCGAACGAAGCAACTAAAAAAAATAATATATGACATTAGTAACATTTCCGAAAACCCATCCGAACACAAAAATTTTTAGATTATTTACATAAAAATGATAAAACAAATTAATATGTAAAACTAAAATTCCTCATAAGAAAAGCAAATAGTAAAGCTTTATGACACGAAAAATTAAAAATTAATTTTGATTGACCTAGTTGGTTATAGCTTCGTTTTTTTCAAGCTCTAGTTTTTAATTTTTCTGTTTTTCTTTGGTAAATAATCCGAATTTTCTTCGGTGTTATCAATGGTTTCCACTAATGGTACCAAAATTATTTTAGTAACTCATTAAAGTATAAAATAACCTCAAACAAACATGTAATGTTAAAATATCTAAAAGATTTTGCCCATAGTGCATTCCTAAAATAAGATTTCAACCCTTTATTTAAAAATTATATTTATATTATGATAAAATAGTAAAAACTCTCCCTTGTTGTCTATTTAAAATAACCAAACTTGGATTAATAACGTTTTAACCACACCTCGCATTAAACTTACGATTACACCGTGAGATTATGTTCAAAATATTATAAAAATAAATCGTTTAAAATGTCGTAACATCTTTTCAAATAAAAACTGTTGAATTTTACCCTGTAGCTTCAAAACAAAAGAAAATTTTAAGTTCTATTTGCCGAATTTTTAGTTTCTCTAAAAACCTTATAAAAGTATCGAATTGGGGATACCCTGTATATAGGAATCACCTTAGCAATCTCAAAATATTGAAAACTCCTCTAAACTGGAAACCATCATCACTTTAAAACCGATTTCCTGTAGTCATTGTGATGAATACGAACAATGTTCAGCAATTTATAGTTGATATCAACCCCCGTTTTTGTTGCAGTTCTCTTATTAATCCATACAAAAAAACACCAAATTGTGAAACTTGGTTCATATCACAACAAATATACGCACCGTGAGTTTCTATGTGTAAGCAAAATAGTCTAATCACATGAAAAAACAATACCAGGAAGTACAAAAATACATCAAATGAACATTTAAAAAACATTAAATAAAAACAGACATATGGATTAGTGTTTGTACCATGCATTGACCCAATCATTCCTCACGTATAACTTTATTAAAACTATTTGTTAACCTTGCCAAGCAAATTTAAAATAAACATTTCAGAAAACCCAACGAAAAACTCTATAAAAAGAATCGTTGCTTTCTTTACTTGCTTCATTGCGTTATTTTTTTGAAGAAAAGAAATGGTTGTGAAGTCGATAGGTGTGTTAGTTGGATTATTTCTCTTGTTGCAAAATGTAAGTTTTATTTTTTTAATTATATTATAATTTTTAGATTTAAAAATTTTTGTTTTACTGACAGTTATTCGTCGCGGCTTCGCCTGCACTCAAGACCTCCGGAGATTTTAAGAAAGAAGGTCAATAAAATTTTATTGAACCCCCATTCATATGGACCTTCTCCTGCATACATTCCACGCTTACTTTAATTACCTTAAAACTTTAAATACAAAGGTTGTACGAGCTTTTCCATACTATCTTTTTGATTCGTTTAAAAAAAGAGTGAAATGTACTAAAGTTGAGAAACAAAAAAAAAACATTTATTTAAGTGAAATATCTTGTATATTATCTGCTAGAATGAAAAGTCTTTTCCTCCTGACTTCTTCTTCTTCAAGTGCCATATCAGGTCCCCTTGACGTTGGCAATTACATTGGCAAGTCTTTCACGGTCCTGCGCTAGCTGGAACAGTTCCCTCGCGCTACGTATACCTGTCCATTCACGAATATTCCTCAACCAGGAAGCCTGTCTCCTTCTACCCCTCTACGTCCCTCTACTTTACCCATCATGATTAGCTGAAGAATTCTATATCGCTCCCCTCTGAATATATGTCCAAGATATGAGATTTTTCTACACTTCACAGTGTTTAATAGTAGACGAGTTGTGTTGGCCTTATTGAGTACCATTTCGTTGGTCTGTCTAGCTGTCCAAGGTATTCTCAGCATTCGCCGGTATAACCACATTTCGAGAGCCTCCAACCGATTAATCGTGGCAGCCTTAATTGTCCAGATCTCTGCTCTATATAGTAACTCTGGCCAGACGTATGATCTTATCATTCTCTGTCGTAGTTTTAGGTTGAGGTTATCATTGCAGAAAAGTGGTTTCATTTTTTGAAAAGTTGCTCTAGCAGTCTCTATTCTACACCTTATCTTTTTATCTGGGTTTAGATTTTCGGTGATATAACATCCAAGATATTTAAAATGAGTCACCCTGTTTATACTTTTCCTTCTATTTGTATTGAAGCGTTAATATGAGGTTGTCTACTAAAGACCATAAATTTTGTCTTTTTGATATTTATGTTGAGCCCCATTTCTTGACCCTCAGTGTTAACACAGTTTAATAGATGTTACAGGTCTTGTAGTTTGCCGCTTAGGATAACAGTGTCGTCAGCATATCGTATTGTATTTATATATTCTCCATTGATTTGTACTCTCATTCGTTGTCCTTGAGTAGCCCGTTTAAAGACTTTATCTGAATATATATTAAAAAGCAGTGGAGATAGTATGCAGCCCTGTCTGACGCCTCGCAGAATTTTCCTTTCTTCTGTGAGTTTTCCATTTAGCCTTACTGTTGCTTTCTGCCACCAATATAGATTTTTAATAATTCTTACGTCTCTGCTGCCTACCCCTACGTTATTTAAAATGTCTATGAGTTTTCTGTGCTGTACTCTGTCGAAGGCCTTCTCGTAATCGACAAAACATACGAATACATCTTTGTGTTGGTCCCGGCATTTTTGCAGAAGTATATTTAGAGCGAATAAAGCCTCTCTAGTACCTAGGGCGTTTCTAAATCCGAATTGGGTTTCATCTAAATCTGCTTCGCATTTAGGTCTTATCCTGCTGTGGATGGTTCTGAGAAAGACCTTCAAAGTGTGGCTCATTAGACTTATTAGTCTGTACTCACTGCATCGCTTTGCTCGCTGTTTTTTTGGGATTGGGACGAATACAGACCTCAGCCAATCTTCCGGTATATCTCCAGTCGCGTAAACGATATTAAACAGTTTGACCAAGATTCCTATATTTTCCTCATGGATCATTTGTAACAGCTTGGTTGGGACATTATCAGGCCCGATGGCTCTGGTTTTTGCAGATCTTATGGCAGATAGAACTTCACTGTTTAAAATTTCCGGTCCCATGTCTATATTAGCGTCTATATTAGCGAGATCATCGGAGTTGTGTTCTCCTGACTTCAAAAATGTATAATAAGTTTGTGTTCTGACTAGTTGGTTTTTAAATATTTAAGTTCGAATTATCAATAAACTGATATAAAAAAAAACGTGGTCGCCTGGAAAATGCTTTATTTTTTAATTTGAATTATAACCTTTTAATATGGTTTCGAATACTTGTTATATTGACTAACATACGTTTTTAAACTGCCATAGAAACGTTTAAAGGTGGGTTATTTATAAGAAGAAAAACATCAAATAATTTGTGTTGAAAATAATTATGATGATAGGAGTAATAGTAATAAGATCAACAAGTAGACATTTTTCAGTATATTAAATTATTGGGCACCCAATCATACTAACACAAAAAATAAATTAGGAAAATTTCTATACATCTTCAATATATCCTTTATGATTATACTACGCAACAATCTTTAGTTTATTTGTTGCATACATATTTTTACACTTGTAGAGACACTAAATATTCTGTCGTCATCCCTGGAGATTCCCCATGCGATGATGTCAAGTTGTACAAAATTTCCTTAACTTGAGGAAAACGTATATTTGGCAACGTCGCATCCCTCTATTGTTATAACAATACAAATATATTACGTGCATTCTTGCGGTTACATTATTAATATACAGAGAGACATGACATCACGTATCTCTAAAACTTGAACTAATATTAAAAAAGATAAATTTAGTTTCGGTTTTGGCACACCAAAAATGGTAAGATTTATTCGGTTTTATTTTAGATACATTTTAGCTGTTGTCCAGTGCTATTTGAAATGTTTTTATAAATTAATTTAAAAACTATGCATATAAAGTATTATCAAAAAACTTACTAATATGCAATATGTCCTCTCATTTTTATTTTTAGATTGCCGCCCAACGTTGTCCAACGTGTGGAAAATGCAGAGCCATACTTGATGAACATAATCCGGCATTTTCCAATATTTTAAATCAAGTAGCAGTTCGACCAAAAATATTAGGGAAACCTCTTTATAAATTACCATTGCTTGGCTCTCCATATAAAGGACCATGTTTTCGGTAAGTTGCTTCTCTTTTTTGTCGAATTTCGAGTAAAATTTGTTCGTTTTTTTAATTATTTTCTAAAACGGTTTCTTAAAAATAAAATTTATCACTTTTTATTTTACATTTTTCAACCTCACCTAATCTGTGAAAAATTTTCGGTTTTAATTAAAAGTTACTTCAAAGATTTCGCTTCTTTTTAATTAGACATTAACTGGCATATGGCTATACTGGAAAAACCAATTAAATTTTCTCCCAAATGTCAGTTGTTTTGATCGCATCATACTAGTATACAACGTAGATATCAATGCTTCCTCTGTTGGAACAAACTGATAGAAAAAAAAACTCAAATATTATTTTACATTTTCCCTAATATTAGCATTTTTTTGTTGTATTTTTAGAAGGACTGCCATTGTCAAACCAGCTACAGTACCACGTCCAATTTATCAACCACCCAATCCCAAAATTCAAATTGGTACTAACGATAGCGAATTAGCAGAGGCTGCAGCTGCAGCTTCTAAGTTATTGAAACAATTATCATTATGCACATTGCATAAAACTGCACCAGTAAGTGATGACAATATATATTATGCTGTAATAAATCATTATTCGTAAATACCTACAGCGCATTGAAGAAGATTATTAGTTAACTTGATTAAAATCCATTAAAGGCATTCTAAAAAGACAAGGTTCCATTTTAACAAAATATAACTTTTAGGTTCATTTAGGTCCAGATCACCAAACAATCGATATATCCAAAGCCCACCAGCAGGCTCTGGCTGGAGCCAATTCAGTATTTCCTGCTGATGCTGTAACATTAACGCTTGCTTATAAAAAATACCAAGACAGCATAAAGCATAAAGTTCCGGAAGAAGGGCTATTCTACGGATTCAAAAAGTTGCCTCTTGAAGGTCAAGAACCTGGAAAGGTAAGAAAAATAAAGTGAAGATTATCAGGTTAAATAATTGTAATTTGGAATTGCATTCATTTTTTAGGTACCAGTACTTCACATCTTGGAAGCTCCGCTTTACAATTTAAATGGTTCAGTTGTAGAGCTGAAACCAGCACTCGAACAACTGGATACTAATTCTCTCTCTGAGGAGGCCCTGGACGAATTAGTTGACTTAACACGTAGTGAAGAAATAGATCATGCGAACTTCGCCCACAATCCGAGTTTGTTCGAATTGGGATATACTCCGGCAAAAAGTAAGTTTTCCTCAAATTACATATCTACTATATTCAAGTTACTCGTAGAAATCTTGTCACTAAAGTAATTAAAAATTACATATTACAAAGATTACTGTTTTCAGTATCTTCAGCAACTTTAGTCGATGTCCCCCCTGTTGTTGTTTCTTCTGCAACTGCAACTACATATCCACCACCAGTAATCCCAGAATTTCCAGATATTTCGACTTTACCACTAGCTCCAGGTACCCCAGACATTTTAAAACCACCAGTAACTCCAATACAACCACCGGAATCACCTTCATTTCTCAAACGAGTCAACTGTAAGTTTCCAGAACTTCTTTCTTAATATTTGTGTTTAAATTTTTGTATGTTTTAAAATTTGATTACATTTATTGCTTTAAATCACAAGTACACTAAAATTCTTAAAATTTTAAAATTTTATCAGTTAGTTTTAAAAAATGTCTTTTACGATGTTATAATTTTTTTTTTTTTCAGATACGGCAGATGATTTCGATGTTCGTTCCATTTCTGACTCTGATACACCATCGGGTTATCCGCCACTATTACCAGAACCTGTAGTACCACCATTAGATCCAACTGTACTAGAGCCTGTTGAACCACCAGTGGATCCAGCTTTACCAGATACCCAAGACAATTTAGAGCCACCAGTATCTCCAGAACAACTACCTGAATCACCAAGAGTAAAACCTTCATTTCTCAAAGAAGGTAACTGTTAGTTTCTAGAACTTTCTTCTTAATATTTATGTTTAATTTTTCGTATGTTCTAAAATTTGATCACATTTATTTTTTTAACTCACAACAGAGTACACTAAAACTATTCTTAAAATGAAAATTTTATCAGTTAGTTTTAATAAATTGTCCTTTACAATGTTATAATTTATTTTTTCAGATACGGAGGATGATTTCAATATTGGTTCCATTTCTGATTCCGATATACCACCTGATGTTCCACCAGTATTGCCAGAACCTGTAGTGCCACCATTAGATCCAACTGAACTAGAGCCTGTTGAACCACCAGTAGATCCGGCTTTACCAGATACCCCAGACAATTTAGAACCACTAGTAACTCCAGAACAACCACCTGAATCATCAAGACTAAAACCTTCGTTTCTCAAAGAAGATAACGGTTAGTTTCTAAAACTTTTTTCTTAATATTTACTTTTAATTTTGCATATGTTCTAAAATTTGATCACATTTATTTCTTTAAATCACAACAAAGTACACTAAACCTATTCTTAAAATGAAAATTTTATCAGTTAGTTTTAATAAATGGTCCTTTACAATGTTATAATTTATTTTTTCAGATACGGAGAATGATTTCAATATTGGTTCCATTTCTGATTCTGATATACCACCTGATGATCCACCAGTATGGCCAGAACCTGCAGTGCCATCAGTAGATCCAACTGAACTAGAGCCTGTTGAACCACCAGTGGATCCGGCTTTACCAGATACTCCAGACAATTTAGAACCACTAGTAACTCCAGAACAACCACCTGAATCACCAAGAGTAGAACCTTCGTTTCTCAAACGAGTTCACTGTGAGTTTCTAGAACCTTTTTCTTAATATTTATGTTTAAATGTTCGTAGTTTCTAAAACTTGATCACATTTATTGCTTTAAATGACAAGAGAATACACTAAAACTATTTTTAAAATGAAAATTTTATCAGTTAATTTTAAAAAATACCCATTACAATTCATTTTTTCAGATACGGCAGATGATTTCGATATTAAACCCATTTCTCATTCTCACACACCACCCGCTGTTCCACCAGTATTACCAGAACCTGCACTGCCACCAGTAGACCCAACTGTATCAGAGCCCACTGAAACACCAGTAGATCCAGATTTTTTAGAATCGACAGTAACTCCAATACAACCACCGGAATCACCAAAAAATTTAAGACCTTCGTTTTTCGAACGAATTAACTGTAAGTTTCCAGAACTTTTTCTTAATATTTTGTTTAAATTTTCGTTTGTTCTAAAATTTGATCACATTTATTGCTTTAAATCACAAGAAGGTACACTAAAACTATTCTTAAAATAAAAATTTTATCACTTAGTTTTAAAAAATGTTCTTTATAATGTTATAATTAATTTTTTCAGATACAGCAGATGATTTCAATATTCGTTCCCTTTCTGATTCTGATACACCTCCTGGTGTTCCACCCGTATCGCCAGAACCTACAATGCCACTAGAGCCTGCTGAACCAGTAGTAGGACCAGCTTTACCAGAACCTGAAGAACCTCTTCTACCAAAATTTCCTGAGTTAACCGAAACAACAATACCTCCAGTAGATTTGGTCCCATCGAGAGATCCAATACCAATAGTGCCCATAGAGTTTCCTGATTCGACAGTTGGAATCAATCCATCAATACCACCGGTAGATTTGGCACCACCACTAGAACCAATACCAATAGTACCAATAAAGCTTCCTGATTCAACAGTAGGTGGGATTAAACCTGGAAATGTAATCTACAAAGACATTCCAAATTCAGAAGTTCAAAAAGACGCTTCATTTCTTGATCCGACATGTGATTTTCAGGAAGAAGTTGTGACTGAGATTCCTATCATCATATCACCATGCGGTGACAACTTGGACAAGAATCTAAAAGGAATTCGGACGTATTCAAAACCAGTTTAACTCTGGATCGAGATATAACCATCGAGAAAGTGACTTAAAATAAAGTAATAAAAAAATAAACCAATTACTAAACAGTTATATAGAATTTGTGCGTTTAATGACTTTAAAATCACGTTATATATTTTTGTTGTTTTCGGAATTACCACAGAGCTGCTGGGGAGAGTCAAGACTACGACAAAGTGACGAAGCTTAAGTATTATTAGGTAAAATATTTATGAAAATTTAAACATTGGGTTTGATTAACTTTTTGAAAACAGACAAGAGCAAGAACAAATGAAGAATCTTCAGTGTCTGTTTTTTTGTTAACTTAATTGATCCCAAGGAATAAATTAAATAAAACAAGAAACTTCAAGTGCTATATTTGTTTGCATTTATAATATGTATATAATCACGATTGTGTATTTAAAAATAGTTTTATGAAATAAAATATTTTTTACACAGTTTTTGTTTGTTGTTTATTTCAATTTTTGAAACTTTTCCAAACGTATCATCAGTGATTCCAAAACAAATAAATTTTTTTTATTATATGAAATAGGGCGCAGAGCGAGGGGGTATACTACGCTCCATTCGCAATTTTTGTTGATGATTGTATATATATATATATATATATATATATATATATATATATATATATATATATATATATATATATATATATATATATGGGACAATCCGCGTCAACCGGATCAGGGCTACGACTAAAATTAGAAGCAACCAAAAATATCGACCAAGTGCTCATTTTAAAGCTTAGAGTGTCCGACTTTCAAATGCCGAGTGTACCTTTGAAAAATCGAATATGGCGGCTCTAATATGGCGGCCGGAAACCGGATCGAATGTTTAGCAAAAAAGCTTGTAAAAATGAAAATTCGCAGGATTGTGTTTTATAGCAATTTATTCTAACTGGGCAACCTCTAACACAGAAAGGATATGATGGAGAGAAGTTTGCATTTACTGTTCGTATTTTACCTCATTCATACGCGGAGCTACATATAGTTGTACGTTTGATGAATGTGATTTCAGCACTACAACGGCATAATGTGGATATATCCACTGCTATTGCATCTCACACGGAGGAATCCGTGAAAGCCGCATAAACACATATACGCCATCCGGCGGGAGGTCGTAGAAGCCGCGTTCAGTATTTGCATCCTTCCTTCCGATCTGTCCTTTGCACAGCCAGGTGCATGTCGGTACCCTGATGAGTCTAGTAGAGACGAAACATGTACCTCTGCCGTATCACTGTAGCGGGGAGGGTAAGTTTTGACTTTCTTCTCGGTGGGTGAAATAGGATGAATTGCATTTTATAACAATTTATTCTAACTGTGCAACCTCTAACATAGAAAGGATATGATGGAGAGAAGTTTGCATTAACTGTTCGCATTTTACTTCATATATATATATATATATATATATATATATATATATATATATATATATATATATTTATATATATATATATATATATATATATATATATATATATAGAACTGTATTTCTCAATTTTCAACTCATAACAAGGAGTGGTTTTGGAATTTTTTCGCAAAACAAAAAGTTATGCTTATTTCGCCGTCACTCTTTCCACTTTAACGATATATTTTAAAGATATTAATAAATTACAATTTTTACACCATACAGCATCCGCAATACATTTTATTTTTATCACTATTTACGTTTAAGACATAGAAATTTACCATCAATCTTTGCCACGAGACATCCGAATATTATGAGTAAACATTTTACTGTTTGAAAACTTATTTATTACAAAAGAGTAAGGTTAGACTGCCTAGGAGATAAACATAAACAGTAAAAGCACAACGTTGCCAAATCACACATTAGTTGCGACCACCTTATTTAAATGAATCAAGGGAAGTTTCGTATTTATTTTATAATATTCTTTTTTTCAGTGTTAAATGTTTTGCAAATTATTTATTTTAAAATTATATTATATATTTTAATTTAGTATTTTAATTTAATTTGCCAAATATTGGGTACTACACTCCATTTAACTCATATGCTGTGAATGGACATCTTTATTTCGGGAGGACATACAAATCTGCATCTATAATCATTTCTCTGAGGTTATGTATGTCTCTAACCATAGACTAGTGCTATAAAAGCGCGTTGTCTCTCGTTTAGAAAGAAACAGAACGAAGCTGTGAGAAGTACCTCTCTATATATATATTTTAGGATTGGTTGTCGCTGCCGGCGAGACAAATTTCACGCGTCGGGGCTCTTAGCTCTACCCATAGAAAGAGAGATACTACGACTACCTATTCCTTGTTAACCGAGAGCCAACGCGCTTCTATAAGACCCACCCTCTGTATCTTTATATGTCTATGCTTTATTTCTATGTTACTTTGTATTTCAAAAAAAATTACAAGATATGACCAAGTATTTGAAATAAAAAAATAATCTAAAATTGTCCAAGCTTTGTCTTAATCTTGTCTTAATCATGCTTCCAAGGCTCACTGAGTAATACAAAATGGTTGAAAATGGCTTCGGCATATATATATATATATATATATATATATATATATATATATATATATATATATATATATATATATATATATATATATATATATATATATGAAGTAAAATGCCCTCCAACCATATCCCTTCCGTGTTAGAGGTTTGAACAAATTGCTAAGGAACACAATTTATCCTATTCCACCACCATCGAGATGATGGCCTACCTGTACCACCATACCGAAAAGAAAATCAAAACTTACCCTCCCCGCCACAGTGATACGGCAGTGTTTCGTCTCTACAAGACTCATCAGGGGACCGACATGCACCTGGATGTGCAAAGGACAGATCGGAAGGAAGCATGCAAATACTGAACGCGGCTTCGCCGACCTCCCGCCGGATGGCGTATATATGTTTATGCGGCTTTCACGGATTCCTCCGTGTGGTGGTGGAATAGGATAAATTGCGTTTTATAACAATTTATTCTAACTGTATGCATGTACACCGATTACTCCGGAACGGCGGCACCGACTTGAATGAAATTTTTTACGTTATGTTCAGGAAGTTGCTGCGATGGTCCCATATTTTTTTGGACATAATTGGTGCAGTAAAATCCAAAATAGCGCTGGCAATATGACAGCCAAAAAAAATAATTTTGTTTAATTTTCTCCAAAATTGGTACGAGGAAGTCGTCAAGGTCGTACATAACTAATCTAAAATTATTTGTAAAAAATTCAATGTGACAGATCCAATATGGCGGACGAAAAAATCAATTTTGGCCGATTTTTTCAAAATTGGTACGGGTCGCACATAACAAATATAAAATTATTTTTAAAAAATTCAATATGGCGGATCTAAGATGGCGCATTAAGATTCTACATCTCCCGATTTTGTCTAAAATCAGTATTGGGGTATTTTTGTTAGTATTAATTATGAATTTAAAATATTTTTTGAAAAACTCAATCTGGCAGATTCAATATGGTGTCCTAAAAATTTTACATTTTTCGATTTTTTCCCAAACTGATATAGGGGGTTCTTGAGAGTGTAAATTATGAATTTAAAAGTATTTTTTTCAGGAGTCAACATGGCAAATCCAAGATAGCGGACTAAAAATTTTACATTTTTCGATTTTATTGTGGGACATTTGAGGATGTAAATAGCGAATATAAGTCTGGAAATTTTAAATTTCGGGATTTCATCCAAAATTGGCACTAGGGGGCTTTGAAGTGTTTAGATTTAGATTAGATTAAGACTTAAAATAATTTTTTTGAAATTCAATTTAGCGGATGCAATACGGTGGGTTGAAAATGATACCTTTTTCGCATTTTTTCAGATTTGGTATTAGAGGGTTTTCAGGGTCGTGTATTAGGAATATGAAGTTAATTTTTTACAACTATTATGTTGATAGGATACAATATGAGGGACAGAAAATTTTACATATTCCGATTTTGTTTAAAATTGATATTGTGGGGTTCTTGAGGCGTATACAAACTCAATATGCAGTATAAAATATATCGAGCTAGGAAATGTACATCTTAGGTTCTTTAAACATCGATATTGGAAGGTTTTGGGGTCTATATTACCAATCTAAAATTAATTTGAAATTTAAGATAGTGGATTTACTATGACAGGCTAAATATTTGTTTGACACAATTTTACTGGTATTTGGAAAACTCTAAGAACCAAAGAATTTTTAGTGGTTCATTTTAGAGGAATTTACAACTTTGAATAAAATGGGTACTTTTTTGCCACTTTGGAGTGATTGCGAAGTACACTAATCTCGATTAGTACTTAATTCAAATAATTTATGGGTATCATAATGAATTCTAAAACTAAAAATAGAAAAATAAAATTTTTATAAAAAAAATTGAACCGACTTCTCAAAGTGCGCTAAAAAGTGAACAATAACTATAAATTTTTATATGAAATTGAACTTTTTGAAGTCGGTGCTAAATTATTTGTTAATTAAATAAATAACTACTAATACATACAAATTATGGTAAGAAAGCAATTACAAATAAATTATTTTTAATCTGTTTATGCAAATCACATTTTATCAGGTTCAATTTCATATAAAAATTTATAGTTATTTTTCACTTTTTAGCGCACTTTTAGAAGTCGATTCAATTTTTTTATAAAAAATTTACTTAAATTTTCAATTTTTTGGGGGGTTGCGCAAACCTGCAAACATAAAGAAAAGCTACCACTGATTAAGAGAATATTTTGTGTTCATGAAGCATTGTTATGCAGTTTTCATAGTTACAAATTTTAACCACATTTAGGTACTGGCTTTGTGTGAACCACCTTTCTACCGAAAATAGTATAAGAGAAACTGTACTTCTTATTTTACATTATGTAAACTAGGCTTTAAAACGATTTTTGCTAATTTAAATGATTAATTTAAAAAATCGATTATTTTTCTATTTTTCTCAAAAAAAAAATAATTTCTGGAGACAGTAGGTTTCTAAAACAAATTATTCAATTTGGCAAACTCAAAATATACGGAAGGAAAATCTCATTAATTTCAAAGAATAACCGTCCTTCACCCCTATATTTAAAAAAACACAACAAATACAACTTTTCCTACATGTAATATTAACGAGTCGATAATTTGTGTTTATAAAACACAACTGAAAACAACTTTAACGAAATGTTAAACAAAAGCGATTAACAATAGGGTATAAATATAGGTAAAGATTTTAAAAAAGATTGTTGTTTCGTGAAGGTCTTACGGGGTGACCAAAAAAAATTCACAATGAAGATTTGCTTTTTGATGGTCGTGTTGGTGGCATATGTGAGTGCAGATTGTGGATGTCTAAAAGTAAGTAACATAAATATTAAAACAATTACGCTTGATGTAATAGTTAAAGTAAGAGAACTTATCTTGAATAATCGGCTTTTGCTCATTATTTCGATCAATTCTTAATTTTTTTTATAAAAAGTTTTTTTGGTGATATCAGTAAGATTTTAGATTAAAACAGAGACCGGCACAGACAAACAAAACCCAGTACAAAATTTTCTTTCTATGCAAATAAAATTTAACCTCTAGAAGTACCTGTATATCAATGGTAACTGCTAGGTGATGGTCTGCTATTGCTAAGTTTGAATTTGTAAGAAAACATAAAAGTCCAAAAATCTTTATTTTTTATTAACATTTTTTAATTACTTAAATATCATAAGATATTAAATAACGTAATATCTGGAACATAGAGAATTTTTTGATCTATAAAAAATTGCTTTATTATTATACCCAAACAGCACAAATACGTCTTAAAGACGTCCATAAAAGGTTTGATCTCAACATTCAGGACGTCTTATGGATGTCCATAAAAGACGAATAACGTCCATAAGATGTTGTATAGACGTCTTATGTTACAAAAGGTAACGTCTTTAAGATATTTGCTTACAACGTCTTATGGACGTCCCTTCCCAACATTAAAACAACATATTCCACCAATAAAATTATGTACATTAAAAATGGTCCCTTTAATTTTTTTGTTTGTCTTGTTTACAAAGTCAAACCGTAATTATTCAAAAGTCCAAGAAATAACGTTAATTAAGAAAAAATCAAGAGCAAACTATACACTACCATTTTAAATAACTACAAGTTCCGCATAAATAATTTGCTTTAAAAAATATGTTCAACATAATCTCTTTATACAAAAAAATACATAACTTAAGCATAATGTAAACTTTTTCTAATTTGAAATTGAGGAAATGAGGTAGAAGAGCAAATATTTTCAGAACTACTACTGTTCGAACTATAAGTGAACCTATCAAATGTAAGCCTTAGTTTATCCCTTCGATATAATAACTCTAAAAGGTAGACTATCAACAAAATAAAAGTTTATTGAAATAAAAAGTACACAAATCTTTAAATAGTTTTAAAAACAAGAACTTTTATTTAGTCGAATAACAAATCTGGTCTGATGCCCTTTTCAGCCATGTTTGGATTGAAATTTCCTCATTCTTCCGACTTTTTGCCAGTTCTGTTGTCTCTGTAGATAATAATAACAAACTGATCTTAATTTTATAGGATAAAGTTTATCATTTGTGGGAGTAAATTTTTTGATATTTTTGCGAATTTTTATAATTATCTTCTACTATAGAATCGTGACTTATACTATTTCAAGGTTAATATGTATAATGAAAGACAGAACTTACTCATAATAAGTCTCGTGAAGTTGGAATCGTAGAACTTTCTCTTTCCTTTTCGTACTAATCAACTGTATATGGAAATTTATCAAGCTCGCTTTACAAAGTCATAAATGCTCCCTACTCCCAGTTTTAAAATTTCTAAAACCTTAAACAAAATTACTTCTTGTAATTAACAAAACTCTATTTTCTATGTTCTTTAAATATAAACCAATCATCAGGAACAAAATAAATCTTACAGGTTCCATTAGTGAAGCACTCTATAAACAAACAAGTCGCCTTCCACTTCATTAGTAATATTTCTTGTAATATTTAGGACCGGGTCTGGAGGCAAGCCTTTTTCGCACAGATAATATTTTTGAAGATTTCATTTCATACTTCTAACATAGAGTTACTACAAAAATATAAGCGGTAAAGCATTCGGGAATTTCCTGTAACACAACCTATAAATAACGTTACTGTTTTTCCTAAGTACATATGATTCTCGATCTTACCTTAAGTATTACATAAACACGAATAAAAAAGATTTTCAGAGGCACATAGATAAATCAATTATTTTAATAAAATTCTTTCAAAAGCTAAATTTTCACAGTCGGCTCCCCAACAACATTAAAAATGAATAACGACATGACGAAACACAAATACAAAACTGAAAAATGACAGTTGACAGAAACAAAAGGCGGGTTTTTTAAAGTCATAGTTTCGCTGGCATCATATATATATATATATATATATATATATATATATATATATATATATATATATATATATATATATTTGTGTGTCATTGTTATCGGTACATCAAACAGTCTGTGACAAAAAACACCAAAGTATTGATAAAAAAGATAACGCAAAAGTTCTATTAACCAAAGTCGTAGTGAGGCTACTAAAAATTTGTCATTCAATCAAAAATTTTAACCTCAACTTGTATTCAGCTGAGCTCTGTGAGGCGTTGCAAACTTATTACCCAACTGCGACAAAATCCATAGGGAAGGAAATGCTTTTTAGTTTTTATCAACTAAATTATACAAAACTGTATTTATTTTCATATAAAATGTAATATGTAGACTTTTAAAAGATATCTTAAAGACGTTGTATATAGACGTCTTATGGACGTCTTTAAAGCAACGTCTATAAGACGCCTTATTTATGTCTTAAGACGTTCAGACATAATCTGGATATAAAAATGACGTCTATAAGACGTCTAGTGCTGTGTGGGTAACTTCCCCAGATTAATTGGACAACCCGGCAATGTCGCTTATTATTAGTCATTGTGCTGTTATTTATTAACAAATGGCACTTCTTTTTTTTTCTCTCACTCGTGATTTCATTTCGATTTTAATAAAATTTTAGTGCTATTTGAAAGATATTTGTTCGTTTTTGTGAAATAAAGTTAATTTAATTACGAACAATGGTAAAATATTGTGCAATTTGCAGGAATAAATAAATATGTTGAGTACTCAAAGAGATTTTTAATTAATAAAGACCATTAAGTCTATTACAAATCATACAATTGTTTACAGCCAAAATTGCTATGAATACGTGAAGAAAAAACTGCAGTATTTTACACTTCACAACAAAGTATGGTACTTCATCACGCGTGCTTCTTTTTAAGAGTATGTTCTTCATACTTGATTCACTTCGTTTCGCAGAGACCAATCTTGGTATAAATAAAGAAAAAGAAGAAATGCTAATTGTCACAAATTACAGTACAATAACTAATGACGTGCAACATTGCCAGGTTGTACAATTAATCTGTAGAAATTAAAATATTACGATTTTTAGCTCTGTGTTGGACAAAAATTACACAGAACAACGTGAAATTTGTATATTCAATAAAAATAGTCATTTCTTGTAAATTTTGGGTTGCTGAATTTGAATCTGGCCTTTGAATTGTTCCATCGCATCAGATTTTTTAAATATTCTAACCTAGAAGTGCAAAAAAATGCAATTTTTTGGAAACTGTCAAACTAACCAAATTAATATAAGATGTAATATTTAGTTTTTAATAAAAATATCATTTAAATCAAAAAAGAAACATAAATTTTCCTGTAAAAATTGTCAATCTCAATCTGTTTTGGAGGTGTTTAAGTCTTAAAATTATAAATAAAATAGTTTTCTTAATACTTACTTCTTTTTCTTATCGCGAAAAAATTCTTAAAACCATTTTTAAAACCATTTTTAAAACCATTTTTAAATACAAGTTTAAATATTTAGCACGTAAAAGGAATTTAGCGTATATACAATAAAGTTTACATAAGTATTAGTTTTAATGATTCTTTCTTTTCTTCAGTGCTCAAAACATTTGCAAGGTGTCGATATCCTCGGCCCTGCTGGGCATCCTGTTAAAGTCATTTTCAGAAGGCCGAAACCTGCTGGTTGTGGTTGCAGTTGCAGTTGTGGCTGTGCATCTAATGATCCTGAACGGCCTGAAGTAAGTCTAGATACTTTATTTGAAAAAGAAGAAAAATTTGGCTTCAAGTTTTCAAGTTCCTTTAATCGCCATGATGTAAAATCCATTTAATTGTTTTATAGGCTGTAGAGGAATGTGCCAAGGCTGGACCTCCTGGATCAGTATACAGCGCAATGGTTCAAGTCCCTCTCCCTAAAATTCCAAAACCAAAACGCCTGCTAACCAATCTTAAATATAGGACCGATACAATCTTAGTGCCACAACCAGCTAAGGATGGTAAGTAACTATGTCATTTGCAACTCTATTTGATTTTAACGCCAAATCACTTGTTTTAACCATACCTCACCTCTTTTAGGATCCAGAATATATGTAATAGTAACTGTAATTTTCAATTTCTAGTTTGTATTTTTTTTTTATTTATTTACCACAACAATTTTTTGTTGTTTCAGTTGCTCCAACTATTAATCCGGCTTCAATAACAACCGAAGACATCCTCAACTGGCTCAGGAATCTCCAACTCGCACACCAACTTGCAGTAGGAAATGGGCAGCCTCCCACTAGTCCACCAGTAACTGTCGAAACCTGCCCATGTGATTGTCAAGAGTGCAAAGGTAATACCCCATCAGAAATTATGAATCGGAATTCTGGACAAGAAAGGCCTCAATGTCCACATTACGCTAGTCATACATCTAAAAGAAGTGTTACTATTAAAAATAATCAAAATTTCGATAAATTATCTGAAATCTCTAACTTGCATAGCCCATTACATTCTTCACGATCTAAAAGAGACTTAGGTAAACATGGATACAATTTTCTAATGAGAATGTTACCTCAATCTGTTAGAGAACCTTTACATCATAGCGTGCAAGGATCTAACTATCTAAAACAATCTCAACCAAGAGCCTCTGTTAAGCAAAAAATTGACGGAACCAAAAATCTTTATAATCAACACAATATTTTGAATCATTATGTTCCTTATCGAAGATCAACCTCTGTTAATCAACCTGACAAAAATTTTTTTGGCCAGAAAAGCTCGAATTATTTTCAACAGCCCAAACATGTCAAACACTCCTTGTTCAATCCAGAATTAGACTATATGAATGAGTTAAGAAGCAAGTCGAAATACTATTTACCAGAACGACAAGGTACTGTTAGAAAGCCAAAATTTTCGTCACCAAATCAGAAAAATCCTTTAGAGAGTCCAAAGTACTCTTGGTTAGATAACAGGCCGACACAAAGTTTGCTATTTGGAAAAACAAAATCATCCACAAATAATAGGGTGGGTGTCTTTGATACTGCAGAATCTTTAACCGACAATAAGTACCAAACTCTTGTTCAAAAATATGGCTCACAATCACCTCCAAAAATAGCTGAACGTCTCGAAGAAAAAGAAAGTGCAAACGAAAAAACTCTACTTAGAAAACTTAAAATACTGAATAACAATCATTTTACCTCAAACCTAGAAGATCAAGCGAACCTTTTCATGAAAAAGTTACTTAAACCTGAAGAACCAAATCACAGACATAAAAGATCCATTGAAAAACATCCAAGAGAAGAAATTTCAAGAAAAAAAAGGACTATAATATTGGGTAGTGATGAAATAGACTTACCAGCTCACTATGAAGTTGAAATGGTCAGCGCAGAAGATGAAAGTGGAGAAGTTCCACCTGTAGAATTTGAATCTTCTGAAGACTTTGAGCCTGAAGCTCCTGTTGTAGGCGTAAGGTCATTCATGAAAAAAATAGCCCCTTCTAGATTTTACCCTCCTAGCTTGCCAAGCCTGCAACAAAAACCTGAAATCTTACTGGGAAAAAATGTTATTCAAAAGGCTGTTAGGGAAGAACTAGATGCATATCACAAAAAGGTTGCGAATGAACAAAAAATAAAGGAGATGAAAGAAAATCTTCAAAGAAAAAAACGTCAACCTTTCGGGATCCCTCAGAATCCTATATTTGCACTTTTAACAGCCCCTATGACGTTTTTAAAACATTTTAGTGACCTTAACAGGGGTGTTAACCCAGTAATGATGACTTTGCCGAAGTTAGTATATGCTACTAAAAAGGTTTTTAAAGATTTGGGTAAAAACTTTCAAAGGAACTGTTTAGATCTGGCTAGCAATGTTATCGGGGACTTCGATCAAGTTCACCCGACGGTTATTCAACAAATTGTAGAACCTCAAGGAGGAAGATATAGAAGAGATCTTTTTGAAGATGAATTAAGAAAATGCGTTACAGAAACCCCAGAAGAGAATGAGTTTGCCAGGGAAATTATTAAAAAAAGAATAAAAGAGAACAGCAACAATATCGAAAAAGAAAGTGAGTCTTCAAAAAATAAAAGTACCCGTACCAAAAAAGAAGAATTAATGTTTTTACCAAATAATAAAACTTCTTTAGACCAGAATATGGCTAGTGAAAATTTAACAAGTATTACAGAAACAAGATTAATTAATCTTAGATCCTATCCCCCAGTGAACCTTGTAGACAAAAGTCAACAAGCAGTGGGGCAATCATCAGAGCCACTTAAAAACTTGGCAAACAAAAATAATTTTTTACCTGACTACACTTTAGTTTTCGAGAATTCTAGAGAAACTCAAAATTTTCGCGAGGTTCCAGATAAACACGTTAGGAAAAAACGATATGTATTCAAAGTTGTAGATGATGATGATATTCACGATCAAGTGCAGGATTTTTTAAAGCAAAAACTTGAAAGTCAGTATGGGCATCTTACCCCTTTACAAGATTACTACGAGAGAGTAAATAGTTTTTTAGAGAGACTGTATTCGAGTCATCAACCTCTTTGTCAAGTTGGTGAAGATTGTTACTACTATCGAGACGCTCCCGCTAAAGAAACATATCATAGCGGAAAATATAGCATGGAAAGTTTTGAAGACTACGAAGAAGGAGAAGAAGAAGAATCATTTGAAGAAAAACCAAAGAAAAAGAAGATAAAAATCAAAAAGTTGAAGCCAAAAATTATTATAGATAATAAAGGTCGACCCTTTATGGAATATAATGGGTATAAGAGGCCAGTTATTTTACACCGCAAAAAAATGGGAATATTAAAGAAAGGCAGTAGTTATTTGAGTTCCTCTGAAGAAACTGGTACCAAAATTGCTACTCTCATAACAAGAGCTAAAGAAGATACAGAAATTGTGGGAAACATTCAAAAAGATATGATACCTCAACAGGTCGTGAAAGAGCGAATTTCTGATCTTTTAGAAGAAATCGATCAGTTGGTGCATTTAAATGTAGAAAAATACGATGATATTTTTGAGGGCCTTATTAAAATTGAGCATGTCAAGGCATCAATAGAACAAGATTGGAAACGTATGCTTATTGATGATAGGGTTAATGATATTAGAGCCAAAGTTGGTCTGTTAAGTAAATTTAAAGAACTTCAACATCTAAAAGATATTAGCGTCAAAAAGATTGCTGCAGCGCTGATGAAAAATGACAATGAATTTGTAAGATGCCAGCTTATACAGAGCCTAATAAGACTCCAAAAGCTGCAATGTTTGATTAGCAGCGTTGTGGAAGATTTCGAACAGCATTTGAAAATGAAGACAGCTTTCAATACGAAAAAAGAAATAAAATATATAGATTATCTTTCGGAGTTGAAATTTGCTTTTGCAAGAAAAAAAAATGATTTGATCAAAGCATTGAGCAAAGATCGAGACTCGGAAGGATTGAAATACGTAGATATGTTGCATAAACTGAAAAAACTTTTAATTTCCTGCAATGACAATCCAGAAAAACTCGAAGATGCCGCCAAATTATTATGGGAATTGAAAAATTTGGAAAAGCTTCAAATTGAAACTCTAAATGATATGAATAAGAAACTCTCCAGAAATTTTAAGGTTAAGAAGGAGTTGAAGATCCTGTTTGATTTACAAAAAAGGTTTGACGATTGTAATAGAGAGTTATGTGAGTTCTTGAGGGGTGTGGAAATTAAAAATGGAACTACCAAAGTAGGGCAAAAGAAAGATATAAAAGAAATTATCGCAGAAGTTAAAAAGAAGCATGAAGAGATGTTACAGAAAGCAAAAGAGAGATCTAGTAATTTGTTAGTAAAAAAGAGCTAAAGTAAACGTCATGAGAAGATGTAGATAAATTTCCTTTCATCAAATGAGAGTTTGTAGTTAGGGATTGATCAGTAGAAAAAGTAAAAAAAAAGACAAAAGAAAATTCCAACGTTTTTACTTTAAAAAAAAGTTAATTCTTAATTAGAAAAAAAATGACTTATTTTATATAAGTGCTTTACATATATATGGAAGAAATAAAGAGAGGTAAATTTTATGTTTACTGTACAAAATGTAAATTTAAAAAAAAAGACTGACTAGTAATGTTTATTTACAGGCACAATCTTTGTAATTTGTTGTCTTTCTTTATTTTTTCCATATTATCTGTGGAGTAACTGACCGAGCTTAAAGATTAATAAAGAATTTCTTTGTTTTCAGGTATTTAATTAGAGACCGCATGGAAGATAAGTGAAATAATAAAGTGAGACAACAAACTGATTAGTTTAGATGTAAATTAATTATATTTATGTTAACAAAATAAGGTATTTTTTCTACCAAGGTACTAAATTTAGTAATTATTAGAAATAATGGAAATACCGAATTTTTCGCAAATTCTTTGCACACTGTTATTGTTGAATATATACAGAGCGATTCTGAATTTTTTGTGGCGGCCCAAACATTTTCTTCTATATTTTCCCACTTCTCGAGAAATACTTGTATGAAACAGAATTTTTATATAAATAAGTGCAGAAAAACAGAAATTTTCAATCAAAAATTAAGAAAAATGCTAACCTGAATGATTTCTCTTAATTTTATACTTGCTTTTCTTTTAGGTAAAAGATACAGATAGAGATATTTATTATTCAAATTTAATATGTCATACACTGCGATATTGCCACATTTATATATCATTCTTTATTTCATTTTGAAGAAAAATATATATTTGAAGTGTTACAAATCAGACATAATATTTTTAAGTTTTTGTTGAAGTTATACCTATGTACTTGGGTATCAAGTCTTGAAAGTTCATATTTTCATTAATTTTCTCCTACTGCTTTAGTACTGTACCAGTTCTTGCTTATTTTTTGTAATATTTCAGGCCTAGTCTCGTTCCAAGTTTTCCTCGATCTATCCCTTTTATTTTGCTCTCTGTTCCCACTTCCCGTACTTTCATTAACATATAGCAGTAAAATCTTGGTTTATTTCCTCCCATTTTATATATTCATGGTGGTATTTGTAGCTTCTTTCTAATTTCATTATTTGTGGTTTTGTCCACTCTTCTAAACGCCCTCCTTTCTCATCTCTGTTGCCTTTGTTTCTTTCTTATAAGATCCTGTGCATATTATTATATATTGCTATTTTTGTTTTGTTCTTATTTGTTGATTATTTAGGTAATCTCTCCTTACACACAATCTTCCTTTTTGTTAATTTCATCATCTATAGTTCTTTCAGTTTTTATGATGATTTTCAAGTATTTATATTTTTCTGCTTGTTCTATGATCATCTCTTTTGGTGTTCTGTTTGTGGGGATTGTTAGCTCCATTTTCCTTTTTGTAACCTTCATCCATTTGGCTTTCTCTACATTGATATTTAATTTGTACTTTTCTGCTTCCTGCTCCAAAAATTTTTAGACTTTCCTCTTTTTGAGCCATCAAAGCCAAATCATCCGCAAACATACATATCTTGGCATTTACTGATTGCCTTTTATTCCACCCTATCCAATATTTCATGAGTTTATTATTATTAATGATTCTTAAGTTCTGTCTTTGTTTTTCTTAATATGTTTTTATTCTTCAGCGCAGTTTTTTCTTTACGTAGTTATTCCTTTTATATGTTGTGTGTCGCTGTTCAAAAGTTCTTTGAAATGTTCGCCTTATCTCATTCCTCGGTTCATATTTACTCACTTTTATCTTGTATCTATGTGAGTGACATTTTTCTAATCTTTCTTAATCTTTTTAGAGTTACATAAAAAAGTTCACATTTTTCCTATTGTTTCCTTTTATTTTTTATCCAAGTAACTTTCAACAGTTCTTTCTTGCTTTTGCTACGACTTATTTGATTTGTTATATGCAAAGTTTGCATTTTTTTATGTTTTGTTCGATATATTTTTCCAAGCTAATTTTTCTTTTTTTTTTAATCTTAACTTCGTAATTTTAGCAGTATGAGGAAATGGGAAAAATTCTATAAGATATTCTCAGGATTTTTTCAGTTAGTTCAGATTAGAATTTTATTTTTATAGGTTTTTTTTATACAAATCATTTCTAAATATCTACGTACTGTATATAGCTGAACCACGGCATGTGTCCTTCTGTGACGTTACCGATATTGTATTTCTGTTTCTTTCTTATAAGGTTATCTTTGAACATATTCTGAAAAAATGCTGTATGAAGTTTTCCATAAAAATGCTGAATTTAAATATTTGAGAATGTCTTTTAGTGAAGTTGGCAAAATTTAAAGAAATAGATCAGAAATATGGGGTGCAAGTTAAGAAAACTTTTTTGATAAAAACTAGATTCAACCGCCAAAAAACTACAGATAAATGTTCTGTGACCCCAAAATAAAGAGCAAAAATTCGGTGTTTGGAATAATTACCCCTTGTGTAACATTTTTACAAAAACCAAAATGTGAACAATAATAACATATATAAAAACTGGAACTCGACAACTTTTAGATAGTGTTAAATTGCCCTTTGACTTGTGGAAATTTTGATAAATTGGTGCTTTTTTCAATTCTTTTTTTTTGTAAACTGCATTTTTCATGTTACTTTTTACACGAATCAAAAAAGTTTCAATACACACTACTAATGCTTAAGAATATATATATATATATATATATATATATATATATATATATATATATATATATATATATATATATATACCGGGTGTCAACGAATCTATTAGACAAGTCATAATTTCTAGAGTATTATGTGTATCAAAATAAGATTTGGTACAGGTAAATGTTATGTGAAGAGGAGAGTTTTCGCATATTTTCCACTTTCCGGTCACTTCCGGTTTCACCGGAAATGGCCCCGGTTTTGAATTTTTAAATGGAACACCCTATATATTTTGACATTTTTGGATTTCTGAGACAATTCTAGATCAGAATGTGACATTTTAAAAACTTTTTACGTCTACTTCATTTTTTTAGAGCCACTTTTAAAATTGCATCTAGGTGGCCATGATCGGACCCAAACTAATCTAAGGGCCTTAGGTGATGTCAAAAAAATACAATCGCAAAATTTTAGTTACTAGTATGAAAGACAGGAATAAGACAAGTTGACAAAATTACGTTTTCATTTCTAACTATTAATTTTCAAATGGCGACCCCTTTTTGACAACTACTTTTCGAAAAAAGCATTCTTTGACGAATCTAACGGTACTAATTTATTTACGATTGGAAGTTTTTTTCACTTTGAGTATACATTATTTTAACGAAAATTTAAACTAAACTTAACGAAAATCAAGAAACTTTTACGTCTGTTCTTAGAGCGTATGTCACTGTCATTATCTACTTAAGTGAGTGCTTAGTTTTCTAAAGAAGACTTGATAAAAACAGTTGCAAATTATTATGCATCATGGCTGTCCATGGCGCACTTGTCATAAGTAAATAAATTATCCAGTATTTTGCTTAATAATATTTAATTTCTGTTCTTATGTCTAATCCAATCGCAAATAAATTAGTGCCGTTAGATTCGTCAAAGAATGCTTTTTTCGAAAAGTAGTTGTCAAAAAGGGGTCGCCATTTGAAAATTAAGAGTTAGAAATGAAAACGTAATTTTGTCAACTTGTCTTATTCCTGTCTTTCATACTAGTAACTAAAACTTTGCGATTGTATTTTTTTGACATCACCTAAGGCCTTTAGATTAGTTTGCGTCCGATCATGGCCACCTAGATGCAATTTTAAAAGTGGCTCTAAAAAAATGAAGTAAACGTAAAAAGTTTTTAAAATGTCACATTCTGATCTAGAATTATCTCAGAAATCCAAAAATGTTAAAATATACAGGATGTTCCATTTAAAAATTCAAAACCGGGGCCATTTCCGGTGAAACCGGAAGTGACCGGAAAGTGGAAAATATGCGAAAACTCTCCTCTTCACATAACATTTAGCTGTACCAATTCTCATTTTGATACATATAATACTCTAGAAATTATGAATTGTCTAATAGATTCGTTGACACCCGGTATATATATATATATATATATATATATATATATATATATATATATATATATATATATACCTAATAAAAAATGAGTATGAAATTGTATATTCGTGTATTCGTATTTGTATTTTTTTAATTCTTATTTCCGTATGTAAATAAAATAAAATAAAATTGTTTCTCTTCCTATTTGGGTAGTTTTATTTATGTTAATATTAACAAGGTATCTTAAACATGCATGTTTCCTGTACATTTATGATGTCAAAAAACTTTGATAGTCAACAAATATGTTAACATTGAACTTGAATTTTTAACATCCTAGAGGCTAATTAATTATATTTGCAATAATAGATATTTTTCACACACGTCTACTCCATTTTAAAACTAGGGTAACAAGTATTTCGTTGAATGTGATGCATAAGAAAGAGACAGCTGCATTTAGAAATAACTAAATCCGATAGTTTTCCCCTTGCAGGCACATCCGAGTAAATTCAACATTTTTAATCATTTTGGGGAGACCTGTAGAACGGACATTTGTTAGACATTACTTCCATAGGCATCAAAATTGAAAAATTAAAACATTCCAACTTGGTACAGTCAACCCACAGCCCAAACTAGTAAAGATAGAATCATTAAATTTTGGAAGAAGGTTGGCAATATCATGTGGACCCCCATCAAGAAAGGATATTGAGATAAATTGTTATTTGATAAATTTATCAATATTTCTTGATCAACTAGAGATATGGATTCGATTGTGGTTTCAAAAGATACATTATAATAAGATCTAAAAACTGATTGCTTGATTTTTGAATATACGGATTTTAAAAAGGGAAAATACAAGATTGGCTCAAGGGCACTGTAATGTAATCGATGAGCAGCTCATCTTACGTAGGCCAAACCAACCGTAAAATAAGCGCCAGAAAAGACGAACATATAAACGCTGTCAAGCAAAAAACAACTTCTTCTGCACTGTCCCAACACTTGTTAAACACAGGACATAAGATAAATTTCTCAAGAATAAAAATGCTATCGAGATGTGAAAACCTGTCCACAAGAGTTATAAGGGAAGCCATCAAAATTGCAAAGAAGCCCAACAACTTCAATAGCAGGATGATAGCCAGGGAGTGTCGAATACTTGGAAAAATCTGCTTACAAAACATCAACCAATAGTACTTAGTAACAAAACAGATTTCAACTCGGCAACGCAACGCAACCCCAAACACTGGCAACAGGACCGATGACACGCAGCAGGTCTCGCAACCTGATTGGCCAGAAGCATTCGGAAAACGAACGCGTCCGACGTACATACGGGACCGACAGCACCCGAGTCACAGACGTCAGTTGGCTCGCAGACGCCGTAAAATGAGCTTTGAAAATGGTGAATGAGATTTCACTGAAACGTCAGCTGCCTTACAGTCCTGAAAAAGACTCAGAAATAGGTATAATGCCTTTAGATCCTATTGTTGCGACAAGAATTGTAACTTTGATACAAGATGGTTGAGGACAAAGTGAAACTGCAAGAATTGTTGGTAAGAGCCTGTGTGCTGAACAAAATGTGTACCAGAGGTATGAGGAGACTGGCCTGATAATCAGAAGACCAGGATTCGATCGGAAAAGAGTAACCTACCAAAGAGATGACCGTTTTTTGGTGTCGGCAAATTTCGAATTAGAAAAGCTTCTGCAGTTTTGCTGTAAAACCAAACTCCAAGAAGTTAGAAATGTAAATATTACTAAAGAAGACGGCTTCGTACTGCTGGATTGTCTTGTAAAAGTATTGCTATAGACCAACGCTGGCATCAAATTGCAAAATTGGCTTTTGCCTGAAATCACATTGGCATAGAATAATAAGGACTGAAGCAAGGTACTGTTTTCAAATGAGTCGCGTTTTTGCTTCAATGGGTCAGACGGACGTCTACGAGTATGGAGAAGACCTGGAAAAAGATATGTTTCAGTTTGTATTGACGAGCAATTATCATTGAGCGGTGGGTCGGTATTGCTTTTGGGCGGAAATCTCATCACAAGCATGCACAGACTTGGTCTTCATACAGAATGGCTCCCTGACAGCTCACAGCTACATTACGAATATTCTAAAAGACCATGTTATGGCCTTTATGATCACTATGGGCAAGCATGGCATTTTCATGCAAGATAATGCTAGACCTCGCGCAGCCAGAGTTGCTAGAGAATATTTCGATGAAGTGAGAATTAGGCGGTTTGATTGGCCAGCACTCAGATATCAATCCTATACATATCTGGGATGAGCTGCACCGACGTATCCGAAAGTATACACCAGCTCCAAGAACTCTCCAGGTGCTAGGAGAGTTGCTACTGCAGTAGTGGAATACCCTCGACCAGAATGTGGTCCTTCAAGCAGTTATTAACACAAGAGGAGAGGAATACACATTATTAATGATTTTCATTAATGTTGTTTGTTCTATTTTTTAATGTTCCTGATAACAATAAATCGAACTTCGTTTTAAATGTAAATTTGTTGCTTTTTCGGAATACATCTTAAAAACCGAAAAAGATATATATATATATATATATATATATATATATATATATATATATATATATATATATATATATATATCATTTTTCTTTTATTTTGAATTCTGAAACAAACCAGCAAAATGTCAAGGAGGCAAAAATTTTGAAAATGCCTTGAATAAAGGGCGAAACGTCAAGAATCAAGAAAAAAAAAAAAAATATATATATATATATATATATATATATATATATATATATATATATATATATATATGACATTATGTCTACGTATGTTTTCGGGGCATTTTATTTAGTTTATATAACAGACCTTCGTGCCATACTGTGTCGTAGACTTGTGCAATGTCTAAAAAAATTGCAGAGTTGCAATTCTTCTAAGGCACCCTCAAGTGTTTACCACTAAGTAAATAAACATATATTTAAGATACGTCTCCTTCTGGTATATCCATAGTTTGATCAAATGACTTTTTGCTATGTAGGTATATGTACCCATGTAAAAAAAATATTTTTTGTGATATAATGTTTAATTTTTTGATTTCAAAAATTCGGGAAGGTAAAAAGCATCTAAAAGTAGGACTTTAGTAAAAATCGGATTCTGGAAAGGGCAACATATTTAAAAAAATATTTTTTTAAAAATTAGTCGATCTGAGGTTTTGGGTTTTTTAGAAAAACAATGATGCTTCAAAATATTTCGCTGTTTTAAAATAAACCATTTGTATAGCTTCACTCATCTTATCCTTATTCCAATCTTTTCGTTCTCCTTTTGAGTGCGACGATAGCATCCTAAAAATCAGTATAGAACATTATAAAAGGAGGAATTCAACCACCTAAGTCTTAGAAATATTCCATAATCAAACCCCACTGATTGTTCATATTCTGAATTTCACACCGATTCGTGGTAATCTCCGTATTCTACAAGTAACAATACACATATAATAAAATGCACCGAAAATATTAAACAAACATGAATATGACTGACTAAACATATAATCACAGTATTATATCCAACTATACAGGATGTTCTTAAAGTTGAGTCATTTATTTTAACAGCTTGTAGAACTCGTAAAGAGAAATCGATTTACCAAAAATCGTTTATATAAAAGTCGGCAAAGAAAGAAATTATTAACAATTATTTAAAAAATTTTAAAAATGTAATACAAATCTTATTTGTTGATATTTTCAACCAATGTATTGTCAAAACTTTGTTTCAAACTGATAATGGGTATGCCTATGTTTTGTATGTAATTGTTACATGGTTCTGAGTGCGATTTTCGATTTGATCAGTGCTAAATAATTCGTACAAAAGTGCGTGATGTTATTTTTCATTTGTGGGTATTTTGTGCAATAAAAATGTTACACGTTTATCAAAACAATGAACTAGTAGACGTAATATTAACTTACGGGGAGTGTCATCAAAATGCAGTCGCAGCATGTCGTTTGTATGAGGAGAGATTTATTTTATGAAACCATCCGTCTCCGTGAATATTTGTAAATTTAGTTATAAGACTTCGCGACACCGATCTTTAGAGGAACAACGAGGAGGTCACGCTGGAAGACCTCCACCACGCGCAATGGTGGAGATCAAGGAAGAAATTTTAGAAATTGTCGAAAAACGACCCAACAATGAGCACTAGGTCCATAGCAAGTCAAGTAGAAGTTGCTCATAGTAAAGTGTGATAAACTTTAAGACCCGAACAACTTTATCCGTACCATTATCAACGGGTAAAAGCCTTGCAACCTGAAGATTATCCTAGAAGAGTTGAATTTTATTACTGGTTCTTCAGTACAATATAAACGACACTTTTACCAAATTTATTTTGGCTACCGATGAGGCCACAGTTACAAGAAAGGCATTAAATAGTTTCCACAACAACTATGTTTGGGCAGTAAAAAATCCGCATGCAGTGAAAAGAAATCATTTTTAGCACAAAGTAGTTGAACATATCATGAAATAAAATGTGGTTGTCGGACTTGCATTGCCTTTATTTTGATTTATTTTTACGACGTTAACGATTAGAGATGCAACCTAATCGAAACGTCGCACTAACGAACATTTGGCCTCAAAAACCGGACAAAATTAATAATATCGTTGTTTTTGACTCTAGACGTGTCAAAATCAGTATCCTGGGATTTTTGAGGGCGCTAAGTTGATTTCTGGCATTATTTTACTAGTCGGGTGAAGGGGGGCTGACTTAGGGTGGGGAGGGGGAGGGGAGTAATATTTAAAAAACGTTATGGTTATCGTTTTATATGTTTTTATGTGCTCCAGTTTCATTTCTGGCATTATTTTACCAATCGGGTGAAGGAGCGCTAACTTAGAGTGGGGAAGGGAGGGGAGTAATATTAAAAAAACGTCATGGGTATCGTTTTATACGCTGACTTAGAGTAATTGTACGTTTTTCCATAAAAAATCTATCTCAAGATAAAAACAAAGTCTCTTTACTATGTGATCAAGTAGGTCCTGAAGCACAACTTCAACACTCGTCTCCGTAACTCGGATTGACTCTGGTTTTGGATAGCAGAGTTTCTTTGCTTCTCTAATTAGAGTATACCAAGGAAATATACCCTTATTGGAATCGTATAACAACTTCCACTGCCTCCTTGTAAAGTCACCTTCAACAAAGATTTGCCAAGCTTGTTCAGGTGTGTGATTTTTTACTTTCGGTTTCTGATTAGTATTTATTACCTTCCTGTAAAGTTTGGCTCTTGTTGGTGTTGAAGTTGCATCTATTATAAGTTTAGAGGCCGCGGCATTTCCAGACATTCGTTGACGTACGCTGGCTGCATAGGTAAGCTCCTCAACAGGTACCTGTTCGCGGAGTTCTTTTGTATTTCGTCGTTTACTACGATCATGTAATTCTTGGAAATGCTTCCTTGGGCGTCCCGTAGAATTCGTGGCCCAGTTATGTACTGGTATTGATGTATTAAGCCATTTCTCGTTTTTTTTTTCAAAAATCTTTCTTCAATATAGTTAGATGATATCCATCTTTTCTTCAAATCACTATTAAAATGTTTTAAATCGTGACTAAAGGTATGGTACTCGTTTTGGAGACATTTCATCATTTCGCAAAGCTTATAGTCCATAAATGTTACCTTATCTTCAAGTGTGTTGGATGTGCTTGGTTTAAAAAGCATGTATATCGTTTTACGATGTACCTCAATAACATTTGATGTAAAATTTGTACCTATAGGAAAAAAAGTTTGTATGTAAGTAAAAAATAACCAAAATTATTGCAAAAAAAAACCGTGGAACTCAAAGCGGTTTTTTGAAGAGGTGGAAACATGTGGAAAATGTTTTGACTGTGATGATATGGCTAATGTCTATAGTTTATTATAAAAAAAGAATTCTAGTCCGACTTAGCTCGGAACATATTCAAAAACACTAATTAGTTAAAAAGAAAAACAAAAAAATAGAAAATTTTCTTGCATATGGTTTTAGGTCCATAAGAATACTAAACAGTCATTATATTTTTAAATAATATATATTAAAATTAAATACATAACTTGTTCTTCAGATTCCATCACAAAAAAATTTTTTTTAATATTCACTTTACAAAATACCAAAAACCAAACACAAGTCTAAAAAAAATCTATCAAGAACGAATGCGTGCGTATTGAACGAAGCTTAGATTGCAGTTAACTGTGCGGAGCGTAGCTGCGTGGAGGGGCCACTTTATCATATTTTTATGATAGTACGGTTACTCAGGTATACAAAAAAAATAATTTCGATGATTACTTGTCTAGTTTGCATTTTTCCTTTTTGTCCGGTTTTTGAGGCCAAATGCTTGTTAGTGCGTCGTAAAAATAAAGATAATGCAAGTTCGACAACCACATTTTAGTCAATCTTCAACATTGTCTACAATAATGAAATAAAGTTTTTATTACAGTTTTTAAATTTTTTAAATAATTATTAATAATTTCTTTATTTGTCAACATTTATATAAACGATTTTTTTGGTTAATCGATTTTTCTACAAGCTGTTAAAATAAATGACTTAACTTTCAGAACATCTTGTATAATTAACGAAAAATACCTAATTTTTACGTACCTTT
This sequence comes from Diaprepes abbreviatus, assembly GCA_034092305.1. Classification (NCBI taxonomy): domain Eukaryota; kingdom Metazoa; phylum Arthropoda; class Insecta; order Coleoptera; family Curculionidae; genus Diaprepes; species Diaprepes abbreviatus. The sequence continues at coordinate 16,187,894 of JASJET010000054.1, forward strand.
AGGGGCTTTTTATCGCCGACTAAGTAAAACACCCCCATCACAGTAACAACAGTCACTGTGATGGGATGAAATTAACGCGATATTGAAGCGGGTAATATGAATTAAAATATGGCCTTATATTATGTCTTCAACTGTTTGTTCCAAAGAAATGCTGGCATTCCATATTAGGGATACTATTCCATATTTGATCACTTTCCTCTAACTTACTTTTTTCGCCCATTTTTATAGCCTTACTCATCTTGTTTTCATTCCAATCTCTTTGTTATATTTTTAAATGCAAAGACGGCATCCTAAAAAATAATATAAATTGTTATAAAAAGAGAAATTCAAGCACCTAAGTCTTAGGAATATTCCATAATCAGACCCCACTACCTGTTCATATTCGGAATTTCAGTTCGATTCATAGTTATCTACGTATTTTACAAGCAGCAATACACAAAGAATAAAACGCCGTGAACATATTAAAACAAACATAAATACAACTGACTAAACATTTAATCACAGAATTATTCCCAGCTACATAATTAAAGAAAAATACCTAACTTTTACGTACGTTGAGACGGTCACCCGAATTATGAGATGAAATTAGTGCGATACTATAGCAAGTAAATGAAATAAAATATGACCTTATATTGTACCTATTAGGGATACAATTCCATATTTGGTCCCATTCCTCTAACTTACTTCTCTCGCCCTTACTTCGGAAAGTATAAAAATTGTAGAGATTCAATCAGCAATACACTATCAGCAGTTAAAGCCCCTACAGACCTTCCTTTTTTTATTAATAAACCAATTATTATAACCGATAGCAAGCATTTAAATCTACAAAAAATCCAAATAAATCCTTAAAACAAGATATTTGGTCCTTAAAAAAAGAAATTTCCAGTTATATGATTAAAGTAAGGTAAATGTTTGAATAGCGTAGCATCAATGTTTATATTCACGATCAGCTATTTATAAACAATTAAATTATTAAATAGATAAACAGGAATACCCTTGTACGAAATATATTTATTTAATTTTCTTATTTATTTCCGTTTTCTTAATCCGAATTGAAAAAATCATTTGTCATGGTCAAATATTAAAAAGAAAAATAAGTACAGACCTTCAAAATCGGGTCACCAATCTTAAAAATCAAACAAAACATGTTCATTCGTGATTTTTATTTTAGTTCATTTCTAAACATATTAATTATAAATTTGATAAAATATGGAACATCTGTATTATTAGAGAACTAAACATTAGTAGTCCATAAAGTACCTAATGACACTAATAATCAAGATTGTGGTTGTTGCTATAGTCACAGTTTTACCTAAGGTAAGCTTTTTTGATATTTTTAGTATTTTTATCACTTATTGCTTGAAACCACCATCTATGTAAACTCTTGAATTTTTTTGGTTGCTTAGTTTTCCGCCTTTTTTTGTCATTTACTCCATCAGTCACAATGCTAGTCATCAGAGGAAAATAGTCAACAAATACAAAAATAAAAATGGGACTGTCCGTGGAAATTTAAAATACCTGATTGCGAATTCAACAAGCAAAATTTTCCACCATGTAATTGACTTGTCATCTCTAAACTCCCCCACGTGGTGTTGCCAGATTGTACACAATTCTCATAACTTATGGAAGACGTAAATTGTGCAACGTCGCGCTCCGGTATATTACAAATTATTTTTTAAAATAATGTGATTAAAATACCCATTCATTTTTCCTGAAAAAAATCCTAACTCAAAAATTTTACATGTGAAGTTTTTACCATCATTTTCACATTTAGAGACCAGAAATTAATCAAAGACTGCCTTTTAAATTACAGTCGCAAATTGGCTGTAAAGTGGTGTTATTTTATATATTTTAAAATTCCCATATATTTTATTAGTAAACATTAAGAAAATAATATTTAAAATTTTAAAAAAATCTTTAGTAAAAGTTATAAATATTAGAAAGAATGCAATTTTTAAATTTCAGATCAATTTTTGCTCAGCAGCATGCGATCTTTCAAAAATTTTCCGCACCCCTCGAAACTATGACCATTTAGAACTAGTTGAAAGAGCTGGTTTTGATCGTACCGAATCGACTACACCTCCAACATCTACGGATGCACCACCAAGCAAGTCGACCACAAAAAATGGCAATAATTATGCCAATGCACAAGTCTCAGTTCGTTTCGGAACAGACTACGGACACAACCACATCATGAAAATACCACCACCATGTAGAAATTTTCTAGGTAAGTACTAGTGTGAGTGTTTTTTATACCTGTGATTTTGTGCTCAATTTATATTGCTAAATAAACAAATTTAAACACGTATTTAAAGTCAAAAATGTTAGTTAATTGGGTTCTTAGTATTAATGTACAAATTTAATTAATTTTAGGTAATACCATGAACCACCCTCTAGATCCAATGTCAAACTTTTTCTATCCACCTCCTCCTCCCCATAGAATCCCGCCCCCATGTCCCCCACATCAGTTTTACCATCCTTATCCTCCTCCAGTGCCATACCTTTTTCCAAACTATTACTTTTGGAGTCATAGAGATGAGTCGTATTTACCTCCACAATTGAACGAATATTTTAGAAGACACCCTGAGTTTGTTATTGCAAGATATCCTTCTGATGAGATCAAAAGAGGGGAATTGGGGAAGATTTTGATTCCTGCAGATTTGGTGGGTGGTAAGTTAGTTTTTCTGTAATCTATCTTCTTTTAAAAATTAAAAATACAAAACTAATGAAATGTTTAACTTATAAAAAAGATGTCTACATAGATGATGCATTATTTTTAAACAAAAAGGGATTTAGCCTCATTTATTCCACTATTCAAATAATTTTTTAATGTAATGACATATTTTAAAAGATTTTTATTTTATTTTAGCTAAAATAGCACCAGTAAAAAATATCGAAGACATAAAAGAACTTCCAAATAAACTTAAAGTGAGTGTAAAACCCATTCATGTACTTCGTTCAAGGATTCTAAGACCTCTAGATCAAAAAAGTGAAACAAGAGAAGAAAATACTAATCAAGAAGTTACCAAAATCAAAAAAGATAAGACAGAAATACAGCAAGAAAATGAGGATGAAACTGGAAACAATATTTCAGTGGAGTTTTCAGACTCTTTTGAAGAGTTATATCAACAGTATGTTGAGGACAAACTACTGCAGGATACAAACACACCAAAAGAGGAAAAATCAAGTGTTAAAGAGATCAGCAAAGATTCAGAAAAACTTTTGAAGCAATCTTTGGAAGCCTATCATTGTAAGAATTGTACAAGGCCAGTTAAAGGGCTTCTTAGTTATCCACCATTTAACAGGGATGAAAATGCAACTCAAGAAGTAAAACCAGTACTAGAACCAAGTTCATGCTCATATTGCGCCAGTTTAGAGCAAAATAAGTTTCCTGATGATATTAAGAACTTAGAATCAATGAAAACACAGGATGTAACCGATAATCACACACGTGAAAATTGCGGAGCTAGTAATAACACTTCCAACATCCCCACTGAGAAAAACTTGCTCAAAAATGTAAATGATCTTATGTCAATATTAATTGAAATAATTGATACCGGTAAAAATCTACCTCCAATGCCAAAATCACCTTTGGCAGATGATTCCTCATTATTTTCAGGCGTGATACCTCAAATACCCCTTAAAGCTTACGCCCCAGATGTACCTTTATATCCAAATGACTTTTTTCCGACATTGGCCCCAATTCCAAAGGTGTCCCAAATCAATATAGGTCTCTCTGACACTAGTAACTTAAAAAGCGAAGCACCAAGTTTGTCAGCAATTTTTAACCTGCTTTTGGATGACTATAGTTCATTCAATGATTATCATAGTTCTTCAAGTTATCAAGAAGCACCACCTACTGTATGTCACTGCAATAACATTCCCAAAATTAGCCAGTCTAGTTCCTTAGGAAATGAGTATAAACCTGATGCTAAAACAGTGATAGTTTACCATGATTCTGCAGGAGATCTAGAGGATAAAATTCCTAGAGTAGAACCCGAAATAGAATACCAAAGATATGTACTGCCTGAACCCAAAAAAGTTTACATTGCCCAGGAAAGCTCTCTCCCAACACACTTTAAAGTCATACCAGTAAATGCTGCTCCAAAACCTACCAATATTGTTACCATCCCCACTCTAGAAAGTCGAACTGATGGAGATAATTTAAAAGGAAATAAGTGTTTGCCTCCAATTGTGGAGTCCCGATTACAAACTACCAACTATTTCTTTCCAGAACCTAATGTCCTAATAAAAGAAGAAAATAATGGGCCAAAGTACCTTCAAATTACCTCAAGAGGAGCTTATAATCTTGAAACGTCAAAGGATGATGTAGTACCATCAGTGGTTTCATATTCCAATATACCTGATGATGCACCGCAAGCAGAAGAGCAAGAATCGGTTTACTGTAAAAAATGTGGTTCCAAACACTCTGGTGGAAATTACTGTGATAAATGTGGGTACCCATTAATGTCCAGGTTCCAGGGATGTCCGAGTTGTCCACAGGAAACGAGACAATTTAATAATCGGTAAAGAATTTAAAGTTCCTTGATTTTTCTTTTTTTATTGTAGGTTTTCTTTTGTAAATAAAATTGTTTTTTATGTGTTAAATGTGGATTTTTATTTCTAATCGCGTCCACTTTTTTGTTGAAATTAAACACTAATAAATGAAATCAGTAAAAATTTTTAAAATAAACAGGGTGCTTGGTAAGTATATGTCAAACACGTCGGTGTACAGAAGACATCAAAATAATTTTAGTATTTCATATAATTTTTCCTAGGGTGCCCTGTTAAAGAGACATATATGTTTTTATTTATTCCAATTCCAAGTATCACTTACAAAAAAACCCATAAAAGCATGGAACAATGTTAAAAAAATATATCATTACTCTCATAAATCATAATAAAAATTATAGTTCATTCTCAACTGTAGATAAAAAAAGAAAAAAAAAATTAAAAGGAAAAAAACCTCAACAATAACTATACAGTTTTAAAAACCTTTCTTGAATAATTATATCAAATTAATATAGTAAAAACAAAACAATTAAAACTTAAGATAAAGGGCAATATTATAAATGAAAAAAATTTAAATAACCAGGAAACTTACACACATTTAAAATTGAATGATACAGTCAACAACAAAAATTGTACTTCGAGACAATGCTGCCTGTATCACACTCATCAAACTCTTCCAATGTATAGAAGGGATTTTTAAAAAAATAATTTTAGGACAAACTTTAATCTATAGGTATATTCTTTTGAGTAACTATCACTTTCAGTTCTGTCACTTGAAGTAATCATGATCACTTCGACCCAATGACAAGTAAATGCATAATCAAAAGAACATGAAGTTATCAGTTTCACTTTTTTCACTTTGATCAGTGATAATTTACTCAAAAGAATACAGCCTATTTCTCGGTAGTAAATGTACATTTTCTGGTAAAGAATTAAAACCTTTTATTATAGAAAACTCGACATTTTTCTGCAAAAAACTAAAGCTATATTTATCAGGAAGCAGATTTATTTTATTTTTAGTAATGTAGTTATGTATAATAGATGCACCCTCAAAAAGATCCCTGTTATCAATAATATCACCGAATCCAAAATGTACATACCTATAATCGTCAAAATATTGTTACTAATAAAGATATTTCTACGACTGTCTTGTTTCATTGCAAAAATACATCATAAACATCTTTTTGGAGTCAAAACTCTATTAACCATCACAGGAATTACATCAAAATATCAAATCGCATCTGAGTCTAGGCTGTACAAATCCATGGTAAGCTGAGAGAGCTGCATCGATTCCAACTCTCTCCGGAATAATTCTTAATACAAAACAATACTGAGATATTTTAGTGGCAACTCTTTCGATGTGCGCCCCCAGTCCAAGCTTCTATCGATGTTTAGTTCCAAAACAACAGCGCTCTCAACTGATGTTATTGTTGTATCCTCAAATGTTAATGTAAATTTATTATTTAATCTGTTGCCAAACACAGTGCATTGTGTCTTGGAAACATTTAGCGACAGGCTGTTGGACCGAACGTACCCATCGAGAATGTCCATCACAGATTGAACCTTGATCGATAGCAACTCCGCCGAGCTCTCGCTGAATATAAGCAATGTATCATCAGCATATGGTACAGTCTGCTCTCCAGAGATTTCGGGTAAATCATTTGTATAAAGAATATACAAAAGAGGTTCAAGTATTAAACCCTGAGGGACGCCCCTCTTCATTTTAACCCTCTGAGACACTATAGCCCTACCTTCGAGATCAGACTCCACTACACACCGAGTCCTGTCCTCCAAATTCCAGGGCCTTATCCCTTATACCATACATTTCAAGTTTTAACGATGTTTTATGATCCACAGCATCAAAGGCTTTAGACAGATCCAGGCACACGGCCAATATTTGTTTGTTTTTTTTTATTTAGTGATTCTAGAATTTGTGTAAATGTTTGGTACAAAGCTCTTACTGTGGATTTCCCTTTTCTAAAGCCATTTTGTTTATCTGATATTACAGAAAACTTATCCTGAAATGTTACCATTTTCTGATATAAAACTTTTTCAAAAACCTTGCTTATATTAGGCAATAGCGAGATTGGTCTATAATTCTTTTCTTCAGATTTCTCCCCCTTCTTATAGATTGCTCTAATATGGGCATTTTTTAGCTTACTTGGAAAAATACCTGTTATAAAACACAAATTTTCAATAAAAGATAAGGGCTCAGAAATAAAGTCACCTCCATCTTTTAAAATAGAAATAGGTATCTGATAATCTCCAGTCGACCCCTTATTTTTAAACCCTTTATACCCTTTAATATATCATCAGAATCAGCAGGAAACAAATAGAATTTGTTACTCTCCCTTCAATTTGTGCAGAGTCAACGGTAGCGATATGAGGCCTGAAAGAAGTACCGCTATAACCGAGAAAGACACAAATCTAGGCCATAAACAACCTTTCACAATATCAAGGAAATCAGGAACGTACTAGCCATTAAACTTATAAGCCCAAAATTTTAACAGGTAAAGAGCTAACACGTTTTTTTTGGACACTTTAGACAGTTATCTGAAAAAAAGGCACTCTACAATTTATTTCGAAAAAATTAAC